>NW_024121100.1:13479276-13911633 GCF_016745375.1 Pimephales promelas
TTTTTTTTTTTTACGACTATTCGGGCACTTTTGGGGCCTTAACATGCTCGAAAACTCTTGAAACTTTGCACACGGGTCAGAACCCGCGGCCATCAGAGCCGGGCTGAAGATGGTACCCGGCGTGGCAGGGGGGCTCGTCAGCGCCCCCTGGAACGGGGTCCGAACACTTGGTCCATAACTCAAACACGCTTGCATGTAATAATATGAAACTCGGTACACATGTTGATCTCATCGTTTCATCTATACCTCGCGCTTTTACTTTTTACCCCAGCCCAACAGGAAGTCGGCTATTGAGGTTTGTTTGTAAAACGCTCGCAATGGTATTTGAAATACTCCTCCTAGAGCTTTGATCCAAATTCGACGAAACTCGGTCAGCGTGAAGTCAAGACATTGAGGATGAAAGTTTGCGAGGGGATTTTTGATATCTCGAACGGTTTGGCCGTGGCGAGGAAACGAAATCATGGCGAGAAACGTGAAACAGGAAGTGTTATAACTTCAGCATACATTAACTGATCTTGATGAAACTTCAGCAGTGTGTTCGCTGTAAGAGGACGATCACATGGATGTGACTATTGTGAGTCAAAGTTATAGCGCCACCAACTGGCAGCAGGAAGTGTGTCACTTTCAAAATGCTTTGAAATCACCCTTTTATTTTTACCCGATTTGCTTCAAACTTCATCTGTATAATGTAAAATACAGGCAGATGTAGACCTGTGAATGGATTCTTGATATCTTTGAAACTGTTGCCGTGGCGACGCATCAAACTTTACCATTCTTTTAGGATGCTTTTGAGACCCTTAGCATGCTTCAAATTGCATGAAACTCGACAGACACATCACATTTATTAGCCAGTAGACATGTGCAAAGTTTCAGAAACGGGCGTGGTGAGGGCTCAGTAGCGCCACCTTTTGACAAAAGTGGGGTTGTTAGTTTTATCTACAGTTACAAAAATCGGTATGTATATTGTACTCCTCGAGCCGGACAACTTTCTAATTGACACTCATTAGCTAGGACCCACAGAAAGTCAGATATGTTTGTTTGAATGTAGAGAAAATCTCAGAATTTTGCCAGTCTCTCAGTGTCCCTCTGTGTGAGTGAGAGGAGGGGCGCCTGTCAGGTTAATTTTAACCCTTTATTTGCTGTGTGCGACTTCTCTGGCATTTTCGGGGGCCTTAACATCCGAAAACTCTTGAAACTTTGCACACGGGTCAGAACCCATGGCCATCAGGGCCGGGCTGAAGCTGGTAACCGGGCGTGGCAGGGCGGCTCGACAGCGCCCCCTGGACTGGGATTCGAACATTTGTCCATAAATCAAACACACTTGCATGAATTAATATGAAACTCGGTACAATTATAGATCACATCAGGCCAAACAACTTTCGTGCTCTAAGTTTTATGACAGTTCAAATGGAAGTTATTTATGAATTGTGAATTATGGTTGTTTGAATAATTGTCCTAGGAGAAATACATCAACACAATGCATGTGTTTACCAATCACAACCAAACTCGGTGTGCATGAAGTCAAGACATTGAGGATGCTCAATTCCGGACGGATTTTTGATATCTCGAACGGTCTGGCCGTGGCGAGGAAATGAATTTTATGACTAAAAAAGGACACATAAAGTGTGTTATAACTTTGCTCAATTTACCTACAGTTACAAAACTTACCACGTATATTGTTCTCGTCAAGCCGATCAACTTTCCAATTTAAAGTCATTCGCTCTGAGCAACAGAAAGTCAGATATTGTAGTTTGAATGGATTTATTTCCCCTGCGATTCTCTCTCTCTCTCTCTCTCTCTCTTCTCTCTCTCTCTGTGTGTGTGTGTGTGTTGTGTGTGTGTGTGTGTGTGGGGAGGGGAGGGCTGTTGTCTGTGTTTATGTGTGTGTGTGTGGCTGGCTGTGATTTTTCCTACAAGTCCTTGTCTCTAAGTCCTTGTCTTTTTGCATAACAATTTTGCATAACAAATATTTTTAAATGACAAAATAGGCATATAACCCCCATCTTTTAAATGTATAGATTGCTTTAAATAAAAGTAAGATTGTATTTGTAATTGAAGTTGAATGAATTTAAAATTCATGTGCTATATTTCAATATATTTGTTTTCCTTAAGATTTTAAAACACTAACTTCATTCTTATCTGAATTACAAATATTTGTTTCTGTATAAAATAATACTCTGACTAAAAACACATTTGATGTTTTTTTTTGGTATTTTTATTTACATGTATGTGTGTGTGTGTGTGTGTGTGTGTGTGTGTGTGTGTGTGTGTGTGTGTGTGTGTGTGTGTGTGTGTGTGTGTGTGTGTGTGTGTGTGTGTGTGTGTGTGTGTGTGTGTGTATAAAGTGCAGGGTTTTTTTAGATAAAGTAGAATTTCTATAACTATGTGTTGAACTAATAAATCACTCTTGTGTGTGTTAAACACAATCTACTTAATACAGACAACTTCATTATAAAGATAACAAATCCAAAAAATATATGATTATAATCTATGACAAAAAAAGCCATTACAAACTATATTAATGGAAAATACACATTGCTCTTTGTATTGTTGTAAAATATTCATGAAAAACAAGATAACAAAAATCAAAAAGATAAATTATTTTAGATATAGCCATGTTTTAAATGTATAGCAGAGATGTTAATTGAGGCAGCAACATACAAACTTTCTAGAACAACATGGACCTGAATAGCTGGTTTTTATGGAGGACAGTGAAGAGGAAGAGGGTGCAAATCAAACAGCTCATTCTCAGACTACACAGCAAACAGCTTAAGTTTTTAGTGCTTTGTTTGAGGTTTTTAGTGCTCTGTCCTATCTATTATCAACATATAATAGATGGAACAGAACAAGAAAGGCAATTAATAATCTGTCATTGCGTCACTGCATTATGATATGAAAGGCTCAGTACAGTGTGGCACAAAACGCTTATGCGCATCCCGAGTGGAGAATGATGCGCTTAAAGCCACATGGAGTTACAGCGCACAGCGCATCGAGTCCGCATTGATGCAAGCTCTACAATACACTTCTTTTTGATAGTCAAAGCGGGGGTTACGTTTTTACACGTCGTACAGAATAACCCTAAAGGCACCAAGGTGGCGGTGCCACCGGCTTTATATTAAATATAAATATAGCTGTGAGCAGCGATAAAGGGCCAAAGCCGGCGGTACCACCATCCCGGTGCCTTTGGGTAACTAAAGGCATCGGGGTTGCGGTGCCACCGGCTTGGGCCCGCAATCGCTGCTCGCAGCTATATTTTTATTATTATTATTATTTATACGACTATTGGGCACTTTTGGGGCCCTTAACATGCTCAAAAACTCTTGAAACTTTGCACACGGGTCAGAATCCGCGGCCATCAGGGCCGGGCTGAAGATGGTACCCGGGCGTGGCAGGGGGCTAGACAGCGCCCCCTGGAACGGGGTCCGAAAACTTGGTCCATAAATCAAACACGCTTGCATGTAATAATATGAAACTCGGTACACATGTTGATCTCATCGTTCATATATACCTCAAACTATTACTTTTTACCCCAGCCCAACAGGAAGTCGGTTATTTAGGGTTGTTCATAAAACACTCGCAATGGAATTTGAAGTACTCCTCCTAGAGAATTCAAACACACGGCACGAAACTCGGTCAGCATGAAGTCAAGGCATTGAGGATGAAAGTTTGCGAGGGGATTTTTGATATCTCGAACGGTTTGGCCGTGGCGAGGAAACGAAATTATGGCGAGAATCGTGAAACAGGAAGTGTGTCAGAACTTCAGCATACATTAACTGATCTTGATGAAACTTCAGCAGTTTGTTTGCTGTAAGAGGACGATCACATGGATGTGAATATTGTGAGTCAAAGTTATAGCGCCACCAACTGGCAGCAGGAAGTGTGTCACTTTCAAAATGCTTTGAAATCACCCTCTTATTTTTACCCGATTTGCTTCAAACTTAATCTGTATAATGTAAATACATAGCAGATGAAGACCTGTGAATGGATTCTTGATATCTTTGATACTGTTGCCGTGGCAACGCATCAAACTTTAAAATTCTTTTTTTTTGATGATTTTGAGACTCTTAGCGGCTTTTGGGGCCCTTAACGGGTTTGAAAACTCTTGAAACTTTGCACACAGGTCAGATCCCACAGCCATCAGAGCCGGGCTGAAGATGGTACCTGGGTGTGGCAGGGGGGCTAGACAGCGCCCCCTGGAACGGGGTCCGAACACTTGGTCCATAAATCAAACACGCTTGAATGTAATAATATGAAACTCGGTACACATGTTGATCTCATCGTTTCATCTATACCTCACACTCTTACTTTTTACCCCAGCCCAACAGGAAGTCGGCTATTGAGGTTTGTTTGTAAAACGCTCGCAATGGAATGTGCAATACTCCTCCTAGAGAATTCAAACACACGGCACGAAACTCGGTCAGCATGAAGTCAAGGCATTGAGGATGAAAGTTTGCGAGGGGATTTTTGATATCTCGAACGGTTTGGCCGTGGCGAGGAAACGAAATTATGGCGAGAAACGTGAAACAGGAAGTGTGTTATAACTTCAGCATACATTAACTGATCTTGATGAAACTTCAGCAGTGTGTTCGCTGTAAGAGGACGATCACATGGATGTGACTATTGTGAGTCAAAGTTATAGCGCCACCAACTGGCAGCAGGAAGTGTGTCACTTTCAAAATGCTTTGAAATCACCCTTTTATTTTTACCCGATTTGCTTCAAACTTAATCTGTATAATGTAAATATACGGCAGATGTAGACCTGTGAATGGATTCTTGATATCTTTTAAACTGTTGCCGTGGCAACGCATCAAACTTTACCATTCTTTTAGGATGCTTTTGAGACCCTTAGCATGCTTCAAATCGCATGAAACTCGACAGACACATCACATTTATTAGCCAGTAGACATGTGCAAAGTTTCAGAAACGGGCGTGGTGAGGGCTCAGTAGCACCACCTTTTGACAAAAGTGGGGTTGTTAGTTTTAACTAGAGTTACAAAAATCGGTATGTATATTGTACTCCTCGAGCCGGACAACTTTCTAATTGACACTCATTAGCTAGGACCCACAGAAAGTCAGATATCTTTGTTTGAATGTAGAGAAAATCTTAGAATTTTGCCAGTCTCTCAGTGTCTCTCTGTGTGAGTGAGAGGAGGGGCGCCTGTCAGGTTAATTTTAACCCTTTATTTGCTGTGTGCGACTTCTCTGGCATTTTCGGGGGCCTTAACATCCTCTAAAACTCTTGAAACTTTGCACACGGGTCAGAACCCATGGCCATCAGGGCCGGGCTGAAGCTGGTCATCGGGCGTGGCAGGGCGGCTCGACAGCGCCCCCTGGACTGGGATTCGAACATTTGTCCATAAATCAAACACACTTGCGTGAATTAATATGAAACTCGGTACAATTATAGATCACATCAGGCCAAACAACTTTCGTGCTCTAAGTTTTACGACAATTAAAATGGAAGTTGAGAATTATGGGTTGTTTGAATAGTTGTCCTAGGAGAAATACATCAAATTACAACGCATGTGTTTACCAATCACAACCAAACTCGGTGTGCAAGAAGTCAAGACATTGAGGATGAAAGTTTGTGAGGGGATTTTTGATATCTCAAACGGTTTGGCCGTGGCGAGGAAACGAAATTATGGCGAGAAACGTGAAACAGGAAGTGTGTTATAACTTCAGCATACATTAACATATCTTGATGAAACTTCATCAGTGTGTTCGCTGTAAGAGGACGATCACATGGATGTGACTATTTCGAGTCAAAGTTATAGCGCCACCAACTGGCAGCAGGAAGTGTGTCACTTTCAAAATGCTTTGAAATCAACCTCTTATTTTTACCCGATTTGCTTCAAACTTCATCTGTATAATGTAAATACATGGCAGATGAAGACCTGTGAATGGATTCTTGATATCTTTGATACTGTTGCCGTGGCAACGCATCAAACTTTAAAATTCTTTTTTTTTGATGATTTTGAGACTCTTAATGGCTTTTGAGGCCCTTAACGGGTTTGAAAACTCTTGAAACTTTGCACACAGGTCATATCCCACAGCCATCAGGCCCGGGCTGAAGATGGTACCTAGGCGTGGCAGGGGGGCTAGACAGCGCCCCCTGGAACGGGGTCCGAAAACTTGGTCCATAAATCAAACACGCTTGCATGTAATAATATGAATGAAAAACTTCATCTGTATAATGTAAACATACGGTAGATGTAGACCTGTGAATGGATTCTTGATATCTTTTAAACTGTTGCCGTGGCAAAGCTTCAAACTTTGAAATTATTTTAGGATGCTTTTGAGACTCTTAGCATGCTTGAAATTGCATGAAACTCAACAGACACATCACATTTATTAGCCAGTAGACATGTGCAAAGTTTCAGAAACGGGCATGGTGCAGGGACTAAATAGCGCCACCTTTTGACAAAAGTGGGGTTGTTATTTTTATCTACAGTTACAAAAATCGTTATATACATTGTACTCCTCAAGCCAGACAACTTTCTAATTCATAGTCATTAGCTCAGACCAAGAGGAAGTCAGATATTTTGGTTTGAATATGGTGAGACTCTCTCTGAGCCTACGTCCGTGTATGGCAAGCCCTTTTAACATTTAAAAGCTAAGTTTGCCTATCCGGAAATTAACATTGTAGATATCAACAATGTCTTTCTGTCTAGTCGTAATTACATTTTGGATAGTTTGTATTATCATTTAAGATATCTGTAACATAATTGTGACTAGTCAAAATGACAGACTATGGCAAGCCGTTTTAACATTTAATCATGAAAGGGCCAAAGCCTTCGGCACCGCCACCCCGGTGCCTTTAGGTAACTAAAGGAGCCGGGGTTGCGGTGCCACCGGCTTGGGCCCGCCATCGCTGCTCGCAGCTATATTTATAATAATTATTATTTTACTACCTTTTGGGCACTTTTGGGGCCCTTAACGTGCTCGAAAACTCTTGAAACTTTGCACACGGGTCAGAACCCGCGGCCATCAGAGCCGGGCTGAAGCTGGTACCTGGGCGTGGCAGGGGGGCTCGTCAGCGCCCCCTGGAACGGGGTCCGAACACTCGGTCCATAACTCAAACACGCTTGCATGTAATAATATGAAACTCGGTACACATGTTGATCTCATCGTTTCATCTATACCTCGCGCTCTTACTTTTTACCCCAGCCCAACAGGAAGTCGGCTATTGAGGTTTGTTTGTAAAACGCTCGCAATGGTATTTGAAATACTCCTCCTAGAGCTTTGATCCACATTCGACGAAACTCGGTCAGCGTGAAGTCAAGACATTGAGGATGAAAGTTTGCGAGGGGATTTTTGATATCTCGAACGGTTTGTCCGTGGCGAGGAAACGAAATCATGGCGAGAAACGTGAAACAGGAAGTGTGTTATAACTTCAGCATACATTAACTGATCTTGATGAAACTTCAGCAGTGTGTTCGCTGTAAGAGGACGATCACATGGATGTGACTATTGTGAGTCAAAGTTATAGCGCCACCAACTGGCAGCAGGAAGTGTGTCACTTTCAAAATGCTTTGATATCACCCTTTTATTTTTACCCGATTTGCTTCAAACTTCATCTGTATAATGTAAACATACGGCAGATGTAGACCTGTGAATGGATTCTTGATATCTTTGAAACTGTTGCCGTGGCGACGCATCAAACTTTGCCCTTCTTTTAGGATGCTTTTAGGATGCTTTTGAGACCCTTAGCATGCTTCAAATTGCATGAAACTCGACAGACACATCACATTTATTAGCCAGTAGACATGTGCAAAGTTGCAGAAACGGGCGTGGTGAGGGCTCAGTAGCGCCACCTTTTGACAAAAGTGGGGTGGTTAGTTTTAACTAGAGTTACAAAAATTGGTATGTATATTGTACTCCTCGAGCCGGACAACTTTCTAATTGACACTTATTAGCTAGGACCCACAGAAACTCAGATATTTTTGTTTGAATATGGCCACTCTGAGCCTTTGGCTGGCTGGCTGGCTGTCTGTGTGTGTGTGTGTGTGCAGGGGGAGGGGGCTTAACCATTTCACTGCTGTGTGTATGACCTGCATAAAGAAAATACATTTCTCAAGCCTGGTATTTTTTAAATAAGTTTTTATTTTTATTTTTTATAAGTAAAGGCATATAACTAGTTTAATTGTAGTGAATTGACAATAGTTTTATATAATTAGTTTATTAATCAGATTAACTTGGTCAATAAACTTGGTCTGAAAATTTGGTCCATAAATCAAACACACTTGCATGTAATAATATGAAACTTGGTACACATATAGATCTCATCGTTTCATATATACTTCACACTCTTACTTTTTACCCCAGCCCAACAGGAAGTTGGCTATTTAGGGTTGTGTTTAAAACACATGCAATGTAATTTAAATTATTGCTCCTAGAGCACTGAACCAAATTCGACGAAACTCGATCAGCGTGAAGTCAAGACATTAAGGATGAAAAAGTGCCACGGGATTTTTGATATCTCGAACGGTTTGGCCGTGGCGAGGAAACGAAATTATGGCGAGAAACATGGAACAGGATGTGTGTTATAACTTCAGCATACATTAACTGATCTTGACGAAACTTCAGCAGTGTTTTCGCTGTAAGAGACCGATCACATGGATGTGACTATTGTGAGTCAAAGTTATAGCGCCACCAACTGGCAGCAGGAAGTGTGTCACTTTCAAAATGCCGTGGCAACGAAACAAACTTTAACATTATTTTTTGATGCTTTTGGGACTCTTAGCTTGCTTGAAATTGCTTGAAACTCAACAGATACATCACATTTATTAGCCAATAGACATGTGCAACTATGGCAAAAGATTAAAGTAATGTCAAAAAAGTAAACACTAAAAGCCTCATATCTTCTAAAAATGTAATTATACATCATTTGTTTCTAAATTAAATTATACAAATATTATAACTTCCCCAATTTTCCTTTTTTTTCATTTAAGAATTGTGTTTACGTTCAAAAACAGCCAGAATTGTTGTAAAATTCATAAAAAAATAATAATCTGAGTCATACGTAGTGCTATACTGCCCTCTTGTGTTCAATATCAGGTAGGCCTATTGTGTATATTCCCACCGGTTAATCAACGTGTGACTCCGCTGGGACTTGGGAGCTTTTAAATCGCTTACTTAAAACCGAAAGTCAAAATACGGATGTCCGCACAAGACATTAATGGTGTGGAGTAGAGCGAGCATTTTAAATAAATTCCTATTAAGTAGGATTGAACTAAACAGAAAGAATGTTCACTCTGTTCTGCTGGTTCCTCGCTGGTGGATCATATGATTACTTTGTCATAATCTATGACAAAAATGCTATTATAAACCATATTAATAATAGATAATACACATTGCTCTTATTTTTGAAAAATACATTCATGAAAAACAAGATAACAAAAATCATTAAAAAAAAAATATAGCCATGGCTGCTATAAAGCAACATATAATTGAAAGGCAATTAATAATCTGTCATTACGTCACTGCATTATGATATTACGGCTCCAATACGGTGCAGCACAAAGCACTTATGTGCATCCCGAGCGGAGAATGATGTGCTTGAAGCCACATGAAGTTACAGCGCATTGAGTCCGTATTGAAAAGTTCAAAGCACAAAGGAAATACATATTTATGAACAGTGTATTATACATTATCTATCTATGCAATAGTTTATTGAGCCTTTTCTTTTAAAGGTTTTAAATTTCAGTTACTGTGTGCGTGAAGAACAATTATAGTGCTCTGACTCTAGTGTTGTGATCTAACCGACAGCGTCCGACACCCGGTAGAAAGTAACACGATTAAGTTACAGCAATAAAGTCCAGCAAGAAAAAGTTTCTTCATTCGAAAATATAGACCTTTAGACCTTTATCTTAAAGATCCAGTATAATAGGATTAACATTGAATCATTGAAGATCGTTTCATCATTGACTGTAACCGAATGTGACGTGCTGTTTGAATGCTGAATGGAGAATGACTGACAGGCGCAGAGAGGGAAAAGTTTGTGTTCTTGAATTTAATGACTTAAATATTAATTTCTATATCACATAATAGCTTCAGAACACTAATAATACAGTACACAAAAACTTTATGGTACTTTAGAAAGTTTTTGTGCCTTTGTGCCTAACAGAATAGTATATGCACAATATAGAATTTGAATCAGCCTCGTCAAAGATGGCAGTGTCAGAGCCGATACCGATCCTGAGTATCTAATCGGCGCACTTCTTTTCAACAGTCAAATTGAAATTGAAATTGCTTGAAACTCAACAGATACATCACATTTATTAGCCAGTAGACGTGCAAAGTTTCAGAAACGGGCAATGTGCAAGGACTAAATAGCGCCACCTTTTGACAAAAGTGGGGTTGTTAGTTTTATCTACAGTTACAAAAATCGGTATATACATTGTACTCCTCAAGCCGGACAACTTTCTAATACATAGTCATTAGCTCGGACCAAGAGGAAGTCAGATATTTTGGTTTGAATATGGTGAGCCTCTCTCTGAGCCTACGTCCCTGTATGGCAAGCCCTTTTAACATTTAAAAGCTAAGTTTGCCTGTCCGGAATTAACATTGTAGATATCAACAACGTCTTTCTGTCTATTCGTAATTACATTTTGGATAGTTTGTATTATCATTTAAGACATCTGTAACATAATTGTGACTAGTCGAAATGACAGAGTATGGCAAGCCGTTTTAACATTTAATCATAAAAGGGCCAAAGCCTTCGGCACCGCTACCCGGGTGCCTTTAGGTAACTAAAGGAACCGGGGTTGCGGTGCCACCGGCTTGGGCCCGCCATCGCTGCTCGCAGCTATATTTGTATCTGTTGCTATAACAGACACACTTTAGAGACCTTTATCTATGACACATGTGGTAAACTAGGACTTTGTGTTCCTCAAGCACAATTTTGTTTTATTTCCTCCATTTTTTTCTGGAATTTAAGAGCGTCTTAGATCTAAAGTTCTGGAAAATTAGAAAACATGACTGGCCATTTAAAAATGTAGTAAAGTTTTATCACAGCATTTACTTCTTCCAGTTTAAACAATGTCTGAAATTTAGTGAAACCAATATCCTATTATTGCACATTGCTGAATATGCACCTAAGAGTTTTTTTTTTTTTTTAATTATTTATAGTTTATTGTTAAATAAGTAAAATGTTATTGTAGATACTAGAGATAGACAGGTTGGTTTTACAGATGCAGATTAATCTGTGTCTGTAGTTGCTTTGTTAAAAGCGACATGGAGAATACAATGCAATTTGCAAATAGTAGTTATTCACATTTTTTATGAATTTATGAAAATTTAATTACAAAACATTTTTAATTTAACCAACTATAGCCAGCATTATTTTACATTGTAACATTTTCAGTCACATTTTTAAATCTTAATTTTTACAATCAGAATTATTATTATTATTAAAGAAAAACACTATAGGCAATTTTTTTTCCCTTTATTATTTGTCAACTTTAAGGATTTCAGGGATCTGTAATATTATATAAAATTTGTAAAAACATATTTATAGGATTTAGGAATTAACTTCCAACTTTACTTTGAATAACAATCTTTCTGTGGAAAGTGTGTTAGTGTTTTAGATAGTGGTGATAACTGAAACTGAAAAATATTTTATCAGGAAATCATGTTTTCTGTATGTAATAATTGTCAGCAAAAATGTACTTGCACTTGTTAGGCAGAACTGTCCTGTTGGAACCACACATATACGAATTCTCCCTTCCCCTCTATGGCTGTGATAAGATTATTCCTTTTGCTGAAAATGCCTCATGATGTTACTAAGGATGTTCGCAGTTCAATTACCAGAGACTCTCCCACTGAACATGTTTACGTTCACATGGAAATTCAGGGAAGAATATCTGACAGATAAACCAGTGCGATTCATTCTGGCATAGTATGATAGCCGCAGCCAACATGTCTAACTTGTAAACAAGGCGGCCCATCGTTTGAGGATGAAGAGGGAGTACGTCTCCCGCTTTCTTTGTCTCGCTCCCTGCATGAACTTTTCTCCTTTTCCTGGAGGGCTGGAACAAGCCTCTGGATGAAGAGTTCTTTTCCATCCGGGAGATGGATGGTCATGTTTTAATTCACTATAACTGATAAGCTCTTATTTGTTTGGAAGTTTTAAAGGATAGGGAGGAAAACCTGACCTCTCGATCCACAAAACAAGTTTGGAGAACTTGAAATGACTAGTTCCATGTAAAGGATCCACGTATAGGGACATCAAAGATGGTAAATAATATGATTTGGTGTTTGCGATGCTACACACTGGTGTATAATTCAGCTGCAGCAGGAGGTTTTAGGCTTTTCGCTAGTGAGTCTCCTTTATTTGGCTGCCCAAAAATGAAATGAAGCGTTTTGCAACTCCGATCCAGGCTGGATGTATTGCTCATCTGCAGCAAGAGCAAGAAAAGAGCACTTTCCAAATGCTGCTTGGCGCCCCTTGATTTATTAAAACTTCTGTTCTTAGAACACAGTCCAGTATGAACCAAGAGGCCCATATAGATACATAGAATGTGCTGGTTATATACAGCAGTGATTCATGTCATGGTATAAGCGGTACTCTAGGTGAATGTTTGTCAACCTCATTGGGTGAATGGCGAAATATGGTAAGGAAGGATTCAAGCCCCCAAAATCAAAGACTTATTCAAGAAACAGGCCTGCTGCCACCACAGCATCTCTCTTTGTCTGGCGCCGGTCAAACTCTGCGAGTGCAGGGCTCCCATCATGTTTAAGTGTTGTTGTTCACCCAGGCCGAGTGGCAGTCGTGTTCATCTTGCTCGAGCAGTTTTATGATGACTTTATTTCTAATGACTTATTTGGTGGGGGTTTATAGAGAAGTGGTCGGCAGAGAGAGGAAATGAATTAGACTCTGCACAGATGGCTTTTAAGGCAAAAGACTGCATGACAAATGTTCCCTGCCCTCCAGACCCTGAGCCTCAGTATAACAAATTGAAAGCGACTATGAAAAAAACAGTAACAGGACACTGACTTCACAGTGCCATTGTATCTCGCGACTCACTACACAACATAAAAATATATAGTTAAAACAGGAGCCTTTAATCTTTTAATATCCCAGCCCCCCACCCCCTACCGATTTTGTGCAGTTGTGTGTATGTAGGCTCTATGCGTCAAGTCTAGCTCATGCTGAGGGAAACAGTGAGCAAGCTCAGGAAGTTGCGTAGCTACACAATGCTTATATGGTGCTTTTGACCTATGTGTCGTACAGAATGAGGGTTTCGTGTGATGTGTATGTGATCATAGAGTGCTTGGGGATATAATTCATGCCTTTCTGTGGCGCTTCCACTTGGAGGAGAGATTTTAGCCTGGAGCTGTGTCTGCCACTTGCACCTTCTGAAATTGGAAACTGGCTGGTTCTCGTTTAGAATAATGATTGAGTCGTCAAACTTTCAAGGTTTGGCAATGAAAAAAGATCTCAAGATTCTCATGTTTGTGTTTTAGGAATAGATTACTAGATGCCAAACGTGATTTCGTTTGAACGTGATTTCATCAAGTCAACAACATCTTAGTTGATCCTGGAAGAACATCAACCGATAAACCAATCAGATTTGAGGGATAATATTACAGTTTATGTCAAGTTTAGGTGTTCTATGTCAGTTGCTTCTAGATCGGTGTTATTCACCTATCACTTTTTCCCTCTGATTTTAGGGATATGTTATGGATAGGTTTAGGAGTAGGGATTGGACAATTTGTGGACAGGAATGTTGTTCCATGATCAACAAAATGTGTTGATCCACGAAGAGGTCTTACTTGGCAAACCATCCACTACAATGTGCAGTGACCATTTGCATGCACTAAAAAGTTCCATTTTAGTTTTCTTTTAAAAAGCTAGTGTGTCCAATTCTGCTGCTTTAGGGTCAAGTTCCTGCACAGTTTAGTTCCAACCTGCACCAACACACTTGCCAGTAAGTTTCTAAAAATCCTGAAGACCTTGATTAATATAGTGACCTTACAGGACCAGGATTTTGACACCCTGTTTTAAAATGTCACGCAATCAGTTTATTCCAACTGAAATCATACCAATATTGTAATCTAATATTTCTGAAGTCAGATTAACAGTTATAACTACACATGTAAAACAAACTTAGGCTGAATCCCAATTCACCCCTTGGCCCTACCCCTTGTTTTTGAGTGTACCCCGTGGCCCTTAAAACGGAGTTACAAGGGCCAAGGGGTTGAAATATTCCTCTACGAAATGGAACAACCCTACATGAACCCGATACGTCATTAGTCGTCGACGATGGCTCTGCCGTTACAGAGTTTGTACAGGATTTCTCCATGACAACAACTGACAATCAGCGCAGCTGCTCTTAACTTTGAATAAACATGATGATTATAACATCCCTTACTCGAAATGTATGTCTTTTCTGATCGGAAAGGTAATTTATTATACCATTTCTTAATTTTAATGACTATAGTGTTATTATAGTAAATAAAGTGCGTGGTGGAATCATCTGGCGCTAAATTTAAATGTTTAACTGTTTGCGATCCATCTCGCCGGTGATTTCCAATGCATTCCGCGAACTTTTTTGTAGCCCTCCGTTTGGAGTGTGCCTCTGAAAAATCTCCGATTCGAGGGCTATGTAGCCCTACCCCTTCGCCCTACCCCTCGATCTCAACAAGAATCGGGACACCCTACCCCTAGACGTGAACGCGCAAAATGGAGTGGTAGGGCTAAGTGGTAGGGCCAAGGAGTGATTTGGGATTGAGCCTTATTTACTGACAATTCTGGAACTGTCCTTCCCTAAG
Source organism: Pimephales promelas (assembly GCF_016745375.1). The sequence goes on from NW_024121100.1 coordinate 13,494,052, forward strand.
TGTGTGGTCAAAACTCACAGGCCATTCCACAGAAACATCCAAACATAGCAGTTTGGTCCATGATTCAGAAGTTTCTTAAGGAATGTTCTTCAGCTCTGATGTTGAGGTTCATCTCCCTCCTGCTGGTCTCTGGTGGTGGTCCCAACAGGGTTGAGAGAGTGCTGGATCTGTTCGGAACTTTAATGCTCCACTGCCCAGGAAGAGTCTCTGATAATGGCTCTTGATCTGTGAGGCTGTCTCTGCCTTGTTATCTGGATGAGAGGCCGACTGGAGGCCGTAGACTTATCCTAACGACCCAGTCACTCCGGAGGGGCCACCCCCTCGCCTTCTCTTTCCCCCTCTCTTTGAAACTCAGATTGAGGCTCTTTCCACTTTCCACAATTCACCCTAACCAAGCAAATGATGCCATTATTTCCTTAAAAGCTTGTTGTTCTTTCTTTAATCTTGTTGTTTTCTGACTTATAAAAACCAGTACCAATCTTTGGCTTCTGTGGTACTTTTAGGATGCTGGTCTCCATTTGAAAGGGAAGGAAGAAGCCGGTCAAAGACACGCCATATCTTTGCTCTGGACCAGATTTGACGGCTATTATTATTTTATCACTGGGTTATCCTCCGGTGCTCAGCAGGGCTTCGTTGGGGTCTCTAACACCTGCTGGGTCTGTTAGCAGAGTCCTGTTGTTCTGCCACATGCCAGGAAAGCGCCGTAAACCCATAAACATACTTTCAAAGGCCCATGACACAGGCTCAACCTCAAAAAGAGGACAATGATGGACGAGAAGAGCACAGAGAGGGATTGAGGAGGGGGTGGCAGGGTTGAAGTATTCATTTTGACACGTTGTGATGTGTTAAATAGGCTCCAGTGCTCCTGCTAACTGCTGCACAAACACAAGGTGTAATTTTTAACACAGATGCTGTCAAATTAGCCACTTTGTCCACATTAGCACTTAGGCTAGGTAGCATTGATTAGGCAATGCTGATTGAGACCTGTCTAAAGCATCAGTGGTCCCGTAACATACATCAGTCTGATCACAAGTGGACAAAACGGTGTAAACAGAATCAAAAACAAATTGTGATCTGAGCACTTAGATACACATGTAAATTGCATTTGTAATGTACACACTAAAGCTTCCTGAGTGTCTTTCTCGCCTGTCAGTCATCCATTGCAGGTTTTAAATCAAAAATAACCTGCAAATTAAAATATTTGTCAAAACCCTGATTTCACTGAATATTAGTATGCCGTATACAGTGACACTGTATTTTTTCTATTTTTTGGATATTCCAACGCATTCTCATCCTTTAACGTCATATACAACGCTATATGCAAAAACGGCGCTATACTACTCACATGGCACCCGTTATCGTTAATATAACACGCGCTGTGAGGGCTAAGTTTAGGTGTGGGGTAGGCTGTGCGTGTCATATTCACGCTAAAGGATTTATAACGTCTTGGGTTTGCGTGTTATATTAACGATAAAGGGTGCCATGTGCGTAGTATAGCGCCGTTTTTGCATATAGCGTTTTATATGACGTTAAAGGATGAGAACGGGCTGGGATATTCAGGATTATCCTGAAGACTAAAGTTATATATACAGTATATACATATATATACATATATATATATATTGCTGTTAGTTTCAACAGTAAAGCATGAACTCACATGTGTAGTTTGACACATGTACTCTATAAAGCACAGTGGGGCATTTCAGTAGGAGTCTAAGGACACTGAAGGCCTTGATTAAATGACCACATCTGACTCTACAGGGTTCCATGTTCGAGCTCGTAGCTCATGCTGTTTTCCAACGAACCACAGGTTTTACTATAATTGTTAGTCTTTTTGTTAATGTGTTCTTTGTTAACTTGTAATATATATATATATATATATATATATGTGTGTGTGTGTGTGTGTGTGTGTGTTTAATATATATATATATAAGTTTTGTTGGTTTATTCATTTACCTTATTTGGGTTTAATTTAATTGACCTTAAAGGGAGCAATGGAGAAACTGAATTAGAGAGAAACTATAATCAAAAGAGACACTTTGTTTTGTCTGCTGGTCTTGTTGAGTGCTCTGATAGGAACCCATAAAAACGCTCTTGACACAAACAGATGCTTTACAATTTTATGAGATTGTTCTCATATAATATCACGCTAAACAGGGTTGAAATTCAATAAACATTTTTTTTGAAACTTGCATGTCATCCATTATTCATCCATTATTCAAACTATTCTGCATACGATTACCAGAGGCCTCTTTCTGTCTGAGAAAAAGGAATATGATCAAGTAATTAGCAACAAAAATATATATATATATACTATAAAAAAAATATTTTTAGAATTCCTGACAGCTAAAAAAAATCAGCATGATAAAATACAGCAATGATTTTACTTATTTATTTTATTTTATTTCATTTTTTTGTGTGAATTCTTATGTTTTTAAAATGTTGTGCTCCTCCACAGATTGTTACACTCTGGCATCCTCTATTAAATTCTAAATTATGATCTATTCTTTATCATTAGGTCTATCAATGGTAGGCTACAGTCAATTTTGGCACATACAATTTTTTATAGCATATAATGGGATTTATTAATTCATGCAAAATTCTGCAGAATGCAACATTGCAAATGCATTGTGAATAAAGAATACTTCACTTGCAACTTGATTTATGTTCCACTGAACAAATGGCAAGTCAGCAAAAACACATTAAAGTCGCCATATGAGCTATGTCAGATTCAGCAGGGCCATGAGCCAAAAATGTCCAAAGAGTCTTAGGAGAGACGTTGTTATTAATTTAAAAAGCTTAACGATTATTTATCTAAATGGCTGGCTAAGTATACAAACCATAAATTAATGAATTTATCTAAAAGTAAATTATCAGCAAAGTTATTTTACTACATTTATGATCTACTAGTTGTATGTTTGCCACTATGGTAAATCTATCATAACTGCGAATGGAGGCTGTGTAATAAAGTAATTGTTCATTACTTCGCTGTGTCTAGTACTAAGAGAAATCGTACTCCGTTACACTCTCCTTTAAAGTTGATGCTCAGACCTTGGTTCTCACCTTTGACTAGTCTGGAACGTGTGAAGTGTTTCCAGATGTGTACCTTTGCCAACAATCCTAGACCCGGAAGGTTCAATGCTGACATATTGTGAGTGTTAGTCTTTTTTTATTTTAAGCACAAAAACGAGTTTTATTGCTAAATATGGGGAAAAGACAAATGCTGGTCATTGTAGTGTTACTTACAGAAACAAAGCAATTTTAGTTTTTAATCTGCAGTTTTTAATGTGCATTATCTAGCATCAAACATAATTTAATATAGCTTACTACTTTGTTAGATTGTCATGTACAAGTAATTATCTCTCAAATGAAGATGTAGTCTTCTTGTTAGCATGTCAACAAAGTCCAGTATATTTTATTAGCTTCTAATTGTATGACCATGGTTTCCTGATTGGCATCACACTGAAACTGAAATCTTACAATAAGAAAAGCTAAAAGCAAAATTAACAATGTTTAATACAGATTTTCTTTCTTCAGATATGTTCATTTTTACCAGTTTTAAATCTAGATTAAGCAGATTTAATTATTTTTTTGATGTCTTAAAATTATATTCTCCTATTTCCGAATCCCGATATTGTTCCATGCTCGATGCGTTATTTTTACGCATTGCTGTGCATCCCTTTGCTTAAATAGAATTTTCAGAGAGAGCGAGGAAGTCTTTCAGCGAGGTGCAAAATCAACAACATTCCTATAAGTTGGCCTGCTTCACATAGTTCAACATCTCACGATAAATCACAGGCAAGACAGTTCAAGTTAAAATGAGGTGAAAGTTTGGGGTAAATAATCCAAGTGAGACACCATCAAACCCTCCCTTTTTAACTCTCTCTTGTCTTGGCAGCCGATGTTTCTGGACTATAACATAATTAAAATGAAAAGTTTTCACCTTTTCCTCCTTTGACTTCTGGTGATATATTGAAAAGCATTGCTTTGCGTTCAAGAGCATCCTTATGGAGTCGGAATAAGAGGGTCCATCAGCATTGTTTGAGACAAAACAATACTTTTTTTTTTTTTTTGTACGATAAAGGAAAACTACAGCAAAAATAATTTTGGTACCAGGATATTATCTTCTCTGAAATACTTTGTCCCTTTGAGGGCCCCCTAAGGGCAAACAGCGTTCTGCTGGTTGATATTAGTCCAACACTCATACATAGCCTTTCATAAACACTACACCAATACCCGTCATGCGCACCCATCATTTTTCCTCTGGCTGCTCCATTGTTTATATTACACAATTCTTACATCTATTCAAACATTTGCTTTTTAATAAACACACATGAATAGGCAGAGACCTGAGAAGAATCATTTATAATTTGTCACCTGATAAATAAGTCCATTCAAGTTTTACTTTCTTTCCCCTTCTTTTCTTTTTTCTCTCTCCATATTTTATCCTTCGTTTTTAAACTCAAGCGCCCCACGAGGGGCCTGTAAGCTTCAATTCACTGGTCGCATTCAGCCATGCAGCCAGTGAATCAGTGAATGCTGCCATTTGTGGGATTGCACCCAAACCAAAATTAGCTTTAGAAGCAGTTCAACATGAAGTAACTACTTATCTGTGTTTAACATGCATTCAGTTTAATCTATTGGGGGCATAAACATCCTATTGATAAAAAGTGCTCAGCGGACAGATTGCAAAATAATTAAAGGGAGAGTTTGGTACGGAATGTAAACTTTACAAGGGTCTCCATTTCTGTTTATTTTGAAACAGCTGTGAAGAGCCAGCCCGCCTGCCAAGTGTAAGCAGCTGTTTGTCACTTTAATTTTACCAAAGAGCCACTAGAAACAGAAAATCCACTTCAGCTGTCTACCGCTCTTTCTTTTTCACTCTCGTCTTGCTCCGGTGCTTTCCGTCACTCCCTCCACCGACACAATGGTGAGCTTCTCGCTTGATACCACTGAATGATGCGTTCTTGTGCATGCCATTCTGAAGGTCATTCTCTGGATTTCTTCTCTAATTTTAAAGGTCCCGTATTATGCCCCTTTTCACAAGATGTGTATTAAGTCGCTGATGTCCCCAGAATATGTATGTGAAGTTTCAGCTCAAAATACCCAACAGATTTTTTACAGCATGTTTAAATTGTCATTTTTTGGGGCTCAGAAAAACGAGCTGTTTTAGTGTGTGCCCTTTAAATGCAAATAAGCTGCTGCTGCCAGCACAGGGGGCGGAGCTTCTTGAGCTCACGCTCAGTCTCTCAGGACAATTTCATCTCACAGAATGATGATAATATCAGGAACTCTCAGTAACGGTGTTGAGTATGCAGAGTGCTGCATGGAACAGGTATAGTTTAGTAGTTTAATTATGGTTGTTATAACGTATTTGTCATCTGCTTGCATGTATCCATTATTTATTAATAGCCTACAAGTCTACTGTTTCGGACCAGGTCCGAATGATGATCAAACATATACTGGTGATGAGTTTAATAAAGTTTATTGTACATTACACAAAAGATGAAGCGTCAGTTTTACTTCAGAAAATCAAGTTACAAGAAGTGTGTCCTGGACGGACGTTAGCAGAGACTATTTATATAGAGACATGCCACTTCCTCAATCCTTAATACAAATGTATAGTGTCACGGCCGGCTCACAAGCCGCGACAAAGAAGGAAATGTTACGTAAGATTGAATGCAAAAGGAATAACATTTATTAAAGTAAAAATAAGAAAATAGATCAAAACGTGAACAAGACAATAAGCTGCTTTTATTTGCCGGCATCAGCTCTAACACAGGTGAACACCATCAATCCATCATGACGTCACTCACTCCAACTCCAAACAAGTGACAAAGACAACCAAAACGACATAATATGACCCAGACTGGGGTCGTAACAATAGGCAAAACCTGTAACACCAAAGATGGCGGTTGTATGCAAATGCCCCGCCCCTCTCGCTGGACAGCCAATCGTTTGCTTTTAACAGTCAAGCCGGTAAACATTTAAATACGTTACTGTTTGAAAAGGCGGCAGATTTGATATGCAGTGTATGTGTGCGTTGTATAAATATCAGACATCCCAAGTCTCCCAGAAGTTTCGGGTGTCTCCCGAAGATTGATAGAGGCTCGCTGATGACCGTAAATTAGTTAGCGAGTGAGCAAGAGCGCGCACATACTGGATTTCAAACTGTGCAGCCCGCGTGCGACAGAGAGCGAGAGACCCCTTGCACATGCGCAGTAAAAGTATAACCTGTGGGAAAACAATGTTTTAAAGCTTATTTTGGGGCAAAGTCACCAAACTTTTTCAGCCATTTTTATTATATTTTACTGCTGTTTCTATACATGCAGTTTTTATGTCCCGGTGACCAGTGAAAGTGCAGTTCTGACTCTCTGCCCATTCATTTAGATAGAGCCTGGTCTTCTTAAGTCCGAAATAGCTGCCCGGAGGTGTTGCCAAGATGGCGGCCGAGTGGCATGACTTAAGTCAAAAAACTGTTGACGTCATTAAAGAAGGAAGTAGAGGGATGTAGTTCAAATGGCCGTTCGATGTAGGCTACTTCTGTTAAAAAAAAAAAAAATCTCGCTTGGCATTGAACTTTGAGCTTTATAATTTTACAGATATTATTTATACTCTAACAACAACATTACACACTAAAGTTTGAAACATGGGATCACGAAGAACGGGAGCTTTAAGTTTGAATAATGCTAACAACATCATTACATTAACAAGTGTGCACCCCCAATGGAAGACAAGCTTTTGGCTCAAGGTATCAATAAGAAATGGAAATGGATTGAGGGAGAAGTAGAAAACGACTGAGAAAGAACAAGAGAGAGAGAGAGAGAAAATATTTCCCCTTCATTCGTATCTGGTGCTGCATGATTCCACAAACTCTTTCTCACTATAATCCCCTAAATGTATTTCCACTTGCAGTTTTCAACTGTGCCAGCAGGCCATAAATCTGCTCTGCCAAGACAACGCAGAACACCAGGGCTCAAATCTGCTGTAACGAGTTATAACTACAGTAAACTAGATTAATCTTGCGGGTGATACAATCTAATCGTTGAGTGTCAGAGGAAACAACCTGGTCCAAAGGGAAGTCAGTCTATAATCTGCAAAGCTCAACGTGGAACAAAACCGTCCGAGACTGTTTACATACCTGCCCGCTGATTTATTTTTTGTATATGACGAGCGGTCCTGTGACTATCACCCGCACATTTTATTACAGCTCTGGAATGTTCAATCTCTGAGGGAACAAGGTTACCGTTTTATCTATTTGTCTCCAAATATGGTGATCGCTTTCTTTCAACCCCGTCATCCATCATAACCTCGTTCTAATGGCTTTAGGGATGGCTTTTACCAGACGGTGCTGTACAGCTATTAAGGCGACCAAGAGACGTTTGGATATAATTGTTTTTAGTGTTCTTACATTTCTCAGAGAGTTAGCAAATACACTCTACTGGTCAAAAGTGTTGATTTTTTTATGTCTTTGAAAGACGTATCTTATGCTCACCAAGGCTGCATTTATCAAATGAAATAAACGCTTAAAATAGCAATATTATAACTTATTATTAATTTAAAATAATTTTTCTTTTTAACATATTTTAAAATGTAATTTATTTCTGTGATGGAAAAGCTGAATTTTCAGCAGCCATTACTCCAGTCTTTAGTGCAGATGATAAACTATACCCTTAAAAAGTTTTGGGGTAAGAAAACAATAGAGAAAAAAATAATAATAAATAAATAAATGTATACTTTTATTCAGCGAGGACACATTAAATTGATCGAAAGTGACCTTTTTGAAATAAATGCAGCTCTTTTGAACTTAAAACAAAAATATATAATGCTGTCCACAAACATATTATCCGGAAAAACTACTTTCAATTTCGATAATAGTAAGAACAATCAATAATAAATAATTGGTTAGAATTGAGCAGCAAATCAGCATATTAAAATAATTTCCGGATGATCATGACACTGAGTAATGATGCTGAAACTGCAGCTTTGTCATCAGAGGAATAAATAACATTATATATATATTAAAATAGAAAACAGTGAGTAAGTGACTTATTTTAAACTTAAACTTTTAATTGTTTCAAACTTTTAAGTAATAGTGTAGATTAGCAGCATCCTTGGCATCCCATTATTCATTTATGTTGTGCTTGTGCACATATTAGTATCATCCTTCAGAGTGTTAGCTAGTATACTTATCTAATTTAATTCTCCGCATGTCCCACATGCCAATGCTAGTGCTAACTTACAAACACGAGGCATGTGTACTGTATATGCAGTGCGTTCCAGAGGTCAATCTGTGGTCCTCTAGCTCGCTGGAGCCTTTTAGCCCTCTGCCCTGTCTGAGCACTGAACCCTCCGCTGGGTTGGGTCACAGCGGAGCCAGAGCGCTAGCCATCGATCAGCTCTTATCAGCCCACAACTGACAGTTCAGAAGCGCAGCGGAGGAGCTGAGTGAAAGAGCGAGAGAGAGAGAGAGAGAGGAAGAGAGAAATGGAGAAGAGAAAGAAAGATTATGCCCTATGCGGCCTGCACTGTCAGCTGCCGGCCTGAGCTGCACTGTCAGGCCAGGGCCTAAGTTATGGGTGCCTCAGGGCTCCCTGATAAGTCTGTAGAGGTTTGAGTAAGACAGAAAGAGGGAGAGATAAGCACTGAGGTAGAGCTCTTTGAGAACAGATGACAGGCTCTGTCTATGATTTTATGTACTTTTAACTCTATTTCCATGATCTGGAGATTGAGAGCCCTGCAGAACTGATGTACAGCTTTTTACAACATTGTACCTAAAAATGTATTTGCAGACACTGTGTTAGTTACACTTATCAGCTCTTTTAAATGAATAAATTATGCTTGACTACACCACACATCTGGATGTAGATCTAGATCTCTATAGAAATAAAGCGTGAAAAAGCTAAAAAAACAAAAAAAAAAAAACATGATAGTGACTTAAAGGGATAGTTCACTTTGAAATTATTCTTTGGTATGTTTTAGCTTACCTCAACAGCATCCAAGATGTAGATGTCTTTGTTTCCACAGTAGTTTCAATTAGTTTGATATTTTTAGGTCAAAACGTTCTTGTCTGTCAGTCACATAATGCAGGTCTATGGTCACCACCTCAAAGAGCATGCACAGAGAAGTCCAAATTAAACATGATTTAATAACTCGTAAATGTAAGTACACATTAATGGCCTAAGACACGAAACTGGTTTGTGTGAGAAAACCAACAGTATTTATATCGTTTTACCTCTTGTAACTACAGCCACGTACAAGTGATCTGAGTGCGCGGGCGCTTCGGTCTGGGCAAGCACCAAAAAACACCGGAAGTGATCCCTCGTGTGGTTGCGAAAAAAAAAATTCTACGTTGTCTGTTGATGTATCGAAATCGTCTTCCATTGCAATTTCTTGTGTATCTAAATATGTTTAGATCTTCACAGTGAAAGGTAACACTTCCGAAACGTGTAAACAATGAGTGACATACACACGCAAGAGATCACTTCGGGCACTTTTTACAAGTGGTAAAACGATATAAATACTGTTCGTTTTTTCACGTAAACCGCTCGTTTCACGTCTTAGGCCATCAATGGGTACTAGTCATTAAATCATGTTTAATTTGGACTTCTCTGTGCATGCTCTTTGAAGCGGTCACCATACACCTGCATTATATGACTGACAGACAAGAACGGTTTGACCTAACAAGAACCTAAAAATATCAAAATGGGCTATATGCACGCACAAGTTCCGCATTTGACGCAAGGATGCTCGTCCATTTCCGGTTGTGGAGATTTAAGCGGCGGAGAACCGAGGAAAATGGGATTATGGCAGAGTCTTCAAAATTTGCTGTCCTCCCGTCTTTGAAATGAAACGTACATACATTTAGATGTAATTTTATGTATAGTTATGTTTATTTAATATAATTTTAAAAAGAAGCATAAACACAACGAGGGGTGTATGTTTAATCTGTTTTTGTGACTACGTTTCTTTATTATAACCATGGAGTATAAAATTCAATATAAATTCTCAGTATTGCATTGGACTCTACGATCGGCGGAAGTTATCGAGCATCCTTAATCCTTCACCGGAAATACCGCCGTGAATAGAGCCCATTGAAACTACTGCCGAAACAAAAACACCTACACCTACATGCCCTCAAGGTTAAAACATAACAGAAATTATTAATTTAATTTCAAAGTGAACTATCCCTTTAATTCATATATATATATATATATATATATATATAATCCAGTCTTCAGTCACATGATCCTTCAGAAATCATTCTATCTTATTTGGTGCTCAAGAAAAACATTTCTTATTATTAATAGTGATTGTGCTGTTTAATGTTTTATTGGAAATCATGTTAAAATAGTTTTTTATTTTATTTATTTTTTAAAGAACTGTTTAATTGAAATATGTCATTACATTCTTAGTGTCTTTACTTTCACTGATCAATTTAATGCATCCTTGCTGAATAAAATAACTAAATTCAATTCAATACATATTCAAATTAATAACAACTAAATTCAATTAATAACATAATGATTACAATATACAGATAAAAAAAATATATACAAAAACGACCCCAACATTTGGATTAAAATGTTTAATCAAGATCTAAAACCATGCATCCTTGTTATCAGCTCTTGCACAGATCTGCTATCTGTTAAGAGTTTATTCAGCTTTTAAAGAATAGGCTATGGTGAGTGAATACAATGAATGCCCTCAAGTAATATGAATGCTTCTTAATACTATTTTTGGGGTGCCTTTCTAGAAGTGGCAAGTATTACCCTTGGTGGTCCTGTCCATCTCCGCCAGTGATATACAGTTCAGTAACAAATCCAATTATTCTCTGACCCTCTCTCAGCAGCAGGCCTGTGCCAGCAGGGCTTATTAGGACCCAGTGTCCACAATGGGCAGCTTAGACAATTATGAGTCAGTGGTCTCGCTAGAAGAGAATAAGTGATTTGTTTAATGTGCCGGCCTTTAGTGGCTCTTTGAATGAGAATAGAAGGACATGTGAGCTGGGTTAGTGCAGTTGTGATTTGCCCACTTGAATCTATGAATAGATTGAAGTTATGTGTGGAGTGATGGATTGACTTATCACAGGTCTGGTAAGGAGAGACTGATAGGTCGAGCAATCAGAATCTCCATCCACTTTGGCTGCCCAGTTTTTGTTTTTGTTTTGTCTCCCTACTTTAGTCGACCCCTTGAAACCACTCTAATATGCTGATTTTGTGCTCAAAAAAGAATTTCTTATTATTATCAATGTTGAAAACAGTTGTGCTGTTTATTTTTATGTTTTATGGGGACTTTCCAAAGAAGTAATGTGTGTGTGTGTGTGTATATATATATATTTATACTTTACAAACTGTATATTATATCCCCAACCCTAAACCTACCCATCACAGAAAACTTTCTAAATTTTTACATTTTCAAAAAACACCCCTTAGTATGAATTTATAACTGTGTTCATCTGTGTGGGGACATTTTATTTATTTATTTATTTATTTATTTTACTTTAATTAGATATAACATGTTTCTGAGCACTGTTAAAACAGTAAAACAGTAATGCACTAAAATGGCAGCATGGTCTGCTAGGCACACAAATAAACATAATTTAAACTGGAATATTTTGTAGAGGCCTATTTAATATTAAAAAAAAGTAGGCCTAGATCAAAGCCGCTGTCCTTTATGAATAATATTGGATTCTACTGTTTAGAGACAAACCCAGAACAACAAATGGGAAGAAGAACAAAGTGAAACATAAGAAGATCAATCTTCCATAGAGAGTCTATTGCAAATCCAAGTACCTCATTATTCTCTGCCATTCTTAGCCTAGCTTGCTGCTTTGTAGCCCTAGGCTAACTGTAAATCCTAGCTTGTGTATAGACAAGTACATGTGTCAGTAGACAGATGAGAGAGCTAATCTGCGCTTGAACCTCTTTCCTGGCAGACAGACAGACAGAAACTAGAAAGGATGGCTCCCCTTTGTGAGCCTTGCTGTGATGTGTCAAGTGAAATTTGACCTTTGTTCCTCAAATGAGAGCCTCCACCCTTCATGATTCCACAGCCTTTAAACTCTTTAACAAGAGACTTCAAACGCAACCACACTTAATTTGTAATATAATTACTATAGATTTATATATAGTTTTTTTATGCGAAAATTGTATGTTCATTTTCTAGTGGCATGACAATTTGTTCTTACCATTTTGCAAGATTTCAATTTTAATTGACTGTGAATTACTAGAATATCAAATGGTCTGTGGTTCCCACAGTCGCGACTTTTCAAACCTCTCTCTCTCTCTCTCTATTCCTAGACGCCTTAGGGCCAAACAATGCTGAGACAAAGTCCTCAGTGGAGCCAGACTGATAAAGCTATCCACAACTGTCAATCAAATCACTAACAGAGTGATAATGAACACTTTAGCTTTGCCACACCAACTCCAGTAAACCCCTGTCATTCTCTCACCAACACTCTCTTGTGAGTGCCATTCCTTCTCTTACCTCATTTTCCTCTTGTCATCCATCCCATTCATTGCATCATGATACCACACTAGTATCAGACAACAAAAGCAACAATGACTTGTCATTTTTGGGAATTAGGAATGCTGTTCTTAAGAGGCATTATTGACTTAGAGGCCACTTCTGTTGCTGGAGAAGTTGAATAAGTGCCATACATAACTGGTTCTTTGGTATTTGCAGATGATCCATTTTGTAATCCATTTGATGAACCTTCTTGTAAACAATGTCTTGAGTGAGGTTTTCACAGAGTAGCCGAGATTGAGACGGCCGTGCAGCTATGTCAGCAACCGTGGCGACGGGACATCACGTCTCCCGTTCCCTCCTTCATTGAATGAGGGTTAAAATAGTAACCGAGACGTTACCCTTTCAATCGCTCACGTTTGACGTAACATCGATGGGATGCCACGGTTGCTGCCACATCCAGCGCCTTGCACAAGACTCTCAGACCCAACTGGCTGGGGCGGAAGGCCCGCGTAGAGGGAGTTCGGACTGCTGTTCCATTACAACCCACTCAGTGGAACTCTTGGACAACACTGGGAAAGCGTGCCTTTCCAGGGTAAAGGGATGTTGAGGAAGCCACGGTTCCGAACGTGGAGACGTGGAGAATACGGATGGTGAGCAAGTTTTGACATGTGACGGGAGCAAAGACCACCCTGGCGGTTGATGTACGCAACCGAACGGACCAGTACATGCTTGCCTAGTAGCGACGTTTTGAAGTGGCCCAGCGCAAGCTGTACTGCTAACAACTCAAGGCAGTTCAACACTGACTGGATGCGGGCCTCGTGAGGTGTGCTGTCATGTTGATCGAGTCCAGTTCCATACAGAGAAAAGAGATCCTCTGCTTGGGAGTGAGTTTGCTCTTTTCCTCAGTTGACACGACGCCCTAGGTGGCTGAGGTGACTGAGCACCATGTTCCTGTGTTCGCACAACTACTCTATCGACTGGGCGAGAATAAGCTAGTCATTGAGGCTGAGAATGCCAACACCACGCTCGCACATGGGAGCAATGGCCACCTCACAGACTTTTGTTAAGACAAGGGGTGACAGGGCCAGCCCGAAGGGTAAGACTTTGATATGCCCATCCCTCGAAAGCAAAGCGAAAAAACGGTCTATGTCGAGGGAGAATCAAGACATGAAAGTTTGCGTCCTTCAGGTCAATCGCTGCAAACCAATCTTGGGGACGGATGCACTTGAAAATGCGTTTCTGCATAAGCATCTTGAATGGTAGCCTGTGAAGGGACACACAGGTCCAAGATTGGTCGTAATCCAACACCTTTCTTGGGTACAATGAAGTAGGCTGTAGAAGCCGGTCTTCATATCGGCTGGAGAGACGTCCTTCGGCAGTAGGACAACGATCTCCGCCCTGAGCACAGGGGCACTGTCCGTCAGAACACAGGTGAACTGAATGCCCCTGTAAGCTGGGGGGCGCCGGGTGAACTGAATCACATAGCCGAGTCTGACAGTATGGATGAGCCAGAGAGACAGGCTGGGAAGCTCTAGCCAGGCTCCCAGACCAGCAGCACCAGAGACGCACCCGGGGTGGGGCAGCACGGCGGAACGCAGGGACCCAACTCGGACGGCATAGCGGCCCGGAGTAGGGTTTTGAGTTTGTGGTGCAACACGTACCTGCTTCTGTCGAAGGGCAGAGTGAGTATGCGGAGGAGTCTGGGACACAGCCACTGCTGCCTGCTGGCAATGAAAGAGGGGCTTGAGGGTGACAAGGCATAGCGTCATCGACCGCCAAGTGCACCCTCTTGGGACCCAGAGGTTTGAGAAATTGCTTTTTTATTGACCCACGCTAAAGAGCGGTGCGTTCACCATCTCCTGAAGAGCAACTTGATCCCACTCTGGGTCGCCCGTCTCAGGGTCGTTTGCACCTCGGCTTGCCTCCTGGTTTTGCAGCGGCCTGGACGGGCTTGGTCGACTTCCTGTGGCTTGCTCCATGCTGAGGCCTGGATGATGGCTGCTGCTGGGGCTTCGCTTATTCCTGCGATGGTAAAGCTAGATATTCATCAGTCATTACTCCAGTCTTCAGTGTCAAATGCTACATCATAAATCATTCTAATATGCTGATTTGGTGCTCATAAAACATTTTGTGTAACAATATATCACATGGTAAGTATTAACACATTACTGATAAAAAGTAAATAAAAGAATGAAAATCATTCCACATGCTTGATTCAAGGATTCAAGGTAGAAAAGAAAAAAAAAAGGCGATTGATTTTTTTTTTCTTCTCCTCACTCTGTTCCACAGAATCCCTTATTAATGTTCAAATGTGTTGCCTTTGGACTGGAAATTAATCCAGTTCTATATTTAAACAGTGCTATGGCAAAGTGTAATATTCAGTTGTAGGCCTATAGAAATAATTAGCTACCTAGGAGTTTCCCCAGCTTTCAGTGAGTCAGGTCATGGCCTAAGTTGGCTAACAAAGATCCAGGTCTAATCTAGGTTTGAAAAAGACTAGTATAATAGCTGAAAACAGCTGCTGCTTGGACTTCAGACGGAAGAGACAGATTCTTCAGAATAGGTCCGGAAGGTCCCTTGTTACCATTAGGGATAATTGCACCCGCACTGGAGCTGCCATCTTTTTTTACATATCAACATCAGACAACCCCCGCAATCTCCATAGACAAGAGCATATTTTGAAAGCAATTAAAGTTAGGGGAAATACAGTGGTTTGCCTCTGCTGACTTGACATTTCATGGTTGATTTTGTGCAAGGCACACCTGGTGGCCAAACCAAGGGTCTCTAGACGTCTAAGAAGAGCTTTGAAAAGGAAATACATTTACACATTTACAGCCTGCTAAATAACTTATTTTCCAAGAGATATTCAGTGATTTTAGATTTTCCATTTATGTAAAAAAGTTTCAAGTTTTATTTGTTTTAAGTTTCAAGATGGATCTCATCGTCAAGGTTTAATTTGTGTGTTTTTGATTGTGGTTGATATTTGCATAGAGGAATGTTTCTCTAGTCCTCCTTTCTCACCGCAAGCACACTCATTCAGCTGTTGTGATACTAAATGTCTCCCAAATGAGAAATATAAAATATAATACTTGGGAGTCTCTTATGAGTTCATGTAAGAAATATTACTCATGGAGGCCAGCACATTTACATTGGTTGAAAGCCCACTGATAACGTTTGGATGAGGCTAACGAAAGGATTAGCGAGCATTTAACCCTTGTGACCATGCAGTCATTAGCAAAGGGCTGAAAACTTAATTATTTTATAATATTACTAGTAACAGAACCCAGACCCAATTAAGACACTAATTTAGAAACATCAATACCTTGGCTCCAGAAATACAGAGAACATGTGTTCCTTCCCAATATCTCTTTTCCGTAAAACATCATATCCTCTCTTACTCCCCCATGGATCTCACAGAGGATGACTAGAGGGTGAATCAGACTGTCCATAAACAGACTTTTTTCCTCAGTATTTATAAATAATGAATAAAATGAAAAATATTGTCTGACTGATTTTCTGACTGATCCATCCATCTATTCATCCATAAAGATTAGTGCTTGGTCCACCCTTCTTTATGCTGAGAAGGGCCTATTACATTTTTCTCAATGGCTTTGGCACATTTTTCGAAACAATCTTAACATTCTCTAAGCTGTAACTGCAATTGTCACCACTGTTTGCTTGAATATCAGACTTCTAATGCATGCCTGTTAAATGTAGTTTCTTACCCAAAACATTGAATTCATGCTTCACAACCTAGTTGTTATGTCAGTAAATTGGCCAATGTTGCCAAAATATAAAAGTCTGGTTTCACAGACAAAACTTAGATTAAACGTACAGTATGCGATTTTTGGCCACCAGGGGTCACTCGTTTAAAATAATAACAAAAGACGTACTTTGATGACGTCGGGAAAGAGCGTGGGCTCACGGGAGTTGTTGTCGCTGTCAATGACAACCAGCTCAGCTCATGACATGACATCATCGTTTCACAAAATATACGGATATACGGCATCTCTCTGTAGATTTAGCTTGTCAAGAAGCTTTAAATGCAACCCCAATGTTTACCTGTGTCATGCTTCTCCTGTCCCAAACCCTTCTCGGGTCATATTTTTCAGGTACGTTTGAGCTTTAGCTAATGACCTGGCTGTAGCAGCAGAACGTGCAGGCAAAGCGTAATCGTGGTCCATAACTATTATACAGACGAATATAAATATTAATATTACGCTACTTCAATGAATGACCTATTTTAGAATATTTTTCATATATAGAGCGCACCGGATTATAAAGCACATAAGATACTGCAGTCAAACGTTTGACTGGGTTTGCGTTTTTGATGCACTATGTGCTAAAGGCTAAAGGGAATGTAGTGAGTGCGCGGCGCCGGAGGTGAGGCGTTTATTTAGTAAGCATGAGAGAGCTGAAGCGGGCACGTACATTCGCAGCCTGACTCATAAGAGTATTCAATGTGCGCGGCTCGCTAACAGCAACAGTTGGCTGATTTGAATGAGACGACCCGGTTACTGTGAACGGGGAGCGCTTTGTGCGCGAGCAGCACCGGGGACAGTGTGTAGGCCTATGTTAAGAGTGAGCGCTCGTGAGCGGGCACGTGATTTACACACATAAAAATACGTACTACTTTTTTTTCTTCGTCATTTTCTTTGCTTTATTGGCGGTAGTCCAGTGTTCCCCTTTGTGTTTGGCGGTTTCGTCGGGTTCCGCAAGGAAGTTAGACAAAATAGAGGAGTCAAAGGTTATATGACGCCATAGACGGGCGACGAAACGGAAATAAAGAAACGTCCCGTGTCTTCGAATTAAACTATAAATTTCTCCGTATTTGAAATTTGGTGGAAACTGTCGGGATAATGTAAGTACATATCTAACAGAAATATACAACATAGATACAGTTATTTTTGCTATTTTTAATGCAGAAAAAAATACATATTGTGGCTTTAAGCCAGGATTTGGCCTTATGTTAAGTAGGTTTTATAAATGTGCCTTGGAAAAACAACACAAATATTACTGGTGTGCATTTTGAGACAAAACAATAGCACTAACTTATTTTAAGATATGTCAGTGCAAGTTACTTTCAGTTAAAACAGCTCAAACATCATTTTAGTCTGGGACTATGCTTACTGTAAGTCTTGTCTGCATGAAACCACAGCCAAAATAGATTTTTGTCATAGTGTGAGCCACACTAGTTGAAATATTTAGATGTTTTTCACCATGGAAATATTTGTTATATACAACATGTCATGTTTGTTCAACTTATTTGTTGGCACTGACTGCTTTTTATACCACACAAGACTATCAGTTTTGTCTGGCTGAAACTCGTCATTGAGTTTTTTAGATACAGATTTCCACAGTTTTACGAGGAAAAGTCAATGCACACAAAAAGAAAATGGACATTTGGTGACACTTTATATCAGGTGTCCTTAACTACTATGTACTTACTGTACTTAAAAAAAATAATTCGAGAATTGAGCCAAAGCAATTGAGAAAAACTGTAAGATACCAACATGTTATGGAAACATTTTGATCTTGGTCCATCCTTGAGATGGTGATGATCATTATAGAGGATAGAGATCAGTGTTTTACTGAGTAATGGACTATAAGTGGGAGTCAACGGGTCCATTTTTGGACTGTGTTACACCATTTCCTGTCCTTTCTGTCTCTTTTTCCATGGAAGGTGGCTGATCAGACTTCAGTGAGAGCCTTAAAGAAAACCCATAAAAGTGCTTTTATGGATACTTCCCGACCTCTTTCCTTCATCTCTCTATTAGAGGAGACAGTGCTCCGATTCAAGGCCTCGGTTTTCATTTTAAACAGCAGTCTGCCTAATCGACCCAACAGCAGCAATAACTGTGCTGTGAAAACAAGGCCATGCAGATGTAAGACATATCACACTTGTTGTGAAAACACGTATGTAACTAGATAGCATTGTGTTAGCCATATGGTAAAAGTGATTTTTAGGAGTATGTTTTTGGACATGGTCAATAGTTCATAAAATACCTACTGAGTAATATAAACCATAACTTACGTTATCATTATTCTAGACATCACATGTTTAAAAAAATATATATATATATTAAATTGCTCTTATCTCGATATGTACCTCTGCCAGTCTTAAAGTCTTAAATGATATCAGTTACATGAAATAATTTATTTGTTTGGGCATGAAAGGAAATCTCTGAATCCTTCAATGTGGCACAGTAAGTTCTGTGGACATTATCATTAAACATTATTCCAGACAGAACATTATTTTTTATGTGTGTTATCAAAAATTTGAATAGGCATTTGATAGTGAATTCAGACATTACCTCAATGGCGGTGTTCTACACTGAAAACAAAAATAATTGCTTTGCGCTATTAAAAGTAAAGGCTCCAAGAGTTTTCTCATGCAGAGATTGCATGCCATTAGTTCCCTAAATAACTTTTCATTGAACAGTTCTTTATATATATGTCTTTATATATATGTGTGTATTTATATATATAAAATAATTATACACAGTGCACCCACATATATTACATAATCACAAACTTTTATTTTGGATGCGATTATTCGCAATTAATCGTTTGACAGCCCTAATATATATATATATATATATATATATATATAGTAGAACGAACCATAAAATGTATACAATAAATTGTATGGGTCAAAATTATCGATTTTTCTTTTATGCCAAAAATCATAGGCTAAAAATCACGTTCAATGAAGATATTTTGTACATTTCCTACCAAAAATATATAAAACATTTATTTGTGTGAGTAAATGCAGCACAATCAAAACATAAATGGACAACTTTGAAGGCAATTTTCTTAATGTTTCGATTTTTTGCAACCTCATATTCCAGATTTGCAGATAGTTGTATCTCAGCCAAATATTGTCATATTTCAACCATATATCCTTACAACCATACATCATTGGAAAGCTTATCTATCTATCTATCTATCTATCTATCTATCTATCTATCTATCTATCTATCTATCTATCTATCTATCTATCTATCTATCTATCTATCTATCTATCTATCTATCTATCTATCTATCTATCTATCTATCTATCTATCTATCTATCTATCTATCTATCTATCTATCTATCTATCTATCTATCTATCAATCAATCAATCAATCAATCAATCAATCAGCTTTCATGTGATGAATATCAAATTTCCAGAAAATGTACCCATGTATTGGGTTTTGTGGTCCAGGGTGACATAGAGTAACAAGGACTCTGTAAAATAAAGTAAAACCGTTTTTAAAGTTATAAAGTATAACATTTTATAATCCAAAGAACCTTTCTCAAAATAACCGTCTGTGCAGTGAAAAGGTTCCATGATTTTAAAGATCCTTCATGGAACCCTCAATGCCAATAAAGAAACTTTATTTTTAAGAGTGCAGAAACATTTCAACGTATTTTCACGAGTAATAACTAATGGCATATACTATTGAATTAAATATGACATACTAGAAAGTGTTTGTCATGTTTGTTTGTTTTTTTTGACATGAGGTGAAATTAAAGGCATATACATTGAGTTTTAGTCATGTATTTACACCTCTCGCTTTCTCCCACTCTCTTCCCCTCCTCCCCAAGATCCTACACTCCCACAAAAAAAGTACTATTCATTGTTTCCAGTCCTTGGGAAACAAGGGCGATCTTTAGAGCAAATTATATGGATGCATTCCACCTCATATATTTGTCAGGCATTTCAGCAGTGGAACACTCATTAGGAGAGGCAATAAGGAGCACTGACAGGCAGCTTCAGTCCACCTCAAAGCACAGTCCATTTACGCAGGCCCTCAGGAGTGCACATATACGCTGCTCCTTAAAAAACACACTCTCGTTACACTCTCCTCGCTCCGGAGTGTGTGTATTGAGACACATTTGACACAGATGTGTGATTTAGATGAGGTGAGTTTAGGGAAGTGATTGGTATAGTTTGACAAAGGTCAGCAGAGTTGTCTCCGGTGTGTGTTGGTGATTTATTTCGGGAGTACTGTGGTTTGGGCGAGCCGGCCGGACCTGTGTGAGAAAGACATATTTTTGTGGATAGGAAACTGGTTTTATTGGTTGACGAAACCTCAGAGTTCCAGCTGTTTCCGAGCTCTGAGTAAAGGCCGACAATGTTACTTCAACTCCAGACAGATTTAGGAGAGACGGAGAAAAGCTGGGAAATGGAAAATTATTTGGCAAATCTACTTTAAGATAAATACCTTCAGATCCTGTAGGTGTATCTTCCTTAAGACATTCGCTCTCCACACTAGTAAAATTTATCTAATCACCTGATGTATAAATAGCAGCTGCAATATTTCCAGTAGGACATAAAATTCAGGTTTTTTTAATAGCTCGAATGTAAACATTTCACACACTATTGAGTCTAAAACTGCATTTCGACGCCAAAACAAAGACAAAATGGGCCATTTCACGTTGCATTCTCCCAATGAGCCATTGAGCTACATTATGATTCAAAGGTTTTGTCATTATCATTGAATAAATAAGTCTGAAACAACAGATAACGAATTGATAGACAGCAAGCTCTCAGTATTTCCACTGGTAAACACACTCACGTCACCAATCTTAGATCAACTTTCAGTCATATCATGGGAAAAGTTGAGTCAAGCATTGTTTGAGCTGGTCCTGCTATCTCTTTCTTGTTGGTATACAGCAGTCAAGTCTATATTCAGTTCAGCTGTCACACTGTTACCACAGAGGACTATTGTGTGCTTATGTGATTACAACATATAAAAGGTGTTATCAGGTTGCTTACCATACATTCTGGAAGAAAAACAGTGCATTACAAATTATTAAAGTGATAGTCACCCCTAAAAAGAAAAAGTTGAATTACTCACCATCATGTCGTTCCAAACCTGTAAGACTTTCTGTCCCTCCATAGACAGCTACTGATACTTTGACAATTCAAAAAGTTCATAAAGGGATTGTAAAACTAATTCATATGAATTGAGTGGTTTATTTCAAATTTTCACATGATCACTTTATATAATGAACAGATTTAATTAAGGCTTTTATTCACCTATAAATATTCAGCAATTCACACATCATTTGTGGTAAACGAAAGCTCAAGCATGTTCGTTTGACTTGCAGGAACCATTGAGGTTCATTCTGGTGTGTTACGCATCACGTTTGAGCTTCTTCAAGAACAAATGTGGTTCATTCTTGTGTGATTCACAGCATGTTTGAGCTTCCGCAAGAAACAATGAGGTTCATTATTGTGTTACGCATCACGTTTGAGCTTATTCAAGAACCAATGTGGTTTATTCTTGTGTTACGCAGCACGTTTGAGCTTCTTCAAAAACCAACGAGGTCCCTTCTCGTGCATTGTGCATCATGTTTTAGCTTCCAAGAACCAATGAGGTTCATTCTCGTGTGTTACACATCATGTTTGAGCTTCAGGATTCGAGAGTTTTGTTGACGTTCGTTAAATGGGTTTGGTTGAGCTTCTGTTTATGTTTGCTGATCAGTGTTAATATGTGAATAAAAGTGTAAATTAAATCTGTTCATCCATATAAAGGGATCGAGTCTCATTAGAAAATTTGGACTAAACTGGTCAATTCATATGGATTAGTTTTACAATCTCTTTATGAACTTTTTGAAACATCGTTTTTTTTTTCCCAAGAGTGTGTGTTTATATATATATATATATATATTTATTTGAATATATATATATATATATATATTTATTTGAATATATATATATATATATATATATATATATATATATATATATGTGTGTGTGTGTGTGTGTGTGTGTACAGTATATACATAATAATAATGAAAATATAATAATAAAAAGTTGTATCATTTATAATTATGTAAAATTTTTCAGTTAGTTTTATTATTTATTTGTTATTTGTTTATTTATTTTTTAGTTATCATAAAAAAATCATCTGTAATCAAATACATATTCCATCCATATTGTGCATGTTGTTCTATAGAATTAAATATATATATATATATATATATATATATATATATATATGTGTGTGTGTGTGTGTGTGTGTGTGTGTACTAACTTATATTAATTAATTTAGAATTACTATTCATGATATTTTTAAATAAGCCAAATAAAATTCCAACTGCATGTCAGTATCATGGATACATGTCCCTGATATTTACAAATGTAAACATTCATTGAATATGTCCATTAAAACACATTATGTAACACCAGTCATTATGATTTAAAACCAACCTGCTCTCCAGTTGTCCGTGTTTCAATGCTACCAATTGGACGTGTGCATTAAGTGTGCGTTTGTTTGCATGTCCGTGTTTCTGAGATCCCTCCCGTCCCCAGGCAGTGTGTGTCAGGGTGAAAGTGCTGTTGGTCAGAGAGGCTAATGCTGACATCTGCCCCCTGCCAGCTGACTGCCCTCTGGGACAGAGATATTAACATGCACAAACCACACACATACAACCTCGTTCCCTCTCTCTGTTTCTCTTTAGCTCTATGGCTCAGAGCAACAGGTGTTCCTGCAGCTCTTATTAAATGTAATGGGACTATCTCTTAACCTGTCCTCCTACTTTTCTCTGCTCTCTTATCTTCTATCAAAAACAAAGGAGTAACTCAATTACTATAGTTGCTTAGATCTACATGGGATTAAGGTAACAAAGTTTCAGGCAGCGCCGTCTGTAGGCGCGTGCCGAATCAGGGGGTAAAGAGTCCTGGAGCCGACCTTTTCTTGAGCATCTCACGGCCCCTGAGGGCTCCAAGGAGGGGTGGCCTCTGAGCCAAATTAACTTATCTTGTCCATTTGTTTCTCCTAAAACAGATTACAGCGAGGGATCCCACAGTGGATGCACTTGGGCCCCTCACTCACTCACTCACTCCCCGACTGAAGCCCATGGGCGCTTGACGGGCTTTGTTCATGGTGCATTAACTCCGTCACACATTAGCTCTGACCACAGCTAATTGACTGCACTTGAGTCAATTGCTGTATAGAGTCCGTATTATCAGCTTTAAAGGGTCTTTAGTTAAAGTTCATTTTAGCTAACCATGCTCTAGAGTCACTTGGAAGCTCCGTGGGAGTAAGGGAGACCTTATATGCAGATTTTGGATTTTGGTCACTAGTATATCAGTCTAATATGGAAACACAGAAGTGTGGTTTATTTCAGGGAGCTTCCTGAAGTTTTCTTGGATAGCGCTGTCAGAGAGCAAACAGTTTGAAAGACTGCTGGCTGGGAATCAGACGTGGGCCTAGGAAAATTGATGAGTGTCAAGGAGCCTGAGCTTCAGCGCACAGACTAAATGGCCATATTTATTAGACGTTACAACAACAAATGGATGCTTATTGCTCTAATGGCCCTGATTTCCTTCTTGTCTCAAGGAAATCCGCGAAGAGCAGATGCACAGGGCCATTATTAGTCAGTCATCTGACCTTAGCTTCAAAACATTTAAAACATGCACTCACGCACTTAGAAAGAAAAAAAGCAAACATCAGTCACATAAAGGTTTTTGCATGTTTAGGATAAACATGTTAAGGATGTCGATTTAATGTGTTAATTCAGAGCAAATAAGAAAAGAAAATGTTTTAAAACAGCAATGGAAAGCCAAAGATGTCTGTCAGCACATGTATAGACCAACAATTAACAAAATTGCGCACACAGAATGCTAAAATCGATTATAAACAAAATAGATAGTTAAGGACTGTATAGGATACAGAATTTTATATGGAACTTATATTGACATTTTTGTAAATAAACGAAGTACTTGCACAGCATCTTCCACATTTTATAAGTCATGGCTCATTTAGATAACAATTTTCACATATTTATTCATAGTAAGGCTGACTATTTCTACTAAACAGTTCATGAAAACGATCTTGTTTTATGTTTGCACATGCAGACTCCTAAAATCAATAGCAAACCAGATGGATTGTTGTGTAGGTTCAGTTATAAGGAATTTTTACATGGAAAATATACTTTTTTTATATACATATATATTATTGTTTTCAACTCAACGTTTTTGTCTTGTTTTCCTTTACAAATATCTAAAAATGAAATGATATCATGTCTTATTTTCTGAAAAAAAAAAAATCTAAATTAAGTGTGTTGTTGCTGAAAACAAGAAAATATATCTGCCAATGGGGTCAGAAAAATCTTGTTTTCCCTTTGAATTAAGTTTATTTTTTCTGACTGCATGGCAGATTTCTTTTTCTTGTTTTAAGCCTTAACACCCTTAATTCTGATTAATTTTTCATAAAACAAGAATTAAGTCAGTCAAGACTAATATCTTAAGTAATTTTGCTTCTCAAACAAATGCGCCTGTGATTGATAAATGAGTACTGGAAAACAAGACAAATATATATATATATATATATATATATATATATATTTAT
Source organism: Pimephales promelas (assembly GCF_016745375.1). The sequence goes on from NW_024121100.1 coordinate 13,518,871, forward strand.
TTTTTTTCAGTTTAATGTAAAGTTTTTGAATAATCTTAATGCAAGGTCTTTTCTGCATTCATGAGATTTCTACATTTATTTGTAATCAATATGACGAATGAATCACCATATTGTGTAAATATTTAATTTTTAAAACATGTTAATCGATTGAATGTCCTAATTCAATGCTAACACTTGTTTAAAAATGTCCTTTGAAGAACCAAAGCATCATTCAAACAACATAGGCATTCTTTCAAAGGAGAGAGTGCATGTTTACATGTGTTCGCAAATAATGCATATTAGCCTCTCATGAGTCTCTCCGTGTTCTATAAACAGCTCTATGCTATTTAAATCTGGGTGTGACTGAAAAAGCCTTGCAGCACATTAAAATAGAGGCCTCTCAGTGCAGTAATTACTCCCAACAGGAGGGATTGTTTGACAAGGCACAAGGCAGGGGTCAAAGGTCACGCCCTGTCTGCCTCCCTTGTTTGCCAACATGGACACAAGATCACAGCCCGCCAAGGCGCTGCACGTTCTTTCACATTTTGCCTCCATGCAAACAACAACAGCTCTCAGGTGTCTGTGTAATTTGAAAACACGAGTCTCAGACCTTCATGTTCTAGTTCTATTATTATGTAACTTCTACATTTGGCATTTTCTTTCTTTCTCTCTCTCTCTATCTCTCTCTCTCTCTCTCAGTCGGCGTCAATGAATGTGGCTGATTAGTAATTATGATAAAACGCTTGTTGCCGCGAGCAAATTGAGTCCTGGAGTCGGCCGTCCAGTCCGTGATTGATCATTAGTCTTTTTAAAGCACATCACTGGTAAAGAGAAATGTGGCGTGAGGCACGATGCCCGAGGCCTCAGTCAGAGAGGAGATTGTGTGTACCTTTGTCTGCTGGTATGCTGACTGATGGAATATGGAAATACAACATAATACAGATGATACAAACAGATAGTAAAGAAGTAATTATGGAAGTGAATAGACTGCATGCACAGCATCTTCTAGATTTGATTATGGCTCTTTTAGATGACAATATGTGGTTATTCATAGGAAGGCAGATTGTTTCTACTTTTTAGAGCTGTCAATTCACAGAAAATATCATGTCTTTGGCATGATATTTTAAAATATCATGTTTATATGTTTTTCTTTCCAAATGTAGTGCATTAATGCATAAATAATATACTGTATACTGTATTTTCTTATTAACAGTGTGATTCACATATTGGTGATATTGTTTAATACTGAATGATATAACATTCTACCATACCACTAAAAATTTCTTTGCTTTTGTTAAACGGCCCATTAAATTTGAGAATCAGTTAAAGAGATAGTTCACTTTGAAATTAATTTTTTGATATGTTTTAGCTTACCTCAAGGGCATCCAAGATGTAGGTGTCTTTGTTTTCACAGTATTTTCAATTTTGATATTTTTAGGTCAAACCGTTCTTGTCTGTCAGTCATATAATGGAGGTCTATGGGATCTCCTAAAAGAGCATGCACAGAGAAGTCCAAATTAAACATGATTTAATGATTTGTAAATGTAAGTACACATTGATGGCCTAAGACTACGGATGGGTATCGTTAAGGTTTTATCGGTATTACTACTCTTACCGATACCGCTTATCGATCCGGTAACGGTATTCTTATCGGTTCTTTTTGGTGTTTTTTTTTTTTTTTTTTAAGAATTAAGAACACAAGTAAACTCTATATTTTGAAATGTAAAATAGAAAAAGCAAAACGAAGAAAAATATATTTTTGTTATGCAGCAATGTGCAGGCTTTTTTGTTTTATGTACGAAAAGGACACATAAGAAAAAAAACAAGTACAAACACAAGAATAAAATCAATCAAAGATACAAATTATATACAAAAGTGCTTTAATTTCAGGAAGGTGTACTAACATATCTTTTCAGGTAATTGTTTCTGTGTAAGAAACCTAATTTAGTAATCAAATATAAAATAGCACTGTATAGTTTGTCATAGATAGATTAATGCTTATTAAATCTAAAGTTACTTATTCAAAAGCTGTGAGTGATTTTCTCTGCCTTTTGTTGTTTGATTTGCATTAATGGCTGAATCGTCAGCAGGTTTAGGCTATTAGACTGCTGCCCCTTTAAGACCGAGAGCAAATCTAATAGGTAACCGGTAACTGAAGCACCATCAATTTCTCCCTATTATACGTCCATTTAAGACATAATTGTGTTTAAGTGAATAAACTGTGTTTAAGCGAATCTCAGAGCTGGTCATTTTGACATTTGTATGTATATTTGATAGTTAAGGAGGACACACAAAGCCCAAAGTATAGGCTACTTTTCTTGTCTCGTTGCAGTCCGTTTCGGTGCGCGCACCGCCTTGTGAACAGGCTCTTGCGCAGGCTTTTGTGTTTTTAATAGCCATTTTTTGATCTTGCAACAGTAGAAGACAGCATTTTGCAACAAACGCCGATCGTGCTGATTCTGACGGTACGTTTGGGTTTTAGGAAGAACTGACAGCCCTCCGCAGTGCTGTGAAGTAGGCTAAAGGAAGTTAAGCTGGACAGATCATGTGTCTTGTTTTTTAACGGTTTTATCTCAAATATCTTCTTTTTATAATCTTTGGAAGCCGAAATACAAAATATATTAGAATAATATCCCACATCTAAAGTGTAACCACGTTGAATGTTTAGTTCTGTCCTCATTGTCACTCATTAAGCAGGGCTGTCATGTTGCGCGTGCTGTGGCTTGGCTTTGCGTGAGAGATCGCTCTCTCTCTTCTCTCTCTCTCTCTCTGCTGAACTGCGAATTTCAAATTTGCATCACAGACAAATGGTTTAATTAAAATATAGTTTATATATAGAAAAGGCTGGCGATATAAACATGTTCAAGATAACGTCTTTATAGGAATGATAAATAATTTCTCCAGTACCGACAGCAGAACCGATAACGTCCGAGCTTATCGATACAGCGGTCTTTCAAAATTCAGCACCGGGGCCCGTTTAATACCGGGTTTCGGTACCCATCCCTACCTAAGACACGAAACGAGTGGTTTGTGTGAGAAAATGAACAGTATTTATATCGTTTTTACCTCTTGTAACCACAGCCACGTTCAAGTGATCTGAAGGCACGGGCGCTTCGGGAAGTGATCTCTTGCGAAAGTGCGGTTGGGAAAAAAATAAATAAACGTTGTCTGTTGATACTGTATATCGCAATCGTCTTCCATTGCAATTACCTGTATATCTAAATATTTTCAGATCTTCACAGTGAAGGACAACACTTCTGAAATCTCTGTGTAAACAACAAGTGACGTACACGCGCGAGAGATCACTTCCGGGGCTTTCCGGCGCTTACCTGCATCTTGGGTGCCCTTGAGGTAAGCTAAAACATATCAAAAATTAATTTCAAAGTGAACTGTCCCTTTAATACCGTTAAGCAGGTGTCACATGATCCTTTACAAATCATTTTAATATCCTGATGTTGTAGATTTATTTCCAGAATTATTTGATGAATAAAAAGTTCAAAAGCACAGCATTTATTTGAAATGTTTTTGCAACAACGTCTGACACTTTTAATCAGTTCATTGCATCCTGGTGCTGGTGCTGTTATTTTAGAAATCTTTAGAAATCAGACAACAGTTATAATGTCAGATTAAATAAAAAGATTGAATTGTTGACATCAATCTCAAACTGCCAGTCCTACTTGAACATATGCTGTGTATACAGACATGATTATCAATGATTACCCAGCAAACACAGAACGTTCCCGAATGGTCCCATGAGGTTATTTTTTTGGGAACCAAACAAGAACGTCATAGGAACGTTCCATGTAGGTTATTTTTAGGTTCCATTTTTATAACGTAGGGAGAATGTTCCGGGAACGTTCCCTTAACCTTAAGGGAAAGTTCTAGGAACGTTCTGGGAACCAAAAACTAACGTTCCCAGAACGTTACCAGAACCTAAATTTGTTTGCTGGGTATCATTTGCATGTCAACATATAGAAATAATTGGCAATTAAAATGCACAACATAGTAATGAACACAGACATTTAGAGTCAATTCAGTACTCTCCCACACAGTGGAGCATTGCAATGTTTGAAGGGGGAAGTTGTTTTACTGAAAGTGCACTAGCACTAATGATATAATCTCCTTCAACTCTGTGATTTGTGGTTCAAGGTGATCTGTGGAGAAATGTTTGCTACTAACAAGAGGTCAGGTTAGCAAGGTCCAGTTAGCCCCTTCTGGTAGATGGTGAAACTACCCAGTCTCTATCTGATTATCTATGTATTATGCACCCAATATGCAACGTGCCATTAAGATGAATGGGAATGAGAACAGATAACATTTTCCAGTTATTTCAGACATCTCTGACTTCTAGTCTTTATTGTTTGAGGAAGCAGTGAAATAGACTGGTGTGTAGGCCTACGTACTGTACCAGCCACTACTTTTATCAAATCTCTTGGACTGGAAAGCTTGGGAAATGCTATATTCCATTAAATTTTGAAGGTGCTGCACACTTCTGGCTCTGAAAATGTCTGGATATGAAAACCCACTTGCAAACATTCATTTGAAGTTGCGATTCGGGAACAAAGCAACTGTGGGTGATTGTAAACACACATCACCAGAAGCAAATGAGCTGCAATATTTCAAATTGAATGTTCGTCAAGAAACCCACAGCAAGTAGTCCGTTCAAAAGAAGTGTAACAACAATCTGTTTCAGAGGTCAGTCCTAAATTTGCGAGGTGGAAATGGATGCACTGCTCTTTTCTAGATCATGAAGAATTGGCGTTTATAAGGCAAAATCAAGCGTGACCAGTACAAATGCTAAAATATACATACGAATCATAACGCATAAATTCATTATGTTTGTGCTTCATAAATAAGCACCAAAGTATTTTATTTTGGAGAAAGTAAAAAAGCAACAAAAATGTATCACAAGTGACCACCTTGTAAATACACAATACCCATTAACTGGACTGCCTGCTGACCTTTGCCCACCAAGCAGCATTTGCGTGCATCGAAGCTTTGGACTACAGGTGAGAAAGCTCTGACCTGTCAGCGGTGCTAGAACCCTCTTCAGGGCGCCAGAGCACATGTGAGGTTGAAGGGAGGAATGTTAACAGTCGTCATTAGTATCTGGGCTTCTGAGGGGGAGAGGGGCCCAGCGGCCCTGCTGCGAGTATGTCACCGGCTCGCGCCGCTATCTCTGTTTGGGTTTTCCCACGTTATGTCATGCATAGACATGCACGTACGCACGCTAAGTCGTGAGAAGCAGGTAGGGATTTTATTTTGTGTTTAGAGTCCATGACTCCAACTGAGATTTATGCTTGCAGCAATGTGTAGATTTCACAGGGGAGTATGTAGTTCATGTCCAGTGTATTTTAGGAGCCATGGCACTTAATTGAATAATTGAAAAAATACATTTAGCACATTTTATTAAATGGTTCATAATAGGGCGAAAAAAAAAAAAAAAACTTGTTTCAAAGATTTTAAAGACATGAAACCAAAACGTTATCCTGTTTTATTTTTTTAAGTTGTACAACTGAATTGTTCACAAGTTTATATTTATATAAACTTGTGAACAATTCAGTTGTACAAAACCTTGAAAAAAACCTTGTTTCAAAGATTTTAAAGACATGAAACCAAAAAGTTATCCTATTTTTTTTTAAGTTGCACAACTGAATTGTTCACAAGTTTATATATATATATATATATATATATATATATATATACGTATATACTGTATATATATACAGGAGACTTCATATGCAAAAACATCTGAGTCTGTGAAATTCTGATTTTAATTTAGCATTTTTGGTTTCACTTTAATTGATTTTCACTTTAACACATTCTTTTTTTAACATGTAATATTGCATCTACATCTCTACTAACTCTCATTAGAGTATTAGTAGACTGGTGGGGTTAGAATAAGTTGACATGCAGTTGTAAAGTTATAGTCAGATTGTTGAATGAGCATCACAATAAAGAGTTAGCAGAGTAGTTGCAAAGTTACTTATAGTCAACAGAATGTTCAAAAGGGACCATCCAAGTGTTACCACATTTTTTTTTTTTTTTATCAGGATCCTATTTAGGTTCAGTAATCAAAATGGCAATGAAAGGGTAATCAGTCAATTATTGAAATGCCTCGTTTTCAAAAGATAAAATTAGAGGAAAATTATTAACATAAAAATGCTAATTTCAAAAGAAAAATCACAGTTTCTATTAAAGCTACAATATGCAAGATTGTTTCGCCACCAGGGGTCGCTAACCTCTTACAATAACAAAGGCGTATTAATTACGTATATTCCGCATTAAGCGGAATTATGGATCTTGTCTTCAAGCTGATGGATCTTTTATAGATGAGTGAATACATGTTTTTAACATGACTGTAGTATGATGCAGGGCACGATAGCTAGACGTATACCAGCGCCAAACGTAACGCGAGTCCCGCGGATGTAAAGGAAATAAGGACATTTCATTCTACACACTGAATTACTCACACAGGTCAGTTCATTAGAGGAATTAAACTTAACGGTTTGTGTTGAATGTTGTTAGTTAGGTTGTTTGTTGGCTGAATGAGACTAAACTAGATTAATATTAGAGAATAACATGATCATATTCTAACTTTTCATCATGTTGAACTATATAACATTGATTAGATTTACATACATTGATTAATTTGCTCACCTGTTTGCTCAAGCAACATGCAACACTCGCGTCTCTGTCAAATCAAAGTTAGTCGCGGTCGTGGAGCTCTCGGCATCTCCAAAGATGTTGATCTTCGTTTTAGTCCTCTTTTTGTCTCAAAGTCCATGCTCCATAATGTTTGAACAAAACACTGCTAGGGACGCTCACGCTGTTGAGCTCGCATAATGGGCATAACCGACTCAGTTGTCCACGTCTGACGCTATGGTTACTGTTGCAGTACAAGGTCAAACCCAGCCCGTTCTACGCACATTGCACCCTTTATCGTTAATATAACATGCGGAACCCAAGGCATTATAAATCCTTTAGGGTTAATATGAGACTACCCTACCCTACCTCACACCTAAACTTACCCATCACAGCACATGTTATATTAACGATAACGGGTGCCATGTGCGTAGTATTTCGCCGTTTTGTCATATAGCGTCACATATGACGCTAAAGGATGAGAATTTGTTGCCAAACCTGGCGGAAACCGCGGCTAACGCTGACGTCATTGACTGGTGACTCCTCACCCCTGCTCACATGTCACGTTTCCTTGGTTAAAAATCGCAATTTTCTCACGATTTACAAATAGTTGAAAACATTTGGGATATTAAATGTAATCAACTAAACAAAATATATTATTGGCCTAGTGTTTTTTTTTTAGATATTTTACTGCAAAAATCCTACATATTGTACCTTTAAATGCTAAATTTTAATCAGTACACTTATTTTCAACATAATAAGAAATGCTTCTTGTGTATAATAGCATATTATAATTATTTATAAAAGATTATGTGACACCGAAGAGTGGGATAATGACATTGAAAAACTCAGCTTTGCCATCGAATGAATAGGAACAGCATTAAATATATTCAAATAGAGAATAGTAATCATGAATTGTAATATTTTTCAATATTACTGCTTTTACTCTATTTATGATCTGATAAATGCAGACGTGGTGGACATAAGAGACGTTTAAAAACAGTAAAAGAAAGCTTAAACTCGTGGAAAAAAAATGTTCAATGGATTTCTATAAAGATAGTTCCTCTCACAGAAACCCCTAAAAGGTTTAATAAATGAAATGCCTGACATAACTCTTCAAGCTTATTATCGTTTACAATCAAAAATAAATAAATAAATAATTACATAAAAAGCAATCTGCAATGTCCAACCCCATATGTTCACACAAGGGTTTAAGAGGGTTATAAAACCTAGGGGGAACACTAATAAACAGAAAATGTATCTTTATAGGGAACATATTCCCACACTCTGTGTGACCACCTTCATGAACAGCACCATCTTGATTAGCAAATGTGTAACATTCCTTCGCACTCTTTATGGACACTTGTGCGCTGAAGTCTGAAACATCGGTCCCAGTTTGCAACATTAACGGTGTGTAGAGTGAATTTATGGTGCGGTAGACTGGAGGGTGAGATGGGCTATCCTGGAGGTCAAGCTGACCAGGGCAGATAACACAAGCTGATCCAGGGCACTGCAGGCCACTGTCCCCCCCCCCCCTCTCAACCCATTCCATGGATCTTCAGCCCCATCCGTGCCTCTTTGAAGTACCTGTGATTTAAGGTTATGAGAGAAGGACTCTGGCGAGGCCTCATTGATCTCCAAGCGTATCGGCGGCTGCGACTCTGCCACGCTTTTGTTGTGAGGAGATTGACCCTATTTTCATCTCTCCGTCAACGTCTGATGACCGGACGGTGAGTCCAACCTCTGGCATCTGGCTTCTCTGAAGTGATGCTGTGGAGTGAAATACTGAGTGAGCGGGATAAACATTTGCTTTTATGCTGAAGGTGCCGGAATTCAGCAAGCAGATCTCGGACATTGAGGACAGCACATGTGTGCTCCAACGGATGGTTGGCTTGAAGATGATTGCGTGTTTATGTGACGAATGGGATTCTTAAACAGCATGCGATTCCACAAATCAGAAACCATTGAAGAGGAAAATCGCTTGCCAAATTGTGGCAGATCCAGTTACTCCAATCAGATTGTAATGGTGATAAATGCAGAACCAGAAAAGCACACGCCGCAATCGCACACATCAACATTACTTGCTTGCTTGTTGTTCCAGCATCACTGACAATTTGAAGTGTTTGAGGATGCGTGCCATGGAAAGAAAAATGGCTGCGGCGGTTGTTCTTGTCTAATTCATACAGCCAAGCTGCTTTGAAATTTAACAAGCAAAAGAATTACAGCTCCTGAATGTCAAGCGGTTTATTTTGTTTTAATGCTACAGGAAGCAGCTGCCATCTACTGTATGTACACAGCCCACCCTCTATAATCCATATGCAGTACACTCTGCATTGCATTAAATCTCTTCTGCAATATAGCAAAGCACACTGAAAAAAACTACTTGTAAGATTTACTTAATAAAATCCTCGTAACAATTTGCACAAGTAAATTTTAAGTAAATTTTACTGCTATAATATTAAGTACAACTCGCGTGCCATTATCAAGTAAAATCTACTTAGTATTGAACAAAACTCTCATGAAGAAATTAAGTAAAAAATACCCATTTACATTTCATTTAGAAGCTATATCTATTTAAAGTAATTAAGTAAAGTTTATTTATTGTTTTTAAATTAGGAAGCTTGCTTTTATGAAATTTTTAAGTAAATCTTACCATTTAATAAAGTAAAATAAGTAGATATTATTTAAGTTTTTTTGTTGAGATTTTCATTTACTACATATTTAAACATTTAAACATTGATAATTTCTTTTTTATAAATAATCATGAACATAAATAAATAATCATTTTCTCAATATTTTTCACAAATCACACAACTAAAATTCAATTAAACAGTTTATTTTTCAGTCATCAAAAATGTTCATACAAGAATGGACATTCAGTCATCTCTTGACACATGTGCATTCAGTAAAACTGTCTTTACGGTATTGCTGCTTCCAGCATTTCCTTCCCTTCAAAAAGGGTGGATACATCGATTGGATCTTCTCCATCAGCACCACGAACGACCAGTATTTTAATGCTGTGCTGAGTGATGTCACTGCCGCTGTCCTCCTGCATACAATTTAGAAGAAAAAATATAATTCTTTTGAGAAACAAAAATATAATGGCTTAAATTATTTTATTTGACTTGCATTAAAGGACAAGTTCGGTATTTTACAATTAAAGCCCTGTTTTAAGATCGTCCCTGATGAAATAGAATAGTTAAGATTGTTTTTTAGACAGATGCTCCGGTCACGAGAATTTTTGGATTCTGTGTTAGCACCCCCCCCCCCACACACCTTTATAATGAAAGCATAGGTGCACTCGAACAATCATTCATTAAAACGCATAAAACTTTAGTTTACAAAGACGTGAAACTCACCGAGTGGTCTGGGGTGTTCACTGATATGCTCACACAAAAATCGCTGTAAAAGATGCTTTCCAACAGGTTTTATCGTAGTTTTTGTCCAAGTCCATTTTCTTCCTGTTTTTGGTCGAAATCCACAGTAGTCGATTATCGAGTTTGCGTGCGCGATCCTTAGTTATCTAGTTCGAGTTTGCGTGCGCGATCCTTAGTTATCTAGTTCGAGTTTGCGTGCGCGATCCTTAGTTATCTAGTTCGAGTTTGCGTGCGCGATCCTTAGTTATCTAGTTCGACCGAAAACAGGAAGAAAATGGACTTGGACAAAAACTACGATAGAACCTGTTGGAAAGCATCTTTTACAGCGATTTTTGTGTGAGCATATCAGTGAACACCCCAGACCACTCGGTGAGTTTCACGTCTTTGTAAACTAAAGTTTTATGCGTTTTAATGAATGATTGTTCAAATGTGCACCTATGCTTTCATTATGCATATGAATTCATGAAATGAATAGTGGAATAAAGTCATTATGTTTGCGCACAAAAAGTATTCTTGCCGCTTTATAAACTTAAAATTGAGCCACTGCAGTCACTGCATGACTACTTTGATGATGTCTGTATTACCTTTTCTGGACAAGGACGGTATATCATACATACATTGTATTTTGAAGAAAATGGGATATCAAACAGTTGACTGTAGCCATTAGAAATCTACTATGGAAGTCAATGGCTACCGTCATTTGATTACCAACATTCTTTTAAAATATCTTTGTTTGTGTTCATCAGAAGAAATAAACTCACAACGGTTTGGAACAACTTGAGTGTAAACAATGTTTACACAATGTAAACAATGACAATTTTTATTTTTGGGTGAACTATCCTTTTTAGGGTGCTATAAACTGGAGTGCAGTTTTCTGTGAAATAAATTTGACTCTGTTTAACCTTTCACACGCAACTTTAAAATATTCTAGCTGACCACCCAGTGTGCGACTTTCATTTTAAAATATATCTCCTTATTATTTCCATGGCGACGTTTCGTGATTGTGAAAATGAAAATGATGTCATTAATGACTCACCCTCATGTCGTCCCGAGCCCGTCAGAACTCTGTTCATCTTCAAAACACAGTTTATCATCTTCTTTATCGTCAAAGTAGAGAATGAGGCTGCGGATAACTGATTCCCATCTCAAGGCTTTGTGTCTGTGAACAGATTTATATTGTACCATTACACAACCTTTTATTCATACACAATGAACTCAATGAAATCAAGTGAGAACACAAAAGCATTCATGCGCAAGGAACACTGATTTGAGTACTTAGAGCAAAGTGACTCTACTTCCTGTTCCTGTCTGCCTTGCATTTTGGCCAAAGCAGAACTGTCGCTGAAACTCTATCATCTTCAGTACAGATTCTTAATATTTGAAATTTAAGTTGTAATTTATGACTAAAATTCTAATTACTGAAATTTCTGAACTTTTGACTTTTGTCTGTTTAATACAGTAAAGCTACTTTAATGCAATCTATATTGTATTAAAAGCTATACAATAAATGTACATGCATGTATGAGAAAAATACATTAAGTATATCTTATTTAAAAAAAATGTGAACAAGCACACTTTTGATCAAACACACCTGACTCAGTTTGTCCAGAAATGGCCTCAGTTTGGTCCCCACAACACCTCCCATGGCCTTCATCAGGGCAATAAGTCTTGATGTGCATTGGTCAAGTCTGAACATGAATCTCTGCCCCATGATCGATTCTCCTGAATTCCTCCTTGATCTAATGTGACAAAATGATTCAAGAGTACAACAGCAGAAATTTGGTTAAATAGACTGATGCAGGGAGCAAGGGTTAATTATACAAGGACTGTAGATATCAACAGTGGAGTGAACAATCCAGCACTTTCTTTTGTAATGTGCAAATCCAAAAGAGAAACACTAATTTGGCATTTCAATTTTAACTTTGAGTTTAGTACATTTCAAGTTTATTTATTTTTTCATGTGCTAAATCAGTTACTGTTGTCAATATTAATATTGCCCATGATTGCCACTCACGATCTCTATTTTCTACAATCAACTTTTAGAAACAGGATGATTTTAGAAACGCAGCCCTGCTTACTTTAAGACCTCATTTATGCACGATTTAGTGCGATTGAAAAAAAAAAAAATAGCTTTATGTGTAAACGTTCCATCCTGAGCAATATTCAGCAAGAGCATTCAAACTTTTCCATAGTCAACAGTATAACGTTAAGAGCGGTTGACATTAAATTGTTAATTTTAAGGCCCAATTTTAGCTAGCTAGCAGTTAAAACGGTAAAGATTGTATACTAATTTCTACTCAGTTTGACATTTTTACACGAAAAACAGTTCTTTGTGAATCTATAAAACTATTGAAAACTTCCGATTCAATATAAATAATGTACGTTAACGTTAGGAAGTGAAAAGGGGTTAACGATACAGTATACTGTTATGGATAACCCACACGCGTTGCACTAATATGAGGCCATGTTGTAAGGTGAGCATTAATGTTTATTGAGTCAAATAAACAAGAATCATCAATCAAAACCCACACAGACTCATGTTTTATTAAATGTAAAACAGAAAGACAAACTTACCTCAAAAACGACAGAAAGCAGCCACGCAGCAGCCCGCCAATTCGTCTCGTCTCAGATCCAAAGTGCGCAGTTAGACTTGTCCAAACGCGCATGTGCGGATTCAAACGCGCTATGCTTTTCTATTAAAATTTACTTAAAATGACTATGTTTATGTGAAGGGACTATAAAACGTTTAAATATTACAAGAAAATATATAATAAGATTTACTCTTTCCAACCAGTTAATTTATTACATGAATTAAACGCGTAGATATTTAAAATTTTACTTAGAAAATTCTAGTTCACATTGAATTTTAATTTTATTAAGTAAAAATTATGATGATTCATTTAATATATATTACTACACCAAAAAGTTCGTTTTTACAGTGCAGTGCCGTGTGATGATCATTCTGTGCGAGCTCAGAGAAAATTGTTTTTCCAAGAAGTCACACTGTTCTATGGGCTGTTGTTATTTGGGTCAATAGCAAATAAGAGTAATAAAAAAATTAAAAATAAAATAAACGTCTTTAGACATTTTCTCTTTGCGTTCATGTTGATTTTTCATATGGCTTTGATAAACGTTTAATACCGTTTTCACAAAATGATCAAATTTAATCTCTCTAAAAATGTCATTTGGTGTAACCATAAAGTAAAAATTAATTACTGTAATTAGGTACTGTAATTACACCTTACTTACCGTAAATGTAAATAAGGTACATTAAATACATCTAAAACTTTGAAAACTTCGGTGTTTAACAATATTTTTACAACGGTTAAATTATATAAAATATGAATGAATCATTCGTAAATGTAATTAGATTTTGACATACAAATGTCAAATGATCTGATATTTTAAGATGATTATTTATACATTTTTAGGGTTTGCAGCACACATATTTGTTTTGACAGACAATCTTGAGCAGTTTTGTATTTACCAAATAAATAATGCTTAAAATGATGTATTTTCCCAAAAAAATATATTTTTTAATTATGCTTTGTTCGTCATGATAACAAGACAGTTGTCTCAAACAAAGAAACGAACTAGCGAACGGCCGAGATGTGTTGCCACTTGAGTTTTAGACGTAAGCTAACAGCTCTGTTAGCATTTCCAGGAAGCAATCTTTAGCTATTGTTGTGACTGGATGTATTAAGCTATCAGGCTTCACAACAGTTCACGCAGGTAATTGCTTGTTCATAAAATAATTGAATTATGAAGTCACTCACACAAAGCTCCGCTAATTCCCCTTTGAACTCGAAAAGAGTTTAGTGTGTAGCAGCATGGCAGTCTGTCATGGCCGTTGAGAAGTCGCTATTAAAATAATTAGTTAGAATTGTGGGAAAACATAAACTCTTCATGACCAGATGATCGCAGATGGAATCTCCATGGCAACATTTCCAAGGAGATGGAGGTTGATGCAGAAACAAGAGTCAGTGTGTTTGCTTTGGTGGACATTGGTGTCCTTGGTGTCACTTCAGTGTTGAGAACCCATGCCTATTTTGAGAAAAGCCCCCGTAAAAAAATGATATTCTGCAATATGACTTTCCAGAACAAATTTCCAAGGCCTCAGAGCTTAGAAACCACTCCACATTAACATTATCTTGCGGTTAAGTTCTGTCACCTTTCAGCAGAGCTCTAACCACTGCAATGCTTGATTTAGCTGTCAGTAGCACTTTAGCACATTTTGGCTAAGGTACAGTGGATCCTCCACTGCAAATGTTCTGTTCACTAACATCACTTCCTAAATCACAGCTGTTCGGTAGACGGAGGGAACAGAGTGGCTAGACGGAACCCGGACCAACCCTGAGTCTGAGATCAAGGTCTGTGATGTTGTTTGAGCTTCTCAAAATTGAGTGTGATTTATATGTCATGGGGAAAAACTGTCGGTTTTTGCAATTTTGACAATGATGACCTTATGAGTGGGGAATGGTGGACTCCAAAAGGCCTTTTGGGAGACAAGCTGCTGCTTCATCTCAGACAATGGAGCACTGTACTGCATTTCCTATTATTGCCTTGGATCGTTTTTAAACATATTAGGTCACTGTGATGTGGCCGTTACATATCGCCGCTCTAAAGCTGACCCGCTTGATCAGATTCAAATGAGTGATCGTTCTGAGATCAAAAGATCATCTGTTTTTCAGAGATGCTCATATGGACTGTGTAGAATAATAAAATATGGATTAAATGATTAAAGATGGATGTCAGGTTGTCCACTTATGAGCTCTGACAACACTATCTCACGACCAATTCGTACGAATTCGATGCATGATTAAAAATTGACTAATTCGTACGACCTCACTCGTACTAATTCGTACGATTTGTCTAAACCCACGTGATGGTTAGGTTTAGGGGCGGGGTAAGGGGTAGGTCATTCGTACGAATTCATACGAATTGGCCAATTCGTAAAACATGTACGATTTAGCAAAATCGTATTAATTCGTACGAGTGAGGTCGTATGAATTGTTATGAATTAGCCACTTTTTAATCATTCGTCGAATTAGTACGACTTGGTCGTGAGATCGGGTTGGCTCTGACCACAACTTTCTAGGATTCACATACACATTATTTGTCCATTGGTAATACCTGAAACGTATCTCTCTTGAGTAGTTCTTC
Organism: Pimephales promelas; assembly: GCF_016745375.1. Next base: position 13,534,035 of record NW_024121100.1, read on the forward strand.
TTGGCAGTCGCCACTCTCCGGTCAGCAATGGGATGAATTTGGAACAGATTGCAGATTAAACTTGAGGAGGTAATTAGGCCTAAAGAGGAGATAATTTTGCTCCAGCCAGGCTCCTGTTGTTTTAAGTCCTTCTGGAAAATGTGGATTTTCCAATGATGACCATTTAAAGGTGTCACTGTGGAGCCATGGTGAATTAAAGGGAGTCACTACATAGTCTAAACAAGCAATCTTCTCCATTATCAACAGCCTGACAGGATAATAGAGTACAACTGGTCATGTGACAAGGGCTATGGTGACAAAAGACCGGCATCTATCATTTAGCCGTCTTGCAACGGCGCACTTTTTATTCGCGCAGTTCGATTTAAAATGAAACAACGGGAAATTCAGCAAAAGGAAGGAGAGTGAAGAAAATGCTTTGAATTTGTAAATATCTCTCTCTCTGTGTGGGGGAGCGGGGGTTAATTTATTTATTTAGTATCAAACATTATTTAAATGTATTTAATGAATTTCAATTTGCAATTATGTATTCAGCAGATCAGATGCCTTTATTATTAACACCTTACAAAAGTAAAGCAATTTGTCAGAGCCAACAATATTTGTAATATACAATGGCAGATTTATCAGCAAACTGGATAAGAAAGCAAGATGAGGAGAAATGCAGAGACGAAATTCAATTTTCATGTTCTTGTTGCAGCCTTAACACCAACTAACTCAGCATTGAGGTACTTTGACGAACAAAGCAAAAACTACCATAAAAGTTCAAGAGGTTATAAAGGTAAATGATTTCATCTGCCTGGCCCAAACTACAGCAATGAACGCGGGCCAATAGCAGCACAATGAGCCGGTCCATTCCTCTCCTAGGTGGAAACGTATAGTTAGAGTCCGTAATCTCCAGAGACGCCTCCAGCTCGCCCCAACCCCGAACCCCCTCCTCGCCAAGGGCTTTTAAGTGGAACCTTCTGAACATCGAGCCATAGTTTGCTGGATAGCAGGCAGCTGGACTTTGTCATGCATGACCAGGGACATTCTTGTTAGTGTAGTGTAACCTTTTCTGCACTAACACAGATAACACTGGCACCTAGCTGGGTCCTAATCTGCGTGCAGTGCCCAAGCAAGGGGAGGGAGACCGGGTGGAAGCTAAGAGGTGGTGGTGGGGGTGAGTTGAAATTATTCCGAACAGCAGGCCAGCAGCAGTGACTATAGGGACCCTGGCACCCCCAACACCGGTGGTGACCTCACTACACTGAGAAAACAGATTCCCATTCAGGGACATTTATTGCATATCAGCCTGAGATCCTGAAACCAAACTCCTACTGTAGAACAACATTGGGGCTGTTCCTCAGCCAAGTGCTTGACATTCGCTTCCCTTTGTTTTCCTATTGGAATGCTTAGTTTGTCAGTTTGCATCTGCTTTATGCTGTCCCTAAAACCTTGAATATGCAAACTGGTTGTTTTTCAAAAGCCGCCCCGACAGCATGAAATATAAATGAGTTGTAGACCAGTTGCAGTAGTCCGTGTGTTTAACTCTTCGCCGCTCGTGCATATTATGCGCCAGAGGATCAAAGAATCGAGGGGTTCATCGCTAAAATGTTCATCTAATCTCAATAGAGCTGCAAGGGATTCACTGTTGGTGTGGAGAGCTTAGCTGCTTCAGGGAGAGGGGCCTTCAGACAGAGAGAGCCAACATGTGTACTCCAGATGCCCAAATGTAGAGGTGGGTGTGAGCCACCCTAGTGCTGACAATAATTCGGGGACAGCGGGTGTCAGGCTGAGAGAGGCCTACACCTCATCACCCTGCCGGCTAATTGATTTCCAAATGAGCCGCGGTATTTCTGCACAGTAATCTTGAAAGGCGGTCATAAAAATGTCCGGGGATACAGGGTGTGCCGCGCTTTTATCTGAAAAGCTAAAATGTCTCTCGCTTTCCTTTCCTCTCTTATTTCTACAACCGCTAACCTTTCTGTCTTTCTCCTTTCTTCCACTCAAGCTTTTTCCTCTTATTTGCCTTTTTGTTCTAAGCTGGCACACCTGATTTTTTTCTTTCTTTCTCAAATGCAGAAATGCCTTCTCTTTGAGAGCAAATGTCTGAGATGGAAGAACATCCAAATCAGAACCATATTGGTGCTCTCACCACACTCTGGGCAAAAATATGTGTGTATGAGAACAAAGTGAGCTCTCTAAAACTCCAAATCTTAATAGCGTTCCAAAAACAATAATACATTGGTTTTTTTTTTTTCCCATTTAGCTGCTGATTAGGTGATAAATCAGTATGCGGTTTGGTGTTGTGAATATTGGCCATCAGTCTCCAGCTTATTTTGGTAAATGAAAACCAGTGACCATGAAAACCCTTTGCCTATGATATCTTTATCTTGTGTTCATGTCATCTTTACCATGAAAATGTGATGTAGTATACTGACGTTTCTTTTAGATACCTGACAAAACCATTTTTTGAGTATAGTGGTACAGCTGTACTATGTACAGTATAGTGAACGTGTGGGAAAGGTTAGGAAATGTGAGCAAGTGTGAGCTTAGAAATGAAATAGTCTTTTTTCAAATTAATTTGATTAGGCTATATTTAATTTAATTTACAGTATTTTTTCAACTGTTTGAACAGGTTAACTGCCTAGATAATTTAACACTGCTTGCAACGATATGAATTCCACTTCCAGTATGAGCTCAACTTGAGTTTAGGGAAATATTATTCTCTGTAGTCAGCAAAGTAATATCCCTCTTTATTTAATACTTATGTAACATTTATTTTCCTACAAATTGAAAATGAAACAAATATCCATTTTATATTTATATTTATTGCATGCGCTCAAAGCAATATTACTGTGTTGTAAAATTTAGTAAAATATATATTGCACCGATGCATAAATTGGACATTTCCATAATATATTATTACACTGTAAAAAAAAATATTGTTGGTTTATCTTGAAAAAATAAGTAACCTGGTTGCCTTAAAATTTTAAGTTCATTGAAATGGAAAAATTGAGTTAATACAATGAAGGAGATTAATTTAATCACCAGAAACTCAAAATATTATGTTATCTGAACTACATAAATTATCTAAGTTAATTTAACAAAAGAAAAAATATATATATTTTTTTACAGTGTATATTAATAAAATATAATAATGAATTGCATAAAATCTGAAAAACTATTGTAATTTTATTATTTTTATTTTGCTTAGTCATATGAATTAGAAGTTACCGCAGTGCTTGATAATGTTTCTTTTACAGAAATTTAAGTGATGAAATGTTATATTGAAAAAATAATATATATATATATATATATATATATATATGAAGAGTTCAGATGCAAAAGCCTCTAAATGACATTTGAAATTTTCTTCTTTAATGATGATTTTTATCAAACTTGTATATTTAAGTTCAGTAATTTCACTTAAATGGCAATGATAATTACCTATTAATTGTTATTTAAGTGAAATTAATTAAATAAAATATACAAGTTTAATAAAAATCATCCTTAAAGAAGAAGATTTCAAACGGCATTTAGAGTCTTTTGCATCTGAACTCTTCATATATATATATATATATATATAACACTCTTTGAGTTGACTAAATTAAAGATATTTTGTAATGAGGTCTGTCATGGAATAGAATATCTCAAAGCAAACATTTCCACAGATTACTCAGAGCTGTTGTCCTGAGACTGTCACATTTTAAACTCGGGTAGTGCAGAGGCTGGATAGAGACATTATACCTGGCAGAGCTGACAACTAACTGACCACTTGCGGCTCTGCTGGCATTTTGCCTCTCTCCCTTAGAGCCATCCAAATGTAAATATTTCCTTAGTTACCTTGCTTGTTGATCTGCAGACTATTTCCATATTTATATTGCACTCAAAACATTTACTGAAGACAATGTGAATTGACTAAGGTGTTGTTCCATTAACAGTAACAGTCACGTTTTGCAAACAACTTTTTCCTTCTTTTTTAGCTACTGTTCCCCACTCGGATGAGACAATTATAGTGCAAGAAAAATTTAGCACATTGATGCAATGTTTTATTTAATGACACCGCAGCTGTGTGTGCATGCAGGTATTTTTTTATATACAAATATTTTTGTCCTGTTTTTATATCGTTATTTATACCGTAATGTATTTTTTTCTTATTTGGTATTATTTGCATAATCCAAAAATTGCAGCCAAGCCCTTTTTTTTTTTTTATTTAATGATTGTGTTTTAATGATTTCAATGACTAATCACACACACACACACACACACACACACACACAACTAAACTCTCTGCGGAGTACATTCTTTGAACCTTGTTTCCTGTTTGTCTTTATGACACTTAATACACAATCCAGACCAAACAGTTTAATACTGTTCCAGCAGCTTTCTGGAACAGAAACACAGTTCATCTAATGACTCTTATACATGGAACACAACTGACAATACAAAATTCTATCATAACATTGATAAAATAAGATTAAAAAAAAAACATATTTATCAGAAAGAATACATTAACCTTAGTGTGTGTGTGTTTAATTTGTGTGGCGGTTTAAAATAAATAGAAACGAGAGAAACAAAAAAAAAACCCCAGAAAACTCTGTGGATGCAGGCTTTATTTAAATTTTCATTTTCAAGATTAAGATAATCTTCAAATGTCAAATAAGTATTTTCAAGCGTATTTTTAAAAATCTATATATCAGAGTGTAAATTCCCGTTATCTCTGCCCTGATGGCTCCAGAATACGCAGAGCTTGGTGGCTCCTTCTTATCAGAGCCTTGCTGAGCCTATCATCACTTTTAGGAACTACAAGGTGAACTCTGACCTCTGATCCCTCTCTTTGCTAAGATATGGATAAGAAACATAGTTCTCCCGAAACGACTGATAAATCCAAACTTTTAAAAGCACATTTTCACAGAAGGAGTGGGGTCTGGAAATGAGGAACTTGCTGATCTCCTCTTAAAAGTCAACAGACGCATTAGAGTAAATGAAACATCTCCATCCAAGAATTTTATATACGGAGGCTTGAATGGCCATTTGAAGGAAAAAAACAAAACAAAACAAAAAAAACATTATGAGATTGGTAAAAGCAACATCATGCCATTGATTCAATAAATCACAGGCAGACCGCATCACACGATGCAGAATGGACAAATAACAAAGTCAGCTATGACACTGTGTCTGTTTCGCATTACGATTAATCGTTGCATGTACAATATAACCACGTTATCAACTCTCTCCCCTCTCCTGTTCCAAGAACAACCATATACGCTGGCATCAATTACCCATCCCAAAATTCGGTTAGCTCTTCTTTTCACAAAGCCGAAACAAAAGCCGATGGCTACACAGAACCACACTGGGGCTGAGGCTAAACAGATTAGCACCGGGGCTGCTGGGTATCTGGTGAGTGTCAGCGGTTGCCTAGTGGCCATAGTTTGAGTTTGCGCGTGTGTGTTGGTTGGACTGGCTTTGGACGTCCTCTTTCAGTCCTGAGGCTTCATTCACTGATACGTTGTATTGTGGAGTCGGTTTTGAAATCGGGTTAGGGCGACAGGGAGAGAATTCAAGCATTTGCTCGCTGATTTGATTTAGCGAGGGCAATCGGTCGGGCAGTTTCTCTGATTTATAGCTTCCTGCTTCCCTTTTGCTCCTCACGTTGCCCTCTCACATACAGTACTGGATCATGCTGCTAGTGGAAGAGGGCACTCGTGCTGACCAAAACATGCACACTTGCAGACGCAGACTACTAATCAGTAGTCACTAAACACTGGGTTTGTGCTAACTGTATTTACAGTTTTTACAATCTCTATGACAATTTTTTCAATACTTTTAACAGATTTCCTTAACACACCAACACACAATTGGTAAAACGGTCAATTTCATGCTCAAAATCACACACTGTAAACTAAACTCCAACACAATACACTATGTCTACCAAAACACTCTCTACAGTTTTGTTTGGGTTTAGGAAATGTGTGCATCTTGTTTCCTTTGCTGTAGAGATTCAATACAAATTTAAAAAATAATGACCTTTCTCAGAATAGCAGTATAGAATGTATGGTTCATGAAAAAAAGAAGACAGAGACAGAATTGGTGCAGTAAAGGCTTTGACATTTCTGCAAGATGCAATAGCTGCCATTTACAGTATTACTGTATGTGAAAATACAAAATATACAAACAGAAAAAGCCATCTTCTAATCATCCCGGTCTTCTCCATTTGGCCACATGTTCTCATCCACATCACACCTGATATATCTTCTCTGGCAAGGCTTCTTGGGAAGAATCATTTAGCATTCCGTATCCACCCCTGGCAGTGTTCTGGGATGTCTTGGCATGCAGCATCCATTGCATCCAGGAGGGACATTTGGTCCTGTGGATGATGGTGAAAAACCATCTCCATCTCCAGGCCATGGGATCAAGCCAGGGGTGCGTTTCCCGAAAGCATCGTTAGCCAACTATGGTCGCAAGTTCCGTCGTTATCAGCATAGTGATCGGTCATGTAAAAAATGAATAAAAAAGTTTCAGTTTTATAAGCACCAATTCTCGCCTTGCTCTGTTCTGTGATGAGCGTTCGTGACTCTCCCGTTCAAAATTGTTCATCAAAATGAACAAATCTTTTTTCGAGCCATGACTCGAAGGGTCCTAGATAAGACACTTATTCATCGTCTGGTGTCGTATAAAGCCCTTTGAAGCTGCACTGAAACTCTCATTTGGACCTTGAACAGTTTGGTTCCCAATGAAGTCCATTATATGGAGGAAATCCTGGAATGTTTTCATCAAAAACATTAATTTCTTTTCGACTGAAGAAAGAAATACGTGGACATCTTGGATGACATGGGGGTGAGTAAATTATCAGCAAAAGTTTTTTTTTTTTTTTTTTAAAGTGAATTACTCCTTTAAGAGTTTTGGACAATTGTTAAAACTATTGAAAAATCTGTCATAGCAATCGTAAAAAAAAAAAAAGTGTATTTTAAGATGAAGAAATGCTTCCCACGTCCCAGTTAGGGAAATCCTCGATTGCTTTCTGGCAGTCCTCTACAGGCGGTCTATGAGACGTCTCAACACAACAATATCATTTATTTCTGGCCAGGCAGTTGCGAGGCTGGATAATGGCCGCCTTTGACAATGCCACCCGCACACTGAGAGGGACAGTGGAGATGAAAGCTGGCATGCTGCTAACCTTTGTGTTTCAGAGAGATGATTCTCCTAATTGCTTGTGACTGCACGAATAGCCTTGGAGACGACTGCTGTCCCGGACAGTATTAGGGTGTGCCCGATGCCTGTGTGCCCACACACACACAGTCCCATACAAAAGGCCCACAGAGCTGGAGAAAGCAGAGTGGCCATTGTGCAGAACCACTACGATTCACACATGGAAACATGGAGCCTTAACAGTTTTCTAGATTTTCAATCAATGACAGCATTTAGCTCAAATACCACATCACAGCCAATAAAGTCCAGTGTTCTCTTTTTTATAATTCTTATACTATTTCAACCCGGTCTCATCCCAAGACATCATATAACTGACGTTTTGGGACGTCTTTTGACCATACGTCAATATTCGCCTTTTTAGGGCCCCCTTAAACGTCGGTAGATGAGGTTATGGGATCCTAACTCTACCCCAGACCTAAACTTAACCCTAAACCTAACCCGTGCACCTAACTGACGTTAAAGGTAAAGCGTCAGTTGTATGACGGCCCGGGATCGCCATCTACCGACGTTTAAGGGGGCCCTAAAAAGGCGGATATTGACGTATGGTCAAAAAACGTCCCAAGACGTCAGTTATATGACTTTTTGGGATGAGACTGTGTTAACTATTTATATTATACAGTACACTGACCAAAAAAGAATTATTGATGCTGTAAATGATAAAAACATTATTTTGACAAATAAATATTTGTTACTCTATTTGAGTAGGCCACCTAATATGATTGGTAGCAAAAAAAAAAAAAAAGATTATATATTGAACGTAGTGTTTGGAGTGCACAAGGCGTGTGTGCAATATACTAACAACGTTATTTATTTAAAATATTTATAACTGAATCCTGCAGTGTTTCATTACTCGTCTATTGCATTTGAAATTGCATACACTCTCTAAGTTGGTTCTACATTTGATGAACATCTTCATCACTGTTACAAAAGTGATGTTATGTATAGTGCATAGTGATGTATGGCGATGTATAGAAGATGTGTTTATATGGAAATTATTGCATGACTGTGTTTAGTATGAATGCAATCTGATTGTATTAGATCCGCCTCAATAGCATTGTTGCATAGTGTTCATTCCACGGGAACTTCAGAATCCTGGTGGAAATAGTATGTAGTAGGTCATCCATCTTATGAACACTGTGAATTACTCATTTTGTCATTCTACTTTTCACCTATAGGTATATAAGAGTTGGTGCTGAGGCAAATAATTAGCTCAGAGTAAAAAAAAGTCGTAAAATATTTGTAAGTATATAAGTAATCCATAGTTTTCTGAAAATAAATAATATTATTGACAAAAATGTATGAAAAAAATACTGTGTTGATTCAAAATTCCATAGGAAATTAATATGGGTCAGTTCATCCCCCTTAGTCCATACCTTTGCTGTTTCTTTTTATAAATGACTTGCCATTGAACTGTGCAGATGCCAGCTTTCAGCTCTATGCAGATGATGCAGTACTTTATGCATCCGCTAAGTCACCAGAGCTGGCTGCTGATGTACTGTCTGATGTATGGCTGATGTCGGACAATGGCTCAATCAAAATCAGTTGGTGCTAAATTTGACAAAAACAGTGTTCCATGTGTTTTTCTATTACAACGCATTCTCACCCCAAGGCGTCACCTTTGACCATGCTTCAATATTTGACGTTTTAGGCGCCCTTTAGCGTCACTTACATGACGCGATCCTACGGCGTCATCTAACTGACGCTAAAGGAAAGCGTCTGTTAGAGGACGCGGTTAGGTTTAGGTGTGGGGTGGGGGTAGGGTACACGCGATCCTGGGGCGTCATCTAACTGACGCTAAAGGGCGCCTAAAGCGTCAGATATTGAAGCATGTCCAAATGCTTCCCAAGGCGTCAGTTAAGTGACGCCTTGGGGGTGAGAATGGGCTGTCTATTAAGATACTTGATCTAAGTGAAAGATTTAAAAATGAATTTACAAAATGGAATAATTCAATCTGTTACAGAATTTAAATATCTTGGATTGGTCATAGATCCTTAACTTAAATTTGCTAAACATATAAAGACAATCTCTAGAACAATACACAGTTTTAAGCTCAACAGAAATTACATACCAAACCTGGCAGCCCTGCTGTACATGCATGCTATGATATTTTACACTGCATGACATTTTGGGCGCAAGCAGCTCCGTCTAACACATTAGTTCACTTTACAAATCAAAATTTAATAATTATGGATATGTTACCATCACTGGTATACTCGAGAAATATAATATAGGCTTTGAAAGCTTTAGTAATTAACTTTCGAGTGTATTAATAATTTAGCACCCGAGCCACTTTATTGTATGTAAATTTATTCGGTTTCACTTTATTTGGATGGTCCCTTTAACACATTCAATTGACTATGAATAACGTTGCACCTACATCGAGTATTAATAGAATATTAGTTACAGGGCTAGGGTTAGATTAAGTTGACGTAGCTGCAAAGTTACTAGAGATGGCAGATATTAAGCAGATAGTCTACTAATACTCTAATGATAGTTTGTTGACATGTAGTTGCAAAGTTACTTATAGTTAACAGGATGTTCAAAAGGGAGCATCAAAATAAAGAGTTACCATTTATTCAAATACAAAACAGCAAAAGAGTTCCCAGAGGCAGACAAATCATAACTGTACAATACCATACTGTAGGACAAGCCTTTTAAGAGCTCTAGACTCTGGAGTTCGTTACCATCTGACATTAAGGACATATCTGACTTTAAAAAGTTCACTTACAGGATTAAGTTGTGGCTAAAGGCAAACCAAAACTAACCATTTTTAAGTATTGTTATTTTTCTGTGTGTGTGTGTTTGTGAAGAAATGTGAATGTTTTTCATTTGTATGTATTATTAATAATGTAGTTAGAAGGGACAGGAGTTAAAAAAAATTAGCTACAAACTCTATATGCTGCATATCAGTTACAGGCTTTATATTGTAACTATCTTTGACTATATGGCCCCTGTTAAATAAATAAATAAATAAATGAAAATTATATATTTTTCCCATGATCAAGAAATGTGAAAATTGCATTGATGCGGGTCAGAAACACGTTTTTTAAATAAATAATTTTAACTTATTAAAATTACTATCAAGAATATATTTTCTTTGATCAAATATTTAAAAAATCACAGCATGTCGGGTCAATTTGACCCCCTTTATGCATTGTAGGGTTAACAACAACACCAAACTCTTAGCCAATATATTTTTTGTTCTTTATATTGCCATTACCAAATAACTCAGTTTAGATTTAGATTGTTAATAAGTTATTTAAAATAGCTTAGCAATTAGTTATTAGTTATTATTAAAAATTGTAATTGAAAATTTTAATTTCTATCATCGAACGCTCATGTCGCTCAAAGACTTATTTTGTCTGTGGAAAAGGGTTTTATAAATACATTTTGAGTTCTGCAGAAGAAAGAAAGATCCAAGTTTGGAATGACATAATGGTAAGTAAATGATGACAGAAATATCTTATTTTGTTGTTGTTGTTGTTGTGAGAATGATATTTATAACCTGTTTAGTGTTACTCAAAGGCATAGAGCAATGGGTGGTCCAGTTATGGCCCTTTAAGAGCCCTCTTATTTCCATCCACAGCTGTCCTCACCCTAGCCTGCTGTCCAGAATCCAGCCACATATCTACCAGCTGGCCTTCAGTGCCACTAAAGCCTCTGGTTTTAGGGTATGTGACATCAAGGCATCAGAGCAAAGGCCTAATCACGTTAACATCCACAACCAGACGCTCCACTCATTTGACTAATCAAAGAGAACAGCTCGTTCAGAGAGAAGAGAGGCACTGTATGAGGTACTTCCTATCTCCTTTTCTTATCTGTTCATCCCTGTACAGCACCTATGTAGCATGCACTTAATGTGGCCTGGACTCACTCATTAGCTTCCACATGTTACCTGGAATGCTCTGTAGTGGGGGAGGGTTTGTGTGGCATATACTGATTGTTTTGTAAAAATTATTTTCTTAATAATTTGAATGAAACGGTTTTCCTTAATTTTTTTGAGTTAAATCAACGGATCACTTTTTACTATCTATCTATCTATCTATCTATCTATCTATCTATCTATCTATCTATCTATCTATCTATCTATCTATCTATCTATCTATCTATCTATCTATCTATCTATCTATCTATCTATCTATCTATCTATCTATCTATCTATCTATCTATCTATCTACATTCTGTCTGTCTATGATCTTTTTGTCTCAGTTACTGTAATTTTGGATATGACTGATTTAATATTTAGATAATATAAAATAAACAAAAGCCATTCATTTTCACATGCTAACATTCTTTGATTGGTGTACATGCGCATTTTGTTTATTTATTGTATTTCAATAAATAAACAAAATGCACATGTATTGTATTGTTGCACATTTATTGTATTTGTGTTTATTTATTGTTTATTTATTGTATTTTATTCTACAGTATGTTTTGCTGCGATCAAATTGATACAGAAACAACGTTACTGTTGGATAACAAATGAACTTTGTTGCTTCGATATTATCAAAACTATAATTGTTTATTATTGTTGGTGCTATTTTCAAATAAGTTGATTCTCTTAGTAATATCTTAGTACAATACACAAAATCACAAAGTATCTAACACAAAATAAGTGTTTCAGTTATAAATGTTTCATTCACAGTGCCTTTCATAAAGTTCGTCGAACTTTTAATTTGCATCTCTTCTTGGTCAGTGTAATACATTTGTCTATTATTTAATCTAAATGAAATTACAGTAATCATTTGGTACACATTTAGATTTCTAGATATTAATTCCATAGACAGTTTTCATAGAACTTTGCATTTTCAGATATGGATAACCAAATGTAATTAATAAATTATTTAATTCTTTTTACATTAGTAATGTATAGATAATGTGTTTGTGTGATTTGCAATTTGTAAACAGAGCAGGATACACTCTAAAAAAATGCTGGGGTTTTTTAACTGAATTTTGGGTCAAATATAGACAACCAGCTATTGTGTTACATTTTTGGATAACATTTTTTAACCCAGTGTTTCAATTTGTCCATATTTGACCCAAAATTCGGTTAAAAACAACCCAGCATTTTTCAGAGTGTATAGTACAGGGGAGAGAGAATGTAGTATAGCATCAGATTGATCAGAGATGCATTGGTAGAAGGGAGACAGATGGCATCAAACAGTTTTTGTTTTTTCATGATGGCATCAAACAGTTTACCATGATAAAGACTGCCACAACTCCGTAAATCTGTAAAGGTCAACTACAGTATATTCATAATCATACTGTTGTGTTTCGGTGATTAAACCAAATGTACACATTACATTTTACAATAATCTTGTGTTTGAAACAATGATTATGTTGAGTGAAATGTGCATACCATTAATGAAAGCATGGGATCAGGTTTTGAAATAATGAGTTACAAGTGGGATCAATTTAGATTTTTCGACTGAGAGTTTTGAAAATGTACACTTTACCAAAGTTAATAAAAAAAAACATGTAAGCTGTAAGTCAAAGGAAACATAATATTGATGTTATATTAATATCATAAAGTAACATTAATATATAATTATTTTTACAAAAATCTTTTTTTTACACATTCAGTACTCAAAAAGAAAGAACAGTCAGTCTCAGTAAAACAACATTCATATATATATATATATATATATATATATATATATATATATGCTCTTTGTAATTCCTGTCAGTAGTTTTGCAGCATGGACGGCATTCCGACATCAACACTTATCAGAAAGTTTTCAGCAGGAGCAATTTCTGCACCGAGCAAAGATTGGTCCTGTCCTGGTGGTGAACGATGTCTATAATGTTAAGCACAACAAATGACAAAACCATCCAGACGCGCACATCAGCGCAGGGGTCAGGGAAGGTAAGGAAAAAGAGGCCCTCTATGACATATCTACTGTGGGAAACGGGCTGCAGAGATAACCAAGCTTTAGTGTTTCATCTCTGCTTCATCCCATACACATTATCACTGACCTTTCACCCTGCAATAAGAAAGGCTATGTAACCCAGAGAAACACACAGCTGTAAATCTCTTTACCCAGAGCTATAAAAGTGTAGGACATTCAAACGATGTGAATTTTGTAAAAACGAGGGGAGTTTATTTATTATTATTATTATTATTTTTTTGTATCTCTCTTATTTTATGTTTCTATAATGTATCAGGCACAGTTTGCCTTTATTTTGCTTTTTTTTTTTTTTTTTTTTTTTTTTTACTTTTTTCCTTAGTCACATTAACTTAGATAATTAATGTGATTTTTTTTTTTTTTTTAGATAACATAACATTTTGAGTCTCCTTCATTGTATTACCTAAAAATGTAGGTAACTTACCTTAAGTATATTGCTTTTTTTTTCTCTGTCCCTCTCTTTCTTGCCTGCTAGTAGGAAAAAATACTGGAGACTAGTGAGAATGGACACATTTAAAACTGAGAAGACACGCTGCCACAGGAAATCCCACATATCCGCTAGCATACACACAGTGATAAAGAAAAATGTGATAGTTAGATTGTTTTACTCTTTGGCCTAATGAAACATTTTTCCATGACAAATTATCCCACAGTGAGACGGTGGCTTCTGTTAATTAGTACACAATTATAGCATGAAATATATTCAGAATTGACTCTTTACAGATTGTTCACATCTTCAGTGCATGTCTCAAATGACAATGCAAAATCATAGTCCTATTCACTGAGATTATGTGGGATATTTATCCGACTCCTGCTTGTATTTCTTATTTAAAAATATATATATATATATATATATGTATATATATGTTGATGTTTTTAAATTCTAAATAAAGCATTAAAAACATGAATTACCATAAAAATGCCACTTTAATTCAAGAAATATACTGGTTCGCCTAAATATGAAAATTCTGTCATTTATTCACACTTATGCCATTCCAAACCTGAATGCCGAGTAGCAAGCCGTTCTTTCTTCTCTGGAACACAAAAGTAGATATTTGAAGAATGTTGCAACCAAAAAGTTTTGGTCACCATAGAGCTTAATGAGGGTAACAACAAGAGTGAAGGATAGTACAATGGGTTAAGTGGAATGTACTCTTGTTTAACAACATACCGAATATTTAGCTGACAAAACATCTTTCGAAGAAAGAAAAATAAATCAATAATTTAAACAGTTTTACATAAATTCTAAATTAAATTAAAGACCTTTATGTACATGCTTGCCTTTGCATAGACTGCAAGTCTATCCCTCACAGCCTCGTTTTCTTTCGTGTTAAATTTCAATATGAATTGATGCATTGAACATCTATCATTAAGGTCCAAGGTCTGTTGATTTCCATATGATCCAGAAGAAAGAAGGTAATTTTGATCTATTAAGGTGAGTAAATGATGGCAGAATATTTATTTTTAGGTGACCTATCCCTTTAAATACACATATTATTTAAGCTTTACTTAAATATTTAAGTATATTTTTTAAAAAAATTTTGAAAGTCAAAGCTGGGACATAAACTAACACACAAAACATACTTTATTATTGCAAAGGCAGGTAAAAATACCCTGGCCTTAGTCGTTCAAATGCTTGGATGGGTTTTATTTCGGCTAATGAGGTGTGAAGCCTTTGGGTGTGTGTGTGTGTGTGGTGCTTCCCATAAACCAAATGTGAGAAACAGCTTGTTTGGTAGGAATTAGGGGTTTACATTTCCCTTTGACCACTCACTGCCATGCCTTCTAATGTAAAACTATGCAGATTTAATTTTTTTTTGTGTGTGTGTTACCGTAAGACCATCAAAACAAATTTTGATTTAAATTTTGTCAATCAAATAGACAAAATTGTTTTTGTAACCATCAGCTTGTTTTCCAAAGCTTCTCGTTAATGTGTCTATTTTAAGAAGGTATCGTTCTCAGTGGTTGATTGGTTGCCTTGGCCTCTCTTATTGTCATCTCATTCCTGTCTGTGTCTTGCAGACATGGGCCCCTGGCCCCTTTGCAATGTAGCCATTAACTAAGGTCATTACAGAGAGAGGCTTTGTCATTAAGACCACATGGTTCTCCTTGAGTCATGCGAATGACTTTTTTTTAATTCAATTTATCGTTTTATTCTGTGATTTCTTCGTGGGTTTGGACAAATCTGAAGTGATCAAAGTATCACCTTCAAGTGTCGAGGTGTCGGGGTCAATGTCATCCTCTCTTTTAACGGCCCTTTGAATAAGACATGCCTATTGTTCTGTATTGACAGCACATACTTGGACCTGTCAGTCAACGTGTCACAAAGTGCGCATTGACGAACACAGAGGTTGCGTTATCGCTGAGAGTAATAAATCCGATGGCGTTTTAATGCGGTGCATTTCAAGTATTTTTACAGCTTTGTAATCGGTGTGATAGAAACCGCCAGAGCTGTTATGACATGGGAAAGTTGCCTTACCACCCAGGTGCTAACACCCTTTTGAGCAGCTCTGCTTAGCATTGGCGTCTCCTCCAAAGCTTTCAACAGTGCTGTTACTTTACAGACTCGCAAAGACCTCTGGGAGATGTAGTCCTGCAGAGTTTCGGAAACCCAATGGATGCGGATTTGCTTCTTTCATGTGAACTGAAGAATCCGTCTTGCCTAAAATTGTGCCGTTGTGTTCAGAGTTTTAGCCTTAAGCAAAATCGCAGGCTGAAAAACACAACAGATCCCTTACGCTCATTGTAGCCGAGCTGGTAAATGCAAGACGCCATCTGTTTTTTTTCAGTGAATGCCAAAAGTAACCCAAGGGGATGGGCGAAGTCTGTGATTGGGTCGGCACCCTGTTGCTTCAGAGGCCTGGTCTCTGTATCAAACGACGCCATGCTGGAGGAAAGACCCCATGGCACAGGGGATACTGTTATAGAGGCAGTGACCTGGATGTGTGTCGGTAGGGAGTGTGGTTTATCTCCTCTCTATTTGTCATTTGTTCTTTTCCTTTTTCTATCACTCCTCCCCCATTTCAAAAGGGCAGTTTAGTTTCCCTTCCCTACTCCTTCTTGTTTCCCCTCTGTTTTTCCATGAAATCACTCGTCTGTCACCAGATCCTGGCCATCGTACACAATTCAATTGTCTCGGCGGTCGTCGCACAATGAGTTCCTTGTCCTCTTTGATTCTTTTGTCTGGAATGAGGCCCGAAGCAAAAGCTGTGGTGCTTTTAAGCTCGTTTTAGCCTGAGTTTGTTTTATTTCTGAATTGAAAGTTGACCCAAGTCTCATTCATATAGCACCATAAAAAAGGCCTCATGGACTCCCGGATTTACAACTCACGGTGTTTCCCAAAGGCCTTTGAGGCCATAGTATACCCGACTCAACTGATTCCCCCTCCCGCCGCCAACGCAATATTGAACCCAACGCATTTTAAGCCACTATGCGGTCAAGGCCCATAAAAGCCTAACAGTCTATGCTGTGGCTGTTGGTGGTCTATCTTGTTCTTTGGCCTTTAGATGGCAGAAGGGGCCTTTTTTTGTCTGTCTGTGTGTAAGTGTGTGTGTGTACGTCTTTTGCAGGGACGTCTGAGAGAGAAAAACATCAAAAGGCAACATAATCCAGGTACAGGGCTTCACTTTTAACTTTTCAGCAGCTAGTGTCTGAAGCAGCTATAAAACTGTGGCCAATGGGACGAGAAACGTGATTGATGCTGAGCACAGCTTAATTGCTAAGAGATTTAGCTACCTGTTCATAATATACTGAAAATATAGACGCTTTGGGCAGAACCTTTGTATTTCCATAACACATTGGGGTTTTGAACTGGCCACACATTTATTTATGTTCTGAAAATAATGTTCAGTTTAGCATGTGTTGCTGGCACTGTGAAAAAAAAAAAAATGCTGGGTTGTTTCAACCCAACTTTGGGTCAAACATGGACAAAACCAGACGTTGGGTTGAATTTTAAATAACTTTTTAACCCAATGTTTGGGCTTGTCCATATTTGACCCAAAATTGGGTTAAAACAACCCAGCATTTTTTTTAGAGTGTACTGTTGGTTTAATTAAAAAAAAAGTAAGTTACCTGGTTACATTGAGATAAAAAAAAATTAAGTTAATACATTAATGGTTTAATGAATAGAAATATTCTAAATATTATGTCATCCGAACAATAATTATCCAAATTGATTTGACAAAAGAAAAAAAAAGTCTTTTACAGTGTTGCTTGCAGCTAATTTCCTTTTTTTATGGTTCAATTAATAAAGAGGCTGAGGAATGCAGCTGGGTAGACTTCATGTGGCCACCTGGGTTCTTCTCAAGTCTAACCCACTTCCAGAGCACCCTTAGAGGTGAGTGAGAGGGGATTGGGATAACTTTTCCTGTAAGTATGCAAGTCTTGTTGGAAAACATGGAGGGAACTGTATGTGTGGGGGGGTGAAGGAGTAGGCTACACTTTGGAGATTTCTCAGGCTCTGTCATAATCTTTATTGCATGATGTGATAGAAAATAAATGTCTCTGGATCATTGAGGTTGACGTGCCAGGGGAGCAGCTTACAGTTTAAGGGTGTATGACTGCATAACATCTAGTTTTATTTTTCTATTTCAGTGTCATTCACATGCAAGCGGGTTTATGGTGACCTGGTTTTATTTTGATCCAGCCTAGAGGGAAGTTAAAGACAGGCACTTGAAAGCCTTCCACTAAACCACATGGTTGGAGGGGTTTTTATCTCCACCTAGCGGTTAATGGTTTTAATGCTGCAGGTGAATGCTTTGCATGCGCAACTTCGTCAGTGGTGCATGCGCTTGAAATGCATCTAGCCTATAAATGCAAATTCCGAAGCAATATTAACTAACCCAATACTGAAAGGAAAGTGGGAAAAAGGAGAAAACGAAACACATTTTTATCATGATTTTTGTATTCATAAAACGTGTGCAAGATGATAATCCGCTCAATTTTTTGTAAGTAATTAAAGTTAGGTTATAAAGAAAATGCAGAGTTTCTACCACGGAAGATATAAACGGTACACTATAAAGAAATGCAGTAGCCTATATTGTATGTAGAAGCATGTAGCCTATATCATTTTAAATGATCCTTATTAAGGTTCAACAAGTAAATGCTATTTTCTGTGTTTCTTCAGGATTGTTTTCCCTGCGTACCTGACTGGATATTAATAATTTAAATACATTCAAATAAAACAAACAGTAGCCTAATAGTTTTCTGCAACAGTAAGATAAAGACAATACAAAATGACCCAGAATTATCACAAAAATACCACCATTATTTTTTTAATAACACACTGTTGCAAAAACCAAAGTGGTGAAATGAAAATCCAAAATGATGAATACCGCTCTAAATAACATACAGTATCCCGACATGGAATCATGGATTATTTTTTTTTTTTTTTTTTAATATATATTTTTTTTCTTTCACGAATTTACGGACTTTACAAAACCCAATCCATAAAGGGCATGGGTGTAGTAATTTCCATCAATGTCCCGCTCACCCGGATGGGGAAATATTATGCCCAGCCAATATATTTTAATTTGCCCTGGTTTTGAATTTAAGAAAATTGAACTCGCATAGATTTACACACATTCATGAAAACAATGAAATATGATTAAATCCATTTGTAGTCTAAATGAATGAAAGAAAGAAAGAAAGAAAGAAAGAAAGAAAGAAAGAAAGAAAGAAAGAAAGAAAGAAAGAAAGAAAGAAAGAAAGAAAGAAAGAAAGAAAGAAAGAAAGAAAGAGCTTTTATAATCTCTTTGATTTTGGATATTATTATATTTTTGTTCATATTTAACACAAATTTAATGTCTTCTTTTTATATTTTACAATGCATTTTATATGGCAGCAAAACCTTTTTAATAATAATAATAATAATAATAATAGGCCTATCCTATTTAGTTATTTGTTTTTAAGCATTCAAACCACTTTTATTTCAGGCCTATTTAAATAAGCAATAATATTATCTCATTTAATTGGCACTTGTGGCATCATCGGCGATTGATGATCTTGTAGCCTATACTCTTCATCTTTGGTGATAAATGTTTTAGACAAGCCACTCTTGACATTCTTACTCAATATCCTCGATGAAGCCATAAAGGAGAGGGCTGGATCTGCTGCAGGACCTGTTCTTTCTCAATGCACAATACCCACAAACTTCCTCACTTCACATTGCGTCCCAAATATAGATTTACAGGTGTACAAAATAGGGCAAATGTAATCAGTTCGCGTCTGCCGAAAATTACTGGCAGTTAATTCACCTAAAAAATGTAGGCTATGTGTAAACAATTTATGACGCATGATAAATTGAATAATAAACGAAAGACATAGCGACTTCGTATGAAACAGCTTAATTATTTTGCGAAATTTCTTTAGGTTATTATCGCGTTGTAATGAATTATTTATTTTTAAGCATTTTATGTAGACTATATGAAAATATGTCCTATAGTGTAAATAATTGCGCACGAAGCTACCTGCTTGACACATTTCATTTCTTTTTCATATTTTCTTTTTGTCAGTTTAACAATGATTAACACCATGACAAATGTGTCTGTCTAATAAGTACCAGATAACATGATTATTACCAGGCTATATTTATTTTGAATAGGACGACAGTAATCGCGATCAAACGTGAAAGAGAAATGGCTTCAAGAGCCATGTGTCGTTATTGGCGCTGTCCTCTGAAGTCATTATGAATGTGCTTTCCGTGAATAAATGCACGCACACACCTCTGAGTTTTATTAACTTGGTTTCTTATTTTACAACGTAATAATGTGTGAAAATAGGGAGGGTTCATAGTCAATTAAGACTTGAAGCAAATCTCTGTGTTACACACTGAAAAAGAAAACTCTGATGAAGCTAATAATATGGTAATTATAATTATAATAAAAATGCAGTCCAACAATCACATTTCACCTAAAACAACCAACGATATCGACAACCTTGGCTACACGAAACTGCCAAATTGAAATCCGTGCGCTGATTAGCGAGATATGCAGACAAGATAAACATATTTATGATCATCAGCCTGATAAGAAAATTGGTTAGGCTATGAAATTAAATCCTTATTAGAAGTACCAAGTTAAAGACTGAGATTGAGCAGATAGCAAACAATTATGCATTAGTACGCATGTGCGCATTTTTTAGTGTCAAAAATAGGCTAAACAAATAAACAAATATCTAACAAGAGCAATAAACAATTAGCCTATAGTATGAAATAGTACAACAATAGCTGTGTCGGTTATCCAAACACTTGCGAATGTAGTGTGTTCTCTAGCAGTGCTGCCTGAGATCAAACAGTTTGACACTGGCGCAATGAGCGCAGCTTATGAAGGGGGTCCGAATGCTGTGTTGGGTGCTGGCTGGGGAAATGTTATGATCTTGTAATTACGGGTCTTGGACAGATGCATTATCCAGGCTCAGCGTTGGAGCCACTGGATATTATTGTAGCCAGAGAGCCGGAGGGCCAGACACCTACCATCGCGGAGAGGGGCTGACCCCGCTGGCCCTACGGCTCCCGCGCCATATTGCATATTTAAGCACCAGGGTTTTCCAAGTTCACCGGCGTTGTTGATTAACAGGCCATTGAGGGGAGATGAATTCTGCATTCTCCAAACGAGTTCCCAACAATCCACACGCGATGAGGTCATGCTGATTTAGGGCGTGGGTTACTGGGAATGGCAAACATATCTAGCCTATATTAAACCCTTTATAGCATTTATTCAGATATGCTGAAGAGCATCCAAACTACGTTTGTATTTTCTTTCTTTCTTTCTTTCTTTCTTTCTTTCTTTCTTTCTTTCTTTCTTTCTTTCTTTCTTTCTTTTTCTTTCTTTCATTCATTCATTCATTCATTCATTCATTCATTCAGAAGTTGGCTATATGGCTCGACAAAAAAATGAGTTCATTGCAAATCAACTATGTTGTCTGGTTTACATGAGATTGACTATTTAAGTTTATTTCGTTGCCCATAGGGAGATCAACCCCAGACCTAAACCACCTATACCCGCGTCATTTAACTGACGCTAAAGATAAAGCGTCAGTGAGATGACGCCCTTGGATCGTCATCTAAAACTAACTACCCTAAAACGTCGGATGTTGACGTATGGTCAAAAGCGTAAGTTAGAGAGTATATTTTTTATATTGGAATTTTTATTGGAATTTAGAAATCTACATTTCTCTAAATGTCAGATATAATCTGCCACAATATTGAATTGTAACATCAATCATAAACATCTTGTTTTTTTAAGTTTGTATGAGTGTCTCCTGTTAATTAAATAGCTATGTCATTCCTCTGCAGTTACATTTCATTTTTCTATTTTAATATTTTACAACATGCTGATGAAAAGCTTTTATAAGCCTAATTGTATATAAGTGTAATATGGCTTCATTATTGTTTGTGAGAACACACTGATTTAGCCTAGATAATAGCATATGAGTCATTTACTTAAATCACATTAAACTGACTCAAAAAACAAAACAAAAAAATGCAGACTTTTGTAACTTAAAAAAGAGTTGAACATTTCTTAACTTATTTTGATAAAGCAATTTAGAACTTAACGCAACTTAACTAATTTAGATAAAGCAATGCAAAAACATGTTGTCATACCCTAATGATATATATGTAGTTTTTTTTTTTTATTTTTATTTTATTTTTTTTTACCGTATAGGAGAGAATGTGAATTCATTTTGTGAACATACATATTTTGAATCACTCAACCTCCTTATAATGGACTGTCCGGTATTCCTTGACAAATCCGTGCAAATCGCCAAAACAACATGCAGAGGTTCAGTTGGTGTAGTGGTTGGCAATAGGCATACCTGTAGCCTATATAAGATGACATGCTCTACATGAATGTCTTCCATCGGCTCTGCGGTACTGGAACGACTCTTTTCTTAATCCCACAAGTGTCAGACACCTGCAAACGTCAAGCGTCCTGTATGGCATGATGTGACAGTGGACAGCCCCTGTCAAACAGATACAGCCTCGTTCATAAACAATCCATAAAACAAACCTCTGCGATAATATTTAAGATGGGTTTCAATAACTCAACGTGCTTGTGAAGGCCATCTGTACGTGTCTCACATGAAAAGCTCACCTCAGACAGGTAAAGAAACAGCTCTCAGGTCCAGGAACATTTGATGGTCTTAGACTGGTTTCTAGCACAAGCTCACAGCTGTGGCACACCTGTGGCGTTCTGTGAAGGCTGTATATAGTGTGAATGACGGAAGATTATATCTGTGCATCACAGACCTGAGACAGGCAACATGCTCAGCTCATTTAGGAAGCTCATATCCAGCTCCATTGTTATCTTAGATCTGATGTGCGCTCATAAAAAAAAAAAAAAAAAAAAAAAAGATCAAAGGAACATGTTACTAATACTCTTCTGAGAAACAATCCTTCCCTTTGATAGTGCCTTTATAAAAAGTTGAATCAAGCATAGTCTGTATTTTGGTCTGTTTTGTCAAATAGTATGTTTTACTCATTTTCATCATTAGGCTATTTGAAAAGCGATCAGTTTAAAAACTGCACAGATTTAGGATTGAATAGGCCTGTGCAAATACTTTTGTGTGTAGCTGCATGGCTATATGAAATTATTTAGGCCTAATCAAAATAGGCTATATAATGATATTTTATTTATCTGGATATTGAACTTATTTTTTTTTTAAAGGTCTGCAGAGTCTGTTGAATGGCATTGCAAAGGGAAATGCTGCAGTTGCAGGCGCGTCCATCATCAGCACCACAGTTGATTGCACACTGGCCTAAATTCCTGCATCCAAATGAGCATAACCAATGCGAGGTAAGACATTTTAATAAGCTAAAATGGGCAGGCCTGTAATAAATCCTTCTCTGTAGGATTTTAGGCGCTGGGTAAAAAAAACCCCGAAAAACAGCGAGCCTATATGCTGGTTTTATCTAGTTTAAACTGGTCTCACAGCCTAACCAAACATGGTTAAATTAGCCAAACCTAGGCTTATGTTCAAAAGTCGTCTATGCTCAGGTCTCTGACGAGTTTACAAGTGCCCCAAACCTTTGTTAAACCAGCCTGGCCATGTTGGGAGACCAGCAAACCAGACTGCATTTCAGCACAGAAAAAGTAATTCATCACATTGTCTCAACAATGACACATGATTGTGACATGACTAAGGAAGCCAATCAACCCAAATAATCACTCTCTCAGAAATTCCTGATTATTTAGTACAGAAACCATTGCGTTTAAGGAGGTGGTCGGGTGATGGTGGGGTGGTTTGCAGGAAACAATTATAGAAACGGGGGCAGTCCCGTCCTCAAGCCAGTCTGGGTTATACCCTTATTATAAAGGAAGACACCTAGGACCAGCCTAAACAACCTGCCGTCATCAGCTATACCTCCACATCCATTTGTAGCTTTACGTATTTTAAAACTCACATAGCAGTGCGAGAGCATAAAGACTGCATTTGGCTTTTGAAATCAAATTCATTTAGCTTATTCGAAACAAATTTAGACGATATGGTAAACCAGGGCTTAAAACCGAAAAAAAGCAGACACGCTTATTAATGGCCCTGTCTCCATTGGATCTGCATCAATGGCCCCTGTCCTTCAACACAGAAAATGTCAAATTTATCGACTTCAAAGACAGCAGATGTACGTCGAACTCGCCTTTTCCAAGGCCCAGACAATAAACTTTATTGTTAAACTAAAACCCAAAAAATCCAATTACTCAAGACATCTATAAAAGCGGGGACCTTTGGTTAGTTGTGGTTCTTTTTTTGAGCATCATGACTTTTGGCATCTGCTTGGCATTCATGTCGACGAACGATTTGCGTGGGAGTAACAGTGTTAAAACACTCGCACAGAAGCATAGCCAATCCAAAATAATATTAAGACAACATTCGTGATATATATATAATTTTTATTACGTCGTTTTTTTTGTTTCTTTTTTTTTTTTTTGTTTTTTTACAAGGCTATTCCATATCTCCGTGAACAGAGAAGTGTCAAAATGCATTTTCTCTGGGGTGTCAGGTAGACCAGACGCAATTTCAGGCGTCAGAGAGGCTCGCGCTGTTGTTGAGTCAGTTGTATTGATGAAATGCAGTCATAGCGAAGGCATGGACTTCATCAATCATGCCAAATTATAGCCAAAACTCTGCCATTAGACCTGAGAAACATAACGTCACCTCAGATAAACAACATTTTAACTAGGCTACATGCCTTTGATAAATCCATGGACTAAACAGAAAAATATATATATGGGCCTGCTGCTATAGGTTATACCTGCAAAAATAACAAGCATTTGATTGAATAAAACTTGTATTGTGTTTACCACTGAACTGGTTGATGACATATTAGCGGTTGAGCAAAGTAATAAAATGAATCATATGTAGGCTAGTTTATTTTACAGAAGTAGGGAAACCGAGGCCAGTTGTCACACTTTTCACACAAATTTGTTAGAGTATTATTTTTAAAGATAATTTATGGGCGCATTTAGCTAAAAGTTTTGGCAACAAACACAGATAAGCCTATACTGTTATTTGCTGTTCTCCAAGTATCTGCATAAATGTATAACATTTAACTCGCCCCAACTAGAAAACAGCGCATAATATTGAGTCATTAGGCCTATAATTGCTTCTTGCCTAAATGTTCGTTAGTGCCTTAATATAAGCTATATTGAAAGTTCAATTTGGAGGATATACATTTCACAACAATTTTACTTTATATTTAGTGAATTGCAAACGTTTGCGATAACTATAGCCCCAGTCGACTGCATAATAATACTCGTAAGATCAGTTGGTATTCAATTTCAAACAGAAATCTGTATAGGCCACTTAAAGGTGGTCTCATTGAATCTCTTTTTCCCCCCAAACATTTGCCCGCACGCATGAACTGGGAAACGATCATTTTTGCGATGTCTTTCTCATGCAGAATAATTTTAAAAGAATTACAAATTTGAAACAATCGCATTTAACCTTATATCAGACCCAAATGTTTGCTTTTTCAAATTTTCAGGAAGAAATAATCATATATTACTTTGAAACAGCTTGCTTTAATAAAGGTAATCGCACAATTTATGTAAATTCCAACCCCCCCCCCCCCCCCAAAAAAAAAAAAAAAAAAAAAAAAAAACATTAATCAATTAGATAATGCAATTTCAGAACTCAGAAAAAAAGAAAATGTCCTATTTAAACAAATGCATTTTGAACCGCTAAGGAGTGGACACACATGCACACGTGACTATGCAAGCAGTGACTTTCAAAGTTTTATTTTTATTTATTTATTTTTTACAATCTATAATTGCGTTAGTCCAGTGTTATCTGAAATCTACCCTAAACAAATTCGTTCTGCTATTTAACTAAGCAGATTTGTTCAAATAATTGCATTTTCTGGATAACCAATAGAATGCTGAAGAAATGAAAAAAAAAAAAAAAAAAAAAAAAAAACAACAACAAGATGAGCTGTAATCTCTAAAATTACAGTTAATTCAGCACTGGATAACAGTGAATAATTATCATAATTATGCAGCATTGTGACATTTTAAATATTAAAAGAAAAAAAGAAGAAGTGCAAACCAGATTAAACTCTTTTAATAGAGGGAAAAACCACAACTCTTAGTTAAAATACTCCAAAATAAATTTTAATGTTTATAAATCTCTATACTTAAATATATACATTATGTGCAAATAAAATGTTCAACATTAAATTAAACTATGCAGAGCGTGTGAATAATAGTATCATTCCTTATTATTGTGTATATGTTGTTTATTATTTAATCCTCTCTATTGGCACCCAATTGTAGAAAATCTAAATAAAAGACAAATCTGAATAAAAGAAAGAAGAAATGAATTAACCAAAAGACAAGATGTCCAATTCATTTTTTTTTTTTTGGAAAGTTCCTCTTGAGTACTCAGATGTTCAGATGATACATAGAGCTGATTTCTTCTTGTATATGAATTATGTGCATGTATATAATTTGTATAGGATTGGGAAACAGTCTAACATAATGTCTACATGTTGTTAAAAAAATATTGAAGGAATATGACCAAAAGAAGGTACCAAACCTACAAAACATATGTGATAAAAATTCAGTGCATACAATGTCTCACAGGGTTTTACTCTTCTCAGGGAAGATGAGACTTATGTGACGATGCAAAAACACAAATCCTCCTAAAACACAAAAGTGCACACACAGAGTTAAAATAAAATGCTTTTGTTCATTTTCAATAGTTCTGCAATTTTCGCCTGTCAATCCTTTGATATCACAGTGACTCGATTGAGTGTCTTAGACTTGCCTGAATTTTGTAGATATGAAAAAAAAGCTGACATTCATTTGATCTAATGAGAGGTTTTCAAATTAGAATGAGGAAGAAAATAGATGTCGTTGTAAATATGACGCTGATAAGCCCCATTAAGCCCCACTACATTCAGCTTTTACTGACTTCATAGCTTATCTCATACATCTTCATGTAGCTACATACCTACTTTTGCATGTTTAAGCGGTTTCTTGTAGGTAAACCGTGTCGCTACCATTGCTAGCCTGCTAACAACTGACTTGCTTCGCTGATTCTTCACATTGTGGCCGTCCTCCAAGTTTGTAATGCAGCACATCATATCTAGAGCTCATAGGTCTTCATTTTAAAATGAGTTCTGACAGTGATTCTTCCAGCTTCAAGTGGAATCCTTATAGTGCCAGCTCTCCCTGACGTGTCAAACGCTGTAGTGCCTAGGCCGCCACGTGGCCGATCAGATAGATGTTGTCATAGAGGTGGCCAACAAAGTCCTCGCTGATGTTCTGAGCAGCCCGCCGTGTGTTTCGGATAAACTCCCTTTTGGACATCTTGTTCTTTACGTGAGGGCTGGTCAGATCGATGGAGAGAAGGATGAGGGAGTAGCACAGCACGTACACAGCATCTGCAAAACCAGATTAGAGAGAGAGAGAGGGAGAGAGAGAGAGAATGTAGAAATGTTTGAATTATGCAGAAACAGTATTTATATTTCACAATATTACATTTTAACATAACTGGTTTTTGTTTGAATATATTTAAAAATGCAATTTAGTCCTGTGATCGCAAAGTTGAATTTTCAGGATCATTGCTCTAGTCTTTAGTGTTACATGACTCATCAGAAATCCTTCTATTATGCTGATTTGATGCTCAGGTAATATCAATTATTATTGGTGCTGAATTATTAATAATGGTTCATATTATTATCAATATTGAAAATTTTGCTGCTTTATATTTCAGTAATATTTTTTGTGGAAACTTTTACATTTTGTGTCTTTGTGATACAAAGATTCTTTGATGAATAGAAAAAAAAATCAGCGTCTATTTGAAATAGAAATCCTTAGTAACATTATAGATGTCTTCACTGGCACTTGAATCAATTTAATGTAAAATTAAATGTAAAATGTAAAATTAAAAAAAATAAAATGTAATAATGTAAAATTGGTTAAATTAATATATATATATATATACATATATGTACACACACTTCAATGTACATGTAATATATATATATATATATATATATATATATATATATATATATTAATTATTTTTAAATGGTGCACTCTTTCCACAAAATATTTTGCAGCTGTTTTCATCATTAATAATAAGAAATGGCAAATAAAATCCAACAAGTTTAGCTAACGCATTTCATTTAAGGAAACCGATTGCCTCAATTCATTTAAGTTTATAAAAACAATAGTAATGAGTACTCTGAACTTATTTTATTCGAGTTCACTAAAACAATAATATTTCTTAAAACACAATTCAATTTTACACTGCATTTAATACTGTATATAGCTGAAACTTCACTTTATTAAGTAAAAACAGAGCAGTTATTTTTGTGAGAATATTTTTTAATCAAATATTTTCTATTAATTATTCTAATTAATTAACTAATTAGTCCAAACCTTTGACTGCCCATTTATTTACACATGTATAATGAACTGTAAACAATATGAGAAGAGCACAACTCGGCTTGAACTCGGTCAGTAATTTTTAATAAATCTTCCTGCTTGTACATGCTACTGTATATACATGCACTACAGGTCACATGTTATTGCAGGCGATAACTCTGATTGGTTGGACTCAACACAGGGCCCTCTTCTGATAACACTTTAAGCCAGCGGGCTTAGCTCGGCTTTAGAAGCAAACGGCAGTGTTAGTACAAGGATTTCTCACATGTTGCTCTATACAAAGACAAGATCATGCAGATCTGCAGTTAATAAAAGACGGTCGATTTGAATCAATACATGACAATAATCCTGCAAGTTGTGATTTGCATGTACCGAAATTAGAACCAGTACTTTAATTGTTGCCAATGGCAAAAATCTCTGAACGTCACTCGTGACCACCGTGATCTTAATGTCACACTAGATCACATCGTAGTATAAGTGTGGTTCTGGCATCTGTAATGACTGTGCTGTAGTTCACTTACCGGGACTTAAGCCCACTTCCCGGACCAAAGTGGGGTTGCAGGCACAGAAGCGGTGAGAAAACTTAGTGATGAGGGTCTCCAGGTACTCTCCCCGCTCCTCCGGGGCATGAATGTGTCTGAAGAAGTCCCTCAGTGCATTAGGAAGGAACTGGTTACTAAAATTATGAAGTGTGACCAACTCATCCAGGACATCTCGCCTGCAATCACAGGAAACTTAATCAGTAGCAGAATATATATATATATATATATATATATATATATATATATATATATATATATATATATATATATATATATATATATATATTCCTTCATCTAATTCCATATAGAGCTTCTATATATATGTATGTATGTATGTATGTATATACACATATGTGTGTGTATATATATATATATATATATATATATATATGTATACACACACACACATATATATATATATATATATATATATATAGTGCTTGGTATAATGATATAAAAATAAAAGGGAATAAAAAGATTAGGAAACAAACCGTTCATCAAGATAATTCCGCAACATCTTCCAGTTGAGCATTCTGGTATAGAATATAAACTTGGCAATTTCCTTCGGGTGGTCCAAAAGAATACCTCTGAACATGAAGTAACTGATACCCTAAATGAAAGAACCCACAAAAAACAGGGTGTGGGGATTAGGGGAAAAACTGAAGGTGGGGGCGCGTTTTTTTGCCAGACACCGCGTTTAGTCCGGAGCAAGGCTATCGCATGTCCTTTAAGTGGACAGCTAAAGCTTTGCTAATCTAACCTAAGACACACGAGCGAGGGGGAGTCAAGACATTCAAATGCATCTTTGAACAGAAATTATGTTTTAAGAGCAGCTTGCATGAGAGAAAAGCCATTCATTTCGTTTTAATCCGGGTTGTGGTCTAAAAGCCTATGTCATGGACCATTATTCATTCTAGGTGAACTTGTAAAAATAATATATTTGGTCTGCTGTATGAGCATTGCCGGGTTATGTGGGAATTTACAGGGTGGAGGAGAAAACCATCATATTAATCATAGCTGAGGTTGGTCAGAATTGTGTTTCCAAAGCACACTGTGGCTATGATCATTTCTCTGTTCTTTGCCCGTTTAAACATTAAATGGCTTCGCCATATAATTACAGAGATATTATTGTGGCGAGACAGAACAAAAGTTTGTATTTTTTGTACCTCTTGCGGGTTGGCGTTGAAGGTTAAACTTCCTTCATCTAAGTCCATATAGAGCTTTCTATAGGAAAATCCAAATGGAAGCCTTCGATTGTATATGGAACAGTGACCCCAAGTGGACTTGCAGAGGCTAGGGGGCAGACAAAGAAAAACAAAGGAATGCAAAAACATAAAATAGGTAATATCCCTATTTTTATTTATTTCATAATAGCTAAGTTTGCATCAAATCCATTGAAAGAAACCCTATCCTCCCTTATACAGTTCTCCCTGAGAAAATACTGATGAGATGATATTTTTTATGGAAGATAAACGCATCACTGACCCCTGCCACAGGTACTCATCATTGCCCAAGTCCTGCCACACACAAGAGGCCAGGCACAGGTCGGTAGCATTCAGGTAGGAGAGGATGGTGATGCTGAGTTCAGGCGGCAGCATCTCAAGATCGATGAAGCCCTGCTCCTCTTTGCCCCTGCGGACGCGCAGCAGGTGACTGATGTCGGAGCCGGGGACCTGGCACTGTGGCGAACGGCGCTGCTGCAGCGGTTCAGACAGTGGGGGACCCATCCTTCGGCCCTGCTCTCTCTCCTGCTGGAGGAAGCACTGCTCATTGTACTGCTGCTGCAGCTGCTGGTTCCTCACCACCCTCCACAGAACCTGACCCATCTGCAGATCTGAAAACATATTTAAAAATGCATTTCATTGCAGCTTCATGCATTAAAAAACTTGCATACAAGTTTGTGTAGCTTGAGAAAAAAGAAAAGAAAATCCACGACACCAACTTTATACTACATGGAAATTACTAGTCTTCAGTCATGTGATCCTTGAGAAAAATTCTAATATTCTAAAATGGTGCACAAGAATCACTTATTATTATCGTGCTTTTTTATATTTTTGTGGTAACCACGATACACTACAATTTTAAATTCAGCTTTGCCAGCACAAGAATAAAGTACATTTTAAAATATGTTTAAATAGAAAACAGTTATTTTAAAGGGATACTCCACTTTTTTTTGGAAATAGGCTAATTTTACAACTCCCCCAGAGTTAAACAGTTGAGTTTGACCGTTTTCTAATCCATTCAGCCGATTTGTTTGATATTTAGAAGAATAATAGTAACCAGACAGTTTCTGGTCTCATTGACTTCCATAGTAGGAAAAAAATATACTATGGAAGTCAATGAGACCAGGAAATGTCTGGTTACTGATATTCTTCTAAATATCAGAAAATCGGCTGAATACATTCGAAAATGGTAAAACTCAACTGTTTAACTCTGGGGAGTGGGAAAATTAGCCTATTTCCAAATAAAATTTGGAAATTTTTTACATTACATAAATTCAGCCCTAGTTAGCATAAGAGACTAATTTATAAAAAAAAAAAAAAAAAACCTTGATTATTTCAAACGTTTGATCAGTAGTGAAAATAAGTTTTTGTAAATCATATAATCTTGTTTTGTATTTACTTATTATTAAAGGAAAGCATTGTGTATTAAGCCTCTGCCTTCTGTTCCTCCAAACTAAACCAATCCACAGGCCTCAAACTCTCAGCACATTATTTTTTGATTTAGATCATTGCTGTTAGGTCCCCGAATCTTTGCATTATCCGACAGAGCAAAACAGCCCAAAGGAAACTGTTTTTAGTGCTAGTGTGCAGTAGTCCTCTGGGAAATAAAACCTCTGATGGCAGCTTTATCTCCACTGCAGTAGCACTAATCCTCTCTCTGAGATATGCATTAAGCCTTTTTATGTGGCCCTGTCTGACTCCCTCCAAGGGCCTTTCTCTCTAAAACATATCTCAGTCTATGAGAAGCCTTGTTATTCTTGTCTTTAATGGCCTCTTGAATGCTCTCGGGTCGCTTTCTTTGTCTCTGCAACAGCTTTTTTCATATGATCTTGACATATTCCTTATTCGGGACTGACGCAATGCTCCTTGGCATTCTGTAGGAGGAGCTTGGGAATTCTTAGACCTGCTTAAAACATGGAACGGAAATCTGAACAAGGTCAATGAACTCTTAAAAGTAATTTCCCTCTGCTTTGCCTAAGGGCAGAAGCTGTTCTTAAATCATTACAAAACATTTGCCCTCATTAAAGTTATATAATAAACTTTTTTTTTTTTTTTTAAACAGTGGATTAGCTCATCTAACTCTTGTCTTTCTATTAAAAGTGAAAGTAAACAGGTCTGGCAACTCCATGCATGTTCTAATTGTGTTACTCTTGACAAAAAAAACAAAAACAAAAAAAACTATTTACAGTAAACTGAGACAATACAAGCTGGAAAGAACAGCTATACAAGAATACCACAAAAGTACCATTTGCAGGATCTAAAAATAAATTTTAGGTCAGTTGAAAAGTACTTAAATCGTAGTTTAACCCTGACCTAATGTTTCTGCTTTTAATAAAAAAATGTATATTTTGTATATAATGGTACTTTTGTGGTATTATTGTATAGCTGTTTTTTCTAGCTTGTATTGTCTCAGTTTACTGAAAATAGTTACTGTAAATAGTCAGATGAGTCCTCCTTTGTTCCGGAAGAAATCTGAAAGGCTACTGATACTATGCAAATAAAGTTTATTAGCATAGTATCAGTAGCCTTTCAGATTTCTGACGGAACAAAAGAAAATTCATCTGACACATTAAAGAAGAAAAAAAAAAGTATATATATATATTAGCACAATATCTGAGAATGTAAATGATAAAAAATAGATATCATTTAGTGTGATGACTGACATACAAATCGAGGTTTTCTACAGTTTGTATTTTTTAAGCAATGGGTCCTCTATCATGTTTGGCTGAAGCACAAAGGCCCGCCTCGCTCTAAAACAATTGGTTGAAATAACAATATGACACATACACTCGAACTCTGATTGGCTGTTGCGGAAAAACGCTTGTGTTTTTATTTTCGCAGCGTCAATCTAAGCAGCACCACCCACCTCTGTGTATATGAAATACTTCTAACGTTACCGCCGCCGCGACGAAATGAGTTGCTAGTGACCTGCCAGTGTCTCACGGATGAAATCATCTCAATCTTTTAACAAGAGCCCAGGACAGCCATCTTGACAGCTCCAACGCTGCTGATCGAGGTGAGACAGTCCTGTGACACTATCATTCATGAGTCCACTTGCTCCTCCTGTCTATCTCTCCGCCTCCTCGAACACTCTGGCCAGACTGACGTTTCTCTTGTTATTGGTGGAAGTGACGCATATCGCTCAGAGTAAATCAGACACAGGTACAGACAGTTGCACTTTCGATCGAAAAGTCATGTTCGTACAGTAATAAAATACATACATAAAACGAATAAAGGAGTGAAGTTGATACAAAAAATACATTAATATATGCGTGAATGAATTAAAATACATGAGTAAATTAATAATTACATGAAATTAAATCAACAAATTTGTATGTACTTCTAAAACCCCAAAGAAGCAAGCTAAGACAAGAATGTGTAGAAGTGAAACAAAGGTTTGACCCGTCGTCTGGTGCGTAGAAACCTGATAGAAACCAATAACAACGAACCCGGATATTTCAGCGGTAAAAACAAAAGGGAGGAATTAGCAATAACTTTTTATCTATAAAATATAACCATTGGTAAGACAGTTGTTACTGTATTACAAACGCAAATAAGTGCGACATTTAATCAACTAATGCAAAACATGTACTTGTTGAAATAACACGCCACGGTCATTTTGTAGCGTTATGTCTACGAATGGTAACGTTATGTACGGATATAGCTATACTCCTAACTGAAATCCTCTGACATTACAGAGATGGGCACTGGTGATTTAAAAGGATGTCTGAGAAAGCTGGAAGCCTCTCTCCGTTCTGTAAAGTATCCGAGAGAAGTGGACTATCAAAGGTATGACGAATTTTAAGGACCAATAGGCCTAGTTCATCACACACACACACACACACGCACACACACACACACACACACACACACACAAACTCATATATATATATATATATATATATATATTATTGTTTATAAAAAAAATAAAATAAAAAAAAATCATGAATTGAAGTTCCCACTAAACACTGGACGTCGGACATGCAGATCATGTCTATATATTTGGTCCGTTGGTCCATGACCAATTCTGGACATCTATTCAACGTCCAAACTAGGTCCACTATTTGGACATCCAACCATGACCCAACTTGGGCGTCATGTTGATGTTCAACATTTGACCATTGAACTGGGTCATTTTTTTTTTTTTTTATCTCATTTGGACGTCAATTACAGGTGCAGGAAATTTACATGATTAATATTTGTTTTATTTACAAATATCAGCATTGTTGTTATAAACATGATTAATACAAATGAATACAGATTATTCATAATCATTTAAGATAATTTTCCAAACAGTAGAGCGTTGGCACTTGTGTGACGGCCACCTAGTGCAACACCAAGATCATGGGTTCGATTCCCAGTGAAAGCCATGGAATACGAATGTAAATGTGTAATGCAGTGTAAGTCACTATGGATAAAAGTGTCTGCCAAATGCATAAATTTAAATATATGGTACAGAAAACATCCTTTAAAAACGTCCTCTACCCTTTTAAAACATAGGACTGCAGTTATAGAAGATACTCAATTTGATGTTGAAAAGATGTCCACACACAACCACATTTGGTCCCACCGACATCAACATTACAAAACAACCCCTTCAGTGGACCGAAATTGGACGTCCAAAAATTACATAGAAAAGACGTCACTCTGACATCACATTGCGCAGTGGGTTACCTAATTATTCAGTTACCTAATTATTCTGCACATGGAAATACAGGTGTTCAGGTGACCATTCTACAATATCATTTATAAATTATAATATCCTAATTAATTTACATGACGCTGATCATGCCTGTGTAAATAAAAGTACTATCTAAATGTACTATGGCAGAGTGTGCATTTTATAAATCTCCATTCTTGTACTGCATGCATGTAAGCACTTTATAAAATAAGATTAGTGTTTATACTCTAAATCGTATCTTTAAAGTCTCCTTGAAATCAAAATGTATTAAGTAATATTTATTTTGTGGAATATTGCAGTATTTATTATTAATGATCTGTGCACACCATTATTATAATTAATATTTTATTTATCTGCCCTCCTAATCCTTAATCAAAATAACTCTTCTTCTCTTCTCTTCTCTTCTCTTCTCTTCTCTTCTCTTCTCTTCTCTTCTCTTCTCTTCTCTTCTCTTCTCTTCTCTTCTCTTCTCTTGCACGAGGGTGGGACTGACACCTGTCATTCACATGAAAACACAGCAATAGCAAAGCAAAGCACAACCATCCAATCAATTCCCAATGGACAAAATCAAGTCCCGCCCAACATTTTTTTACTTGAAGCTGCTTCATACGTCACAATAGGGAAGGAAAGACTGTAGCAACTTCTGTTTTATGTCGACTTTAAGATTATTTTGATTTTGTACATGCTACCCTTGTAGATATTGCTATTTTTGTGTGTTGCATTTACATTTATGCATTTGGCAGACACTTTTATCCAAAGCACTTACATTGTATTAAAGGAAGACATTTTTATCAGATCAAGCATTCTCTGGGAATCAAACCCATGATATACACCATACTTTGCAGTTTGAGCTACAGGAATAGTTCATGTCATGAATCTCACATGATTTTAAACCTACATTTTATAGATTAATAGCATGTGCACCACAAGTATTTTTTTTAATGTGTATATAGAACATTTCAAAATAAAGCAATTTTACTTTATTCATATTTGCTGTTGATTGGAAGCGAAAAATGTAAAAGTAGTCTAATTGTCTCTGTAATTTTAAAGGTACAACTGTAAACATCTTAAAATGCCAGTAACCATTCAAAGGAAAATGCTAAAATGATAACAACATCATGAAAATAAATCTTGTCGGATGTAGAAAAAAAACAACCCTAAATAAAAGTCTCAGAATTTATATAAAGTCGCAATTGCAGGTTATAAAGTCAGACTTTTGATATAAAGTCACAAATATGTGTTATCAACTCAGAATTATGAGATATAAACTAGCAATTGCGAAGCTACTTGAAATTCTGACTTTATAATACGCAAATTGGGAGATATAAAGTCACAATTGCGTGTTATTACGTCAGAATTGTGAGATATTGAACTATTCTGTGGTTAAACAATAAGTAGCCAGATTTTTTTTTCCCTAAGAAATTTCACTTTATAACTCACAATGGGAGATCTAAACTCGCAATTATGTTATACATTCAGAATTGCAAGAAATAAGTCAGATTTCTGATTTAAAGTCCCTGTAAAGGCAATTCTACAAAAAAGTTCTAAACACATTATAAATGTTACATATGTATTGCTAAAACATATTACAAAGACTGTGAACTGTGAAGTACTGAAATGTGCAGTTAGACCGTTAAACAGTTTTTCACCATTGCAATTTTACGGCTTGTTTGGGCGGGGCTGAAATATGGCTCGATGACGCACACACCCCTATTTGATGACGCACAGAGTCTGATCTCTCCCCTAACACACAATAACACTCCCCGAGCACATGCGCATTCACCGCTCAATCGCGAGTGACTGTCACTACTATTAGTTACTACAGCTGAGCCTACAGTTTTCTAGCTAGCTATGCCTTCAATACAGAAATACATAGGCTACTATTCAGCATAGGCTGAATGTGATCATGTACAAAACAGATCGGTATCTTTATTTAAATTCCCTAAAAACGATCACATCAAGAAGAGGTTTTTAGAGAGCCAACCTTGATGAAGAGCTAAGGATCACCACCAACACCTGCCTCTGTAGTGATCATTTTACACGGGATCGTTTTATAAACTTTCCTCAGAGACAACTGGAATTCACTGATAATCCGCTGTTTAACCGGCTCAGCGTTCATTCTCCCGTCCCGAAAGCAGCATCAGCTAATATCACCGTCGACACTAGCTTTCCCGTGAGTGGGCGTGGTTTCCTCGCAGCCAGCGGACACGCCCCCAGCGTTTGAGAACAGAGATAACTGCTAATTTTTTCAAGATTTTAATAGCTTATTTTATGTACTTGCTGACTTTTTTATCATTCAAATTTGACTGGGTGGCTAATAACACATTTTCCTGTGGTGTGACAAACTCAGAACACATACTTAATTTTGACTTTACAGGGACAATTCTGTCTTTATAACATGCGATTGAGGCTTGTTTAGAGAGAACGTTGTCGTCCCCTAATTTAATAAAAAAAATGATAATTTCGACAGATATGAATAACATTATTCACGAACCGCTTAAAGCCAAAACAATCTCTGTTACATTAAATTATATGCGTATCTATGTAAATCTGCTTTGAAACAATCTAAATTGTTAAAAGCGATATATAAATGAAGATGACTTGACTTGACTTGACTAGTGCGCACGCGCGTTACAGCGTCCACCAGGTATTGGACCATCCAGCTATGTCATCATGCTACAGGCTGCAGCGAGGGGTGTCCCCAATCTCGATTCAAACACCCAAACAATCTCATTCCTAAATGGCAATGATTTGCTTGTGACTTTTAAATCTTTGACAAAATCACACCGGAACATTCAAATCTAATGTTTGCGCTGGCGCTGACCCGGGTAGAGCAGTTAACTTATGAAACAACTTCACAAACAGTCTTTTTAACCTTTTTGTTATTTCAAATTTTCAAATTATCACCGAAGTGGGCGTATTTGTCATTGAATCATTCATTCAAGAGATTTGTTCAAAAACACAGATTAAACACCTTTGATGCTAAAAGTAGGTTTTTAGATATATTCCCCTGAACCTAAATTAAGTAAATAAAGGGACCTCCTATAATAAAATCTGACCACACTGACATTTGATACCAATCTCATTCACTTTCCAGCCTTTATGAATGCATAGCTTTTGTGAATTCATTTTTCACAGGCAGTCAGCAGAGATGATATGCGGGGATGTAATTCATTAGACATTAACGTCCCCTAATTCTACCCCCACTTTTTTGGCCTAGACTTTAAACATCATGACTCACGTAAACATCCAAAAGGGGGGTCTGCCAGTGTTTCATGTCCCATATTTTGTTTTGAAGTTTGGGAAGTTGAAGACTTGTCCCGAGCCTCTCCAATGCTGAGCTATTTTGTAAACATGCTTTACAAAAACCAGCTCTGTTCCTTCACCAGGATCTCAAGCTGCACATCAGATGCTCAGTGAAGAGGTTTTGATGTGAGATGCATCAAACACAACATTCTTCTCTGAAAGACAGATCCGTTTGGCTTGTACATTCTGGAGGTGATCCAGAAAAATGACTTAATTTGTCTCATGCACGATACTCAAAATGGCTTGCAGACATGTTATAAAACTTGATTTGATTTAAATCCTATATATGTTGTTGATTTTGTAACACTTTTATGTTGTTTGTAAGTAGAAGTGCTTTATAATTTGATGATGTTGTGTTTTACTCCTCCAGATTGGCTGTGGGAGATCCATCAGCTTGTCTTCCTATTGTGAGCTTTACCTTCACGTCCTTTTCCCCCTCAATCGCAGAGCACCTGGTCGATTATGGTGTGGAATTAACCGGAATGAATGATTTACGATTTATTGAGAACGTTTACAAGGTGAATTGCTTGAATGTAGCTTATCAAATATTATTTTAGCTTGGAAGAAGAGCCTATATTTTAAAGGGATAGTTCATCAAATACAATTCTGTCATTTGCTAACTTTTCATTTCTTTTTCTGTGGAACATAAAAGAAAGATATTTTGAGAGACTTTATTTCTTTTTGTCATTTCTGTGAAAATTAGTGGTCACCAAAACTGGTTACCAACATTCTTCAAAATATCTTATTTTGCATAAACAGAAAAAACTATAGGTTTGACAACATGAGGGTGAGTAAATATTTTTATTTTTGGGTGAACTATCCCTTTAAACTCTTGTGTTTAACAAATTGAGTCACAGTTCAGTTAAAATGCTATTTAATACAGCTATCATGGTTTAGCTAGTGGATAATTTTCATTTGAAATCAACAATAGATCTTCATTAGCATGCGATATTGCAGCCCCTTTTAATTTTACTTTTATAAACTGTTTGTCGTTTCATTCAAGTGCTAGTGGTTTTGAGTAGGTGGTTGTTTTAATTGGATCCAAGTGCTTGGAGTTGCTTTGTTTCAGTTGTGAGGACAGAAAGTTAATTTTTGAGGTAAAAAAAAATAAAAAAAATAGAGAGTTTAGAGCTATGAGACCGAACCGAGTCGCCGAGGTGGATTTTTTTTTCAAGAAAAGCAATTTCACAATTGAACTAAACTTACAAAGCTATGCTTTATGTTGCCTAATAGCCATATTTACTGGCACTGTCCCTGATCTCAGAGGGTTTTAACCCCCAAATCATAAATGCAGGTCTCGTCCAGAGCTCTGTGATTTGGAGCATCTGTAACCCCATTCTCCAGCATTCAGATGTTCTGGCATCTCTTCTCCACCAAGTCTTGAGTAATTAAATTTTCTCCTGCTGTGAGAGAACAAAAAAGTAAGCTTGCCTTCATGCTGGTCCAAGTCATCTGATCTCAGATTAACTTAAAGCTGATTCTGTACGTTCAACCGTTGGACTGAAGAGCTGTTCTGTCTTTTGACACTTCCTCCTCTTCATTGACCTTTTGTGCAGTTCTAAAAGTTCTGGCCTTCATCCCAGGATCATCTGCAGCTCACGTGAAATATTCTGGGGGGAATTAGTGGTCCCAGTATATTACCTTGAGGACCTTGATGGCATTTGCTAAAATATTGTTGTAACAGGAAAGTATGTTAAGCAGTTCTATCATATTTTTCCAGTCATATTTTTTCCCTTTGCGCTACAGCTCATTGTTTACATCTGGCTTAGTCCACCTGTGATTAGTCTTAGTGGCTCCTCTGGAGTTCCTCCTGTACCAGAAATTCTACAAATCATGTTTTTTGTTTGTGATTTTAATCCACCGAGGGGATGATTTCCTTCCAAGTCCTTTAATATGTTAAACCCCTGAAGTTGTAATATTTATTTTAGCACTCTTTTTGTTGTATCTGCATTTTCATGGGAAAATCTCTTAAAATGTAGGTCTTGAGGGATGTTTTCAGCTATAAGCCGTTGTTGACCAAACAGCAGTTTCTTCAGTTTGGCTTTGCTGAGAGGAAAGTCACCATTCTCTGTGATATCATTGGCCTTATTCTCAACAAGCACAAAGAACTGACAAAAGAAAGCAAGGTATCTAAAAAATATATATATTTTTTTCTAATATAGTTAAAAATTAAAAATGTACCTAAATATTACATTGCCATTATTTATTCTTCCTTATGTCTTTCCAAACCGTAAGACTTTTGTTCATCTTTGGAACACAAATGAGACATTTTGAATAACATGAATATAGAAAGACTATAATCCCGCTTTTGACAGTCTACGCAACTACCACTTTGACACTTCAAAAGTTAAAAACTAATTCATATGAATTGAGTGTTTTAGTCAAAATATTCTGAAAAGACTCGATCGTTTTATTAACAGATTGAATTTATGCTTTTATTCACTTGAGCGACCAAACAGAAGTTCAACCATTACTGATTAAAACATTAGCCTCATTGGTTCTTGCTGAAGCTCAAATGTGCTGCATAACACGCCAGAATTAACCTCATTGGTTCTTGCAGGTCAAGCAAGCATGTTAGAGCTTCCGTTTACCACAACCGATGTGCGAGTTGATGAATGTTTATATGTGAATTAAAGCCTAAAATCATGTAAAGTGATTGTCTCTTCAGAAAATTTGGACTAAACTGGATTTCATAAAAAAAAAAAAAAAAATGTTTTAATTTGTGTTCTGAACATGAACAAAAGTCTTACTGGTTCGGAACAACTTGGGTAAACTAACCCTTTAAATTTGATAATTCATTTTGCATTCTCATTTCCCCTATTTTTACTTTTACATTTTTACATTTGCTGTCATCTGTCACTTAAAAGTTAATCTTTAAAAAACACTTATATTAAATAAACATTAAATAACACTGTTAAATGTAATATTTAGCAAATCACTAAATCACTTGTAGCATTTAAAGTGATTTTAGTTTTAATCTATTTTGAGAAAATATTATATAATTTTTATATCAGACTTGGTTATTGGCCATATTTTATTTATTTATGTTTATTATGTATATTTTTATATTTTAATTGAATAAACTGCTAATTGTTTTACAGCATGACAGTAAGCCAAAGAGAAGGCCTCAGTTGAAGAGCTGCATTAAAAATGAGATCCCTTCTCCTGAGAGTAATTCACTGGTGTTAACAGCCCTGACAGTAAGTAAAAACATAATTGACAGTAAAATAAACTATTATTGTAAATACAGTAAATAATAATTATTGTTACATCATACATGTTTCTGCTTCTTTCCCTCTTAGTTACCTCAGAAGCAGCCACTGGTAGAAAGGCATCTTGGCAGCAGCTCAGCACCAGCTCAGATCAGACGCTGCTCAGATGAAGAGGAAACAGAAAAGACAGAGTTAGACAGTGAGGCTCTTGAGGATTCAACTCAACCTAAAGATTCCACTGTGAGTGCGCATCCTGCAACACATGTACACACAAGGAGGTGCATGAGTAATCATCTAGTTGAGAGCACATAATGCACCAACTAGTCAGTTTTCAATGTCACATGATCCTTCAAAAATCATTCTAATATTCTGACATGGTGCTCAAGAACATTATCATAAATGTTGAAAACAGTTAATGTTTAAAGCATCATAAAGTAACCTTTCCTCTGCGGTCGCTTACCGCTGTCGTAAATAATTTAGTCTACCGCAGCCTACTGTCGCACACACATGCTCGCTGTTTATCCAGCACCGGCTTTGGAATCAATTTGAAGAAAGTGGTGGGTGAAGTGACGTATGGCGTAAAGCAGTTGAATTTTGTGGTTCTTTTTGTGCTCCGGTTACTACCCGAAACCCGAAGTTACATAGTGCAAGTAAAAGCGATACAGACCACGTCAGGATATGACAGACGTGTCATTTAACCTATTGTAACTCGATGTACCATCACAAGGGTCTT
Source organism: Pimephales promelas (assembly GCF_016745375.1). Next base: position 13,575,714 of record NW_024121100.1, read on the forward strand.
GGAAATATATTATGAAGGTTGAAAAACTACATAGTGGTACTTTAATGTTTTTGTTGAAACCTTTATACATTTTTTCAGGAATTTTTGATCATTTTTTTTTTTATCATTTTAAAGCTGCAGTTCGCAGTTTTCCTCGCCATCTCTGTTCGAAATCTGCAATTGCAGTCATTCACAGAATTATCAACTTTAGTGAGTTGTACTTCAACATATTTTGTTTTTATGTCCCGGTGACCAGTCAGGGCTCCAGACTAACTTTTTTTACTAGGAGCGCTGTTGCCCCTGACTGAAAATTTTAGGAGCGCAAGCAGACAATTTAGGGGCACACCTTAAATAAGCTCGCAATGCAATTATTCAAATTTACCTCAACATAACTGTAATACTGACAAATTATTTAATAATAAATAGACTTAACATTATGATATGCTGTTTTATTTTAAGTTCACAGGGCTCCAGACTCAAATTTGAAGGCAGCACCACCTCAAATCAGAACTCGAGTCAAAAAAAAAACTGGTAGCACTGGGCTGACAATAAATCACTTCGATTAATTTAGTTATTATCACTTATAATGTCTTAATATTAATTAAAAACAAAAGGAGAGAAAACATGTATGTATATAAGGACTTGGAGTAAAAATATATATTTTTTTTTTTTTTTTTTAAATAATAATAATAATAATAATAATTTTAATCTTTAAATAAGAGTTTTCCAACATCTTAAAATTTTTTGTTTTAGGACAATCTTTGAAGAATGAACAAAAAATGTGTTGATCGTCACAAAAAAAAATACAAAAAATAAAACATTTATATATGATATTATCGTTTTGAAGAGCAGGACAAAGATGTGTAGGCTACGTTGTAAGCGTTTGACATCATATTTATGGTTAGAGTTAACTTACTACATTAGCCTAAATTCATGGTGAATGTTGCTGTTTTGTGAACTGAAAGCCTTCTGTAAGTCTTTCTCCTGGTTTCCACGTGTTTGATCTGATATCTGTGGTTTATAACAGAACTCTGCGCCGAATCGGAATGTTTCTCACTGGATCTTGTAGCGATGATGTTATTAATTCCGAGGTGAATTCAATGGATTTATTCACTGGATCTGCTAGTAACAGTGTCGCGTGATCGAGATCGCCCGCGACTGGCAAGTTCGGGGCTTTATTACTGTCAGTGGTTCGGGGGGGCTCCACTATGCGCTGCTCTGTCTATTATGTCCAAACTAATCAAAACGCTAACGGTCCGTCCGTGAGTTGCGTATTTTAGTTCCACTTTCATTTTGTTTGTATTCGCTGCTAGGTAACGTGTCAATAGATCGCTTATTGCTCAGACGCACATTGCAGGTTGTGATATTTGTCTCCGTCACAGACGTTTAATCGCGCTATTCTTGTCACGGATTCATTGACGCGTCCCTTCCACGCTTACCATGCGTTTAACGTGTGGCAAATTTACCGGTCGCACATGTGCGACTGGATGTAAAATTCAGTCGCACACTCTCAAATTTTGGTCGCAAAATGCGACTATTTGGTCGCAGTCTGGAGCCCTGCCAGTGAAAGTGCAGTTCTCACTTTCTGCCCATTTATTTAAATAGGAGCCTGGTCTTGTTTGTCGGAAATATCTGCCTGGAGACGTTGCCAAGATGGCGGCCGAGTGGCATGACTTGCCTAAAAGGACTTTGCCGTGATGATGAAGTATAAAGTGATGATGTCCTTGTATCGTTAGATGTGCAAAGCCTATATACTTTTATATCTCATCACATAGGCTTACAAGCCATTTCACATTATTTAACTAGACGTCCCAATGATGTTTTACCTCCATCAGAATTTCTTTTAAACTTGATCGAGATTATCTTATCCAACAATTTTTTCAAATATAAGGATACATTTTATTTACAACTCCAAGGGACTGCTATGGGATCTTCGTTTGCTCCTTCATATGCTTGTCTGGTGATGGGTCTATGGGAAGAAAAATACATACAGAACATCGAAAACAACCCGTTCCATTCAAAATTAGCACTTTGGCGTAGATACATAGATGATGTTTTTTTTAATATGGAAAGGTACAGCGAGTGAATTGTCTCAATTTTTGACTTATGTTAACTCTACCGCAGACTATCTGTCGTTCACTATGGAATCTAACAAGCTGTCTATTGATTTCTTAGACCTTACCATCTTTAAGGATGAAAATAATATTCTTCAATCCACTATTTACCGCAAGCCTCTCAGCAGGAACACCCTGTTAAGAGCAGACAGTAATCATCCGCCTCATCTGGTTCGTAATATACCAGTGGGCCAATTTTTAAGAGTCCGAAGAAACTGTAGCACTACAAGCGAATTTTTGTCTAAAGCATCGGATCTAGCGCGTCGTTTTGAACAACGTGGTTATGACAAATCTGACATTAGTAAAGCATGGAGTAGGGCTCTAAATACAGATCGCGCCTCATTGTTAAAGAAAAAATCTAAGCTTCACACTACATCCAAAATAATTTTTTCCACTAGCTATACTCCAGTAGCAGGAAGAATAAAAAATATCATTCGAAAACATTGGCATGTCCTTAACAGTGACCCTGCACTTAAAGACATCTGTGCTGAGCCACCCAGATTTGTGTTCAGACGCGCTCGTAATATTCGTGACCGATTGGTTCATTCAGATATGACTTCGCCTCTGCCGACCACCTGGCTCTCTAGCCCACCTTTAGGCTTTTACAAATGTGGCAACTGTGCGCAATGCTCCAATTCGACCAACACCAAAGATTTTTCACATCCACGTACTGGTAAGAAATATTTTATTTCTTCATTTATTAATTGTAACAGCACTCACGTAATATACATGCTAAAGTGTCCCTGCGGACTGGTGTACATTGGTCAAACAAAACGTCAATTGAAACTAAGAATAGCTGAGCACAAAACAGCAATTCGCACTCAGAACTTAACTTATGCCATGGCAAGGCATTATAAGCAGGCCAATCATGGTTCCCCTGCATCTTTGAAGTTTTGGGGAATTGAGAAAATTTCACCCCCATGCAGAGGTGGTGATATTATTAATAAACTTCTATGCAGGGAAGCGTTCTGGATACATACGCTCAACACTCTTGAACCTTTTGGTTTAAATGAAGAATTAAACTTATCATGCTTTTTGTAATTTCTGTGAACAAAAAATGTTTGTGGTTTTGTGAGTTGTAGATGTTCCCTTGATACTATGTGGATTCCATACATGTTTCTTATTTTTACTTTTCATACATGTTGTTTTTTTTTTTTTTTTTTTTTTTTTGATGATTTTTTAATGATTGTCTGAGTGTGGCACCTTGGCTTGGATGAGTGCGCCCTGGGCGAGTCACGCCCCCTTTACGTATAATCACACCTGTTGATGATCCTTATTAAGGGCTTCATTACTCACTTTCTCCAAGGACTCTGATGAAGATGTAGTTGTACATCGAAACGTTAGTCAATTGTTGCACCTTTAATAAATTTGCTCTTAGAAGATCTGTGCACCGGTGTTTCTCCCGTTCTGTCTGATCTTGTCCTGCCCTGGTTGCACCGGATCGTTTTGGCATTTTTCAGTAGCGCAGTAAGCCTCCCTTTCTTAATTAATATATTTTGATGTTCCTCTGTTCTGTTGTGACAATAGAAACAAGTTTCTTTTTAAAATGCATTATCATATTATTTTAGTTATAAAATAATATTATATTTTACTCATAAATAACTACAAATAACTAATGTTAGGGAATTCTGTTAATATTTTATTGCGCCTTTTTGAAATAAAAAAATAATAATATCGGCCGATATATCGGAATATCGGATTTTAAAATATTTGTATCGGTATCGGCTTTCAAAATTCTTTATCGGTCGGGTTCTAGTTCAGAGGCCCCGATTGTGCTGTGGATGCGTAGATTTACTTCTCATAATTTACAAAAGTCGTTCACAGCCATTTGCACTCTGGTATTTTGCTCGATGGTTTCGTTTTCGCATCATGTAACTTATGTGTTTACAGGTTTAGATTAATATGACTGAGCTGGCGCATAACCAAACGTTGTGTGATTGGCTTACGGGTAACCAATGATTTTATACTTCAGACAAGCGCCCCTCGCAATACAGAAAACACTTTTCAATGATGCCTCTCCAGACTCTGTCTATACGAAGCAAAGCGAAGTAGCAGAGTTTGGTATTACTAGGCTAAAACTAAACTACACAATTACTCATATTGTCAATTCCCAGTACATACAATCATCTGCAAAATTTTTAACTTGTTCAATCCACTCTAATGCACATGGGGTCTCTTTAGGATTGTGTGTTAGAGAGCCGGCTGAGGGGTGTGGAGTTAAGTCTTCTGGAGAGTGTTGGTAGACTAGAGCAGCGATTGGCCCTCATGGAACACAGGATACATGCTCTGGAGAAAAGCTTGGGTGGCAAGATTATCATCGAGAGCAACCAGTGGGAGAACTTGGAGAGTCGCGTGCTGCTGCTGGAGACCAGACTGGCACTGACCTCAGCACAGGTAGGGGAGTTTAGCATCCTTTGGAAGTTAAATTTCATTTAATTTTGCAATTGTGGCATAATGCCTTTTCCTCCCAACTCACTTTGATGATCAAGCTTGCGTTACGGGATGAAAAGCAGTGACAGTCAGCACATATACATGCACTATAGCAAAGCTCTCATGTTTCAGTTTCTAAGTCGGAAAAATGTATAAGGAAAATAGTTTGTTTTTTGAAGACTGCAAACCAATCTAGAGGTCAGATTCCAGTCTACAGGAACTGATTTGTTCAGAAAAACTGAATTTTGTTTGCAATTTAATATCCTAATATAACTGTTCATGAGTGTGTTATTTTGTTTTGTGATTTGTTTTAAAATGACAAGTTGACATTGCATCTTTTGAGAAGTAATGAATATAAATATATGTGTTATATGGTGCTCACAAAAGATTTGTCTACTCCTATAGGGTCTAACTTCACAAGATGGGGTCTTCAACTCAGGCAAGGTTGAATTTAAAGAGAATACAGGTACTTTGCAATGTTTTAGCTTTTTTTAATTTGAATAATTTAAATAAATGAAATATTCATCAAATCTCTTTAGGATTGTGTATATTCCTATATTCCTGTATATTAATAAATAAATAAATAAATATATTTGAAGAGTTCAGATGCAAAAGCCTCTTAATGCCATTTGAAATGTTCTTCTTTAATGATGATTTTTATCAAACTTGTATATTTAAGTTCAGTAATTTCACTTAAATAACAATTAATAGGTAATTATCATTGCCATTTAAGTGAAATCACTGATATTAAATATACAAGCTTGATAACAATGATCATTCTAGAAGAAAATTTCAAATGGCACTTTTATTTATTTATTTTTAATATTATTATTTTTTTTCTATTTGTATCAGTTAAAGTATCTGCAAGTGGCTTTTCTACTGTGATTCAACCACCATCTGAAATCAGTGATAATGGGCATCTTCTAGCCAGTACTCCTCCAACAGCTAACCAGGTGACCACCCATCCATCCATTTATCCATCCATCTACTCACCTACCCATCCATCCATCCATCCATCCATCCATTTATCCATCCATCTACTCACCTACCCATCCATCCATCCATCCATCCACTCACCCATCCATCCATCCATCCATCCACTAACCCATCCATCCATCCATCCATCCATCCATCCATCCAATAACTATTGTATATTTTTCTTCCAATTTCTTAGAATTTTAAAGAAAGGCTGGACAGAATAGTTTATATGTAAGTGTTGTTATTTTTCTAAATGTAATAAAAAGTTTAATATTTCGCTTGAAAAATTGTCACTTAGACAAAGGCTGCACATCAATAGATTGTTTGTTCCTTTCCCATTACAGGATGAAGGATACAGCTAACATTCTGCAAAATATAGAGCCGGCAATGTGAATTTGATCTCAGTTCAAGTTTTTTTTTTTTTAAATGTGTCATTATTTACTACCCTCACATTGTTCCAAACCTGTGTGTTGTTTTTCAGTTTTCTGAGAAATAAGTAAATAAAATTAAGTTTATAAAAGTTAAAAAAATTATGTTTGCTTTGCTCTTACTATACAGTATACCCACATAGTGATCAGAAGTGGTCGAACTCCAAAAAGGGGGAAATAAGTATCATAGTAACAGACCATGTGACTTGTGTGCTTTATTTTTTCCTGACTTTCTGTCAGACTTTGTGACCAACAGAACAAAATTGTAATTCATTGGAAACCTTGCCCAACACTGTAGCTTTCAAATCACATATGGCGCCTTCGCTTTACATCTGTCAATGACATCATCAGTTGGCTCATGTGTTTTGTGATCAAATGTTGTGAGTTTCGCATGTGGCATCATATTGGTTTTTAAAAATGTTCCTTTTTGTCCATTTTGGAGCTTGAAAGCGAGCTGTGTGAAGTGTTACGCTGAAAATACAACAATATACTAGACTGGAAGGAGTAAAGCATGAGGAAAATATTTGTATTATTATGTGTTGGTTGAATAATATTTAATCTTATGCCAATATAGCGTTTTTTTTTTTTTTAACCTTATGCCTTCCAATTGATTCTACAGTTGCATTGACATGCAAAGTAAGTGGCTTGTCCTCTAGATGGCATTGCTACCCAAGTAAAACATAATGGTGAATTAGTCTATGGCGCCCTCTGTGGTCAGTGTTTTGTATTGCACTCTGTGAAAGCAACATCAGCCCATTACCACACAACAGTTGTGCATTTACTTGAATATAGGGTAAATTAAAGGTGTAAAATGACTGGGTGATGTCCCTGTGCACAATTATTAAGGAAATGTATTTGTTATTGTATGATTGTGTATGTTATTGATATTGTATTTTATGAGTTTGGGATGTGACTCTCTTGTGTGTGTTGGACCAATGACAGATGAGGGAGTGTTTGTAGAACTTATTGAACGATTACTTTATACCCGAGAGTCCATCTCTTGTACTAATTTGAGCATGTTTCTGAGTTCAGTTGAACTTTGGATGGTCCTTTGGTGTTGGTTGTCATTGCACAAGTTATCACATTCAACAGATTTCAGTTTGCCTCAAAAAAACAACATGAAAGATCTGACTTTGACCTAGCGATGTCTCACAAAAATACATCAGAGGTCTGACTTGTTGGTCTCACAGGACAGCTTCACCCTTCTCATATTTCTGTACAAGGCAATGATGTAAAACTGTTTTTCATCAGTGGATTTTCTCTCTGACAACATATAGACAACACTGACCTCTGGTCGTTCTTCCAGACTTTCCTTTCGGTGCCCTATATATATATATATATATATATATATATATATATACTGTGCAGACAGAACGGGAATTGCTCTGTTGAGATCAGTCGGACACAAAGCAGTCATGGAGAGGAAAAGAAAGGTCAGATGACCGCTGTAATTATGTTGAAGGAGAGTGTGTGCTTGTGTTTGTGTGGTTAGTCAGCATGGAAGAGGTGCTCAGACAGATTTTTTGGGAACTTATGTGTGTCCAATGGACAGTTTTACCTCTCTAAACTGAAGGGAATGCACAATGTCTCCACTAGCCACAATGCAGGGTTTTGCTGCTGTCTGCATTTCAACAAAACTGCTTTAATTTGTATTAAGATTTGAATAACTTTTGATTTTTTTTTTTCAAAACCAAACATTTCTAAGAACTTGCTAGACAGCAAGATTTTTTTTTTTAAGTTTTCTTTTCATTAATGTGAACAAACTTCACAAAAAACAAGCTGTCATTGACCCATATACCAAGTCTGCTGTATAACATCATAACCTGGGCCCCAGAAACCCCCTGTGGGATCAACAGGCCTCTGGCTGGGGCCAGATGTGAATGGGAAATACTTTTTTTTTTTTTAACCTTTGCTCTGCTATCTCCTTGAGACTGCATGTGAGTTTATATGCGAGTAGATATTTAATTTAATTTTTGTTTTATTTTTTTTATAAATCAGTCTAACTAGAACTGGTTTTAAAGAGTGAGAACTTCGGGAATAGCCTACCGGGTAGGCCTACTTAAAAGTGGATTCTTTGAGCCACTTAAGCCTTGTTCAGACTGGATGCTAAAATCCAACTTGTTGTGCATCTGATTGGAATTTGATTATATTTAACAAGTGTGAATGGCAAAAAATCTGCTTTGAGCTACAATCGTATGTGGTTTGAAAACCTTTTCAAATCGTATTTCTGGAAATCCGTTTCAGTCTGATTTTGCATGGTTTTGCACTTTCTTACGCTACGTCAGATGTTGGGTAACATTACAAGAAAATTATAATATAATGGAGAAATGTTGAATTTTAAGACTGGCGGTAAGGATGACAACTGCTGCTGACAAAGTAATCATCCTGCACCTCAAATCTGCATTGCCAACCTCTCCACATTGCTGTTTTTTTGTTATTTTTGCCATATGCCTAACACAACGTTATTGCCATAAAACCCAACACAGATAGTCCAGAAACCAAAGAGCTCTACGGGACACACAACATCTGGATAGTAGGAAGCTAGTGTGGAAAGTCAATAATTTAGTTCCGATTCCAATCAGATACAGAAATAATCGGAATTGGACTGACAATGTGAACATAGACTTAGTAGTAAGTTAACCTTTGAAATATTTATTAAATATATATATATATATATATATTTTTTGCTTTAAACTGGCATTGGGGTGGCAGTGGTTCAGGTTGTCTACAAACCGGAAGGTTGGTCGTTCAATCCCTGGTTCCACCTGACCAAGTGTTGAGGTGTCCATGAGCAAGACACCTAACCCCAGCTGTTCCCGACAAGCTGGATGGCACCTTGCATGGCTGACACCGCCGTTGGTGTATGAATGGGTAATTGTGAGGCAATATGTAAAGCGCTTTGGTGGCCATGGGTCTGCCCCCATGTCCCCACCCCCATGTCATCCAAGATATCCATGTCTTTCTTTCTACAGTCGAAAAGAAATTAAGGTTTTTGATGTAAACATTCCAGCATTTTTCTCCATATAATGCACTGCAGTGGGAACCAAACGGTTCAAGGTCCAAAAAACTGTTTTAGTGCAAACTGCAAACTGTTCAAAGGGCTTTAAACGATTTCAAACGATGGTCTTATCAAGCAAAACGATCGCTCATTGAAAAAAAAAAAAAAAAAAAGTTGAAGTTTTATAAGCTCAAATGGTCGCCTTGCTCTGTTAGGGTTAGGGTTAAGGGTGTGATGCGTGTTTGTGACTCCTATTCAAACTCGTTCATCAAAATGAACAAATCTTTTCCCGAGTCAACTTTGTTCGTTGAATGAACCAAATTACATGAAAAAAGATTTGTTCATTTTGATGAATGAGTTCGAACAGGAGAGTCACGAACGCGCATCACAGAACAGAGCAAGGCGACCATTTGAGCTTATAAAACTTAAACTTTGTTATTTATTTATTTTTTTTAAATGAGCGATCGTTTCACTTGATAAGGCCCTTATTAATTGTCTGAAATCGTTTAAAGCCCTTTCAACAGTTTGCACTGAATCGTTTGGTTCCCACTGAAGTCCATTATATGGAGAAAAATGCTGGAATGTTTTCATCAAAAAACTTCATCAAAAAACAAAAAATTTCTTTTCGACTGAAGAAAGAATGACATGGACATCTTGGATGCATGGGGGAACTACTCCTGTAATGGTCCATTAACTATTTCTTTATTTACATTTTCAACTGTGGTTGGGCTTTTTACACCACCACTCACTTTTTTTTTTTAAATCAATAGCCTTCTTTTATTCAGAGAATGTCATTAAATTGATCAGAAGTGACAGTAAATACATGTGTTACAAAAGATTTATCTAAAATAATTGCTATTCTTTTGAACTTTCTATTCATCAAAGAATCCTGAAAAAAGTATCACAGTTTCCACAAAAATATTAAGCAATACAACTGTTTCCAAATTTATAATAATAATAAATTTTCCCTGATCACCAAATCAGAATTAGAATGATTTCTGAGGGATCATTTGACACTAAATACTGGATGGCTGCTGGAAATTCAGCTTTGCCATCACAGGAATAAATAAAAATGTTATACATTAAAATAGAAAATAATTATTTAATATTGTAATAATAATTCACAATATTAGTTTTTAACAGTGTTTTACATCAATAAATGGAGCCTTGAGGAGCATAAGAAACCATTTTCGTCGGTCATGTGGTTCTTTCAAAAAACATCCAATACAAACCAGAACTTATTCTTAATTTAGTCAATGGCCTTGCTATGTAACTAAAAATGAATGGATCTTTTCTTATTTTATTGGAAAATCTTCACTGAGGCTTCGTACAACATTCAGTCATTTTGCCTTAAAGCAAAAAAAAAAAAAAAAGATATTGGCATCAAATCAACCTCGAAACTCTGCAATAAAGACAAAGCAATTAATCAAGCTAAATAAAATAAAATCTGTTTGCTTTGTGTTGCTTTTTAAAGAAAAAAAAATTAATGTAACTTGAGAGTTTGTAGCTGGATCTTGATGTAATGTGTTGCAATGATATGAATAAGAAGCAGACTAGACGAGGTCTGATGACTGCAATAATAATCCATGCTCAGCTCTTTATTTTTTAAAAAAAAGAATGAAAGATGAGAACAGGGATCCATTCATAATGAATGTGCCATTAGGTTCTGATGATTGGCCACTGGGAGCACGGCTCTGTTGCTCTCCAGTGCTGTTGTAATCCCCTGCTCTCATTAATCATTGTCCTGAAAGAGGGGTGGGGGAGATGAGAGAAACTACTTGGTGAAGTGGGTGAGAGGGAACACTTTTTTGCATTCCTCCTCTTTCTTAAAGCGTGTATGTTTATGCAAGCTCCCCTCATTCCATTCCACCAGCCTCACCATTCCATATCCCTACACATTAGGTTCATTTTCACTCCTAATTAGCAGGACCTCATGCATGTCTATGAACTCTTTACCTTCCTGATTGGTTTGTCGCGGACATGCCGGCATCTGCACCTCTTGTGGAGCACAAGGCTAATTGAGCTAATCACTCAAGTTAATGAGAGCATTTTTAAAGGTTGGAGGGCATAAGTAAATGAGATGAAGAAAGTGAAATGAGAAAGAGATATAATTAGAATCACAGATGAGTTTATTTGACTTTCAGCCATATGAAGCTGAAATTAGTTTTTAATACATTAAAAAGCTACGCCGCTTACGAGGACCTTTTTCAGAAACTTAGCTAACATTCTGGCATGGTTCTCTGAACAAAATATTCTTTCTGTAATGTTTATAGAACATTTGTTCAAAGTTTTTTTTTTAATATTATTATTTAAATGACTACTTATTGTTTCAGAATGTTCAGATGAAATACAAAAAAATTGCATTTGCAAAATGAAATAATGGAACATTTTCTTAATGTTTTCTATAGCGTTCGCCTAACCAGAAAAACATTTTGCAACATGGATGTTTTAAATGTTCAGAGAGCAGTCAGAAATAACGTTTTTAACACTTCGCCCAAGCAAAAAACATTATAATTTATTTTGTTTGCTGATAGTGAGACATTAAAGTACAAATTATACAGATATAAAACTGTAAAAAAAAATATATGATCAATAAGTAGACATATGTTTTCACATTGCTTTAACATTGCTAAAACCATGTTTAACTTTTTTTATAATAAGTTATACAAGTTTCAAAAAAAATTTAAGTCAGTTTTATTTCATTTAAGTTGAAATGACAAACATCCAAGTTGATTGTACTTAAAATGTAAGGCAGCGGCTTTTATTTTTTCGTGTAACATTTAAAAATAATAATATAAAGCTAACTTCATTACATGTTTATATTGCCTCATGGGCTAAATATTTTTTCCCTGCCAACCTCTTAAATTAGCATTCATTTTATTTTATTGTTTTGTTCCGAAAAGAATTTCCTCAGTCTCTTGATTACAAATTTACACCACTCTCAATGCTTATTTTCTTTGCCAATATGGAGCCGAGTTATTATCCTTGGTCAGCCGCCAAGACCTCATTGCCTGCCAGTCAAAACAGTTTTCACATGCTCATGGGAAGCCCTACAATAACATCTTATCATTAGAAACGAGCACATAGGCAAGTATTTAGGCCACTTGGCTCCCCGATGTAAAATAAACATAGGGGCGTCTCTGTAAACCTACGAGCTGATTGAGTCTCAAGTCCTTAGCAACACCAGTGGGAATGTACACAGTGATACTATCCACAAGGTGCTCTCTGTGCCGTGTATATCTTATTCTGTATCTGTGCTAAACATCTTTAAGAAGTTATTTAGAAGTTAGTCCTCATCACCTGAGGATACAGATCTCAGCTCTGTTCAAATATCAGGCTGGGCTTGTATTTGGCAATAAGTGCAAAAGCAGCAGAGTTTACAATGCCTATACAGACACAATCCCAAGAGACTGTCCCTGCTGTGTTTACATTGAAGATATCTCCTGGAACTGGCAGAAAATAGAATATTGTGTTCGATTTTCCCACCATAGTCCGTAATGAATATATGAACTAAACACCTCTTCCTTATCTCAGATTTGTCTGCCTCCCTGCCAACAATAATGGCATGTTTGCACATTTCCTCTTCTTTGTGACAAGAGGACACATTTAGGTCATCTAGATTTTTGCTTCTTAGAAATTAATTTTATGTTTGTTCAGCTATTTTTTGTCTTTTCACTTAAAACCTCTTTGTGTGTGTGTGTATGGGTGTCTGGTTGGGGCATTATTTGACTTTTTTTTTCATGGTACAGATGGTGTATTTACTATATGTATTAAGATACAACACTTCATCGAGCAAAACCTATCAAATGACGTCAAACCTTTTCCCATTAAGAGATTTGAAAACAGATTTTTGCTTAAAGGTGCAATGTGTGAAAAAGTTGAGTATCTATTAACAGAAATGCAATATGACATCCATAACTATGTTTTCAGTGGTGTATAAAGAACTTACTTAATTAACCGTAATGTTTTTATTACCTTAGAATGAGACATTAATAGCTCCATAACCGCGGGAATCCCCTTCTATGAAGGTCGCCATGTTGTGACGTCATATTCCTACCATAGCCGAACGCGAACAAACAGCGCTACAGAACGCGTTTCATCACTACCTTGAAAGAGAAGTAGCGGAAAGCTGGAAGCTAGCCTTACACTTCGTGAGTGACTGACTTTTCCCTTGTGAGTGGTGTAAAATATGTAGTTGGGATTGTTTCATGTAACTTAGTTCTCCCTCGCTGTGTTATGGGTTTGTTATGTTGGGGATAGATGTGCTGTTACGTTCGTGAGACAGCTGATGATTAGTATTCATGTCATTGACCGTAAAACAGTACGTTACAGGAATCACTAACCTGTCGATAGAGACTTTTAGATCACTAAAGTCGATCGCGAAGAGTTTTCAAAATCAGAGAAAAAAGTAAATAGTATCTATGGGATGCGGAGATGACATGATTGTAACAGCGCGCGCACTTCCGACCTTTGGACTCATGCCGACGCGTCCCAGCTCAGCCACAGTAACAGCTCATATTAGCCAACTAAACTATTACTACCCTGTTAGAAAAAAATATATAGTTGCTCCCTCGCTGTATTATGGGTTTGCTACAGTATGTGTGGAGAAATGTGCTGCTGGTTACGTTTGTGAGACAATCAGCTGATTACTATTATTATATTAAATTATATATTAAAACCCTTGATCCTCACCTGACTATGGCTTTGTAAACAGTATCCATGATGTGGTTTATAATGGACTGTGGTACAGAAACAGTGACAATGTTACACACTCTTGGCTTACTCTGGCTATTCTCTGCTGTCTCAGCCGACGAGATGTTTGTCCCATTTTAGCAACCGTAGCTTCTTCGAAAGGGAGGGGTGAGCAGTGGGCTGAGCCCTTAGTGCAAACCTGGTGCAAACTCGCAACCGAACCACTAGATGTCGCTAAAAATCACACATTGCTCCTTTAATATAGGAGCACCATAACACTATTAAATGATTAAAAACCAGCAGTTAATTGGTTGTGTTTTTAAACTATTCCTTTCTCTGTCCTTTCCTGTCCTGTGCTGATGCAGGCTTTGCCCCCAGCGAGAATCAAGCTAGAAACCTCAATTCGCTGGACGGGTGACAAGGGTGTGAGGCTAGAGAATATGCAGGCCGGCCTGACGTCTTGTATCCCATTTAATCTGAGGTGAAGGGGGGTGTCTTATCACAGCTTTCAGCTTTCTTTGTTGCAAATACTCTATTCTATTTTTTGTTTTACCACAGACCAAGGTGAATGTGACCCAAAAACTTGATTCTAAAAAAAAACAACAAAAAAAAAAACAGCATAGTTGACTCGTAGTGATTAAGTTAGTGATTTTAATCTGTCATTTTGAAGAAATTCTGTGAGCAGTTTATATGTATACCGTAGTGAGGAGGTCACTGCAATTTAAAATTTTGGTCTAAATGTCAGAAAATAATATTGCATTTATGGGAAGTAGCAATGAGAACTGCTTGCTGGAATAAAATATTCAGAAGGTACCTTTAGTGCTGGCACAGATTTAAGTGCTGTTCACTGGTCTATTTCCATTTAACTTTTTAAATGGCTTATTTCTTGCTGTCAGGTCACCATTTGTTCCCTTAGCTTATAGTCAGAGGCACCAGGGTACTATAGACCATTTTGCAAGATGTAAACAACACTGGTCCAGAAGCACTTCCTGTTTCAGTTTTTTAACACTACATAAAAGCTGGGATAAAATACAACCAACAGAACATGTAAAACTGAATCAAAAAGTTAAACAAACATCTTTAAGATGTTTTCTTTACATGTGAAATAAAGAAAACAGTTACAAACTGTTTCTGGACCAGTGTTGTTTACATCTTGCAAAATGGTCTATAGCCCCCTCGGCCCACTCTGTAATTTGTCCTGGGTGACAGTTGCTTGTAAACGATGTTTGAAACACTTAAAGGGATACTCCACCCAAAATATAAAATAAAATAAAGTCATAATTTACTCACCCTCACGCTGTTGCAAACCTGAAACTCATGAGTTTCTTTCTTCTTTTGAACACAAAGGAAGATATTTTGAAGAACGATTGGAACCAAACAGTTGTTTAGCACCATTGACTTCCATAGTAGAAAAAAAAAGTTCCAATCGTTCTTCAAATTATCTTCCTTTGTGCTCAGCAGAAGAAAGAAACTCGTACAGGTTTGCAACAACTTGAGGGTGAGTAAATGATGACAGAATTTTCTTAAACCCCACCAGGGGCCTGTACCATGATGGTAGTTGAACAAACTCAGGGTTGCAGAATTGGTTTCCAGTTGACAAAACCAAACCAATCCAACCAAGCTTTGCTGGTACCATGATGCTGATCATCATCTCTCTGTCAACTCAGGCTTTGATCGTGAGTTTAGGAGTTTAAGTGTGACATCAGTAGTGAACAGCCAATCACTTGCTGAGAAAGAGTAAAACTCATTCAAAACTCAATGAAATTAATTTCTCGTGAGAGACGTAGCACAATTCACTTAATAAATAAAATATTAAGAATTTAAACAAATTAATACAGCAAGAAGAAAATAGCTGTCTATATGAAAGAGGACGATAAAACAAAAAGTCTCGTTACTATATAGTTAGATTATTGATAAAGGTATAGAGAGAATTGAACATTTAAGCTCACATGTAGCTTCATTTCTTGGTTCTAAAGCATATTTATATTAGCCTTCCTTTATATACGTATTCATTTAAAATCTGCGTAATAATAATTGATGAACTGAAATTGTACATGTGAGATCGTTTAAGGATATAATAATTACTGAAATCCTTTCTAAATCATACAAATTTATTCACTAAAAGCCAAGATTTTGTCTTTTAAAATCATTTGCTGAGTGACCTTTAATTTGGATTAGAAACAGGTGGAGTGACTTTATCACGTTTATCATACATGTGTTACTTTGCTCACAGCTGATTGGTCCAAGTTTGGTTTGCAACCTTTTACCTGGAACAAACCTGCCCCGGACCAGGTTAGCTGTGGAGTGTAGTTATTAGCCAAACCACTTTTATGGTGCCTAAAACCCAGGGTTAGCGCAAACTAAACTGAAACATAGCTGGCTAGCCACCTAAACCGGCTTCATGGTATAGGCCGCCTGACTGCTGAAGAATTACAAAGCATAGGCAAATAGACAGCGAAGTAGACATTTGCACAATATGAAACTCCCAAAGAGATGCATGAAATACATTAATCTCTAATACAATGATAATCCACAGTACAATTTGTATCTTTAACTTCCACAATGACATTTTTGCTTCAGTGCTAGCCTTTTTTGTCTTTAATTCCACAAAAAGCAGAATTTAGCAATGTTGTGTATAAACACTGAAATTTGAATCCTTAGTTGAATCTGATACCCAACAATACTTTTACAATACGTAATAGTGAAGTGCTCACAAATGTTCACAGATGTTGTCAGAATGCGGTACTGTCCAGATGTGGGACTCAGTATGACACAACGGCAGCCTAACAAAGTATTTCAAGTAGACACAGTTTTAACCCTTATGCTGCATTAGGGACATTTTTGGTCTTTTGCAGTTTAATTTCTTTGACCATTTTGGCTGTTTTAATGCAAATGGTATGAAATTTGGCAAAATTGTGACTTTTTGGATACATGTAAAAAATGTGATCCCATTTTGCAAAATATGTATAACACACACTGTGTAGATCAAATAGTAACACTCAGCACCATAAAGACCAAATATGGCCCATTGAAACCCATTAAAACGTTGTTTAAATCTGAGGCTGTCAGTAATACATGAAGCATGATTTTTGCACAAACATCCTTTCATTTTGAAGCAAAAGCATTATATTTGCATTATATAGTGTATTCCACCAGATGATGTCACTACATATTTATTCCCTATGGGTGGAAATGCACCTTATTTTAGGCAATAGGCAATGTTTAATAGGTGGCCATTTTTGGTCTCTAACGCGCTAAGTGGGATTTTTTGCAAAGTGGGACTGTGATAATCCAAATCTAAAGTTTTCTCTTTGCATTTAGTTTATTGAAAATAATTGAATTTTTGTGTTTTTTCCTCTTATACAAATCGATGGTTTCGCAAACAAAACTGGTAATTAAAGGGTTAAAATCCTGAAATTGAATACATTTTTGGTAGTTATGATGAGGACTGATGCTGGTTAAAAGATTTAACTTGGTAAAAGTGGAAAATAATAATAATATATAATATTTTAGGCAATGTTTAATATGTGGCCATTTCTGGTCCTTAATGCACTCAACGGTGTTAAAAATCTAATGCAGCACAAGGGTTAACTATTTGATTTAAATTCTTTTATTTTTTAACAGAACATTTGTTTTGGACTTGACCAGCAATTACTGTCATGGTTTCTCAGTAGTGGTTCTTGATAGACTGTTTTGATAGAGAAATGCATGAACTGTAAATAATGTTTTGGAAATGTGTGTGTGTGTGTGTGTGTGTGTGTGTGTGTGTTTGTTTTATATGTATATTTTTATGGATTTTGGATTTTGTCCTGAGGGGGGCGCCAATAAACTATCAACACGCTGTCAGAGATTAAGACTATTTGTGTAAAATTAATACCTTTTATTTGATAGATAATGTTTTGAAGATAGCATGATGGATCAAATGATCACCTTTTCATGTTCAACCCAACCCCCCACCCCATCCTATAAGATTAAGTCATCTTCATATATATAGCGCTTTTAACAATGTAGGTTGTTCCAATGTGGCTTTACAATGATAATAGGTAATTATCACATGCATTTCGCTAAATGCATATGTTAAAATTTCTGCTTTGCTTGGGAGACCAAAAGTTAAACCTGTGCAGAGATCACACAAGGAAGCACTCAGCCTCATTTCCATTTCTCAGAAATATTACTCAGCATGGAGGAGTTCCAAAACACAACAAAACTTTCAGTGGATGAACATTTCTGCTGCTTTGTAATGAATCCCTTTGCACATTGATTGTCAAAGTGAACACGAGTTGCACGCACCAGGGTCAGGAAATGATCTAGGCCATTGGAAGTTCAGTACTTGCCTCTGTGACCTAGAGCTGTCAGATATCTGTATTCACTGCCTCAGTGTGCATGCTAAGTGATCTTTCATGGGGGAGAAACTCTGAATGTAATCAGAGCATTTATTGTTTGCACATTGTGTTTGTTTGTTTTTTCTTTGTTTCGAATGCAGAAATTCTGCTTCTGAAAATCAATCCATAGGATCATATTGCTTCTTCATGAAAGATTTGTGACACACAGTAAGGGAAGTCATTCAACACACTGTTTATCTCTTGTCACAACTTCATGCTTACAGTGAGCTAACCGAGCTGCATATCTTTCAGCAGAGGTTGCCTACTAGTGATTACCTATAAGATTTCTTATCTGTTTAACCTGTGGTCACACCCCACCCCTCAGGGCCTTACCTGCGATCTCTCAGTTGTCTGGTTCGTCTGGTCTCCTCTCACTCATATGACCGATATAAGTTCAACGACCTATACCCTATACAAAATGTGTCTGTACGTTAGCAGTAGTTACTGTGATCATGAACGACCTATGTAAAGAAATACCAGTTTTAAGTATTTTACTCTTTTTTTTTTAACTGATTATAAGATGAAAACACATTTGTGTTTGGTTATTACAAGAATTCAATGAGGAAATGTTTGTAGAATATAGAAAACTTCCTTCAAGAATTCCTCAACATACTCGACTAGCTCTGACTATCAATAGTCATCGTTTAAACATCTCCCTCCCGTGCAGCCCTCATAGACTTTCATATCTTTATCTGCTGTCATATCAAAGCAGAGTCACATTCTTTGTAATCTCTGTGATGTTTAAATGTGCAAAGTTACAGTGATGCGCAAAAAGTTGGACACTCTTAGAACTGTTCTTGTCAAATTTAACCCTTGTGAACCAACTAGGGCATTATATTATTTATGAAACTAATGTAGACTTGGTGACTGTACTGATGCCACGATATAACAAAACACAAGTCCGAAAGTATTTAAAACAGATAAGTCATTTTGATTGATCAAGATAAAATGATGCAATACATGTCACAATATGCAACGCATTCTCACCCCAAGGCGTCACCTTTGACCATGCTTCAATATTTGACGTTTTAGGCGCCCTTTAGCGTCACTTACATGACGCGATCCTACGGCGTCATCTAACTGACGCTAAAGGAAAGCGTCAGTTAGAGGACGCGGTTAGGTTTAGGTGTGGGGTGGGGGTAGGGTACACGCGATCCTAGGGCGTCATCTAACTGACGCTAAAGGGCGCCTAAAGCGTCAGATATTGAAGCATGTCCAAATGCTTCCCAAGGCGTCAATGGGCTGCAATATGTACTGCACCCTTTGGAATTGATATGTTTTTGTTTTGACTGCATTTATAGACAGTTCATGGAGAATATTTATTTTTATTAAAATTATGATCAATAAATCATGACAACATATGTTTTTACTGTTACTTTAAGTTATACAAGATATACAATATACAAGTAAATTTAATGTAATTTAAATTGAAATGAGGCAGGTGGATTTTATTCAACGCATTCTCACCCCAAGGCGTCACCTTTGACCATGCTTCAATATTTGACGTTTTAGGCGCCCTTTAGCGTCACTTACATGACGCGATCCTACGGCGTCATCTAACTGACGCTAAAGGAAAGCGTCTGTTAGAGGACGCGGTTAGGTTTAGGTGTGGGGTGGGGGTAGGGTACACGCGATCCTAGGGCGTCATCTTACTGACGCTAAAGGGCGCCTAAAGCGTCAGATATTGAAGCATGTCCAAATGCTTCCCAAGGCGTCAGTTAAGTGACGCCTTGGGGGTGAGAATGGGCTGTTTTATTTTACAGTGTACAAATAGCTTGTTAGAATGAAACGGCATTGCTTTTGTCTGTTAACTAATGTTAATGTTACACTATTTTAATGGGACACTGTAGACATATAATAAACTTTGCAACTAAATGTCATCTAATTCTCAGAGTAGACTGTAGTGGAATGGGTGGGGTTATATGGTTGGGGGAACATCAAAATAAAGTGTTAGCACTTAGCAGATAAGTATAATCTATAAAAGGACAACTCCAGCGCAAAATGAACCTTTGGTCTAATTACACATTGTTACCTAGTCAACCGTTATCTGAGATATCAGTTCAGCGCACTTGGATCGGCGTTCGTAGATCGACTGGTAGAGACTATTTTTCAAAGATGGCTCCTTCCTGTATTCGCGAAGTTGACTGTGTGTATAAAATATCTTCTTATTAAACTGTATGGACACTGACAAAGTTCTGAATGCTTCGGTTGAATGTAGGGACCCTTATTATGCTGTCGTGTTAGTGTGGGGCTATTTTGAGCCTTGTTAGTGGCAATAACAAGCGATTTTTATTTGTCATTACTCTATGCCCTATATACTAGCATTATACTAATGTTATAGGCTAAACTGTTTTTAGAGATAAAACTGTTTATATTCGGCAATCATGAAAACAAATCTCAGATAACGGTTGACTAGGTACCAATGTGTAATTTGACCGATCTTTAAACGATTCCAGACGATGAATAAGGGTCTTATCAAGTGAAACGATCGCTCATGTAATACATAAATAACAAAATTTAAGTTTTATAAGCTCAAATGCTTGCCTTGCTCTGTACTGCAATGCACGTTCGTGACTCTCCTGTTTGAAGTCGTTCATCAAAAATCTTTTTCCGAGTCAATTCGTTCGTTTTGTTTGTTGAATGAACCAAATGACTTGGAAAAAGATTTGTTCATTTTGATGAACGAGTTCAAACAGGAGAGTCACGAACGCACGTCACAGAACAGAGCAAGGCCAGCATTTGAGCTTATAAAACTTAAACTTTGTTATTAATGTATTAAATTAGCGATCGTTTCGCTTTAAGTAGTTCACTTAAAAAAAAAAAGAAAAAACTTTTGCTGATCATTTACTCACCCTCATGTCATCCAAGATATCCATGTCTTTCTTTCTTCAATCGAAAAGAAAATAAGGTTTTTGATGAAAACATTCCAGGATTTTCTCCATATAATGGACTTCAATGGGAACCAAATGTTTCAAGGTCCAAATGAGAGTTTCAGTGCAGCTTCAAAGGGCTTTAAACGACGCCAGACGATGAATACGGGTCTTATCTAGCGAAACGATCAGTCATTTCAAAAATAAATAAAAAAGTTTCAGTTTTATAAGCACAAATGCTCGCCTTGCTCTGTTCTGTGATGCACGTTCGTGACTCTCCTGTTCAAACTCGTTCATCAAAATGAACAAATCTTTTTTCGAGTCTCTTTTTTAGATGAGACCCTTTTTCATCATCTGGTGTCGTTTAAAGCCCTTTGAAGCTGCATTGAAACTCTCATCAGAAGAAAGAAAGACGTGGACATCTTGGATGACATGGGGGTGAGTATATTATCAGCAAAAGTTTTTTTTTTTTTTAAAGTGAACTACTCCTTTAAAATTGCAGGGCTCCTCTGTTTAATGCGGTAAGCGGAGGCAAATGTGCATATTCCTAAGGACTTCATGAATGTAACTGCTGCCAAGTGACACTTGTTTCTGGATTTCCATTCCAGTACAGACTACAAGACGACACGTAGATTTTAGGTTGCGTATTGGTAAAAATAAATAAATAAAACATAAGTATAAAGAAATTAGTCTTTTTTTTTTTTATTTCAGAAGTTTATTGTTTGATTTTTACATTAAAAACATCGGATATTCTCTCACAAGTATCTATATGTAAAACAAACAAAACAAAAAAGCTTGGTTGAGCACTATTGAGGTATGATAGCCACAAAACAGTATGCATTAATAATTTACATTTACATTTATTCATTTACATTTATGTGACGCTTTTATCCAAAGCGACGTACAATTGCTATATATGTCAGAGGTCACACTGGGTTAAGTGTCTTGCTCAGGGACACATTGGTGTCTCACAGTGGATTCGAACCCGGGTCTCTCACACCAAAGGCATGTGTCTTATCCACTGCACCATCACCATCCCACCACCCCAATAATAAATATGATGTTTTTGTCTCTCAAAAGCAATTACTCACATTTAAAGCAGTTATGTACAAAATAATGTTCAAGGGCATTACAAAAAAATCAAACATATTCAGAAAGAGGCCTGCACAAAACTGATAATTGAAAAACAGAAAACTCTCCTCTAACACAATCTATACCCTCCCTATTTATTTCCAGTGTTTGCCCTGGACTTCAATAAAATAAATGTTCTGGTGAGGAATAAACAGGACTGGCTTGATTGTTCATCACTCTCAAGCTGAAAGAGGCTCATAGGTGTGGAAGTGAATGCCTTTAGAACAGGTTATTTTCATCACGGCTCCATTTAGGCTTTCGTCTGTTATGATTCGCAGCATTCCTTCAGCAATAAGAGATGGTCTGTTGATATACACACAGACAGAACATCATTTTACTATTTTGTCCCATAGCATTAAGGAAAATTACCTTATTTCAGCAAAAAAGGGGAAATATACAATGCAAACACTCTGATGTAACAAGGCTTATTTTCTTATGTCCTTGCCAACACACTGTAACTTCAAATAACACATCCTTCATGTCTGTCTACAGAGAGTTTGAGGAAGACATTTCAGAGGGAAAAAGACTGAAACATACTGATGGTGTACATGATGCACCACCAGCGCCAGAGGAATAGTGCGAGTGAGGCAAAATGTAGAGGCATGGAAATTAGATGATTAGTTTGGGTGGAGGTGTTTGATTTGGTTCAAATTTAAGCGCATGTCAAAAAATTGTGCAAGCGAAACATGCGGTCTAATCCACATTTAATCAGTGGGTGGTGCAAAAGGGAATGTCTACATTTCCCAGTAAAGGCAAGGTTAAAGATTTAAAAGCATTCAATCCACTATTTATATTGGAACTGTAAAGGTCTAGACTAGAAACATATTTGTTGCTGTCTGCCCACACTGTTTATTCAACGAACTGAATACAACAAAAAGAACAAAAAGCAAAACTACGGTACTAAGACAATCCCATACAGAAGAAACAGGTAGTTCAACTGAGCTTAGCTTACTTAAGAACGCCATACTTGTCCATCCTTTGTTTGAATTCATCCTTGTACTTGACAAACTTGCCCATTGTTTCCTCATGCTCCACGGTCAGTAGTAGTTGGGTGTCCACAAAGGCTGGGCACAGTGTGTTGATCCTCACTCCATAATTGCCCTGTTCAGATGCGTCCTGCCGACAACAAAACGTGTCCAAACACGGTCAGCCTAAATTACACACACAGCGCAAAGAATGTGTCAACACACACGAGTAAGAGATCCTATCTGTGAGCAAACACAACTACTCTCTCGGGGGGGGGAGCTGGACTGTTTAAACCGCACTGGGACAGCCGGTTTGGTAGTCAGCTGGAATCTACCACATTTTAGGGAAAGGATTTACATATGGTTACGGTAAACTTTACTTAGGGTAAACTGATTGATGTACTCACTGCTATGGCTCGTGAAAATCCAATCACCCCATGCTTTGTTGCTGTGTACACTGGCTGGTGAGCAGAATGGAGAAATGCTGTGAAGAAACAAAACAAACATTAATTCCAGCCACCCAAAAAAATGTTCTCCATATGACCATGACTTTTAAAGGAGTAGTTCACTTTTGAAAATAAACTTTTGCTGATAATTTACTCACCCCCATATCATCCAAGATGTCCTTGTCATTCTTTCTTCAGTCGAAAAGAAATTAAGGTTTTTGATGAAAACATTCCAGCATTTTTTCTCCATATAATGCACTTCAGTGGGAACCAAACGGTTCAAGGTCCATAAGACACTGTTCGAACTCGTTCATCAAAACGAACAAATGTTTTTCCGAGTCAATTCCTTCATTTCATTCGTTGAATGAACCAAATGACTCAGAAAAAGATTCATTCATTTTGAAAACATTCCAGCATTTTTCTCCATATAATGCACTTCAGTGGGAACCAAACGGTTCAAGGTCCAAAAGACACTGTTTGAACTCGTTCATCAAAATGAAAAAAATCTTTTTCCAAGTCAATTCCTTCATTTCATTCATTGAATGAACCAAATGACTCATTCATTTTGATGAACAAGTTCGAACAGGAGAGTCACAAAAGTGCATCGCAGTAGAAAGCAAGAGCAAGGCGAGCATTTCGCTTATAAAACTTAAACTTTGTTATTTATTTATTAAATGAGCGATCGTTTCGCTTGATAAGACCCTTTTTTTATCGTCTGGAATCGTTTAAAGCCCTTTGAACAGTTTGGAGTTTGTACTGCAAGTATCTTTTGGACCTTGATCCGTTTGGTTCCCACTGAAGTGCATTATATGGAGAAAAATGCTGGAATGTTTACATCAAAAACCTTAATTTCTTTTCGACTGAAGAAAGAAAGACATGGGCATATTGGATGACATGGGGGTGAGTAAATTATCATCAAAAGTTTTCTTAAAAGTGAACTACTCCTTTAAGCTCCAGAAATGCACCATATATGTGACTTGAACATTATACTCCAAGTATTCTGAAACCATATGGTATTTGTGTGAGCAACAGGCCAAAATTTAAGTCTCTTTTGAAGAAATGAGATGAGTGCGATATTAACTGCGATTGAATCATTATGTCAGTGAATTGAACTTGAGAACCAGATCAGGATTTGTTCTTTTCGGTCCACAAATCTGAGTTCAACTTGTTGACTCAACAGTTCCCAAGTTACAACACACTGGAGTTTAAGATTGTTAGGGTATAACATGTTTATGTATTCCCCACATATTCGAGGAGATGTGGAATATAGCACACGAGTCGTATGGACGTATGGTTTCGAAAGTCGTATGGACGAAAGTCGTATGGTTTTCATGGTGCTTTTTTTTTTTGAACATATCACATGAACTGTCAATGTATGTAATAGAGTCGTGTGAAAATTCTTCAGAATAACTTCCTTTTTTTCCCCACAGAAACATGGGTCTAAAACATGGAGGTGAGTACATGGCTAAAATGAGCATTATTTATATTTATTTAATGTTCATGTCAAAATCCAGGAGACTGAATGAAAGCTTTTGTCTGTTATTGGCAAGTGCAATGCTTTTATCGTGTTGAGGCTGTAGTAAAACGAAGCCTGTGAATGGCTTCCAATTTCTTCGTCATGGAAAATTTTTAATTCAAGTATGAAAATCCTAATGGCTGTTGAGTCTTTTTAAACTAAAGTGGCTCTTTGGAAAATGACAAAAGAGCATGTTTGGTTGTTCATTTACCTATATGAAAATACAAATTTCTCTGGAAAAGTCACCTGCATTTTTCCCAATATAATGAATATTCATATATTAATAATAATAACGATATATTGAAATAAACATACACTTTATTTTATGTGGAAAGTTATTGGAGAAGTCAAATAGAACAATGTCTCCTTAGAGCGTTGAGGCTTTGTTATAATAAACAACATTTACAAGCCGCATCAAACCGAGGCAGCCAAGGGGCAAATAGCTGAGAGAGTATTTACAATTAAACAATTCTTGTGTGTTCTGGATGAACAAATCTAAACACAACAGTAAAGCACATCCAGAAATTAACCTATACTTTTGCACAAAATAAGGCTCTGTTTCCCATTCTGTATTAACATCTCAGAGACAGTCGTCAAGATTTCTTGTCGGTAAACATGTTAATTAAGGAGTAAGATCCTAAAAAAAAAGTAAATCAAACAATAAAGTCTTCCTACAAAGACATGTTTCCGTTGGAACACTATCTCACGACCAATTCGTACGAATTCGACGAATGATTAAAAAGGGTCTAATTCGCACTAATTCGTACGACCTCACTCGTACGAATTCGTACGATTTGTCTAAACCCACGTGATGGTTAGGTTTAGGGGTGGGGTAAGGGGTAGGTCAAGAGTATGAATTCATACAAGTTGGCCAATTCGTAAAATATGTACGATTTAGCAAAATCGTACGAGTGAGGTCGTATGAATTGTTACGATTTAGCCACTTTTTAATCATTCGTCGAACTACATGATTTTAAGCCCGATTTATGCCCGATTTGCAAATCGTTGAGTCGCCGACAGGTCAGGGTGTTATCGCGTGCAAATCGCGGGAGATTAGCGGACGATGAACGCTTGCCAATCTGTTAGAATGAAAGAGCCAACAACGCAGCGAAAACGCTCGCAGACGCCTCGCAGACGCGTCACCGAGCCCAGAAAAATATCTAGCCTGCTAGATATCCAGAGCAGTCGCGCGACTCAAACTCAGTGATGTCATGAGTACAGCCAATCATAGCAACGCATGGGTTGAGGACACCAGGTAAATCTTAGTTTTTTCTCTCTTTTTTTGCATTTTTTCCCTCAGAGCAGATCGTCGAGCAAACAGTGTGCAGCACTTGTTTCTGTCTGACGTCCATATTCACGTGTTGTGTTCTCTTCTTCGCTGGGTATTGGCGCAATATTTATTTATTTATTGCGTGTTTTTTTTCGTGACAAAACGTGGTTTGTTGACAAGATAGAATCGTTGGGTGACAGGGTTGTTGTCAACTTGTTATTTATTTGATTATTTTCAGGATTTAGACCGTAACATAGTACTGAAACAGCTCTTATTGAGTCACAAATGATTTGCTCTTATCATCCGATCGTGGTTGTATCTCTATGCAGTGCGTTGTCAACTCGTGTAGTGAGTTACCTCCTGTTGTGGATCAATCACGTTGTGTTGTGTGGTGTGAACAGTTAACAACTTGAACACTCCAGATTTCACTGAGAGCAAGTCATATAGTGTGAACCGCACAGTTCAGCCCGACATTTTAAAATCATGTAGTGTGAACAAGGCATCAGTCGTGAGATCGGGTTGTCCATTCAGCATGGCTAAGTTACTTATCTTAGCACTCGACTTATATGCTCTAAAACCAGATGTGTATATGCTTTATATTATTATTATCCATTTCACAAAAGAGTAATGTAGTTTAAATTATAGAAATAGTATGCTAAAATAACTGGTGCTCCATGCTGTTCTGTGAGATGGTTTGAGGACAAATCATAATCGCATTATTCATATTATATTTATAATGTTCTATTTATAGCATTATCAAGTCTGTTTTTAGTGCATTTGCTACTTGTGGATGTGAAACTGGATCTGACACTACTCAGGGCAACCTAGTTTTCCTCCCAGTTTACTGTCAACATTAACACTGATTCATTGTTGTTTAAGGAGGGTGAAGCAGGCCTATATTTTAACTTAGTCTTAACGTTACTTTCTGATAAAACGTTATGCAATTTAATGTGTGGTTAAACAGCAACAATGTCAAGCTTCCAGCTTTGGAAGTAAGGGCAATGAAAGAAAGTGAGTTGCCTCAACACAATTCAAAAGAGTATAAATCTCCAGTTACAAGAAAATAAATTCCATTAACAGTCACAAAGTGAGAGTTGTTCTACTCACAATAAAAGAACCATCACCTGTGTTATATTAGATATAAACTTAAAATCCAGTGAGGGAAATAAACCATCCTTTATCCCATCTCTCAGAGAAATGATGGCTGTTTCAAATCCAAAGTCTAAAAACTTGTGGAGCATGTTGGGGGTTATAACAAGTTCACTGTCAGCCATGCACCATTCATCATCCACCATGTAGACGCATATATACAAAATCATATTCATATCTTCAAAACAAAGCCCAGAATCAGTTTGTCAGTCCAAACAACTCAATGGCACCACAACACAGGTATCTGATGGCAGATGGATAGCATTCCCTTTGTTGTCATAATAGTTATGCTGTTGATTTACGGTTGCATTTTTTTTCATCCTCTAGGGAGCTTAAATAAAATTCTGGTGATATTTTTTTAGTGTGAACTTGGATTTGCTTGTGTGAATTGGCACAACGCCATCGATAGAGCACATGGGTTATACAACTTCAAAGCAAGTGGTGTCCCAGTAATGTATTGTAAATAATTAGTGTGAGACAGATCTTGAAATGTCTCACACATTGCAATATCCCAGACTATTGAAATGGCTGTTCCTAAAAAGTTTTTGTTTACTTTATGCTGACTCTTCTTTGATTCAGTATTGGACTTAAAAAAAAACCTAGGTTAAAGGATTAGTTCACTTTTGAAAAAACTTTTGCTGATAATTTACTCACACCCATGTCATCCAAGATGTCCATGTCTTTCTTTCCTCAGTCGAAATAAATTAAGGTTTTTGATTAAAACATTCCAGGATTTTTCTCCATATAATGGACTTACATGGGAACCAAACGGTCCAAGGTCCAAGCGGCAGTTAATAACAGTTTCAGATGCAGCTTCAAATGTCTTTAAACGACACCAGACGATGAATAAGGGTCTTATCATGCGAAACGATCGGTTATTTCAAAGCTTATGCCAAAAATGTAACTTTTCTAAGGACAAATGCTAGCATTGCTCCATTCTGTGAGGCGCGTTTGTAACGTCACGCAATACGTAATTACGTTCAAAAGGTCACGGGCGACGTAGCCAGAAGTACAGAGTCAGAGTGTTCACAAATTGAACGCATAGGTTGAACGTGCAAACTAACTCAAACGCCGTTTACAAAAAAAGGAATTAAAAGGTAAAACAACGATGTCGGGCGATTTTGATTCTGTACTTCTGGCTACGTCGCCCGTGACCTTTTGAACATAATTACGTATTACGTGACGCTGCAAACGCGCCTCACAGAATAGAGCTAGGCTAGCATTTGTCCTTAGAAAAGTTACATTTTTGGAATAAGTTTTGAAATAACCGATCGTTTCGCATTATGAGACCCTTATTCATCGTCTGGTGTCGTTTAAAGACATTTGAAGCAGCATCTAAAACTGTTATTAACTGTCGTTTGGACCTCCGACCGTCTGGTTCCCATGTAAGTCCATTATATGGAGAAAAATCCTGGAATGTTTTCATCAAAAACCTTAATTTCTTTTCGACTGAGGAAAGAAAGACATGGACATCTTGGATGACATGGGGGTGAGTAAATTCAGCACTTTTATACGCAATGATACAAACAGTAATGATGGTGTCGGTTTTACCTTATCAACGACAGGACTTACTGGCGACTCGTTTTAGTTCAGAATCAATTCTTTGAATCGTCATTCATGCATTTTGATCTTTGAAACTTTGAGTGCATTTTAAAGCAGATGCTTTTTGTAGGTAACGTGTCTCATTGTGGCATACTGCTATTATTGTTTTGCTTCATGCTCGTTTTGTTAATATTACCTGCGATCATTTCAAAACTACATTCCTGGAAAAAAAAAAGGTGTGCCCAAATGACCTGTTATGCTAAAGGTTTAGACTCTTTTACATCTTAATCATCAAGCAAGTCATTTATCTGTAATCTCCAGTAAATACACAGCATATGTTATGCAATATATTATTCAGGTGTAATTGTGCTTGTGTCATTTTTCAAAATACTGTTATGTAATCTTCTTGAGCATAATACTCTAAACTATTTTCTTTTTTGCTTGTTTTTACTTTTAGGCTAACTTTTTTTTCAAAACACGCATGTAACAGTAGCTTACCTGCCATGGATGAGACGTTGATGATAACCCCTCCTCCTTCCTTTCCATACTCTTTACTCATGTGTTCTAGTGCTAAATATGTCCCCTTTATGACGGATGTCTGAGGAAGAAAACAGCTGTATAAATCTACGAGCACATACTGAACAGATGTGTTCTTAGGAGAGCAAGATTATGTTGACATTGGCTTGTTATTATGAACTAACATAAATGAAGAGTTCAGATGCAAAAGCCTCTAAATGCCATTTGAAATTTTCTTCTTTAATGATGATTTTTATCAAACTTGTATATTTAAGTTCAGTAATTTCACTTAAATGGCAATGATAATTACCTATTAATTGTTATTTAAGTGATATTACTGAACTTAAATATACAAGTTTGATAAAAATCATCATTAAAGAAGAAAATTTCAAATGGCATTTAGAGGCTTTTGCATCTGAACTCTTCAAATACATTATATTACTGCATCATGTCCATTATGAAATCACTCTGCAGGGCATGAATAATTAATACCTGTAGTCGATTATTTCATGTACTATTGTGAAATCTTTTGGACTAGAAGCAGGGGGTGTAGTATTGTTTTGTGAATTTGTAACTGCTTTCCTGAAGTGTGGTTGAATGTGCCCTAAGGCATGAAATGTTACACACACTGTGTAAATCATGTGTTCAAGGAAATGAGGTTGAGTGGAAAATGCAACAGTTTGGCATGATCTATTCAAGTGAGTATTTTCAAGTGATTTTTAACCCTTACATTTTTTTGTAAAAATTGTATAGGGTCGCTAACGACCCGAGGTGTGTAACAGTGTATTATATTTATATCACAGAAAGTAGAATAATTAATTAAAATCTATTAAATGATGATGATATAAAACATCTGCTCAAACTGAACCCTTCCAAGCTCCACAAACAAAATTTGCTCTATTTAATTCCTCCGTAATTGTTATAGGAGAGTTTTAAATTATCACAACAGGTATTATGTATCCGTGTTAGACATAGACCCGAATATGTAATAATGATTGGCGATATATCGATGATTTAAGGGTTAACTCACCAAATTTACTTCAATGGTCTTTTCCCAGTTCTTCTCGTTGTTGATTCCAGCGTTATTGATGACAATATCCAATCGACCAAACCTATCTACTGTGTTTTGAAAGGCGTCTAAAGCAAGAAAAACAGTTTTCATGTTTTGATCATTATCAATAATAATAGTTCCACTTTTGGCAGCAGTACAACGTGGCTGTATCAAAACCAAATAAGCAATTCAGCTCACTAGGTTTTGAAATACAGCCATTGTCAGCCTGCATGTGCCCTCACCTGACTTGCAGCTGCAGCATTCCACAAAGAAACGTTTAATTAAACTCTATAGTAAGTGTTTTGTTAGAAACAAGTCCAACAGGAATGAACAATCTCCTCACCACCGATCCATAAACCATTGACTTGGAAATTTTTTTTTTTAACAAAAGACAAAACATTTGATTGTGTTAAAACTTCTAACATTCTTCAATGTTGACCTGGGGCCCTATGAAGGTCTACTATGACCTAATTAACTTCCCAAACAACAAGACTCTGTTCAGGAATAAGATGCACTTCACATACAGGTGTTCAATGAGAAGTGGATGATAAATGCCTTATAAGTAAAAGCCTAAGTAAAAAAGTATGATTTTACCTTTAAATTTCTCCGAGTCCGTCACATCACACTGGATAAAAATACAGCTATCCTCTCCAAACTGGCCATCTAGATCACTTTTACATTCCTCTCCCACAGACTGGTTTAGGTCTACCATTGCAACCTGAATTGTCAAAAAGTCAATAAATAAATATCACAACGCTAAACTAACTAAAGCCATCAAATGATGAAAGATCAAATGGGGAAAATTTGCAACAAAAGGCAACTAAAATAGTTTACATTTGTACAAGTTTTCACAATAGTTAATTGGATAAATCCGCATTAAAATGTCCATTTAAATAAAAGAAAAAAAATAGAAATTTGAGAAAGCGAAACCTTCGCCCCATTCCCCAGGAGATCTTCCACCACGGCTCTTCCGATCCCTTGCGCGCCGCCGGTGACCAGAGCCACCTTGCCGTGGAGAATCATGCTGCTCACCGCCGGACGCACCGCGCACTGCTTTATGTAGGCGTACAGTCAGATGGGGGCGTGTAGATTCAGAACTACTAAAGTAAACACAGACGGGCAGGTGTCGTTTTACAAACTATCATTCACCCCCAAAAGATGATTAGCCTTCAAACATTTTTTGTTAGCTCTTTAATGCCCTCGGCAGCAGTCGAATCCAGAACAAGTACACACACGTAAGGGAGAAAATGAACGCACCTAAATGAACGAGAGACCAAAGATGCTTTTATAAACATCTTTATTTTTCAGTCTAGTCAGAGGGCGCCTCAGTAAACCTAAAAACGAACTTTACACTTTACATTACAGTGTTCATAAAAGTTTAAATACCGACAAACTGTTTTGTGTGGCATTTGTATGTGCTGTTTTAACTGTTGACTTGCCTATGCTAGCCTATATGTGGACACCGTAAAGTAGAGCGTGACCATTTGCAGATGTACACGGAACAAATGCGTCTCACCAAAACCAATTCTCTTTTGATTATAGCAGCGGGAACAAGACTGACAGGTCAGATTCACATTTTTAAAAAAATGCAGTACAACAGACTTAAGTTCATGCATAACATTTAATATATTAATATGCACAAAATAAATTACAACTGCTCTTGCATTATACTGTAAATGTCTATGAAATTCCTATTTTCACAGCTCTATTTTATCTTAGGAATATGTGAGACATGAATCATGATATGCTTTGATCATTTGTATGGCACAGTTTTCCTGCAGATTACTTTTATTTTCAAAGTAAAGGAAATACATTTCTCCCAGACAAGGTTCCATGCTTATTATCTTCATCATCTTCAAATAAATCTTCAAATAAATAAATAAATAAATATTATTTAAAATGATTAAATATACATATATATATTGCGTAATAACGTCTGGTCCCAGTAATTTCATTGTTTTGAACAGTACAACAGTAAATATTGATAATATTGTCAAACATTGTTTCAAATACATTTTCAGTGCCATATGGATAATTCAAATATAGAAGCAGAACTTAATATAGATCTCTATTTTAGTCAAAATCAAAAGCCATATAATCACCATTAATGGCGGTATACTAAGCACATGGCACCCTTTATCGTTAATATAACACGCGAACCCAAACGTCATAAATCCTTTAGCGTGAATATGACACGCAGACCCTACCCCACACCTAAACTTAGCCCACAGCGCGTGTTATATTAACGATAACGGGTGCCATGTGCGTAGTATAGCGCCGTTTTTGCATATAGCGTTCTATATGATGTTAAAGCAGGGGTGCCCAAAATTTTTCCTACGAAGGGCCAAAAATCAAACTTGATTGTGGGCCGTGGGCCAAAAGTAAATTTTGCATCATAAATCAAACGGTATTACATTAAAGTTGCTATGGGTTTATTTATTTTATAATATTTCAAATAAATATAAAACAACTTCAATCTGATTAACTAATGCAGTTTTATTTGTAAAGTTTTGCATTTTAAAGAAATCCCCTCTCCCCGGACGGTATGGCGGGCCAAATCAACACGGGCCACCTTTGGCCCGCGGGCCCTAGTTTGGGCATCTCTGCGTTAAAGGATGAGAATGCGTTGATATTTTATTAATTACGAGAGAATTTGTTTGCACTTATTTTTGAGTATTCTCAGAAAACACAAAGGCTGAGACCCTGGTTCACCTCTTTTCTCCATTCACGAATTTGCAACACATGTCTGACAGAATTCACTCCCAGTCGCATTATTTTGCAGTGGCATCATTAGCTTGAAGTGATTTAAAATGGTTTTCTCAAACAATGCTTTTGTTTGAGGAAAAAAAAAAAAAACAGTTGGACTTGTAGAATGGTTTCAATTATAGTCTATGGTACTGAAAGTACACTACCCATTAAAGTTTTGGAAATATGTTTTCTTGAAGCAGTTAATGTGAAGGTGTTCATAGCTGTAAACAGAATAATCTTCTCTGCTGGTTCAGGGTCATTCTTGAGACTTAGCTCAGAATGTTTTTGGCCTGGATGCTGGTTTCTAGAGCTGGTCAACAATCAGGTCAGGACAAATATATACTTGCCATTTTTCAATAGCTGTGTATCAAAAATACAACATACTGTAGAACATTGGCAGTAAAGCTGTAAGAGTTGACAAAACCAGTGGCAAGACACACACATCTGTCTCTATATGGACTGTAATCGGTGTCGGACTGTGCTCCTGTGTTAAGCAGATGTGAGGAAGTTCTGTCACTTTTATTGTAGTTTGTTAAAGGACAGGTGGGTCAGAGGCCTTACGGATCCATTGCATAGTGAGCGAGCGCAAGTGTCCTTGAATGGGTGCACAACACAAAACAAACTATTGAAAGTAACCACTGGTCCTTGATATCACAGTTTTTCATAGTAATTTTCAGAATTCAGCATAGAGCATGGCAGGAACGGCAGTAATAGCATTAGAGTTCTTTGATGCAGCTTTACTGTGTTACTTACAGTATACTTCCCAAGCTGCATCACGCCATGTTCCATCTATTTCTTGTGCACATCCTCATGGCGTAGGATTTTGTACAGAACCCAATAGAAAATATTGAAAAACAAGAAAGCCAGTGGGAATCCGGCACGGGACACAGTGTCGATCTTCTTGGCTCGGTCGATGAAGAGTTTTCTCATCTCCTCATGACTCTTGCTGGCAGCAAGGGTTGGGTCAGAGGGTGTTGGGGCCGCATTGTTTGCAGCTTTGGGCACAGCCCCGTCTTTCCCTGCGTTGGGAAAGCTCAACCTGCTCTCCCGTACATCCTCCTCCTTAGCAATAGGAAAGAATACAAAGAGGGAAGCAATCATTACTCTATAGTCCTACATTCATAAAACCTGTTGCTTCCCTCATAGGGGATTTTTTTTTAACAGTAAATTAGTGTTGGCACTCTGTTTAATTTAAGAGATGTTCATAACACTTTAAATTACTTTTAAGTTTCTGCCCAAATAATGCCCTGCTTGCATGCACATTTTATTTATTTATTACTTTTGACAAATGTCCTTGGCTTTCTGTCCTGTTGTCAACAATGATTTTCAGACAATTAAAGAAGACTTTGGTAGAAAGAGGAAAATTCGAACCCATAAAACACTACTTACTTATTTTCTTCCCCACTAATAAAACATGGACATGTTTCATTTATTGGAAGATAATAATTTAGTAAGTCTTGAGTGTGACATCAGGTGAAAATGTACTTAATTTGTATATTTATTTGATGCTTATTTGCATTCATTGGTAGTCTGCTCCAATGGTTTAATAAAGTATATACTATATATATATATATATATATATATATGTGTATATATATAATATATATAATATATATATATATATATATATATATTGTATATATAACATATAGAGTATCTAATACAGTATGCTGATTTGTTGCTCAGTATTTGTTGGGCTGATTAATATTTTTTCAGGATTGTTTGATCATCATCATCTTCTTCATTTGAAATAGAAATCATTATAAATGTCTTTAATGCCACTTTTAGTCAGTTTAATGCGTCCTTGCTCAATAAAAATCTTATTGACCCTGAACTTTTGAAGGGTTTTGTATTATCTTAAACATTCGGGGAATCTACAGATGTATTAGAATATAATTTATTATGGCATGCTCTAAGGCCCCGTCCACACTACTGCGTTTTCGTTTAAAAACGGAGACCTTTTGCTACGTTTGCACCTCCCGTCCACACTAAAACGGGAAAAACGAAGACCTAAAACGGAGAAGTTTAGAAACGCTGCAGCTGCGTTTTGCGTTTTGAATCTCCGGAGTGCGTTTTAGTGTGGACGAGACAAAACCATACAAAACGGAGAACTTTAGAAACGCTGACGCAGAGGCTGACGCTTGGCTCTATGATTGGGTGTTATCAGTCATGACGCATCCTTCCCTGATTCGTCATTCATTGTTTACACCGGCACGCGCATGCCCAGTGTTGGTGAATGGTCACGTAATCTGCGTTTTCAGTCGTTTTAATGTGGACGGAGATCGTTTCTAATACGCAGATAAAACGCTGGTGTGGACGGAGATCGTATTCGTTTTAATTCTCCGTTTTTAAACGAAAACGCAGTAGTGTGGACGGGGCCTTAAATAGACTGTTTTATCTAAAAACAGTGTAGCAATTGTTAATTTGTAAATATACTATTAATTGTATACAGTTAATTCATATTCATTCAAAATAAATTTAGTCTGTTAAAATGATATATATATAACACAGTCTCATCCCAAAAAGTCATATAACTGACGTCTTGGGACGTCTTTTGACCATACGTCAATATCCGCCTTTTTTAGGGCCCCCTTAAACGCCGGTAGATGGCGATCCCGGGCCGTCATACAACTGACGCTTTACCTTTAACGTCAGTTAGGTGACCGGTTAGGTTTAGGGTTAGGTTTAGGTCTGGGGTAGAGTTAGGATCCCATAACCTCATCTACCGACGTTTAAGGGGGCCCTAAAAAGGCGAATATTGACATATGGTCAAAAGAAGTCCCAACACGTCAGTTATATGACGTCTTGGGATGAGACCGGGTTGATATATGTAGAAATTAACATTAACTTACATAAATGCTCTAAAAATCATATCCAAAGTTAGTTCATGAGACCAAATGCATAATCCAATTTAACAAATTTAACCTCAAGTAAGGTTAAAAAAATGGGAAAAAAAGATGAAAATAAATGAATCCATTATATGCTTATAAAAGACTCAAATGGATACTTAGTTAACATTATGATCATTAGTACTAAATGATAAAATGATGTGACATGCTGTTTCATGAGGGGTTGACACTGAATGAACACGAGGAAGAAGGGGATGAAGAGGAGTGACTGTATCATGATCTCATCAGTCAACCGAAGGGACAGAGATGGAGTGCTGTGTGCTCTCTCTTTACCCAGTCATTGGATTCGTCGAGTTGGTTCATTGATCCGTAAACAGGCTCGGCACTGCGTAGGCCATTGATATGACGCAATGACTCGGTAAGCTCCTCATCAAATGTTTGATCGAAAGTCTTTCAGCACAGCAGGGGGATTGAAAGAGAGAAAGAAACACAAAGCATGCAAACTAATAAAATATAATGGCTTACCACATGCAGGATATTATGTGAGGTCCATAATTGAAAAATAAATCAAAATATTAATCAGTGGCATTCAAAAATAACTATTTCAGGCATGTACTGTAAAATAATGAAATTGCATGAAAAATGGGTATTCTTTAAAAAAAAAAAAAAATAATCAAGTGGTTGGATCTGTAAAGCATCTGCAGCATCAAATATTGTGGCTGTGCCTGGACTGCTTTTATAATGTCATTTAAACTGTGATGGGTTGTCTGGTTTGTATCTCTTTTTTTTTCTTCTCTTCATGAAAATTTCCAGAATATTCCACTGGCTAAGTTTCATATCATGAGTCAATAATCTTCCAGCGCCATAGTGCCAGGGGAAATAACACCCCATGCCCACATGACATTTGAATACACTCCAATAAGACAGCATATAAACAGACACAAAATCACAATTTGACCTTTGTAGTGTTCAGCAGGATTTAGCCTTTGTTTGAAATATGTTTGGTTATAAAGTTATATACTTCTATAGGCTATAGGCCTATACTTATACTTATATGCTATATTACTTCAATGAATACTTCTGTCCTATAGGGGGCAGTGTTGTATATGTTTAGGATTAACAATATGGGTGTTTCTGTGATACCAGTGTCGTGATTCCAGATGCTTATTATAACGATTTTTTAAATAACTTTATCAATGATAGACTGTTGTTAATGTGACATTACATGTTACTCAAACTCAATATGCCTTCCAGAAAATACACATTAGTTAAACTGTGTTTGGCTGTGCATTTAGTATACTGTATATCTGAGCATGTCTAAAAGGCACATACATTCTGTCTGTCTCCCATTCATCTGCTTCAGTCAGATTCAAGTGCAGTGACAGTTTCTCCTCATACAGGGCAAAATCCTTACGATTGGATTTTCAAATTCACTTCAGTTCTTTGAATGGTACTCTGTGGGATTCTGTTTTTAGACGTATAATATGCTACAGATAATCTTCACTGTTAGAAATTTCTGTAAATTTCACAGCATTTTACTGTAGGACAGTTATACAGCATGTTACTGTATTTTAAAGTTGCATTGTGGGAAATATCACCTTGGCACCACTAAAATACAGTATTTTTAATTTACTGTAAATCGAAATGCAGTAATTATTATTATTATTTAAAGGCCGCAAAACCTGACCAGTCACAGAAAAGCTTTTATTTCCCCCTTGGAGAAAAAACTAAAGGAAGACAGATGTGATGCGAGAACTGGTCAGATACAAATGTGTGTACAATTATCCCTGCTTTTATTTAAGTACATGTTCCTGGATCAACATCTTTGTGAACATCAATGAATCTGCTATGAACTGTCATAAATTACCTTTAATCTAACTTGACAAAGGGTGTGTTTGCAACTGATATTTCTGAGAATATATATTTTTTTATCTTTATACCCCAAGTTTAAGAGGGTTATACAAGAGCATATATAAGGTCCATTAATTTGATTGAACTTGCAGTCCAAGAGAGCTGATTCTTGTGGAAATATTTTCTTTGGAAGCACAAAAATAAATATAAAAGCTGTAATATCAATTATATTTTAATTCATTTATTTCTAAAGCAATTCAGTTTGGTCTGTATATCTGATTGGCTGAGTTGTGACTAGACTTCCGGAATAACTGATCAACATAAAGGGAACTTTTTACTGTTTGTATAATTGTATATAATTTTTGGTGTATGTCAGACAGTATGTGTATTGGTGGGTATTTGTCAGTGACTCTTTCTACAGGTCAAATTGTTACACAAGTAGGTGGCGACAAGTGTCTGTCTTAATAAATTATTCCAGAAAATTTCATTCAATGATTGAGCTATTTAATCATACATTCAACCGACTCATTCAAAACCACTTTAAAGTGACTATCAATATGAATCATTGAATCATTCATCCAATCGATTTGTTCTAAAACACAGAATCATTTAAGAACAAACGACAACGACAGCACCAGTGTTGCAACAATTCTACTGTGGATTTGACTGGAACTATTTTCAGTTGCTCAATATTAACTTCTTTTTTTATATACAAGCAATATCAGACTCACAGTCGTGCTGTTTTTAACAAACAGACTCAGTGTGCCATCATCAGCACTCATTAATACTTGCTTCAAAATTTCTCATGATTTTTTATGGATAATAAATACAAATATTTTACATTTGAGTTTTGACTTGTATACATCAACATGAAAGGTGAGAACTCTCTATTGTCACTTACCTTCAAAACACACAAAAGCAATTTACATCTTACCATACTGTAAATGTGGTTTCACACTAATCAGATGTGTTTTGCATAATTTTGCAACAGATTGCCTGTTACAGTTGAGCTCAGTCCGTACCTTTCCAGACTTCTTCCTTCTCCGTCGGAATCGTAAGAGTTCCTTGTGTTGCCGTGAAACAAAGTTGACTGCAGCATACTCCAACAGGGCAGAAAAGACAAATAGCAAGCACACAGCCATCCAGATGTCAATAGCTTTCACGTAGGACACCTGCATAGCAGAAACACACAAAAACAGTTGTTCTCAGAGACCTTAATTAGCCTTTGGCTAGCCATTTGACTCTTGTCCTCATCACCGCTATAAATCAGAGATAATTTTCTGTCTGCCGGGTGTAAAAGCCTATTTTTTGGAATGTTTAATTGTATTACATAACTCAATGTAGCATTTATGAATTTTTAATATGCAATACACACTGCACGTCTGTTTTCACACATGGATGCATTTACACATTCTACTGTGGACTGCATTAATAAATGATAACTGAGAATGAATGGCAGGAAAAGAGATGCTTTGAAGTGCTGAAAAAAAAATTAAACCCTAATGTAAACCCTACTTCAATGATGTTCATATTTGTAACAAAGATGCTGCAAGACTCTTACTTTGATGTATTATGCACTCTGACCTTAGGTAAAGACGTCCTGGATCCAGAGCTCTGAGTTGTCATTGTGAGCACTGTAGTGATTCCCAGGGCGACACGGGCAGGAGCGGCATCCATGTTGATCCAGAAGGAGACCCAAGAGAGGATGACGATGAGCAGGCTGGGAATATACATCTGGATCAGGTAGTAGCCCATCTGTCTTTCCAGGTGAAAACGTACCTCGATGCATGTGAACTTGCCTAGAAAGGAAAAAAAGTTGACAGAGGTTTTTTTTTTTTTTGGATTTTACTTCTCGCCTGCTCCATGTGAAATAAATCGTAATAGGTACATAATGTGTTTGATCATTCACACATTTTTAAATGTCTGCTTTGTTACAATTTTAAGTTTTAATCCAAAGTAGCAAAATCCAAAGTTCAATTTGAATTAGGGAATACATTTTATTTTAGAATTTGAAAGTATTTGTGTAGCACTATATATATATATATATATATATATATATTTATTTTAGTATTTTTTTTTATGACCAAATATCTGCTTGCTGCATGAGGGACAGGGGATACTGTTCTGGAACATTGGAGCTATAAATGCTATTAGCATGATGAGTAGAGGGCACAATAAGCTAGCCAGGCAGTATTGTGTGAATTCTTTCAATAGATACATGATTGGGATATAGAAAATAATCAGTGTTTTTTGATGTTTAAATGGATTCTGATACAAATGATGAATGTGGAATATTCCTGAGAACTGGAGAAGGAAAATAAACAGCCCAAATGACCAACCATCTGATGGTTAAGCCAACAAAATCAAGTCATTCAAGGACACAGACCATGCCCCGTAGGTATCGCTGGCTAAAAAAAGGATATTATCAGTCCAAACATTGATTTTTTTTAGGTCAGGATATCACTAATGAGTATTTACGGAAGTTTGTGTCAGAAGATATAAGGGGACAAAATAGAGGATGCTGCAGACACTGTGATAAAGACTACATCAAATTTTTGCAGCAAGTGCAATGTCCATCTCTGCTTCTCAGAGGAAAAGAACCACCTTTGGGACTATCATAATTGAATATGGCTATGAACAAAGCTAAATCATATAAATGCCTACGTTTTCAGTGTTTGTAAATACAATTTCAACATGTTTTTCATAAAAAAAACAAAATCATAAAATATGACTTTCTTTAAAATCGTGTGATTATTAGTGTGTATATATATATAGGCTACTGTTATGGAGCTATATAGGCTACGCTACCCTACATACCAAATGAACCCTTAGATGTTCTTTACATTTGTTCAGACAGTGAGTGAAACCACTGAAACAGGCACAATGTTGCAATATTGAAAAATTTCCCTAAAAATTTACTAAAATGTAAACAAATGTCAAAATCCATGTATTTTTGAATTTGAGGCCTACCACAACAACATTTGAAAGGTGGATTTAAAAAAAAAAAAAAATCAATATTTGAGTCTTACATATTAGTCTGACAAAAAGTGTAATTGTAAGTTGTCCGACATATTGCAAAACCATGATGCCACAGACTGAAAGTGTACCATTTATTTACATTTAAAAGCAGATATTTGTTTCATATGTGGTTTTGCAACAATTGTAGACAGCCATTACACAGACAGTTGTATTTATGCACATAATCCGCATAAAAGGTAGAGAGCACCTACTTAAAACGCCTCAGAGCTTTCAGCTGCAGTCTATTATTATTTATTTATTTTTTCTGTTTTTTTGTTCTCTGCAACTGAGCCTTTTCTTCTCTCAAAACAAATTTCTGCAAGGGTTGTCTTTCCTGAAAAGCAGGGAGACGGCTTTCACTTTTTCTGTCTCTTTTGTTCCAAACTCCCTCAGAGATTTTTGCCTGGTAATATTCCGGACTGTCCAACTCTCTAAACCAGAGTGCACTTGGGGGGTAAACATATACTTTAAAAAGTCAATACATGAATGAAAAATCTGTAAACCTAAATGCAATTGTAATTAATCACATAATGAATGTTTGCTTAATAGTATACATTGGTCTCTATAAATGTAGTATATAAATTTAAAAAGTGCCTAAACAAGTAATTGCTTCTAAAGAGTATATTTGACACAGAAATGCTCTCTCTGGAATGTAACCTGCTCACTCTCACACAAACACACACTTCAAGTCTCCTCTGCAGTTTGGGTGGTTGGAGTTGTCAACAATGTAGTTGAGGTGAACTGAGAATAAAGCCCCTGAGAGACTAAGGGAGAGAGGTGAGAGAAACAA
Source organism: Pimephales promelas (assembly GCF_016745375.1). Next base: position 13,617,427 of record NW_024121100.1, read on the forward strand.
CAACAGGAGGATGAGGGAAGGGAAAGGAACAAAAACCAGGATACAGTCTGTGTTATGGAGCCTGACAGTCCTTAACGTTCCCATGACGGTGGGATGTGCTGCAGGCTCAGGAAACAACTCAACAGAATAAACCATCCAGAGAGATTGCAATGGATTTGGGTACAATCAGATTGGACAACCACAGAAGTGTAATTTCTCCCATATTTTTCATAATTTATCTTATGTCAGGGATCAGGATAAGTAATATTTCAAAATGAATTAGTGGAAAAAATACGCTATTAGGGGCTACCATAATATGAACGTCAATGGGATCTATAATCCATTTCCCTCCCCGGTTTCTCAGCCATAATATCAACCAATACAAAGAAAAAAAGCTAGAGCAGAGAAGAAGGATAATGATAGCGGTGTCACAGCATGAGCATTAACAGTTAATTTTAATCAATTCTGAGTGTCGTAAGCAGTAAGTCATAATAAAAAGCTCTGTTTTGTTTCCCCCATAATACTCACACAACTAATTGCTGTCCCATAATCTGTGTGAGAGAGATTATGGTCACTGATCATATATATATATATATATATATATATAATTACTAATGAGCGACATCTGCACGACACACTAGTCTTGTATCTCTTACGGAGGACTGGAGGCATAAAAGGAGGATCGACGTCGGTGGAGATCGAGAGAGGAACTGATTTTATGTTGTGCTGTTTTATGATGTGTTGCTTTACTTTCGTTTTTGTATTTGTTTATTTATTATTCAATGGATACTCCACCGTTTTTTTTTTTTTTTTTTCATATTAAACTATATTAATTCGTTAACTAAGAAGAGTTGTGGTATGTCCGCCCAGTTCAGGACTATAGTACCTGCAGAAAAAAAAAAAAAATCATTTATTTTTTTAGTACACTGCTTAATGTAAATACTTAGGAAACTCAAAGGATCCTCGATCCTTTCACTGGTTGGCTTGTTCTGCATTAGGGATGAAAACCCGCTGTGACATCACTAAAGCTGTGCCATGTGGTTATTTCACATCCCTCATGACTCAACTGATGGAACATGCAGCTCTGAGCAAATGTATGAGTGGGCTGAACTACATGAGAAAAAAGAAAGTCTTGTGTGACAGAGAAGGAAATGTGTGAGCAATCATGCAGAAGGCCCTGTGTCCATCCTGTCACACTGGAGAGGGGAGATCACATTTAAATAAGTGTTAATGAACCGATGGTGAAAGTAAAACGTCATTGTGGTGTTTAAAGGCTAATGTGATTTTTAGCATCTACACTCTCAGAAAAAAAGGTACAAAAGCTGTCACTGGGGCTGTACCTTTTCAAAAGGTACACTTTTGTATCCAAAGGCTACATATTGGTACCTTAGTGGTACATCTTAGCACCTAAAATGTACATATTCGCACAGGAAATGTACATATTAGCTCATGAAATGAACATATTATCACCTAAAATGTACATTAACACCTAAAATGTACATATTACCACCTAAAATGGACATGTTAGCTCATGAAATGGACATATTAGCACCTAAAATGTACATATTAGCACCCAAAATGTACATATTATCACCTAAAATGTACATATAATCACCTAAAATTGACATATTACATATGACATATTAACACCTAAAATGGACATATTAGCTCATGAAATGGACATATTAGCACCTAAAATGTACATATTAGCACCTAAAATGGACAAAAGTTTACCTTTTTTTTTTCTGAGAGTGTAATATGCCCCTATACCTGTTGGCATAGGTCAACCGGGGCTAGTTGTATGAGTAATGAGATTGTAAAAAGGCCTACATTTCAAGGGTTCTAAGTCTACATTACATTTATGTAATAACTCCATGGGAAAGCATGCTTTGCAAAGAAACGTCTACTTGCATTAATGGGACATTGATTATTATTCATTATGCTTATCTCACAGGTTCCAGTTTTATTTTGCTATGTATAACACCAGCATATACAACACAGCATAACGTGTAGTATATTTTCATAATGTGACAGTCTGACAAATCTGTGGATTGTCACTGTCTTAAAATATGCCATAGATCAAGTATTGAATTATTGATTCCTTACCATAAAAATGCAACACAGGCAATGGGACACTAAGTGGTGTTCAACCAATCAGAGGTGCCTGTAGAGTGGATATGCTAAGAGATCAATATATTGTATACAGGCCGGTTTGAATGACTCGATCTAAAAATGTGTCTATTCAATTTGAGTGTACAAGCTAAACTAAGCCAACATCCTAAATTGATTGATTGATTGATTGATTTTATTTGACCACTTAAATATAAAAATATGAAAACAGTCTGAAACTGTTTCCACAGCAAAAAGGTAAGCTCTTATGGATTTATGAATGAACCCCTCTTTAGATGTTTTCTTTGCATGTGAAATAAAGAAAACAGTTACAAACTGAAACAGGAAGTGCTTCTGGACCAGTGTTGTTTACATCTTGCAAAATGGTCTACAAATAAATATTTGCATACAGAGCTGTACACAGAGCTACCACAAAAATGAAAGTTCAAACACAAAATTATCAAGATGGCTGCATGCTTGATTCTCTGATACATAATGTCTATAGAAGCATACAGTGCCCAAACACAACTGCCAAAAGATTTCCTGTCAAAAGAAAAGAGACCCTTGAATCTCGGTGTTCTTACAGTACAGTACAGATTCTCTATTTTTTTTTTTTTTCCCATGTGGTTTTCCATTTCTTTTGCCTCTCAAGTCTTTTAAGGGGAGATCTCTCTCGCATTTTGTCCTCACACAAAATAGTTTGAGGCAACCTGACCTTGACCCACCAGCATCTGTCATTCAGTCTGTCAGAAAGTCCCTCTGAGGTAAAACACACAGAGAGACAAAAGGCCAGCACACACCTCTTCCCTCGGGATTGGGTGGTCTTCCATTATACAGTATGTACTATATAACTGTAATTTGTCTTAAACAAAGTACTGAATAATTAATTCAATTACATCTGACCAGGCAAATGAGAGCTTGATCTTTAAGAACCTATTTGACAGGATGATGGGTACAAAAGAGATACATACAGTTCTGCAATTCACTGATGATATAACAGCGTTTTAACCCACTCAGACCCTGTGTCCATTACAATGGACATCACATGTCAGCCCCCTTTTTTTTAACTTCTGGAGCATTTCACAATGGACAAATATGGAATAAAAATGCAAAAATGGAATTTTTCACTAGACCCTTCCAGAGCTAATATACTGAGATCCCACGCAACATTTATGCCATGATAAATATCTCAATATCTCAGCTCTGGAAGGGTCTAGAGCCTCTATTTTTGCACTCAGATCTTAGTCTCATGGCCCTCTATCAAATCCAGAGTTTCAAGAAGATTGGAGAAAATTATTTTTTCGCACCAAAAAAAAAAAAAAAACGAAAGGGGTACCACTGTCGTTTTTTTTTTTCGGGTCGAAAAATTAAGTTTCTCCAATCTTCCCAAAACTCTGGATTCTGACAGAGGGCCATGAGACTTAGACCTGAGTGCAAAAAAGGAGGCTCTAGACCCTTCCAGAGCTGAGATATCGAAACTCAAAAATTCGGCCAGAAAAAAAACGACAGTGGTACCCCTTACGTTTTTTTTTTTTTTCGGGCGAAAAATTAAGTTTCTCCAATCTTCCCAAAACTCTGGATTCTGATAGAGGGCAATGAGACTTAGACCTGAGTGCAAAAATGGAGGCTCTAGACCCTTCCAGAGCTGAGATATCGAAACTCAAAAATTCGGCCCTAAAAAAAACCGACAGTGGTACCCCTTTCGTTTTTTTTTTCGGCTAAAAATTAAGTTTCTCCAATCTCCTCAAAACTCTGGATTCTGATAGAGGGCCATGAGACTTAGACCTGAGTGCAAAAATGGAGGCTCTAGCCCCTTCCAGAGCTGAGATATCGAAACTCAAAAATTCGGCCCGAAAAAAAACGACAGTGGTACCCCTTACGTTTTTTTTTTGGGGCGAAAAATTAAGTTTCTCCAATCTTCCCAAATCTCTGGATTCTGATAGAGGGCCATGAGACTTAGACCTGAGTGCAAAAATGGAGGCTCTAGACCCTTCCAGAGCTGAGATATCGAAACTCAAAAATTCGGCCCGAAAAAAAAAAAACGACAGTGGTACCCCTTACGTTTTTTTTTTTTTCGGGCGAAAAATTAAGTTTCTCCAATCTTCACAAAACTCTGGATTCTGATAGAGGGCCATGAGACTTAGACCTGAGTGCAAAAATGGAGGCTCTAGCCCCTTCCAGAGCTGAGATATCGAAACTCAAAAATTCGTCCCGAAAAAAAAAACGACAGTGGTACCCCTTACGTTTTTTTTTTTTCGGGCGAAAAATTAAGTTTCTCCAATCTTCCAAAACTCTGGATTCTGATAGAGGGCCATGAGACTTAGACCTGAGTGCAAAAATGGAGGCTCTAGACCCTTCCAGAGCTGAGATATCGAAACTCAAAAATTCGGCCCGAAAAAAAAAACGACAGTGGTACCCCTTACGTTTTTTTTTTTTTCGGCGAAAAATTAAGTTTCTCCAATCTTCCCAAAACTCTGGATTCTGATAAAGGCCATGAGACTTAGACCTGAGTGCAAAAATGGAGGCTCTAGCCCCTTCCAGAGCTGAGATATCGAAACTCAAAAATTCGGCCCGAAAAAAAAACGACAGTGGTACCCCTTACGTTTTTTTTTTCGGGCGAAAAATTAAGTTTCTCCAATCTTCCCAAAACTCTGGATTCTGATAGAGGGCCATGAGACTTAGACCTGAGTGCAAAAATGGAGGCTCTAGCCCCTTCCAGAGCTGAGATATCGAAACTCAAAAATTCGGCCCGAAAAAAAAACGACAGTGGTACCCCTTACGTTTTTTTTTTTTGGGCGAAAAATTAAGTTTCTCCAATCTTCCCAAAACTCTGGATTCTGATAGAGGGCCATGAGACTTAGACCTGAGTGCAAAAATGGAGGCTCTAGCCCCTTCCAGAGCTGAGATATCGAAACTCAAAAATTCCCGAAAAAAAAAAACGACAGTGGTACCCCTTACGTTTTTTTTTTTTTGGGCGAAAAATTAAGTTTCTCCAATCTTCCCAAAACTCTGGATTCTGATAGAGGGCCATGAGACTTAGACCTGAGTGCAAAAATGGAGGCTCTAGCCCCTTCCAGAGCTGAGATATCGAAACTCAAAAATTCGGCCCGAAAAAAAAACGACAGTGGTACCCCTTACGTTTTTTTTTTGGGCGAAAAATTAAGTTTCTCCAATCTTCCCAAAACTCTGGATTCTGATAGAGGGCCATGAGACTTAGACCTGAGTGCAAAAATGGAGGCTCTAGCCCCTTCCAGAGCTGAGATATCGAAACTCAAAAATTCGGCCCGAAAAAAAAACGACAGTGGTACCCCTTACGTTTTTTTTTTTTGGGCGAAAAATTAAGTTTCTCCAATCTTCCCAAAACTCTGGATTCTGATAGAGGGCCATGAGACTTAGACCTGAGTGCAAAAATGGAGGCTCTAGCCCCTTCCAGAGCTGAGATATCGAAACTCAAAAATTCGGCCCGAAAAAAAAACGACAGTGGTACCCCTTACGTTTTTTTTTTGGGCGAAAAATTAAGTTTCTCCAATCTTCCCAAAACTCTGGATTCTGATAGAGGGCCATGAGACTTAGACCTGAGTGCAAAAATGGAGGCTCTAGCCCCTTCCAGAGCTGAGATATCGAAACTCAAAAATTCGGCCCGAAAAAAAAACGACAGTGGTACCCCTTACGTTTTTTTTTTTGGGCGAAAAATTAAGTTTCTCCAATCTTCCCAAAACTCTGGATTCTGATAGAGGGCCATGAGACTTAGACCTGAGTGCAAAAATGGAGGCTCTAGCCCCTTCCAGAGCTGAGATATCGAAACTCAAAAATTCGGCCCGAAAAAAAAACGACAGTGGTACCCCTTACGTTTTTTTTTTTGGGCGAAAAATTAAGTTTCTCCAATCTTCCCAAAACTCTGGATTCTGATAGAGGGCCATGAGACTTAGACCTGAGTGCAAAAATGGAGGCTCTAGCCCCTTCCAGAGCTGAGATATCGAAACTCAAAAATTCGGCCCGAAAAAAAAAACGACAGTGGTACCCCTTACGTTTTTTTTTTGGGCGAAAAATTAAGTTTCTCCAATCTTCCCAAAACTCTGGATTCTGATAGAGGGCCATGAGACTTAGACCTGAGTGCAAAAATGGAGGCTCTAGCCCCTTCCAGAGCTGAGATATCGAAACTCAAAAATTCGGCCCGAAAAAAAAACGACAGTGGTACCCCTTACGTTTTTTTTTTTGGGCGAAAAATTAAGTTTCTCCAATCTTCCCAAAACTCTGGATTCTGATAGAGGGCCATGAGACTTAGACCTGAGTGCAAAAATGGAGGCTCTAGCCCCTTCCAGAGCTGAGATATCGAAACTCAAAAATTCGGCCCGAAAAAAAAACGACAGTGGTACCCCTTACGTTTTTTTTTTTGGGCGAAAAATTAAGTTTCTCCAATCTTCCCAAAACTCTGGATTCTGATAGAGGGCCATGAGACTTAGACCTGAGTGCAAAAATGGAGGCTCTAGCCCCTTCCAGAGCTGAGATATCGAAACTCAAAAATTCGGCCCGAAAAAAAAACGACAGTGGTACCCCTTACGTTTTTTTTTTTGGGCGAAAAATTAAGTTTCTCCAATCTTCCCAAAACTCTGGATTCTGATAGAGGGCCATGAGACTTAGACCTGAGTGCAAAAATGGAGGCTCTAGCCCCTTCCAGAGCTGAGATATCGAAACTCAAAAATTCGGCCCGAAAAAAAAACGACAGTGGTACCCCTTACGTTTTTTTTTTTTGGGCGAAAAATTAAGTTTCTCCAATCTTCCCAAAACTCTGGATTCTGATAGAGGGCCATGAGACTTAGACCTGAGTGCAAAAATGGAGGCTCTAGCCCCTTCCAGAGCTGAGATATCGAAACTCAAAAATTCGGCCCGAAAAAAAAAACGACAGTGGTACCCCTTACGTTTTTTTTTTTGGGCGAAAAATTAAGTTTCTCCAATCTTCCCAAAACTCTGGATTCTGATAGAGGGCCATGAGACTTAGACCTGAGTGCAAAAATGGAGGCTCTAGCCCCTTCCAGAGCTGAGATATCGAAACTCAAAAATTCGGCCCGAAAAAAAAACGACAGTGGTACCCCTTACGTTTTTTTTTTTTGGGCGAAAAATTAAGTTTCTCCAATCTTCCCAAAACTCTGGATTCTGATAGAGGGCCATGAGACTTAGACCTGAGTGCAAAAATGGAGGCTCTAGCCCCTTCCAGAGCTGAGATATCGAAACTCAAAAATTCGGCCCGAAAAAAAAACGACAGTGGTACCCCTTACGTTTTTTTTTTTTGGGCGAAAAATTAAGTTTCTCCAATCTTCCCAAAACTCTGGATTCTGATAGAGGGCCATGAGACTTAGACCTGAGTGCAAAAATGGAGGCTCTAGCCCCTTCCAGAGCTGAGATATCGAAACTCAAAAATTCGGCCCGAAAAAAAAACGACAGTGGTACCCCTTACGTTTTTTTTTTTGGGCGAAAAATTAAGTTTCTCCAATCTTCCCAAAACTCTGGATTCTGATAGAGGGCCATGAGACTTAGACCTGAGTGCAAAAATGGAGGCTCTAGCCCCTTCCAGAGCTGAGATATCGAAACTCAAAAATTCGGCCCGAAAAAAAAACGACAGTGGTACCCCTTACGTTTTTTTTTTTGGGCGAAAAATTAAGTTTCTCCAATCTTCCCAAAACTCTGGATTCTGATAGAGGGCCATGAGACTTAGACCTGAGTGCAAAAATGGAGGCTCTAGCCCCTTCCAGAGCTGAGATATCGAAACTCAAAAATTCGGCCCGAAAAAAAAACGACAGTGGTACCCCTTACGTTTTTTTTTTTTGGGCGAAAAATTAAGTTTCTCCAATCTTCCCAAAACTCTGGATTCTGATAGAGGGCCATGAGACTTAGACCTGAGTGCAAAAATGGAGGCTCTAGCCCCTTCCAGAGCTGAGATATCGAAACTCAAAAATTCGGCCCGAAAAAAAAAACGACAGTGGTACCCCTTACGTTTTTTTTTTTTGGGCGAAAAATTAAGTTTCTCCAATCTTCCCAAACTCTGGATTCTGATAGAGGGCCATGAGACTTAGACCTGAGTGCAAAAATGGAGGCTCTAGCCCCTTCCAGAGCTGAGATATCGAAACTCAAAAATTCGGCCCGAAAAAAAAACGACAGTGGTACCCCTTACGTTTTTTTTTTTTTGGGCGAAAAATTAAGTTTCTCCAATCTTCCCAAAACTCTGGATTCTGATAGAGGGCCATGAGACTTAGACCTGAGTGCAAAAATGGAGGCTCTAGCCCCTTCCAGAGCTGAGATATCGAAACTCAAAAATTCGGCCCGAAAAAAAAAACGACAGTGGTACCCCTTACGTTTTTTTTTTTTGGGCGAAAAATTAAGTTTCTCCAATCTTCCCAAAACTCTGGATTCTGATAGAGGGCCATGAGACTTAGACCTGAGTGCAAAAATGGAGGCTCTAGCCCCTTCCAGAGCTGAGATATCGAAACTCAAAAATTCGGCCCGAAAAAAAAAAACGACAGTTACGTTTTTTTTTTTGGGCGAAAAATTAAGTTTCTCCAATCTTCCCAAAACTCTGGATTCTGATAGAGGGCCATGAGACTTAGACCTGAGTGCAAAAATGGAGGCTCTAGCCCCTTCCAGAGCTGAGATATCGAAACTCAAAAATTCGGCCCGAAAAAAAAACGAACAGTGGTACCCCTTACGTTTTTTTTTTTGGGCGAAAAATTAAGTTTCTCCAATCTTCCCAAAACTCTGGATTCTGATAGAGGGCCATGAGACTTAGACCTGAGTGCAAAAATGGAGGCTCTAGACCCTTCCAGAGCTGAGATATCGAAACTCAAAACCGACAGTGGTACCCCTTTCGTTTTTTTTATTTTTTTTTCGGGCGAAAAATTAAGTTTCTCCCCAATCTTCTCAAAACTCTGGATTCTGATAGAGGGCCATGAGACTTAAACCTGAGTGCAAAAATGGAGGCTCTAGCCCCTTCCAGAGCTGAGATATCGAAACTCAAAAATTCGGACCCGAAAAAAAAACGACAGTGAGTACCTTACGTTTTTTTTTTTGGCAAAAATTTAAGTTTCTCAAATCTTCTCAAAACTCTGGAAGGGTCTAGAGCCTCCATTTTTGCACTGAATGTTAAGTCTCCATGGCCCTCTAGCAGAATCCAGAGCTGAGATATCGAAAACTCAAAATTTCGACCCGAAAAAAAAACGACAGTGTTACCCCTTACGTTTTTTTTTTTTTGGGCGAAAAATTAAGTTTCTCCAATCTTCCCAAAACTCTGGATTCTGATAGAGGGCCATGAGACTTAGACCTGAGTGCAAAAATGGAGGCTCTAGCCCCTTCCAGAGCTGAGATATCGAAACTCAAAAATTCGGCCCGAAAAAAAAAACGACAGTGGTACCCCTTACGTTTTTTTTTGGGGCGAAAAATTAAGTTTCTCCAATCTTCCCAAAACTCTGGATTCTGATAGAGGGCCATGAGACTTAGACCTGAGTGCAAAAATGGAGGCTCTAGCCCCTTCCAGAGCTGAGATATCGAAACTCAAAAATTCGGCCCGAAAAAAAAAACGACAGTGGTACCCCTTACGTTTTTTTTTTTGGGCGAAAAATTAAGTTTCTCCAATCTTCCCAAAACTCTGGATTCTGATAGAGGGCCATGAGACTTAGACCTGAGTGCAAAAATGGAGGCTCTAGCCCCTTCCAGAGCTGAGATATCGAAACTCAAAAATTCGGCCCGAAAAAAAAACGACAGTGGTACCCCTTAGTTTTTTTTTTTTTTGGGCGAAAATTAAGTTTCTCCAATCTTCCCAAAACTCTGGATTCTGATAGAGGGCCATGAGACTTAGACCTGAGTGCAAAAATGGAGGCTCTAGCCCCTTCCAGAGCTGAGATATCGAAACTCAAAAATTCGGCCCGAAAAAAAAACGACAGTGGTACCCCTTACGTTTTTTTTTTTGGGGCGAAAAATTAAGTTTCTCCAATCTTCCCAAAACTCTGGATTCTGATAGAGGGCCATGCGACTTAAACCTGAGTGCAAAAATGGAGGCTCTAGACCCTTCCAGAGCTGAGATATCGAAACTCAAAAACCGACAGTGGTACCCCTTTCGTTTTTTTTTTTTTTTTTCGGGCGAAAAATTAAGTTTCTCCAATCTTCTCAAAACTCTGGATTCTGATAGAGGGCCATGAGACTTAAACCTGACTGCAAAAATGGAGGCTCTAAACTCTTCCAGAGCTGAGATATCGAAACTCAAAAATTCGACCCGAAAAAAAAAACGAGCTGAGCTGAGAGCTGAGATATTTATAATGGCATAAATGCTACGTGGGATCTCAATATCTCAGCTCTGGAAGGGTCTAGAGCCTCCATTTTTGCACTCATGTCTAAGTCTCATGGCCCTCTATCAGAATTCAGAGTTTCAAGAAGATCAGAGAAACTCAAAATTTAGGAACTAAATAAAAGAAAACAAACCCTATTAAGTCAATGTCATCAAATTTATTTCTTTCTCACACCCACATGCTACAAATAAACTTTAGCACAATTTATATGAACCAGAATACATTAAAAGATGTACAAACATAAATAGATAACCTATATACAAGCTTAATCTCCTTGAGAGGCACATTTGAGATGGAGCGAGATTTCAAAGGGCTGTTAGTGGAATCTGAGCATCAACCATAACCGGTTTGTGATGTCATTTTACTGTCTATTTCAGTGAAAATCATTTATTCAGATATGGAAATATGAGTCTGTGTCAAACACATGGTATATCATAAAATCATTGCGACACAATAAGGATCCTACATTTAAATAAGCACTGTGAATGAAATATCCATTTACATAAGTTTATTGGAAATCACTATATTTTAAATAGGTTTTGTTGAAAATATCTGCACATGTAAATTTTGGCACACGAGTATCAGTTATATGATCTCGCGTTTGTGTTCTGAATAATTAGACTCAAGGCATTCACTGGCCTAAGGCATTGGGGTGGTTCACTTCCAGTTTTCTTGAATTGTCATCACAGATGAACAGCAGAGCTCATGAAATGTCTGGTATGTGCTTCGCTGTTGGGGCCGTACCTCACCTCTTTTGAGAGACAACGCTGGCACCTCCAAGTGGTAGAAATGACTAAAGTACTTCAATTAGGCTTCATTGAGTCCAAGAGTATCAACATCTGCAGTGGTCCTGATGCAATAAGATGACAGAACTGGAGCACCTCCTTTATAATCATCAACACATTGCAAATATGCGTGTTTCGGGGTGTTCTAGTTCAGTCACTCTGTGTTCACATTTTTATTTTGGCATAGAGCTGGTCAGTCTGCTCCCTGAAGTGTCTTCGCAGCTCGGTTCTCTTTGCTTTCAGAGTTGGTGTGAGGAGTCCATTCTGAACAGAGAACATCTCCATGTGCAGGGCAATGTCTCTCACCTAACACATAGATTAGATAAAAAATAAAAAAAAATACACAGTCATTCTTGTACAGGGGTTGTACTCTCAACCAACTAGTATAAAATTGCTTACATTTCACAGTAATGCAAGTATAACATGAGTCACTTAAATAATGTTATTATTATTAATAGTTATGAATAACTCAATTAATAATTCTATAAAGATATAATAGTATATTAGTATATAGTACTAATATATAGCCAAATATTAATAATTTATTAATACTTCTACTACTAATAAAACAATATGTATCTAAAATATATAATATATACACAATAATACATATTATTAATAATAATTAATGTCTATGTGATTTTAAGATTATTACCTCATTTTATTCTCTGCCAGAAAATAAAATGAAGTTGATTTAAAAATCAGGTCAACACTAGATTTGCATAATGTAATGTTTGTTAATGTTATATATTATATATATATATATATATATATATATATACAAGTTTTATGCAGTATAAAAGCAACAAAATCAATGTAATAAAAATGTAATTTTTCATCAGATCAGTTATTCACAATAAAACAAAAAATATTACACTTAAAAAATGATAAATTGTGTAAAAATGTGATAAGTGGCACAGTGGCAGAGTTATCTGGAATGTTTGTTAGATTCACCTGTTCAAAAGACTTCAATCCGGCTTCTTTTCCTAGCCGAAGGATGTCCTCTAGGATGGCATTTTTCAGCTCCTGTTTAAACACAATATCAGGTGTCAGTTCTTCAGGGTTGGCAGAGACCGTTCAAATATTAAAGCCCATTCAAAATTCAGCTAATTCATTACGATGACATAAAATAGTGTGATGAAACATAGAGTTAATGCAAATTTGTCATTATTTTTTGAGAATGCAAGACACACACAAACACATGCATCTTTTCATAATTCTAGTTTTGACTTCTGAAGTTTTTTCCGACCCAAATCCTAAATTTCACTCGCACTGCATATAAATGCATGGTGCCGGAGCGCTATCAGGCCTGATTGCTGGTGAAAACATCTCCCATCGTCCCACTCTCCTTCATAGTGTCATCAAGCTTCGTCTTCCTTATTGCTTTGAAAATGCGACCTCTGGCGGCGAAAACTTACATATTGTGTCTTTAATTTTTTTTCTATGTACGTGGTTTACCTTGCATTTGCACATTTCAGTGTAGGAGCCCTCGATGCCTCTTTTCTTTGCCCATCCCGGCAGAAAGTCTGGATCAGGAACCACAATACCCACTAAACATGCCTGCAAAGAATACCAGAATGGGTTTACTCTCATTGATACTCTGATTCACTGCTGTGTGTGTTTCTCACCTGTAGACTGTCTCCATGTACAAAGACCTGGGCCACAGGGTCACTACGCATGTATATGTTCTCAATCTTCTCTGGAGCGATGTATTCACCTTGAGCCAGCTTAAAGATGTGTTTCTTCCTGTCTATAATCTTCAGAGTTCCATTCTAAAACAATAAATACTCAGCTTCACTAATTAAGTAAGGAAGAAATAATGATGGACCATACAATTAATGCATGTCAGTCACATAGTGGAGGCTTCTTTTGGCTTAAAACTTCAAAATATTAAAATCTTTGCAACAATATGTGAAGATTGTGCTTAAGTGGTATGCTTTAATTATCTACAATTATTATTAATGCAACCTGGTGAAGTTGCAAGTGGGAGTTTCAGTGAACACACACACACATGCAGAACTGTGCAAATATCTGGTTCACAATAACTCCTCTCAAGAACTACTTAATGCAATAAGGCAGTGTTCAGAGCAATCTTTCCCATCAGTCATTTGCATTCATGACTCATTAATATACACTACTGGTAAAAAGTTAGGGGTGAGTGAGATTTTTCTTTTTTTTTTACATTTCTTTTGAAGAGTTTCCACAAAAACAAATAAATAAATATTAAGCAGCACAACTGTTTTCAAGATCATAAGAAATGTTTTTTGAGCATCAAATCAGCATATTTGAATTTTTTCTGAAGGATCATGTGACTAAAAATTCAGCTTCATCACAAGAATAAATTACATTTTGAAATAAACACTTAAATTCCTGTAAATAGAAAGTTTTTTAAATTGTAATAATATTTTCACAGCATTACTGTTTCTCAGCACAACCCGGGTGATCTTAAGAAACTAAATTCTTACAAATCCCAAACTTTCGAAAGTAGTGTAAATGCAGATGACATCATTTTTATTAACAAAGTGGTCTTAGGGTAAAATACTAAATATTGGGTAACAATTTATTTCAATGGTCTGCTTTAGACATTGTACTAACTTTAAGTAACTTTGCAACTACAAGTCAAGAAAATAAAGATTTAGCAGATATTAAGCGGGCAGTCTACCAATACTGTAGTAGTAGTTGCAAAGTTACTTCTAGGTAGTAAAATGTGTAAAGTGGACTATTGGAATAATGTGTAATATATATAATGTAATATAATATATGGTGGAATAATGGCGAGTCAGGAACTGGGTTGATGACGTCAGTTCCATTTAAAAGTAATTAGATTCACTGAAAGAAGGGTACAATTCACAGAAATCAGGATGTTGATTCAATTAGAACTGAACTGGGAGACTAAAAAAAGATCCGTCAACTGAGAGTAAATAAGGAGCAGAAGTGCTGAGAGAGAATGTAGAATTTACCGGTAGCCATTTGCCGACGTCTCCAGTGTGCAGCCAGCCATCTTTATCTATGGCTTCTAAAGTTCGCTCTGGGTCCTTCAGGTAACCTTGAAACACATTTGGTCCTTTCACACACACCTGTGTAGGACACACAGACACAGTCAGTAAATGGAAGTGCACTGTGCCATTCAAATTTATAAATAAAAAAAAGTAGGTTTAAATGATCATTTTCGCTTTGCTTTTGTCATAACTAAAGTAACAAATATTGGGAGTTAGCCATTCCATCTGTTAATAATTCATTCATAAATGAGGGAGGAGTTTAAGGGGCTGTTACACAACACAATTTAACTAAAAACATACAACTTATTTTGCGTTTTGGCCATTGGTTTACACGACAACAGTGTTTTGGGTGCCTGACACCGCAAACTTTTAAAAATGGGTTTCAAAGTGCAAGTTTTTTGAAAACGGTATCCGTGTAAACAACAAAACACAAATCTCTGAAGACGATGATGTCATGCACATGCGTATTACGTGTTTTAGTCTAGTGTACTGTATCTCATCTCCATCTAATGGCTTGGGCAGCAGAAGACATCATTTAATCGTTTTCGATGGTACATGTGAATGGGGATTGTTTTGACAATGGTGTCGTCTGTACACGGAAAACTCCATTTTAAGCATATAGTTGTCATGTAAACGTACCCTAAATGATTTAACTTATTAATAATTTCATTATTAACATTATGTCACAAAAGCTATCAACAAAGCTTCATTGAAACCACTTTATATTAAGTGTATTTAACTATATAATAAGATTTAAATTAATATTTTATACAATGCACTTATTGTGTACATATGTACATTAAGGACACCTAATATAAAGTGTGACCACTTAACTTGTATAAAACAAGAACATTCCTTTAAAATTCAACATTTTAACTGGTGACCTACCTCTCCCTCTCCATTGGCTGCAAAATAATTCATTTCAGCCAAATCAATTAACTTAACGAAATTACAGGGCAGTGGCGCTCCCACATGACCTGAGTGCAAGAGACAAAGAGAGTTTGTGTTACAGCACAGACTGTTTATTCATTAATGTTATATGTGTTAGTGCGAGATTTTTCAGTGTTACCTGCTGTCCAGTCTCCAGGAAGTGACATTGTGCAGCCTGCGGTACATTCTGTCTGCCCATAACCCTCATAAAACTACAACATAATCAACACACAAAAACAGTGACTTGTGGGATGTGGGAACATGAAGCATGAAAACATAAGTCTTTGTGTTTGTGTGTGTGTGTACCTGACAGCCCAGCGCTGCTCGCAGGAAGGTGAGGACGGTGGGAGAGACGGGAGCAGCTCCTGTGATCATTAGCCTCACGCGCCCACCCAGGCTGGCCTGTAGGTGGAGTTACAGGAGTCAGTTTGGTTCTGTTTACCCACTAGCAGAAAATAGCTCTGTTTTTGGAGGGCTAAATACATAGTGTTGTGTTCATACTTAGTTTAGTTACAAAAGAGATTTTAGAGTAGTCATTATCACTAATCAAATTATAATCACTTTTCATAATCTAAGTGAGAGTTTTGGGCAAGTTCAGTTGATTTCTGCTGTATTATATTGTGATATGCATCATGACTGATAATATATTTATAGTAGAATACATTGTGGATGCGACATAAGCATGTGAATAATTATATTATATAAATCTATTTATAACAAGGCTGCATGCTGGTGTACTGTAGCCTGGGCTTCCCCATTCTGCCTTGCTGCAGCGCGATTTTTTTCACGCTGCTAGGCAGTCTGGATACCATGAACCAAATTTTCCCCTGAAAAAGGGAACCAATCACAGAACGGGGAGGGACCACAGGCGCATTTGATAGACATTCGTAGCACCCAATAATACGGCTCTGGGCATTCGTAAACCACGCCTCAAATACGAGAAATTGAACATGTGGTTTCCAGACCATGATACGTGGTCTGGCGTTAGCCAGGCTAAGTGTACTTAAAACACATTCTAAAATTTGTATTTGAATGTCGGAGTGAATCAAGGATCACTCGGAGCAAGGTTTCTTTCACCAGCACCAGAGTGGACCTGAAGCAGAGTTTCTATGAAAGCCTGAAAAAGGATCGATCAACTGATTAACCAATCAATCCATCAATCAATAATAAGCCAATTGTGACATCAACTATCATAACTGAGACTTTAAATCTCCCACTTATGAATTGGTTGCTCTCAATTTCATATATATATTTATTGTTTATTATTTCATTCAGCAATGAAATCAATTTATGAAATAAATTAGAGTAAGATTAAAGGCTTTTACATTGTTACAAAAAAAATCAAATAAATGAATAAAATAATTTATCAGTTTTTCATTAAAATATTACATCTTATAATATTTATATTTATAAATATTTTATGTTTTTAATTTTAAGTTTTTAGTTTTCAGCATCCACACCAACCGACGATAACATTCTGTTCCTTAAAAGTGCATTCTGCAGCTTTAAAGCTGGGTGGGTTCTGATTGGCTGTCAATGTTTTTATGTGGTTATCAGCTGGAAAAAAAAAATGTTCTGAAAATCATTCCAACAACATAATTTCTCCTTGCCGTTTTTGTTTAAGCATTTTGTCTGGACTACCCTATTCTCATATAATTAGAAACTTCATTTTAGTTATCGTGCTTGGAATGAATGGCCTTTAGATGACATGATTTCTCTTATTTTATTAATTTTTTGGCTTTATAAATGTTGGACAGTTGGATGCTGAGTGTTTTTGAATTTGTGGGTTACCAGGCAACAGAGACTTTATAGGTCCTCTATGGTTTCATCTGATTGTTCTGTCCCTGGGCACTAACACTCTTTCTCCTTTTCATCTGGTCACCTGCACTTTGCTGAAGATCAGTTTATCCCACATGCTGTCCGTCCTCACAACTCCACTTCTTAGCTCCGCCTCTTTTCTGCTGGTGGCAAAATCCAGCAGCCATCTCTTGAGAGGAGTGTTCGCCTGTCCGAAGATCTTAACGCAAACAAAGATGAATGTATAATGAGCAAAGATTTTTAGGTATATTTGAAAAAATCTTCAACGCTATCAGTTTGTGTGGATAACTAAACAGAAGTACCTTATCAAACATGCGGTTGAGTAGTCTGGGCACTACAGGAAATACAGTGGGCTTAAGAGTCTTCAAATCATCCATCAGCAGACGGATATCACCCTGAAAATATCCAATCTTGCCTCCATGGACCAAAACCACACTCTATACACACACAACAAACACAATTATTCAACAAGAATATAATGTAGATTAAGTTTTATATACAGTATATATATATTTATATATATACAAACAGTAGTGGCCAAAAGCAATGTCCAGGGGAGAAATTTGTTTTTAATGACACTACAAGTTTTATCATTTTATTATTAAATTATTAAGAAAATATTTTATATTTTATATATATTTTTTTATATATATTTTAAGTATGAAGGAATAGCAAAACACTAAACTTAAGGTATTTACCTGACAAATTATTTTGGCTACAGGTTTTATTTTACCAAGCAAAAAAATGCATACAGTTGTGCTCAGAATTAATGGGACCCCTGGTGAATATGACAAAAAACTGCCTTTTTTTACAGCCAGCCTTTTTTTTTTTTTTACAGTTTTGATCAAATTTACCAGGGGTACCACTAATTCTGAGCACGAGTGTATAAAATCAAAAAGCTCACGGGAAAAAAAGCATACATTGACTACAACATACCGGTAATCAGTTATCATTTTTTTGTTGGTTCTCTCTTGCTTTTGCATGTGTTCTATTTATTTTTTTATTTATTTTTGTAATGACAGCTTAGCCAGAAATTATGGTTATACTATTTGGGATGTTTCATTGATTCTCACTAATAAAATAATTTACTCCAAGCAGAACACAACACATTTTTAATAATACTGTATTTGGATAAAGGGTGAAGATGTAAATTTTCCAAGGCCAGAAATTACTTTGGGCAACCACAATATGTAAAATATGTGAATATGGTACAGTAAATAAATCATAGTATCATATATTTAACAAAAACATCCCTAACTTATTAATTTAATGTATTAAAACATGCGTTTAATGACTGTGTACTTACATACCTCAACCACTCTCTCAAACATGTGTGCTAGTGGTAGGTAAGAAATGTGAATGTCGGTCTGGTTAAGCATGCAATGAACCTGCAAAACACACACACACACACACTCACACATATGCAGTGTGCAATCCAGCATACCTCAACTCTTTCAAACATATGCGCTAGTGGTAAAAAGGAGATGATTACATCTTGAGGACCAAGTTTCAGCAACCCCTAACCACACACACACACACATACACATACACATACACATACACATACAAACACATCAAAAATGTACAGATCACGTGGGAGGTAGAAACAGGAAATAGACAATTAAATGAGGAAATGAGGCCCAAGAAAAGGTGAACATAACAGAGACAGAAAGAAAACATTTCACTTTACAGTTAACTGAAAAACAAAATAAAGGAAACAGGCTCCTAAAAATATCATAGATCTGACCTAACATTTAAATCTCATTTGTTGCCATTTTTGATATTTTTTCTCAAAGAAAGACTTCAGTACAATCAATGTTAAAGGATAAAGAAGCAAAAAAAAAAAAAAAAAACTATCTTACCTGTGTAACTTTAATGAAAGCAGAACAATTGGAAACAACATTTCCATGTGTAAGCATAACTCCCTTTGGATTTCCTGTCGGCAAAGAAATCGGTTACATTTATTTTCCAGGTTGGAATCCTAAACAAATGCCAAAATATGACTTTGAAGCAACAACGTGTAAACGAAAAACAAAAGAAGTGTGCTTTGTTCATCAATGAATACTCAGTGATTAAAGCCACATTTGTGCAAGTTATAATTAAATAATTAATTCTGTTTGTGATTAATAACAATTAAATAGTTGAATACATAAATATCTACTTCAGACATGAAATTCTAGAGGGCCTGGGCTGATAGGTCTATTATATGTAATCTACAAGCAATCAAATAATTACCACATGCTGATCCTGCAGCCAATGAGATTGCTTGCTCAACATAGTCTGGTTCAGAGGTTGCTATCAGAGTTCCTCTGAAACCCTCCACCTCCAACTGTCTAAATCTGCTATGGGATTTATGCATGTCGACGGTATTGGGATATCTTACATGCTCACAGCAGTGTGTCTGTGTATCTATTAGCAGTATCAAGTCCATACTTGCTCCGCAACAGCAGAAGTGTAGCAGTCCAAATACATTAACGTTGCCTTATTCAATAACATGCTGAATCTACACAGAGTTGTTGTGATTGAAATATATAAATTCATACCTGTAGTTCCACTTGTGAAGCAAACCAGTGCCAGGTCCTCTGGTTTAGGAGGCTTGAAATAAAAATTCGATACTAAGCATTCATTCAATTATGAAGTAAAAAAATTATAATAAAGCAATCAAATAAAACTATTCATAATATTGCGAGTCTGTAAATCAATACAGTGCTCAGTTTTACTTACAATAGGAGTCTTGTGGTTGACTTTGCCAATAGCCTGCCAAAAGAAAGACTTCATTTAGAGCAGTACTAATACAAGATTAATGGGACCACAGTTTAGCAAGTGTATGCATCCCCCAAACCTCCAGCTCCTTGAGGCTCAAAACTTCAATGCCGTTCTGTTGTGCTTGTGCAGTCAGCTCACTGTCAAAGGCCTCCATGATCACTATGGTTGTGACGCTGTGCTTCCGGCCAGACACACAGTCCAAGATCAGACGAGCCTTTTCCGCGAGATCACAGATCACAGTGGAGATGGAGGCTACAACAAAAGCTCTGTTACCCACAACAAATTTCCACAATATATCGCAATGTCAACACTATTTCCATCTTCATTCAAATCTTCAAGTGAAATATATAACCATATATAAGACTGAATAGAAAAATGCTGTGCGCTGCTCACCTTTGTCAATGATGTAGCTGATGGCCTCTGTACCCAGTGTGTCATACAGTGGCACTGCCACCAGTGAATATGTGTAACATGCCAGCTCTGAAATCGTCCACTAATGTACAAGAAATTTAATCAGTTGTGGAATACAGATACGTATGCACAAATAATATCATCTTAAACAGAATAAATATAGAATAAAACAGGATTGGGAAGTGCTCCCAAACCTCCTGTACAATAAGAAAAGCAATTAATTGGGGCTATCAATCAATGCAAATACATGACATTTTAATTAAATTATATATATTAATATTGCTGAGAAAGCACCCAAGTACAATGTAAAAACATGTATGTACATAATAAGTGCACTGTATCAAATGATTCATTTAAATGTTGGTACAAAGTTGATAAAGTGTAAGACGAGTAAGAGTAAAGTGAGGCCAAAATGTTAGTGGCAAACAATGAATAAAGCAATGAATAGACAAAAAGTGGCTTTAGAAGTATTCATTTTGTTTAGTTTACTTTCATATATGTGATTATTGGCCTACAGCCCACATCAATCCATTTTACAATCAAACTGTCTGAGGCAAATATAGCTCTAGTAGGATGGGAATACCTCTGGCCTGTTCTGTGCAAAGATGCCGATGTATTTGTCTCCCGATTGACTGTGACCTCTGTGGAGTAATGCTGAACCTGTAAACTCTGCCCTGTCTGCTACCTACAAACACCATACGAAAATACATAACTTATTCAATTGCATAGTGACATCTGATCAAATATTAACAAGAGAGGAATCCATGAACATTTACGAAATAAAATGCTAAACCAGTTCTGATTTCAGCAGACTACAAAAATCTTACCTCTTTATACGACAGCCATTTATATTGCTTACTTGCTTTTCGTGATCCTAAACAAGGACCATTATCTATAAAAAATAAATAAATAAATTACAAAAATGTAAAGATCTCAAACATGATGACAAAACTTTAGATTTAGAGCTGCACGATTCTGGATATTTTTGATTCTCAATAGACAACTAAACAACACAATAAAAAAATATTTAATCTGAATTAATAAGTAAAAAAATAGTTTTAATGAATGACTCGCACATAAAGATTTGTTTCATTACTGAACAAATCTTTTGCATGAATGATTCAATGACAATTACATTTTTTAACAGTCACTTGTCGCCACCTACTGGTGTAACAATGTTATTGATAAATCTTTATTTGAAGTGTCTAGTTACTTCAAAATGTGTCATTTAATCTATTTTGATTGCTAGAGTAGGCGTCAGTGTTTATATCCAATAAACTTTATTCCAGTACTTCCAGAAAAAAATAATGATACTGTGTGTTTGAAAATACTGTTTGTAAAGCTGTTTCATATCTATATATGATAATAACTGCTCTCTCTGGGTCAGCAGCAGTACGAACACAGATTTAATTGTTTGCTGTTCGTCAAAGGTTTAATAAACATAGCCAAATCATTGACATTTGGAATAATGTATATTATATATCGCAATCGTTCAACGATTAATCGTGCAGCTCTAGGTGAACTATTCATTTAAATGACCACTTGACTTACTTGACACTCTTAGTCCTCGTAAGAAAAACTCATACATTGTCCGAGCGTCTTTATAGTAGTATGTCATGCATGTGTCACTGTCCAATAGGATAGACCGACGAGCATATTCACTACCCTGAAAAAACAAAACAAATGAACTATGATGTAGTTCGGTCCCAGAAAATCAAATCACAAATCCTTACAAATCCACCCCCGCTTTGCTTCCACACCAGACAGACACTCTGGAACAGCATGAATAGAAACAAACGGAGTACAATGAACAGTGAATCATGCCAGCGCATTTGAAATTTGAGTACCAGAACGAAATGCTAATTTCATTTATGCATAAACCATTTTTACAGTAGCATTAACTTGTCAAAATAAACAAGAAAATAAGACTAGTAAATGTAAACGTCACTGAATCTTTCGCTACTTTAAGGTTTGATAAACCTAAATAAGACCAGGCCATTAACAGCAGAAGGAAGACTTCACGCTAAAAGAATTTACAGATGGTCGTTGCGCAAGTTCCGTAGTGGATCTGACTGGCTTTACAGTATATCTGTTGCCAACAAGTTTCAGTTACCATAGCAAACATACAATAAATGGTGAGAATACAAGAACCTCTATGTTTTCTTCTTCAGCCAAAGATCAAGGACAAACATCTATAATTCCACTCGTCTGGGTGAAAGAGGCTGTAATTATTTGTATCTAAGGCAACGTTACAGTCTGTGCATGTGTACATACACACAAAACTGCTCAGCATAGGAGGACAGAATGTGAACTGGGCGGAAAAAGCAGGCATGTGAGGAAAATACCATTCCAAAACCAGCTGTAGGTTCTAATGTTTTCAACACAGACACACACTACCATTCAAAAATTTGGGGCTAGTAGTTTATTTTTTTGAGCATATGTCTCTTATGCTCACAGAGGCTGCATTTGCTCACAAATACAGTAAAATTGGTAAAAAAAAAAAAAACAGTACATATTTTGTGCACTAATATATATTTAAATGTACAGTGCTTTATGTATAAGAACACAGATGGGCAACTTAAAGGGATACTCCACTTTTTTTTTTTGGAAATAGGCTCATTTTAAAACTCCCCCAGAGTTAAACAGTTGGGTTTTACCTTTTTGAATCCATTCAGCCGATTTTCTGATATTTAGTAGAATATCAGTAACCAGACAGTTTCTGGTCTCATTGACTTCCATAGTAAGAAAAAAATATACTATGGGAGTCAATGAGACCAGAAACTGTCTGGTTACTGATATTGTTCTAAATATCAGAAAATCGGCTGAATAGATTCGAAAATGGTGAAACTCAACTGTTTAACTCTGGGGGAGTTGTAAAATAAGCCTATTTCCAAAAAAAAAGTGGAGTATCCCTTTAAGACAGCTCATAAATGTAGAGTTTTGTGACATGCAGCGGGTGACATCTTCATGTGCTGGGTTAACCAGAGGAAGCCACAGTCTGTACTGCTGAAGCGCTTTTCAAAGGAAGCAAATAATCAGTAAAATCTTGCACCTCGATCTGTGAGACACTTTCAACCTCTCACAATAGATTTGACTCTAGAAATGCTCCAAGGTCTGGAATGCATTGTAGAGTCCTGAAAACGTGTTTATGTTAATGCATTGCAAGTTTTGACAAGCTATGATTGTGTGGAGAACTTCTAATAACCTTGGTGGATTTGCAAGCCAATGGCTGCTAAGCAACTGTTGGAGATGAGAATCCACTAGTTTAATTCTCAAACTGATGGGAAGTTTTTTTTACTCCAATGAAGAATTACCAGATTACCAAAGTTTTATGGAATCAAATTTTTGAAGTACAACATATTTAATAGCTTTGTTTGAGGTGGTTATTAACATTGAAAGAAGAAATCCTCAAGTGCAACTGATGGTATAATCAATAGTCAATAATCTCAAAATTAAAGATTTACCTCATTGTTGCATGCCAGGGTTTTAGAGCAGGTATCATCCAAACTGTGGTTGGTCATTTTGCACCTAGCTCTACCTGTCTATGTTGTGCAGCATTCACATGGATGATGCGACAGCTGCCGGCTAAAACCCACAGCTTCGCTATTAGTAGTGAAACCCTGAATTGATTCTCACACAAACGCTCTTATGCATTCAATGTAATCTTTACTGTGCTACTTTATTTGTATCTGATTTAGAATGAGCAGAAATCTGTTAGATTTATAACGACCCAAATACAAAATAACCGAGAAAAATAAGCTGTTAAGCAATAGTCTTGTGGGAAGTGCAGTGTAATACAGTATGCCATAGCTGTGCACAAGGCAAGCCGCTTTCTAGTCTCAGCTTGAGGTTCTGGTTAATTCTTCATTAATGACATCATCAGCCTTGACTTTTATAACATAAATGTTGGCTTAAAAAAAATCTGAAGTCGTTCAACCCCTACCCCTAGGTATAAAACTACATTTGTGGTTTTCAAGAATTTTCACACTTACCGGTACCTCCACAGACTGCATGGCGAGGTCACAAGGTGGTTTAAGGGCTTTGGGACGAGTGGCCAGCCAGTATGTGGTGATGGCAGCAAATGCGCCCATGCCCATGAGGGTGTTCGTGGGTAAACTGCGCACATACTGCCTCACGTCGTCCAGCTCAGGCATCCGCAGGTGTCGGATCAGATCCTGGGCCTGCATTGCTCTGCCAATTCAGCTAACTCAAGTCTGAAAGGAAAAGCACAGAGGGAGGACTATCAATTATTTACTTTAATTTGTTATTATGACTTATTTGTCTAATTTTAATTTAATAAATTATTAATCGGTTTCACATACTACATTTAAGGTTGTGATGCTGTTTTTATTTTCTTAAACTAGTACAGATTTTTAAAATCAGCCAGAAAGTCAATATCACAGTGCATCCACACACACACACACCTGTTTTATCCCAGTTCATAATAATCAGTGAACACTCAGCTGAGAAAGGGACATCTTTTATTTTATCTCTGTATGTCTCTGGTTTGTTTCATGACACCTCAATATGAGCAGAAATTAGGGTGTTATTAAAAATATATACATTTCAAATTAATATTTCAGCTTGTTCAGCCTTTTTATTCTCCAGCAGTGTTTCTCTGTACAGACCCTTCTCATGGAAGCAGATATATATATCTTTCTCAAGGTAAAAACTTTGTCTCGGTTCTACTCTACTAAAAGCCCAGTGCCCCTGACCTTGAACTTACCCCGGAGTATGTGAAGTACACTCACATTTACATATCTCAATTAGGACATTTCATGAGTATTAGTGTTATTTATTAATTGATTTTACAATTGAGGATGCCCCATGGTATAGGGACAGTCCTATATCCGAAGTATCACAGCAAAGGTAAAAACACACACACAGCTTGGCATAAAGACACTCTAGACCTTATGTAGCCCCGCCCCTTTTCAGCGTTGCGCTCGTTCCGTTCTGTATTTCCACAGCGATCTTGCATAGGTATGAATGAACTGCTCATAAAAAATTCCCGTTCGACATTTGTTAAGACATCTGCTTTACAATGCTTATGATAAACATTACAATGCTCATGATAACTTTTGTTAACTCTACAATAAGTAAATCCACTTCACCAGCTAATTACTCCTCGACAGCGATGCCATAGAAATATACAGGACAGAACCGGAAGTTCAAAGACAATATTCTAAAGATGACGGCGCCCACGTTTCTCTGGTGCATAAGGTCTATAATGGAATCAAAACTGAACAACAAAAAATACTTACTGTGCAGAGGTTTTTTCGTGCGACTGAGTAAAAGCTGTATTGCGTTGTTTTATTTTTTAAGGGACGCTTTCAGCCTGTCTCTGTTGTTGCAGTTAAACTGACCTAAATGCTGAAGGAAACTAGCTATGAATAGCAGAACGACCCTCACGGACAGCAATACCACCACGTGGGTCGCTCTCTTTTTCTCTCACGCTCTCTATCAATCTTTCACTATAAACTGTCACTGAATTTCCCCTCGTTTTCTCCTTTTCTTTTTCTCAAGCGTCCTCCCACTCGTCAATGCAGCACAAATGTTTTTTTTTAATCTGTTGGCTCAAGTATTCATGCCCTGTAGTCTGTTTAGATGCAGTCGTGCTTGTGTTGTGCGTGAGCGATTCTTTTAAAATGCTTCAAAACACATGGAGATACTGGCATCCCACACATGAAAGCGTACTGTTGCTGTTCTTATCTCTGAAACATAAGCACACAAATTCAATCCAAAAAGACTTGAGAGCTGACATCGCCACGTACGTGTGTGAAATTCTTGCTGAAAAGCACAGTAGCTGATAGTATGCAGCAGATGTTTGGCAACTCAAACACTCTGTACTCAAACACAATACAGTAATTCACAAAGATAAAGAGAAAAAAATAAGGACGAAATTCCACATGTGCCAGAAAATAAGCGCTCTCACAGAACCTGTCGCTCAAAAATCAGAAAATTGCCAATAAAACTGTCCAACATCAGTGTTAACATAACAATTTTTTTGCATTGGGACATTATTTTAATAACACTTAAGATCTGAAATCACATTAGCATAAAACAAATAACATTACTTTAATCATTTAATTTTTGAATTATCTAGAAATACACAATATCAGCTCCTTTTTCAGATGATATTATTGTTTGTAATAATTTGTAATGGTTGAAATTGAAATAAACAGTTGACATTGGATATTTAACTGATGCAGCATTCACTTTTAAAAAAACTTTTGAAAGCATTAATTTAAAACTATTAATTTAGGTTTTAGTGTTTTATTGTTCTATATATGAAGAGTTCAGATGCAAAAGCCTCTAAGTGCCATTTGAAATTTTCTTCTTTAATGATGATTTTTATCAAACTTGTATATTTAAGTTCAGTGATTTCACTTAAATGGCAATGATAATTACCTATTAATTGTTATTTAAGTGAAATTACTGAACTTAAATATACAAGTTTGATAAAAATCATCATTAAAGAAGAAAATTTCAAATGGCATTTAGAGGCTTTTGCATCTGAACTCTTCATATATATATATATATATATATATATATATATATATATATTTTTGTTTCTTGGCCATAATATTGGTAATTATCAGCTTTTCAATAGTGCCCAGAATTTGTGTAAGTGTCGTTGAAGATTTAAATGTTGCTGTTGTTAGTGTAAACATGAAGAGTGGTTATTCATAAAAGATGTACTATGCATTTATGCCACCAACATGAGACTTGTAAGAGGGGGAAGCAGCTGTGTATCTGGCTCACAGATGGGAAAATCACATGACAGGTCTGGCATTGCTTGTTCTCGAACTGAAAGCTAACCTTTCTCCATACTTGGGCAGCAAGAAGCACAAACCAATGACAGAGCTACACTTACAAGAGTGAGACACATAGACACACAGAAAGTCCTTCAACAGAACCCAGAGGAACTTTTTGTTGCTCAATGATTGTTTTTTCAAAGCACAACTTAATGATATTTCATTTAAACTTCCTCTAAGATGTTTCTTCAAAAATTGTTTAGGATAAATGTAAATAGATGCAAAATGAGAGCTTAATTTTCTGAAACTCAACCAAAGATTCTGCAAACTTGTTCTCCATATAATCCTGATGCTGAATAAGAGATGAGATATTAGAGTTTTCATACACACACACACACACATAAAGCTTTATTTATCATGTTGGAGGCTGGGAAAGTTCTGTTGTCACATAATTGAAGCCAATGGAAAAAGACAGCGAGAGGCAGAACAAACGGATGTTCTGACAAATGCTACCCGGGATGCCAAAAACATGACACATAACATGCACACAAACCTAATCAAACCGTTAAAGGGGTTATGACATGAGAAATTAAATTTGCCTTGATCTTTTTACATAAGAGGTATTTTTTATGGCACATAATGGCACAAGAGGTATTTGTACTATTAAAACATTCAACGTCCTACTCATAAACAAAGCAATTATTTAAAGGTGCCCTATGTAAAAATTGAGGTTAAAATATCCCAAAAATGAGCTACACACATCAAAAGAATGAGAAGAAATAAGGTTGATGATGTCATTAAAAAAATGAGAAGTTATAGTGCTGCCGAGATATTAACCTGAATTAGAATGCTAAATTACTAGCCCCGGCCCGGCAGGTGTCGTAATACCAGTTTCGGCCATGGGAAGCGGTATGCGGGCAGGCAACATTACCACCAGCCAAACTGCTGTACACGAGTAAGTCGCGCGGCTTGTGTGTACTTGAACCAGCTTGAACCTGATGTCAGTCGTGTGGAAAATACAGCCCACTACTACATTTCAGTTCAGGGAAGAGTTAAAAAAATGATTGGTCGATATCATGCATGAGGAATATATTTTGGTAAGTTGTAACATACTGTATCTTTCAACAGTGTTCGTGTTCTTTTACCATTAGTTAGTAGAGATGATCGGTTCATGTGCGTTAGGGATCTGTCGTGTAAAGCGCCAAAACTGTATTTATTGTTTGAATTGCGTAATAAAATTAACAGAATCTGAGAGCTGAGATCGGTCTCCGTGTCCTTTTCTGTGCATGACAAAATTGATGTGTGGCATGAGAGTGTGTGAAAAGTGTTGTGAGAGTTGGCAGCTCTGAAAGACGCTAGCTTGGTCTACATCAGGGAATGCTGTCTGTCAAATTAAAGGAGCAATGTGTGACTTTTAGCGACATCTAGTGGTTCGGTTGCGAGTTTGCACCAGGTTTGCCCTAAGGGCTCAGCCCACTGCTCACCCCTCCCTTTCGAAGAAGCTACGGTTGCTAAAACGGGACAAACATCTCGTCGGCTGAGACAGCAGAGAATAGCCAGAGTCAGCCAAGAGTGTGTAACATTGTCACTGTTTCTGTACCACAGTCCATTATAAACCACATCATGAATACTGTCTGTTTACAAAGCCATAGTCAGGTGAGGATCAAGGGTTTTAATATATAATTTAATAAAATAATAATCAGCTGATTGTCTCACAAACGTAACCAGCAGCACATTTCTCCCCACATACTGTAGCAAACCCATAATACAGCGAGGGAGCAGCTATATATTTTTTCTAACAGGGTAGTAATAGTTTAGCTGGCTAATATGAGCTGTTACTGTGGCTGAGCTGGGACGCGTCTGCATGAGTCCAAAGGTCGGAAGTGCGCGCGCTGTTACAATCATGTCATCTCCGCATCCCATAGATACTATTTACTACACACAATAGGCTTTTTTTCTCTGATTTTTAAAATTCTTCGCGATCGACTTTAGTGATAAAAGATTTTAGTAAAAGTCTCTATCGACGGGTTAGTGATTCCTGTAACGTACGGTTTTACGGTCAATGACATGAATACTAATCATCAGCTGTCTCACGAACGTAACAGCACATCTATCCCCAACATAACAAACCCATAACACAGCGAGGGAGAACTAAGTTACATGAAACAATCCCAACTACATATTTTACACCACTCACAAGGGAAAAGTCACTACTCACGGAGTGTAAGGCTAGCTTCCAGCTTTCCGCTACTTCTCTTTCAAGGTAGTGATGAAACGCGTTCTGTAGAGCTGTTTGTTTGCGTTCGGCTACGGTAGGAATATGACGTCACAACATGGCGACCTTCATAGAAGGGGATTCCCTCGGTTATGGAGCTATTAATGTCTCATTCTAAGGTAATAAAAACATTACGGCTAATTAAGTAAGTTCTTTATACACCACTGAAAACATAGTTATGGATGTCATATTGCATTTCTGTTAATAGATACTCAACTTTGTTACACATTGCACCTTTAATTAAAACTAATGATAAAAATGTAATATGAACAAAACGAATACCATAAAACTAGAAATAATAGCCTGGGCTTTAATTTTCCCATATTGTCGAAATGCACTGACTTGTCTATGAGACGGCCTTTATAATTTAGTATTGAGATGTTGTTCATTTAGTCTCTAAACTGTAAAAATCTCCAAATGCTGCACATGAAACTGCGGTCTTCCAACCTTTTACTATCGCAAGGGAGACAGAGCAACACAGCGCTCGCCCGTCTTGTTTGAAGACATGAGAGTGCGCGCGGCTGCGGAGGTATTTCTGGAGGTATACTGCCTCCATCTGGTATGGAATATGGTGTACGATTTGATTTTAAATGCCAGAGGGCACCTTTAAGCAAGCTCCAAAAACATTTCTTTAGAAATGTTGGCCCTATCATTGATAGGATAGCAT
Organism: Pimephales promelas; assembly: GCF_016745375.1. The sequence continues at coordinate 13,647,254 of NW_024121100.1, forward strand.
CTTGCAGTTGATGGAGGTTTGTGGGATGCACATCCAGGGCACGAAGCTCCCGTTCCACCACATCCCAAAGATGCTCTATTGGGTTGAGATCTGGTGACTGTGGGGGCCATTTTAGTACAGTGAACACAATGTCATGTTCAAGAAACTAATTTGAAATGATTTGAGCTTTGTGACATGGTGCATTATCCTGCTGGAAGTAGCCATCAGAGGATAGGTACATGGTGGCTATAAAGGGATGGACATGGTCAGAATCAATGCTCAGGCAGGCCATGGCATTTAAATGGTACAATTGGTACAAGGTACAAGGGGCCTAAAGTGTGCCAAGAAAACATCGCCCACAACATTACACCACCAGCCTGCACAGCGGTAACAAGGCATGATGGATCCATGTTCTCATTCTGTTTAAACGCCAAATTCTAACTCTACCATCTGAATGTCTCAACAGAAATCGAGACCATCAAACCAGGCAACATTTTTTAAGTCTTTAACTGTCCGATTCTGGTGAGCTCTTGCAAATTGTAGCCTCTTTTTCCAATTTGTAGTGGAAATGAGTGGTACCCGGTGGGGTCTTTTGCTGTTGTAGCCCGGCGTCCGCCTCAAGGTTGTGCGTGTGTGGCTTCACAAATGCTTTGCTGCATACCTCAGTTGTAACGAGTGGTTATTTCAGTCAAAGTTGCTCTTCTATCAGCTTGAATCAGTCGTCGGCCCATTCTCCTCTGACCTCTAAGCATCAACAAGGCATTTTCGCCCACAAGACTGTAGACATCTTTGTAAACCCTAGAAATGGTTCTATTCTATCTATCTATAACTAACTGTTAAGCCATCAGTGGCCTATTCAGATTCAGAGATTATTTTTGGACCAAGCACTGTGGTAAAAAAAAAAAAAAAGGATTCTTGTCAAATATATTGCCTATTTTCCACAGTCTGTCAGAGTATCACAGCAGCTGGTGAAATATTTTTAAGGCAGTTGTTCTCAAATTATTATTATTCATGACTCATGCCCCCCAAAACCTTTAAAAAAAATCAGGCTGATTGAGCAAATAAAGACATGATACATTTTAGTTTCTTTCAACATAGGCTACCTTCTGATGTTCATTCATGTTTATTTCTAATAGCTAATCTGTGTATTTAGTAGAGCTGTTATTCATTAGTTATGTGAAACCATGAAACAGCATTCACGTTAGCTTCCAAAATTCATTTTAAAATAACACTTGACAATAGGGTGTGTTTTCAACTATACACCATGTGTGTTTTGCAGTCACACTTAGGCTTTTACTCTATACCTAACCTAACCACTTAATACGATATGTTAGTGCATTGTAATACAATTTAAAATGCATTTTATTAACATTAACATAACATATCACATAACCCGGCAAAACACATGCCTTACCCCAAAACCTAACTCTTACCCTTATAATCCTAACCATTACCCTCCAGAACCTATAACCTCAAACCCATTAGCAGTAAATGTGGAAATTTTCCAGAACAACGTGTAATAATTAATCAATTCAGTCTTGTAGGTGTTTGTTGTTAGTACATACATAGTAGTTAAGGTAACTTAATTTAAAGCCAAGTGAGAACTATTTTTATAAGTACATAGCATTTGAATTTAGAACTCTATAGAACTCTAGATTATGGCCTGAAATGGGCTTGCCTGGTCATGTTTGAACTCTTTCTAGCTGAACCACACCTAAAGCATTCAATAACAAGTTTAAAAGTAACAGCATACGCCACATTCTATTAATGGCCAGAGGGCAATTTGGGGTTTTGTGAGAGGAAAGACTTACTGTACAAGAGAAACGGATATCAATTTCGGAAGATCTGAAATTTGAGACAGGCTCTTTTATTTGTTAGTATTTGTTAACATTTGTATTGGTAACCACAGCGAGGTGTTTGGGGTAGGGATAAATCTTTAAGTTTTTTCATGCAAATCCATCAAATTAAGTAAAGTTTAAAAAAATTACAAATAGAATTATAGGAGGTTAAGGTAAAATATATATATATTATATGAAAGATGCACTTACTGGTATATATAATATCAGTAAGTGCATCTTTCATACTGCATCATCGAAATGAGGCCAAATAATCTGTTCTTGTCAGCAGACCTGTTGCACCAATAGTTTATGTTGGATGTTTTCTTAAAATCTTTAATGGACAAAGTCAACACTTTTTTTGCATCAAATAAACGTTATGTTTATGTTTAAGGTTTGCTACTGAAATAAGGTAGTGTTAAGTTAATTTGTAATGGAATTATGGCTATTTCAGGATGCCTTTATTTGTGATGGCTGGTGACCTGAATAAGCAAATGGGAGGTTAAACGACAAGGAGTGATGCCACAACATGTCATGGACAAGGGATGCATTGTCTCTTTATCCGATTCTTTTCTGAATTAGCTAATTAACTAACAATACAGCGCGCGAGACTCCGACAAGCGTCCGCCTCCGCCCCTCTCTTTGTCTTCACAAATATCCTTCGCTCAACTTCGGCTTTCTGTGCCAGAGGAGTAAGAATGAAATTCGTGTTGGGAATGGGATAATACATAAATAACAACACATATATATTAGAAGAGCGTTTTCAGATCTGGTCTTTCTTCTGCTCAATAACTGGCAAAGGACATATCGCTCGTACGTTGTTGCGATATGAATGATTCGTTCTTTTGAATCGGATCTTTTCAACGAATCACTATTCCGGCTCACAAAATCATTCTGAACGGACAAAATCGGTCAGAGCGGTTTTCGAGTCAACACAAATCCGATAACTGCACGGACATGATCGATATGTTATGGCTGATTAGTGAACTGATGATGACGTTTAGTGGGAAAGGATGATTAATGGGATATTGGCCTACTTTAATATATAAATAACAGAAATTACACACAACACAGGCGAAACAAAGCAGCATTTAAAATTATTTAAGTAATATTCGTTTAAATTAATAGTTCAAAAACAAAAGAAAAAAACATTGTGTTTAGCCTATTGCTAATTTGGGATGCAGAAAGGAAATTTACGTGCCGTGAAAAACGATCGTGTTTTGAAGTGGATGATTCAAAGAATCGTTCAAAAGAACCGATACGCGTAAATGAGTCGGACTTTTCCGTCACAACTCATGCTTTAAAAAAGAACTCTCTCTCTCGCTGCAGAAAAACACATCGCCAAACGCGTAATCAGAGCATTTAAAATTAGTGTGAAACTGAGCATGCATGATGAGGCTGAGCAGATGCACTAAACCAAACCAACAATATGCATTTGGACATTTTCTTCGTGATACATTTAATATCCACGTTTCGGAAGTTTTATTCTGTAACATCGACAGCAATAGGAATATAAGTCCAGCCAAGATTAAAGAAGAACTGCACAAACCTTGACTGGTGTGAATGTAGCGTCCCCTCCACGCCGCTGCTGTTATTTAGAGGCGTGCAGCTGGTTCTCCTCCGCGCTGTTTTCAGATAGGAAACTCGACCAATCAGAACACTCGTCACATATCTTTACGCGTATGAATTGATATAACGAGTGCAATTGGCCGTTTTTAAGGAACATTTACAAACGCACTGTTGTGATCAACTGCGATGTTCACTAATGACTAATGACACATTGAAGCTCTCTCTCTAGGGTTTATTTTTAATTCTCTATGAATTGGGCTAGTATATAATTATTTTTTAATTATTTGGCTATTTTAATGATATTATTGTGTGTACACCACATCAGTAAATATGTAAATATAGTACATCTTTGTTTGACCACCAATAATCGTCTAACTAACAAATATTTGTAAAATATTTAATAACAACATTTTCTTATTATTGTAAAACTCTAAAATGTGCTGATAACAAGATCTGAGAAGTCTAACAAAAATGTTACACTTTATTGTAGGTGTCCATGTTCAGTGTAAATAGTAGGCCTATTTATTTTTAAGATAGGCTACATTTATGAAGGTGAAAAAAACTGTTTACAGTTTAAATCATCAAGTGGTAAGGTATTTTCAGACAATTTTTTTTAATTTTTTTTTTTTTTTATTTGTTTTTAAGGATGTTCTATTGTGATGCCTGAACAATGCTGAATGTGTCTCGTGTGAAGTGATGCAGAGGAGACTCACGGTGGCGCGCGAAGCTAAAGGATTGTGTGCGTCTCAGGCCCGGGGTCACCACGGGTCACCGCCTCTCGCATGACAACACATCGTCGGGAGGATCAACATTTTTTCCCATCAACGTAGGAATTTCAAATCTCGCAGATGTGCTACAGGAAAAATGTTTATAGTGTGTGTAGTAGCCTATGCCTTGTACTTGCAGATAAATTGAATATACAAAAATAGCTGCTAGCAAACTAAAAAGAGCTTTTAAACTAATAAATGTGGTCTGAACCAAACAGTCTTAACAATTAACATGTATAAAACAATAATACACGTTACTAATATAATTTATTTAAAATTTATTTTAATTTTTAAGACATTTGAAGTCGACGTGAGTGTTATTGTTAAGTTTAGTTAAGCATCTCTCCACACGATGGCGCCTTCAACCTATTTATAAACAAATGCAAAAGGCATCTTGGAAGATTATTATTATTATTTGTTTTAAGCAGTTAGTTTTTAAATCAACTTCTGGAAAGGCCATATATAAACAAATAACCAATACAATAAATGATAAACATCCAATACAATAAATTATTACATTATTTAAATAAATAAAAATATTACACTGGGGGAAAAAGTGATGCTTTTACTATTTAAAGTTTCAAAATACCCAGAAAAAGAAAAGTGTAAAGCCAGTAGCACAGGGCTGGCTTTATTTAATCACTCTTAAAAAGATTTGCCCTAGCAACCCTTCACACAAGCGAAAGCATCCCCTCCTGTACGAAAAAGCCCAGATTGGTTAGTGTGTCTGTGAAAAAGTCTTAGGTTGGTTGGGAAATAAGGCGAACTGTACTGCTGTAATCAGGGTGACATGCATGACTGCGCTCCTCTAATTCTCTTTCACATGGACAGATCCTTACAGACAGAGTTCAGCTTTCAGGTATAGCCTCTCTTTAAGACCGAGATCCCCATACAGAAGCGTGTTTGGACAGCTTTAAACTCTTATGCCACAGCAATGAAACATTGATACGACAATTAGGAGAGTTTATGACTTTTATCGATACAAACTCATTTAAAAAGTCTTTTTTTAACTTAAGAATTTTAGTTCGTTTGTAGCACTGTAGTTTTTTTTTTTTTAAATTAGCATGATTATGACTTTATAGCATTGAATAGCATAAGTAAAAAAAAAAAATCCTGCCATTGAAACGACTTTCAACTGGCTGTTTTGCAGCTTATAAATATGACTGTCATAAATATAATTATTATTAAAACGTTAACTGTATAACCTACGCACTTATTTTGTAGTTTTTTCACTTAATATTGATTGATAAAACATATCACATTATCATTAAACATAAACATTTTACGATAATATTTATATTATTTTTGATTTTGCATAACCTATACATAACAATACGTATTTTACGCAATTTGTAAGAAAAAAACACAAGGTAGGCATAAATAAAAGTAGGCATTAGAGATAATATCATTATTGTTATAGTCTTCTTATCGAAAAGAAAAAACACCAGCGCTAAATATGGGATGAACTTGTTGCGTACAAAGATGCTTCTGTTCACGTTTCCCAGCTTTGTGCATTCTATTTTTTTCTTTTGTAGAGCTTTTCCTTCACAAAACAAACATGTATGCAGCATATCAGTTTATTCTTAAGATATTAAAATACTTTAATCTTTTTGTACTGGATTGTTTGGTGTAATGTAGGGCGATTAAATTACATTGTGATAGGAGAAAATTCCGCTGACGTATTGCTCTTCTTCAATGCACAATGCACGTTTACAAAAACAGATTAAAAATGGTCACATTACAGAACTTCAGAATCCGAAAGTAAGTTAAAACGTTTTGTTGTATCGGCTCCACAGAGTTTGCATAAAATGTTGTGGTAAATTTAACAATAAAAAGTAATGGGATTTTATGCTTTAGTCTGTTTCACTTGTGCTTTTCTTTTGCGCACTATAGTATTAAAACGTCTCCATTGCTTTGGCTTTCCAAAGAGCTTGAATTCTATAAAAGGAAAAAAAAAAAAAGGAAAATCCTCACATCTTTGATTTTTTCCCTCCACGATTCAACACGATATTGCACTTTAAAGCGTAGCCAACCTTCAGGATTAAAACGTTCCCAGTGAAAAAAAAAGCAGAAGATCCAGGCGTTTTGGCGCATGAAGTCTGAGTCTGGGAGTCTGGGCGAACACAATAAACCTGTTGTTAACCTTGCTGTGAAAATATGTTTGATGAAAACAGCCAATTGTTGTATGAAATGTATTCAAGTATAAAATAATGCCCTTTGTTGGGCACAAACTTGAGCAATGTGGGGGTACAAAAGTCCCCTGTGGCATGAATTGCGCTTTGGCGTCGCCACTTGGCGCGTTACCCAGACCCCTCTATACGCGATTGTTTCTTTCTTTCTAATGACATTTACCGGATCAAAACATGCTGTTAATTCGATCAGAAAGCTTCACCCTTCGCAACAATACCAGAATAATTTCTTCCAAAGTTTGTTAAGTTGACCGAAATTAGGCAAATGAATAGGGGTCTCCAGGCGCAGGTGACGGAGAATAATGCGCGTCAGGACCAGCTGCATTCTTCTTTATTTCTCCTTTTCTTTTCTTTCACTGCATTATTAAAATTTAGGCCAATGAAACTATTCATTCCGCTCAATAGACATTTTCTTATAGGATAATAGGATACAAATTGAGCCCCTCTGAAGGGAATCCAGCGGTGGGTAACCCTCGTGTGCCAAAGACTGCTGGAGTCTCTAACATGGTCGGAGGGGCCGCTCGTGTGCCAGGCCGGGTCCCCACACCTGCCGAGGCCCCTAACAAAACTAGAGAATGTAAACAAAAACCCGGCCGTAGCCCATGAAAGATGGACGTGTCACCAAGTCGTGTGAGAAACGCGGCGAACAAACGGGGGGACTCTGTCTCCAAAAGGTCTCCCCTGAACTCGGCGGAACAGCCTATTATGTGCTTACTTAATTACTATAATAACAGTAGACAGGCTTTAAACCTGAGACGGGCCTGGGATGGAAGTTAAGATCGCTTGCTGGGACCCATAAACAGGCGATCGTGTGAGAAACGCGACGTGGAACAGAAAGAGACGCCTTGCTCCATGGGCTTTGTTTTCATTGCGCGCTCTGCGCTCGCGAGCGAGCCACATCCAGCAAGGCCTGTTACTATGCAAATAATATTCTACAACCCATCACGTGTCTTTAGATAGGCCACGTGGATTAACAAAATAGGTCTGCCCCCCGCTAGCCCACAGCTTCAGGTTTTACTATTTCTTTAACTGATCCTAAGTGCACACATTAACCAAAAGCTCGCCTTTAATCCTATGGAATAATTTAGGGCCATGAATGCGCGAGCGCTTTATAAGCGGCTGCCTCCACTCAGCTCATCTCAGTCTAAAGTGTCTAGAAAGAAGAGCGCGTACATAGTCTAGCTACAATATTTTCACATTTTGTCCTAGTTTCAACCAAACGATGGCGTCAAAGATGAAGGATCGCAAGGTATGTGGACACTTTGGTGGTGAACACATGATGCATGCACGCAGACGATTGTCTCTTTCAATGTTTTTACTGTTTTTTTTTTTAATGGTTGAGGGTTTTTTTTTTTTTTTTTTCAGATTGGCATAATACTAATATTTCCTACTTAAACGGTCATTTCAGCTTCTAGTTGCGCGCAGTTTTAAGAAAAGGCTAAACCATTACGGGATGGACCTATTGTATTGCTGCAGAGGTAGAATGCTTGATTTTCCTGGTCTTATATTTCATGTAAGCCAGTGGTTCATTCTAAAGAAATTAATTTTATATAATTTCACTTGGTTGCGATGTAAAAGCGCTTTACGCCCTGCCTCGGATAGAAGTTTTGCGCGCGTGCACGGAAGCAAAGCGCGGCACTGCTCTCCACTTACAACTTATTGCTAATCAAGTAAAACTTACTGCAGTATATTTTATCGACCGAATAAATTATCCTACCGAGTTTCATTAACGTAACAACAACCTATCCGTTGATTATTTTTGATATTTATCAAGTTTTATACACCTCACAATATATCCATGCTTATTTTGTTTTTGGTGATGACACTTTTGTTCCCTTAATTTTTTTTTTTAATCTTATTATGTTCCCTTCCTACAGAAAACTCCTGTTTCTCACAAGGTCATTGAAAAAAGAAGAAGAGACCGAATCAACAGATGTCTAAACGAGTTGGGAAAGACAGTTCCTATGGCGTTGGCTAAACAGGTGGGCAGCTGAAACTTTTAATGAGTTTAAGTCTTGTAGGTGCTCATGACTGCCTTGATTCTATGCATGTATGTATATATGTTATGACTAACAAAACCTGTGTATTAAAACAGAACTCTGGGAAACTCGAGAAAGCAGAAATCCTGGAAATGACGGTGCAGTATCTGCGCGCGCTCCACTCCGCAGACTTCCCGCGCGGGAGAGAAAAGGGTAAGGAACACGAATAAATCATAAAATAACAAATTAAAGTAAAAATATGAACAAATTAAATACAATTCCGCGTTAACATCGCGAGAGAATAAATAAATAAAATTTCAAAACATCAAATCAAGCTCTGTCTCCCATGATGAATTGCTGTCTAATAAGGTTCTTTGTTTTCTCAGGAGAACTGCTGACAGAGTTTGCAAATTACTTTCATTACGGCTATCACGAGTGCATGAAGAATCTCGTTCACTACCTTACCACCGTGGAGCGAATGGAGACCAAAGACACCAAGTACGCACGGATTCTCGCATTCCTGCAGTCCAAAGTCGTAACCGAGCCTGTGTTTGGCACGTTAGGCACCATCTCACCAGACCCTACGGACCTTCTGTGCCAGCTGGAGTACCAAAGTTCAAGTCCAACCGAATCAGTGTTTCAGCAGAGCCCACCCGGACACTTTTCCTGGCACAGCTCCACGCGGAGCCCCACGCTCGCGTACCCAACGATGTCTCAGCACAGTGGATACTTATCACCAGTTCAGGGACTCGATCATCATTACATGAACTTCATCGGGCACTCACACCACAATGCCTTCAGCTTACACAATGCACAACACGCTGCTCTGTAAATACGTCTGCATATGTCCTTAATTTATATATGTGTACATGTTTTATTTTAATATGTAGTTATATCATGAAATAAATGATGTTTGCATAAGATTATGTCTTTTGGCGCAATGCTGGAAGTTCTTTTTCATTGAGGAATAGGCCTATGTGTGCTCATTGTGGGGAAAAAACATCAGTAATTTTGAAATTCAGCTGTATATCTAGATAACATTGACAGAACTGCAAACCTATGAGAGTTTATAGTTTTAATGAATTAACCAAACTATATATATTTTGAGCAACATTAGAACCAAAACTATAATTGGTGCGAACAATGAAGACACGTTGGTGATTTTTATTATTTTAATCTTAACATGTCTAATCGCATATTTGTATTCAAAAGTAGCCTATAAATAGTCATTTTTAAACTATTTATTATGACGTTTTAAGAAAACAAGCTCATTTTCATTAAAAGGTGTCTCTTTTAAAGAGAAAATTTCCTCTTTGCAGTATTTTATCTTTTTATCTTTTGTTGGTGTAACCATATATATTTAGGTTTATTAAGTAATATTAAATAACACTTTTATTTGAATAAAATCTAATTAATGAAGCACCGTTTTTACGTTTCCAGTTTTTTCAGTCTAAAAGAGGAAGGATATTCTAATTAATATGTAATAAACAGCTACAATAACATTGGTCAGATATTTAAGATCAAATACTTAAAAAATAACTTTGCACTATGGCAAACTGGACATTATTAGCACAATGTTAAAGATGTTTGTCTAGTGTAATTAAACATATTTCTTATAGCATGACATTTTATTCTTTTATTATTTAAATCTGGGAAATAGTTCAATGCACAAAATATTGTTCTTTGTTCTCAACTTCAGTTTTGACATGCACAAATTCTTATGAAGATACCATGGCTAAATTTGTCTTTGTAACTATAGACAGTATTGTCTCTAGACAGAGTCTCTAAGATTAACACTTAGCGTAATGGTCTGCTGGTCTGAGACCCCTTGATTGACAATAAGCCTCTCTTTAGGGGAATCCCACCCCCCGTCCCCTCACTCCCCATCTTATATCCCAGTGTCTCGTCCACCTATATTTAAATAGGATGCAAATAACAAATCAAAGTGATAAATACTAAATACTCTAGTGAGGGGGTCTGGATGTAAGATCTTTTAACACATAACGGCAACAGTTGCAGTAATACTTTTATGAACTCTGGTTTTAATTTAAGTCGCAATTATCTAACCGTGGATTCATTAACACCTGGGTTTTTACTGCTTTTTGAGACTTTCTACTTGAATCTCCATTAGGCCTAATGCTTTTTTTGGTCCTGTGAAAGCTTTTGGGATTGAGGCATGGCTCACACCATCCAATCTTTCTTTAGAAGACCATTTGTCCATTACAGGATTTCTATGTCATTATTTAAAGGGTGGACACCTGTGCGACCCACAACACCAATCTCACCTCCTTAGTTTACTTATATTGAATTGGCTTTTGGCAAAGTCGTAAGATTTGTAACACAGAGGTTCACTTACTTTCTGCACTGTGAATGATTGCTCGATGACCAATAAATGTTTGTGTTGTTAGTTAAATGGATATAGCTCACCCCAAAATGAAAATTACCTCATTACAAATGTATTCTTCTGCTGAACATAAAATAAGATATGGGTAGAAGAAGATATATCCCTTTGATTTCCAAAGTATGGGGAAAAAAAATAGAGTCCCATCAACACTTTGGTACCCATATTCGTCAGAAGAATATCTTCATTTTTGTTCAGCAGAAGAAAATAAATCCATACCGTTTTGGAAAAACACAGACAACACCAGCCAATGAACTAAAGAAACCGAGGGCATTATATCCACAAAATAATGAACTAAAATACAAACTGGTGTGCTCCAATTAATCATATAATGAATTGTCATGACAACCAAGGAACATGCAGGAACATAAAACAAAGGAAACAGCATTACAACAAATAGAGACATTCTAAAAGTCCTTGAATTTTTTTTTTTTTTGTCTGGAAATATTTTGTTTTTCTTTTTTCTGATGAATAGAAAGTTCAAAAGAACATTTATTTGAAAACAGATGTCTTTTGTAACATTATACATGTGTCTTTTGGTCAATTTAATGCATCGCTACTGTATAAAATATATGAATAAAAAAATCTGTATTTTTTTTTGAGACACTGCAGACATGTGTCCCTGCAGTTTTACTTTTTTTTCCTGACATAATATTTAAGGGAGTGACATCATCATGGTTGCATTTATTTTAGCCTCTTCAAAAGCACAAGAATATTGAATGTAAATACTGCAATGGGGGCAGCTACATTTGCTAAGGCCATATTATGCAGTGCTGTGCTATGTGATTATTATATGTGCTATGTGAATCAATCTAGACAATATGTGTCATTTCAATGTGACTTAAGCAAATTAGACAGACAGTTGTTCACTGTGGTCGGGATTAGCTTAGGGGAGAGATGGCCACCATGGTGGAAAATAAAAGAACTCTTCCCTTATTGCATATCATTTTACCAGTTTCCAGTCAGCCATGACACTGATTGTTTCTGAGATGTTGGCACTTATGTCCCTCCCTCTTTAACTGTAGAGGGTTTACTCTCTTTGGACTCTACAATCGCAGAAGTGAATCACACCCCCGTCTCACAGACTTTTGACACCCACCAGAAACCAATATCACTCAGGTATGCTCAACAGGGATACCTAAAGGCACATACTGTCCTACAGTATGGGTACACAACAGGTGTGATTTTGGCTCAGATAGGTGACTTAAATCTGGGACCCCTCCTCAAATCATGAATTCTTCCCAATGCCGTTAAGTCTTTCTTTAAGTAAGTTGTATGACTCCAAGAAAGCACCAAGAAAAGAGTAAGGAAGAGAGAGGGATTCTGGAGAAGGCGGGAGAGGTTGTGATACTTTGGCGGGGGTTGCTTCATTGTGATTGGACTGAAAGGAAGACAATCTTGGGTTCCTTGGGCTTCATCCTTGAGTGGACATGAAGAAAAATAATCAGCACCATGAAATCAAAGCTCCTAAAAAGAGAGCCAGAATTTATGCATGAGACTGCAGGGCACAACCACAGACTAAAATACATTTATATTATATTATATTATATTATATTATATTATATTATATTATATTATATTATACTATGTTGTATTATATTATACTGTGTTATATTATATTATATTATATTATATTATATTATATTATATTATATTATTATACTGTGTTGTATTATATTATACTGTGTTATATATTATATTATATTATATTATATTATATTATATTATATTATATTATATTATATTATATTATATTATATTATATTATATTATATTATTATACAAGCAGGTATATAGTCTATATATAAATAGTCTCTTATGTTCACCCAAGGTAAAAAATACAGTAATATTGCCTAATATTATTATTATTATTTTTTTTTAATTGAATGTATTCCTGTATTGGTAAAGCTGAATTTTCAGCATCATTACTCCAGTCAGTGTCACATGATCCTTCAGAAATCATTCTAATATGCTGATTTGAAACATTTCTTCTTCTTATTAAAACAGTTGTGCTGCATGCTTAATATTTTGGTAGAATATAGGCTAAAAAAGTATCATGGATGAACTCACCAAGACCCACAAACACCTAGCACTTTTGGGATGAAAAGCTCAGTTGTCTGTCATACACCTGTCAGAGCGAGTAATTGATGGATGAACAGACAGAGAGATGGATGGATGAACGGATGATTAGATGAATAACACAAAGCTGTTTGCCAAAAACGTTGATGCAGAAAAGAGGAGAGACGAGGGAGAGAAGACAAAGAGGACATGCAGATGGGAAAAACGATAATGCCATGAAAGAGGAAAGCGATGAAAGAGCACTGAGTGACCAACAAGCCAATATTGGTTTAAATCCGCAGAGGGAACACTGTGTTAAGCGGAGGGAGAAAAGCTGGTAAAATTAGAGTCCTTTAGCTTCATCACACAATATGAATCAAACCAAATGAAGCAGAGCTAAAATGGCTCAGGGTTTTATTCTATTGTCATGTAAAATATCTTAATATGCCAAGAAAAGGAGCCCAAAAATAATTCTCATCTAAAGTTTTATTTATACGCAAGAAATTGTGTTAAGATAACTTTGGGTCTTGTCTAAACGAAAAATCTGATGCTACAGGGTATAACACATTAATGTTCTATGTGCACTCAATATGATTGACACTCTCACAACTGATATGAGTATATGAAATCAGCCCAGAAGGCCTACACAGACCAAATTGACCAAAATATGCTTGTCAAGAATGATACATCAGCCACTATATCAATACAACTATATAATAATTTTTTATGTTATCTGTTACATCCCTGTGGTTGTGCGTGGATGATTCTTTCTCTCTCTCACACACACATTCTAAGGCTCGCTCCACCACTGGTCTGCTGTTGGCTGGGAGAGCTGCCAATATCTATGGCGTGACGTCACCTCTTCAATGTGAATCACAACCTCACTGTTAACTTATCTGGCCTTAGGTCGTAAGAGTTCGTAACATTATCGTTATCAGCCTGATTTTTTGGCCAATATATTAAAGCCAATAAATAATGGACTATTTCCTTCAGCTGAGACATTTCAGATGACCACAGGTATGTACAACATTTGTTAAATGTGACTGTTCACCATGGTTTTGAATTGCTTGAAATATGATTGGAGTATTCTCTCTGTATCTTCTTTCATAGAAGAGCTAGCCTGATATCAGGTGCTCCTGCCCCTCTTAGATTATGGGACCCAAGTCAGGTCTGGTTCCTGTCCCTTCTGTTGTTGTTTTTTAATTATTATTATTAATGGCGTGTGTCTTCTGTGAACCTCAGGTTGCTTCCCTAGGCTCCAGTTGAGATGGAGTCAGTTGCTAATATAATAGTGCTGCATGTTACATTGCGTCCCCAATGCATATTAGCCATAATACGAAGTGACCATTCTTGAAAGGGAATGTAATCGGGAACGATATTGTGTGGCCTGCCGCACTATTGCAATCGGTCAGAGTCTGTCACTTCAGTCGGTTTAACCTGATTTTATGGCAGAAAGCTGAGCTTTCATAGCCATAAGCCGCACTCATTCTGTCAGGCTCTGATTTGCTCAGGCACAGAATCACCTGATTGGTTCGCGTGTCTGAGCCGCTTGACTATAGGGTGTACAGTTGCTGCAGCACAGCCAATGGGTGAGCTTGCTCTGCTGTGGTCACTGTGTAGCTGCACTGCATTTTAAATATAGGCTTCAATATTTCTCGAGGAAAGGAGTTTCCCCACTGCGTATTAGCTATGCAATACTCGTTCCCTACTCTCAGGGAACGGAGGTTACATTAGTAACCGAGTACGTTATCGGCTTTCAAAACAATGAATTATCGGTATCAGCTGAAATGTTCATATCAGGGCATCCCTATTGAGTATTGACAATTTTAAAATGAAACAATGCATCTCAAATGATCTCCCTCAGCAATCTGAAATATCGTATAACTGTGAGCTATCACTGTTTATTCAGAAATAAGCAGGTATAAGGAGGTCAAGGGCATGATAACTAACACCTGTCTCTAATTCCAGTGATTGGCGAAGAAACGGGATATAAGCACCCTGCAGACCTCGAACAGGGAGAGAGAGACTACACGTTTGGATTGTGATTTTGAGTTTGTATTTGGATGCGAGGCTGAACGCCTGAGTTGATTTGCACTGACCGTTCCAATCACACCGGTGTGATCGTACACTCCAGGGACCAGCCGAGACTGATCACACCTGTGTGATTGTACGTTTAATAACGTTAGAGGTCCCCTTCAAGAGAATTGGTATGGAACTCATCGGGCCATTACAACATTCAGCATGCGTCATTTTGCGTTAGTTTTAGTGGATTATGCAACACGATATTCGGAAGCAGTGCCGTTAGGCAACATTTCTGAAAAGAATGTGGCAGGCGCGGTTTTCGCATTATCTCCTGACAGGGAATCCCCGAAGAGATTCTAACTGATCTGGGCACCGTTTGTCTCATACACTAAGCAAGAACTTTTATAAGAACTTTTGGGGATTAAATCGATTCACACCAGCGTTCATCACCCACAGACATAGGCTTGGTGGAACAATATAAATGCACTTTGAAATGTATGGTTCGCAAATTCATAAAAAAAAAATGCCAAAACTTGGGATACATGGCTCGAGGCCCTGTTGTTTGCGGTGCAGGAGGTTCCACAAGCCTCCACTGGGTTTTCCCCATTCAAGCTTCACTATAGTCGTCAGCCCCATGGGGTGCTTGATGTCATTAGAGAGGCTTGGGTGGAGCGGCCTTCAAATAGCCATAGTGAAATTCAGTATTTCGTGGACCTCAGAGCAAAACTCCACACATTGTTGCAGCTCTCTATGGAGAATTTGCTCCAGGCGCAGGGCAGACAAAGTCAGGTGTACAACAGGGTCATTCAAGAGATGCAGTTTTCACCAGAAGATAACTTGCTTGTCTTACTTACAACATCTAGCCCTAAGTTACTGGCGAACTTCAAAGATTCAAATTTAGCATCTGAATCTTTTTAAAATGCTGGAGGTGTCCTTAGCAAGCTTATGAGGACATTGATAATGGTTAGACATATTCCAGGCAACAGAGAATGGTTTCTTGCCAACTAAAATGATCGGGTAGGTCCAGCGGAGCTTATCTTCCAAATAGATTTCAATGTGTCTTCATCCAGGAGTGCTAGGCTAACTCAGTAGCCTGCCTGACTTTGTCATAATCATATTCTAGTCAGAATGTGAGTCTGATACTGTTCCATATAGGGCTTTAATAATGAGGCGTGTCTTAACCGTACCAGGGAAAAAAAAACCCTCTGCACTCAATTGTACACCAACAACCAAGCAGGGAAACGCAGTAAGTGACGTATGTTGAGCTACGCATAGTTGTCAACAGGACTCAACTGTATGCACGCTGGAAGGAGTGTTGCTTCTCTTACTTGGTCCTCTATGAGTGCGACCAAAGGAGAAACCACAACGACCACAGGGTTTTCATTGCGTCCCATTTTTTTAGCGGCCATCAGAGCCAGCTGATAAATTAAACTTTTGCCGAATCCGTAGGAAGGACGGCAAACACATCTTTCCGATCGACAAATGCCTTAATTGCAATTCTCTGTTCATCTTTTAAAATTAATGCGCTGTCAACAGACACGATTGCAGATTCTATACATTCTCCAGCTACAGTCATCTTTGAGGGAAACCAGTTTAACCCAAGCGCTCTGATATGTGATGATTACCCAACTGCAAATCGTCTGTCCATCATCACTTAAAGCCCGCCCTGGCAATTTGATTGGCCCGACGATTTCTGAACCGATCATAATTACTCCTCAATGGATTGATTGTAAATATCCAACGCACATGGCACCCTTTAACGTAAAATGAGACGCAGATATATTTGGGCAGAAGGCGCCCCCTAGTGGTCTAACCCTTACCCTACACCATACCTAAACTTAACCATAACCGAAGCGTCTCATTAGACGTTAAAGGGTGCCATGTGCGTTGGATATTTACGCTTTTGCAAAAGCGTTGTATATGGCGCTTTGGGATGAGAATGCGTTGGAACTTCCTGACCAAAAAATGGTATCCAGGCTACAAACTCAGAGAACCGGGCAGAGAAATCCAACAAAGGAAGACACTCAAGGGCAAGGACAAAAAACGCAGCTGCTTTGTCCATTTCTCCATTTTTATTAAATGGCTCAGGGTTCATACTGTGTATAGAATCCAAAGATTAAAAAAATTACGCATTATGCAGGTTAAATGATACAAAGGATACAAAGTCTTTAAAGGTGCCATCTAACATCATAAATCAAATCCTACTCCATATTCCATAACAGATGGGGGCAGTATACCTCCAAAAAATGACTTGTGCTCCTACCATCGCGCATGTTATTCAAATCATTTGACATGATAGTAAAAGGTTGGAAGACCGCAGTTTCACGTGGAACATTTGGAGATTTTTAGAGATCAGAGACTCAATGAACTAAACACTAGAGTGAACTAAACTAAACACTATGAATCTCAACACTAAATGATGAAGACCGCCTCATAGATCTCAAAAACAAGCTGGTGCATTTCGACGGTATGGGAAAATAAAAGCTTGGGCAATTATTTGAAGTTTATGGTATTCGTTTTGTTCATATTACACTTTTATTGTTAGTGAATTAATTTGACAGACAGCATTCGCTGATGTTGATCAAGCTAGCGCCGTGAATTCACCGTGAGACACACGCAATTGACACTTAGCAAGCAGGTTAGTTAAGCTCTCAGATTCTGTCAATTATATTACGCAATTCAAAGAATAAATACCGTTTTGGCGCTTGTACATGTTACACTACAGATCCCTAGCGCACGTGAACCGATCGTCTCTACTAGCTGGAAAAAGAACACGAACACTGGTGAAAGATACAGTATGCTACAACTTACCAAAATGTATTCCTCATGCATAATGTCGACCAATCATTTTTTGAACTCTTCCCTGAACTGAAATGTAGTAATTGGCTGTATTTCCACACGACTGACATCAGGTTCAAGTACACACAAGCCGGCGCGAGCGCGACTCACTCGTCTATTGCAGTTTGGCTGGTGCTAACGTTGCCCGTCCGCATACCGCCTCCCATGGCCGGAACTGGTATTACGATACCTGCCGGGCCGGGGCTAGTAATTTAGCATGCTAATTCAGGTTAATATCTCGGCAGCACTATAACTTGTCAGTTTTTTAATGACATCTTTGCACTTATTTCTTCTCATTCTTTTGATGCGTGTAGCTCATTTTTCGTATATTGTTACCTCAATTATTACATATGGCACCTTTAATAAGCAAAGAGAAAATTCACTTTACACATGAAACCTTGATGTTGATAACCATGAACTGAGAGCACTAAGGGCTTAAATATACATTATATTATTATAGACTGATCCTTATAGTTTATCAACTAGAGGAATGTCTGCACGTCGTCCACTGACCACGATTTAGCCATTTCTTTTTTGGAAGTTTTTTTCTTTCCTTTTTTCGAGTCAAGCAAGTAGTTTTCAAACAGGTGTTTTAAACATGTTTACAGCATGATTGTAACTTCGATTATGCCTACATGAAGCAATAGGGTTAATATGATTAGTTAAAATATCAACTTCCATCTCTCTTTGTAGTGTGGTGAAAGCTCCTAAAGCCAATGTAGCCATCATTTCTTATAAACCTCTGACCTATTGACCCCTTTGGCTGAGGTGGTGTTTGGTCTGCTGATTATGACTGGATGTCCTGTGTTTGTCCATTAGGAGCGGGCGGTAATCCAGGCGTCCAGAAGGGTGGGTGTGAAGGGTAGAGAACACACTTTTCAGCTCTTCCTGGCTCTGGCACACTCCCCACAGCTGTAGTACAGCACCCAGATCAGCTGCAGACAGAAGCCCAGTGCTGGAGCCATCTAGCCGGGCACAGGCCTTTCTAAGAGCCTTGGTCTTACGTTGGAGCTGCAACAACAAAACAGAAGCAAAATGTGAATATTCCTACATGCATTCACACATATCATCACCTATAAATAACAATTCATCACCTTTTTCCTGATCCTGTGACTTAATGTTTCAAGAGTAACAGATTCTTTAGTTTCTCTGGGAGTCTGCAGAACAGCTGCCATATTGGACCCATGCTTCCATACATGGCCCTGGTATAGAAAAGGCCTAAGGAATTCTATGTAGGATACACTGACAGAAGAAAACACATTTATGACAAATTCCTTGAGGACATGAAATTCTCAGTCAATGAATGTGAAATCTCTATAAAATATATTTTAAATGCATTCTAAATATTTAGGTTTGATAGGCTTGATCCAAAACCATTTAGATGTATTACTGTATAATGGATATATTGGCTTATGATTTTTGATTTTGTAACACTTTACTTGAAGCCTTTTATGAATAGATCATTATATCATTTATTATATATTCTTAACATTGTTTATATTCTGACCATATATTTTCATGCAAGGCTTAATAAATGCATTAAAAATATTTTATAAAATATAAAAGCTTCAAGTAATGTGTTACAGTATATGTCTTGATTTATTTATTAATCTACTAATTGCAGGGTTGATCCTCCATAATGTTTGTTTGTGTGCAAGAGTATCTACCTGTCATCATGGTTGATGTCAAACTTCCTGGCCAGTAAATCGCACTCATACTGGCTGAGATGAACACAGAGATTCATAAGAATCTCTTTAAATTCATCACTGCTAACAAAGCCTGTTCCAGAAAAATCCATTTCGGAGAACTCAGTCCAGAGCTCAGAAACAGACAACTCCACCTGTTGAGAGCAAGAGAGAAAAAGGTTCAGAAAATGGTCTAAATAGCATAATCATATATCTCAGCTCTTTTAGGTAAAGAACATTACACCACTACAGAGGTTTTTTGACAGCAAGCCCCCACCTTGGCCCGTAGAGCATCCACTAGTATATCTGAGACGCAGTGGAGTCTTTTAGAGAGGCGCATGAAGTCATTGTCTCCACGTTTGGGGGGATTGTGCTTGGCATTGGGGTAACAGCAGGATTTGGGCGATGGGCCAAAATGACGTATAAACTGTTGAAAGTCCACAGTTCCATCCTGCTGGGTTAACAAAGAGGACCACAACCTCCGGACATCTCCACGAGTCACCTCAGGACGGAGCGCTAACCTGAGCATGGTGAGAGGAAGAATGACAAACAAGGGGAGAGGAATCAATGATGGGAGGGGGGAAAGGGAGAGATGATAATCTGAATCTAAAGAATACACCTCGCTGTCTTAGAAGAATACAAACACTGTACCCTTTAAACCCCCCACACCCTAAAGACCCCCTCATCCCTTTTATTTGAACAGCATTTAAGCTAAAACTTGGCAACAAACAGCACAGAAGGAACAGTTTCTCTCACACAGATATATAAACACAGTGTCACGCTTAAAGAAAGGACAGTACTGTGAGAAGACGCACTATGAGGGGATCTGTCAGCAAACAAACACTTATATCATACAACCCTGATCTTTGTCTGTTATGTTAAACATGTATATTTAAAGAAAAATGTAGGCTACATTTGGGTTTTAAGTACGTACTTTTATTTAAAAAAAAATACAATTATTCTTTGTGTTAAATAGTTATTCTGCTTTAAAGGATGTATGTATATTATAAACTACACAGTACATGTATAGTTTAATACACCCAATTCAAAAGTGAGGGATTGGTAAGACTTGTATAATGTTTTGGAACAAGTTTTAGGCTCTCCAGGGCTGCATCTATTTGACCAAAAATATAGTAAATTGCAATACTGTGGAAATAATATATATATTTTTTTAATTATTATTATTTGAATATTTTTTAAAATGTCGTTTTATTCCTGTGAAGGCAAAACTGAATTTTCAGCAGCCAATATTTTCTTTCTTTGTCCTGTTTGACTGAGGTCATTATTAATGCCTATCTTTCATAATCTGAGTATATGTACTTATAGTTTTTAAGGATATTTTATGTATTGACTAACATTTACAATATATCCTTATTATAAAGCTTTTTCATTCACTGACATATATAGACATAATATAGTTACAATTATATTGTGTTATTGAATGTGTTTGAAAGTTTGGTCACACTTTATTTTAAGGTGATGTAGTTACACATTATGAATGTACTAAAGTACTGTAATAAATGATGTAAATGATGTATAATTGTAAGTATCTAACCATAATCATAAGTGTATAGTACGTACATGTTAATTTAATATAATATTATAGTAATATTATTCAGTACTTATTTGAGAAATGTAACCATCACCTTAAAATAAAGTGTAACCGAAAGTTTTGTACTAAACATTAAAGGTGTGGTGAATTCCAGTCATTTCAAATAGAATCTAAAAGATCAGAAATTTTGCTGTGAGAGAAAAGATTTCAAAACTGGTTCAAGTGGGTCACATGAATTTGCCACGCTGAACAACTAAAAGATGATTGGTTTGAAAGTGACTTCTGTGTGTGAGCTGTGCCTCATACAGACAATGGTACTTTTTTGCCAGAGAAATTTCTAAATTTCTCTATTGTGACCACACCTTAAATAAGCAAAACCCAAGAAGCTGCAATTATCCATGTCCTCCCCAACAGTTTGCATTATTAAAGTCTGACTTAAAGGTGGTAGAACTGCATTTGGTAGATATTCTGAAACCACTTTGACATTTAAAAAAAAAAAAATGAACCAAATAATGATTCTTAAGTTATTGTTTCATATACTTTGATCTAGAGGATTAACATTTTCTAGTGCCTCAGTAGGTTTCGTCAGTTCAGTTTGGGCCTTGTTGTATTGAATATGTGCGCACAGAATTCGTGTGAACATACACGTATGCGTTTGTCTCTGCCTTGTAGGAATCAATCAAAGAAGCAACAGTTTCTCACCAGACACACACGCACACAAACACAATGTTCACTGTGGGAGCCAGAGAAGTTGGCACTGATATGTCAGCCAAACCCTCTGTGAACTCGGCTGCTGTAAAGCCTGTTAGTGTCACTAATCTCTGAGCTGGCGAGGAGAGTTCAGTTCACCTTGGACTGGTTGGCACCGTCTCTCTCTGTGTCTGTGCACCAGTGCCACGCCACAGATTATGCAAATCCACTCGCGATGCCCCCCATTCAGACCACGACTCCTTTTAGGGCTGCCGCCATATTCCAGCCAAAAAATGAATAGAGAGATAAAAGAGGGTGATGTAGAAAAAGAATAAAAAAGGGTGGGAGAGAAATCACAAAAGGGTCAAAGGAAGAGCTGGAAAAACAGCACAGGGAGGGGAGGGAGGAGAGTAAATAAACAGATAAATAATTTATAGAAATGGAGGTTCTCACATGGGGTAAACAGTTCAGAAGAGTTCAGGACGCTTAACTCGGTTCACCACAACAACGCATCCAGCAAACAGACTGAAAAAAGAGAGTAATACCTAAGAGAGGCAAACCACAGGAAATGACAAGTTAAAGGAAAAGAGACAAGGGTGGAGGGATGATATAAAAATAGATGAATCACAGATTCACTAAAAGATTAATTACATAATGCAAAAACGCAATTCATTCAACTGACTATAAGTAACTTTGTCAACTTATTCTACTAATCCGAACGTAACATTCTACTCATACTCTAATGAGAGTTAGCCTAGTTGACAGTTGCTAATTAACAAGAATTATTTAACATAATTAGTTGTAAAGTTACTCGTAGTTAAATGTCTAAAGTGGAATAAATATCTAAATAAAGTGTAAATCAGTTGTTACCTTGAAAAATATGTATAAAAAGTTTTATTTTTAATGAATAACCCACAAAATATAAATGATAGTATTTTATTAAAATATCAAGACAAACAAATATATATATATATATACACTGAAGAAAATATGCTGTCTGGCTGTGTTTTGAGTGGTTGCCAAGGCATAGGAGTTACTTTTTATTTTATTTAACCTTTATTTAACCAGAAAGTCTGAGGGAGAACTGGCCAAGATGGCACACCAGTTACACTCACATTTGGCAGTTACATTTTTTGAGTTATATGGCATTTTAACATGGCCTTAAATTCATTTAATGGAACTAGATCATCTAGATCACAAATTTTGCAAATTATTCCAGGACAATGGTGCAAGGTAAGAGAAGGCTTTTTTCCCCAACTCAGTAAAAACCCTAAGAGAGCCATCTGGTGGAACGGAGATGAAAACAGCTGGAATTATTTTTTTAAGGAGATTACATAAATATGCCGTTTTATGAGTGGTTGTTAGCAATATGTTCTGGGTGGTTGAAAAGTTGTAGTTGGGGTGTTACTTACTAGCCCTCTAGTGCGTTTATGAAATCTAAAAAAAAGCCATATTACTGTGGTATTTTGATCTCTAGATATGACTGGGGTCCCTTTTTCAAGTCTATGGGTTTGTTGGTTTTATTGTCCACTAAGCAAAAAAAAAAAAAAAAGTATAATTCATGTAGCAGAAATTGTATTAAAAAATATTAAAAAACTGTAATTTGTATTTTAAAAACCTATGTTTCTAATAAGTAACTAGATAAGAACATTTGAGGTGTGAGTGTGTGCAGTTTTCGTTGTCGCACAAAATGTCAAAGTATCGTATATGCTTACCACAGGCTTTATTATACTCAAAATTAAAATTCCCATCATAAGACTCCATAGCAAAATCTCGAGAGAAAGCAGTGGCAAGTTAGTCTTCCGGGTTTTGACGTCATCCTTGCACCACTCTATAATAATAATGGTTGCAAGCACCCCTAATTAGAGGAACAACAGAGATACACAGTACAGCAATGAAGCTGAAAGTGAAGCAGGCATGGGAACAGCTAAACAAGCGTGCAGTAGGCCATAGAAAAACCCACAGCTTCAGATCTTCACCGTGCCAGCAGCTCACTCAGGCTCCGTACACCAAATATATTGTTATTCATGGGAAAAAAAAGAGCAGGTTGTTAACTTGCACAATTAAGGCATCATTTGCCAAGAGAAAAGACTGCTTTCCGTTGGCATTGTCTTAGAAGACAAAAGAGTGCAAGAGGCTCTGTAAGAACCAGAGCTGGGAGACTCGGGTGGACCGCATAGTTCTTGTGAGACACACAAGGGATGCTTGTGTCACGACCGCTGACTCTGGGAGAAACCCAGGACTGAACATGCAGAGAAAGACTCGGTGATTCGGCATGGTGTTAAAGACAATGAGGAGGAATGCATTCCACATTCCAGCATATAGCCTGTGTGTGTGAAAGAGAGAGAGAGTGTGTGTGTGTGGGTGTGTGTTGGAGATAACTATATATGTTCCCCAGATAATCTTCTGATGTACTGACTAACAAACTGAAATGCTAATAGACATAATAAAGACGTCTGAAAACAGATCAATCAATAATTTGATATATTTAGGCATTCATTCACTGTCACATGAGCTGTTACTATTAAACTATGCTCAAGTGTTAAATATTAAGGTTTATATTGTAACCAATTGCATCACAATAAAATCTTTAGAACATGGAGAATGTTTTTCTATGTCACCTTTTAAATAACTGGTACATGTCCTCCTGAGTGAGACGTCTGGTGTTTTTCTCATCCAGCTCTTCAAACTCTCGCAGTACATCTCTGTAATGATTTGCCACCACACTCTTCACCAGACTAAACAGCTGAAACACAATACATGTTCATTAATATCATCAAGAGTTCATTGAAAGGGTTTTTCTTGATGTAAAGAACTTTTAAGCCATTCAAAACTGTTGCAATACGTAAAATCCAAGTCACTAAAATTAAAGATAAAAACAAATAATATTTTAAATAATTATACAATAATTATTGCATTAAAGTATGCTTTAGGTTTATTATGATTTTTACTATTTTACGGATATAAGAATGGACAGAATATAAGAATACTGCTTCAGTTATTTTTACCTGCATTATAAATATCTGAGAGATATTTCAGATTTTCTAATACTAATACTTTTCTAATATTTGTATTAGCCTAAGCAACAACAAAAAAAAACAACCTTAAAATGCTATTCTTTTGCATTCTGAATCCTGAAAAGAATGTTTCATGGTTTTAATATATTAAAAAGCACAAATCTTTTCATCAGTGAAAATAATACTAAATGTTTCTTGGGAATCAAATCAGCATATTAGAATGATTTCTGAAGGATCATGTGACACTGAAGACTGGAGAAAAGGCTGTTTTGCTTGAGCTTTAACTCAGCTTTGCAATTGTCGTTATAAATAGCATTGTAAAGTAGATTCAAAAAGAAAACTGTTATTGGTAACATTTTATTCTAGTGTCCTTACTACATATGTTACATGTACTTCCATTTACATTTATTAATTTAGCTGATGCTTTTATCCAAAGCGACTTACAATTGCTATACGTCAGAGGTCGCACACCTCTGGAGCAACTATAGGGGTTAAGTGTCTTGCTCAGGGACACATTGGTGTCTCACAGTGGATTCGAATTCCGGGTCTCTCACACCAAAGGCATGTCTTATCCACTGCACCATCACCACCACGTACCATAGTAATAACAGTATATTATATATTACATCCAACTAACCCTCAACCCAATCATAATCCTACCCTAACCCTACAAATGTATAAAAAAAAAATATTGTTGGTTTAACTTAAAAAATGAAACTGGTTGCCTTAAAACTTTAAGTTCATTGAAATTGAAAAATTGAGTTAATACAATGAAGGAGATTGATTTAATAATCAGAAACTCAAAATATTATGTTATCTGAACCACATAAATTATCTAAGTTGATTTGACAGAAGAAAAAATGTTATGATAACAAATAATGATTTTGTTTAGTGTATAGTAAGTAGTAATGTAGTTAATTAATATTACTCAGTACTTAAATATATAATTACACTTTAACAACCTTTAAATATAGTGTAACCCAGTTAAATTACATTGCCATAAACTCCAAAATACTGTTTTTTTTTTAATAAACGCAGCCTTAGTGTGCATAAGGGACATCTTTTAAATAAATTAAGACATTTTATCAACCGCTAAAATCTGAATGGCAGAATATGTTGAAAGGCAGCTTTGTAGGTCTTGAATTTACAATTGATTTGTTATGAAACCACATGAGGTCATACCTCAAGGTCACTCCGATCCGCTTCTGAACTCTTCTCCTCGCCTGTATCATGGTCTAAGGCAGGCTGGGCGGCTCCCTGGAAGAGGCTGGGAACTCCTTTCCTGAGGGAGGAAGAAAAAGGGTAAGTCTTTGAGACCGTGGCTTTGGTTTTTTGATTATTTGCGATTACCTCATACTATGTAAGAGAAGCCCAGAGAAACACTTAGAATGAGCGATCCGCTTTGTGCCGTTCTCGCTTGAGTGGCAAACAGGGAGAGCAACAAGACCTGACACCGAGATGGCATTGCAATGCTGACCGCTTTGAGAGCAACTGGAGTGGTCAAACCATACAGACACCTGACGGTCTTGAAGTGTTAGCTATATGAAGAAGCACATGAGAAAAGTCGGACGTACAAAGCCCAGCCTAAGCTAATGTGTTCCCTGTGCGCTTGGATGAGTTCATGGGGGCCGGGCTCGGCTGAGCGGATAGCCGTGGCTCTTTTGTGCTCCAGAGAGGACAACCACTCCCCAGGCTTTAGGGCAGCGGTCTGGGCCATCTCAGGGCCACAGTCCGAACGAGGTGGGCGGACCGCTGGCTTGAGAGGTCACGGGCTATAGAGCAGAGTTAGAAGCACTATGTAAGGGAAGAAATTGAGAGGGACCGAGAGAGATGGTGAGATTTAAAAGACAGAGGTGCTTCAAATAATGTTGATAGCAGTTCAAAGAGAAAAAACGGCAGTGACACTGACAGCAAGAGGCATTATGTTTGTGTTTGTGCATTGTGTCGATGACAACGTGAGCGTGCCTATGGGATTTTCTCAAGACAAACTGCTCTTTTCAACAGTTAAGCTGACCTGAATGAGCCAGGAATAGCAATAGGGCATGACTGTATGGTAAAATAAGTGTTTACTAAAAGCTCTGTGAGAAAAAGTTCCTGAAAATGCTACTAAACAAAGGGTGAGTCTCAATTTGCCAAACTGCTTGTCGCACAGCAGGACAAATATATAACTAAATATTAGTGGAACTGTTGGATGCTGAGGGAAGAGACCTTGTGACCCAGCCACGGACATCTCAGCAGGACTCCCATGTCCAACAGCCCTGCCACAAAACCAACACAGCATGAACGTGACATCCGTGTTAAGCCAAATAAACACACCTTAGCTTATCATAAACAGACACTCAAACGAAAAGAGCAAGGAGTCAAATATCCACTGAGGCAGGTCACACGATTTGCAGAAAATTGTAACATTTTCGATTTAAAATAAATAAACAAAAAAAATTGATTCTATGTTAGCTACCCCTATAAATAAACTAGTTGTGTGGTGTGATGATTCATATAAATTGAAGAAAATTCTTAAAATTAACTGAAAATAAAATAGTAATATAGTTAAAAAAAAAAAAAGTGAGAAAATATAAGCAGTTCGTTATTTTACTTATATCTACCTTGCTATAAAGAGTAAATAAATTAGCAGTTTGCATTTGTTTTCCGAATGCTAATAGTGGTAATGTAGTCGCATGTGTGTCTCTTGCATGCCCATAAGGGGGCACATGACTCTTCAATTGACTTAAGAGAAATTCAAAACCTTTTAGTAAACTGGCCCATCTTTTCTGATTGATAAAAATCTATCTATCTATCTATCTATCTATCTATCTATCTATCTATCTATCTATCTATCTATCTATCTATCTATCTATCTATCTATCTATCTATCTATCTATCTATCTATCTATCTATCTATCTATCTATCTATCTATCTATCTATCTATCTCTATCTATCTATCTATCTATCTATCTATCTATCTATCTATCTATCTATCTATCTATCTATCTATCTATCTATCTATCTATCTATCTACACTCTAAAAAATGCTGGGTTGTTTTAACCCAACTTTGGGTCAAATATGGACTAACCCAGCCGTTGGGTTAAATTTTTACATTACATTTTTAACCCAACATTTCGGGTTTGTCCATATTTGACCCAAAATTGGGTTAAAACAACCCAGCATTTTTTAGAGTGTATCATCTAAGAATTGATTTATTTGATTTTTATTTATATTACAATATTTAAAAGAAAGTTTCTACACATATTAGAAGTATAGGATAGGACTGAAAAAAGTCTTAATTGTCATGGCTAATGTTTATGATCTGATTGTTAAAAGTTTGCTAGTGTCTCGGTTCCACTGTGTTTAGTGGTCTAGGACTTTTATTTTTATATTCTTTTGTTCTGGCTGTGCCTAGGTTTATTTTCCTGTGGTTAAGTTATTGCACAGACACTTGAAGTCCAGCCTGCAAATTTGGCCAAAAAGAAAAAGTGTAATGCATTCTATCCCTGCGCTATTTAAAAAAAAAAAAAATACTGTAATGGATGTCAATGGAAGAGAGGCTTCATACACTGACCAAACTTGGGAAAACAACTTATTTACTGAATCGGCAGCCTGTCAGCTAATCCAGCTTATCAACATGCTTGCTCTTAAACATTCGTTTTGGATTGATCTATTTTTCAGTTTACACAAAAGAAAATTCTGTTTTGCAGTCACGGACGATTGTCTGACAGCTATGATTCAGTTTTCTCATTCATTTATATGGTATAATGGTATAATTATTGACTGTCGCACAAATCGGAATGAAATTCAATGAAGTCAAGGCTGTAAAGTGATTGGTTATCAAGGCACACATTAACCAAGTTCGAAGAGCCACAGACCCCTGTATCACCCAATAAGAAGACCATCTCTGGTTCCTGTTAGCCTTTATTTCCATAGCTGAATTGTTTGGTTCCAAGACAACTCATTACCTGTTCCTTATTAGCCTCTTGTTTGCATGTGTATGCAAGTGTTAAGCGTATGCATGTGTTTGCATGAGTTCACAAGTGGAAAGATTGAACGCTTCTCCAGAGCAGACCATCTACGGGACAAGCCGGATTCCACCATACCTTTATGTACACAATAATGAAATTTTACATTGTAATCCTTTTATTTTTGATATTTGGCATGTTTGTGTGCTGCGCATCCCTGTGTGTGTAATAAGCAGAGTGTATGTGTGTTGTGGACCCACCTATAGGCTCATATTATTAATGCACCCTTTAAATCACAAATCACAAATCACAATACTGCACCATTGACTTTAGACCATGTTTTTGTTGGTCAATAGCACAGTCTATTTCAGTTGCCTCAAAAAAGCAACGCACGCCTCGATTTCAGACCAGCATGGGTGAACAGATCGGCGCAAAAGCATTTGCGTTTAAACAATGTGGCGCAGGACGTGAAAATGATAACTGTGTTTGGCTAAAACTAGCAAAAAACACTTACATCATACATGGTGCCACATTGCACGGATTGTATGATAGGGCCCTTGGCTTCATAAATTGCCCTCCTCCCCCATCCACACAGCTCTGCAAGTTCAAGTATGACAATATAATGATGGCTTTTGGATTAAAACATACAGGCTAGATACTATTTCGATAAACATGCATGTATTTTAGATTGCCACCCAAGCTCAGATCTGATTCAGAATCAATGGCAGATCCCCTCTCTGCCTAAGACAACTGATCTTCAGAGGATAGACAGCATGTTGTTTTAACAGACGAGGGATCGGTTGAACTCCTTGTGGACCCACTGTTTTCCACAAGAGGAGATAGAGGGATTTGAAATTTAAAGAAGAGGGAACTTGAAGGAGGAAGGAGTCCCATCACTCGCAGAGACGAGACGCCCA
This sequence comes from Pimephales promelas, assembly GCF_016745375.1. The sequence goes on from NW_024121100.1 coordinate 13,676,704, forward strand.
CAGAGATAACTGGTGAATGAATGGGCTGCTTATTTCGCTTTTATATCATCTCGTCTGAGGATGGATGGACTGAGTGAGGGAGTGAAAGAGAGGAATAAGTAGATGCACATTTATCACGTTTGGACTGTATTGTTCTGTTTAATCTGGGCCACCATCTGAGAGCAGGCGACGTGTGTGTGGAGAGAGGAATGTGTGAAAGAGACTACAAGAGCCACATGAGTGAGCTGCAGGGGCTCAGACTGAAAATGTATGTTTGTGTGTGTGTGTGTTTGTGCATGTATTATTAAAAATCTTTAAAGGGACAATATATCCCAAAATAAAAAATGATGTCATTATTTACTCACTCTGATGTCATTCCAAACCATTTCAAACCTTTGTACAATACAAAATAATATATTTTGAAGAATGTTGTTTTGAACAACCCACTGACTTTCATTTATTTTGTGTTCCGCTTTGGATATGAATGATACATCAAATCAGAAGGCTTTTCGAAAAGAGGTATTACTTTTCCAAGCAATTCTTCTTGTTATTTGACTTCCAATAAATGCACTAGTTCAAAAGTTGGGTAAAAATGTGTATGTTTTAAAAACATTTGATATGTTTTTGATAGAATTCTTGTGTGTTACAGTAAGATACAAATATAGTAAAAACAGGAATGTTTTGAAATATAATTACAATAGGTTCAATCATTCTAATATGCTGATTTGGTGCTCAAGAAACTTATTGTCTTATTATTAATCTTGAAAACCATTGTGTTACCCTATAATAGATACCATGATACATAAATATACAAAGTTGATTTTGATTAATATAAAGTGTAAAAGGATAGATAGATAGATAGATAGATAGATAGATAGATAGATAGATAGATAGATAGATAGATGCTCAGTTTGTCTGTCGATATCGACTTCTATAATTTGTTTTGTTTTCAATGCCTCTTTCATAAAAGGATTCACATTGTATAGCCACAATGTGTGTGTGTTAGTGTGTGTGTTTGTGGCCAGTTTCCCCTACAGCTGCAGCTTCAGCGGATTACCCATCATCCAAACGGCAACATTACACAAGTCGTTCTTTGAACAAAAGTCATGGCTGCTATTAATGAGATGGTAATCCCGGGCACCGCTACCTCCCAGATCTGCTTCCACTGACAGGGGAAGAATGTCCAAACGGCCTGCTCACAACACCCAGCACAACACTGAGGCCATTGTCACCAGCGCTGGTCTGAGCCCTGGACCCAGCTCAAGGAGTTATCCCCTTCCATCCTGATCCTGTCCCCACACCCCCGTCTCAACCCCTTCACACCCCATGAATAAAAATTAAAGCCCTAAATGGGTGGAGGGAGGAAAGGAAAAGGAGAGAGGGACCGACGAGAGAGAAAGAGGAAAAACAAAATGTTTTGCTGGAGATTAGGGTGGGATATCTGGGATTTTGACGTATGAGGTTCCCACACGAAGATCTGACATCTACACATCCTATGACTGCTTGGTTTCTTGGTCTCACCATAGGGACCACACAAACTGTGAGGGGCCCAACAACCCTTAGGGCACTTTACCACCATAGAGAGATGTAGACACATCAAGCTAAATTGATTCTGATAAAACTCTCTTAACATAACAAATTACCAGATACAAAATATATATATACACACTGTAATCGTTAATACTAGAGCCATCGAAAAGTAAATAACTTATGATAGATCAGATTTTCATACTTCGAGCAGATTAAACAACCATCACTGAAGCAGAGCCTTCAAATTTGCAGAGGGTATTATAACATGAAATTCATCTTCATGGATAGGACTATACCTTGATATTATATTATTAGATGATATTAAAAGGGGTCATTAACTGAGAAATCACATTTTCGATATGATATATTATATACACAGCGGTCATTATAGTATCAGAACTGAAAACTTTCTTGTTAGTCCAAAACCAGTTTTTAATGTAACCAAGCCCAGCGAACGACTCGTAGTGGAATGTAGAATCTAGAAGAAAATCAACGCCTACTTCATCATCACAACTTTGGCCCCTCCCACTAGCGTGTTAGTTTGATAGCGTAGCGAGAAGTGCGATACAGGATCACTGGACTAAAAATAGCATTACCTTCCAAAGGATCCTAATGCTAGGAATTGTTCAACAATGTGAATGTCTCAGTTGAGCATTATCTATTTGTTTTCGGTACATTTCACTGTGGATTCTTTAGAAAATCAGTCGCAATTTCATGTGCAAAGATGTTAGTCAATCACAGCAGTGTGTGTTTACACTGAAATCTCACAGCAGACACGCCCATTCAAACAGAGGGTTCAAATCAGAGGAATAAATCAGGGTAGGAAAAATGCCTTTTATTTCTAAATTATGACAATTTTTTTAATGTAAAAATCATATTAACATTATAAGTTAATATAACATTATAAGTGCACCCCTGAAAACACTATCAAACAATAAAACAATGCAGTTCATGACCCCTTGAGGAGATATAAAGAGTGCATTTCCATTTCATTTGTTGAATTTGTTTCTTGTCCAAGCTTTATCGAAGATAACGTCAGTAGACTATGGAGTGCCGCAAGGATCGGTGTTAGGCCCTCTGCTATTCTCAATATATATGCTGCCACTTGGTAATATTATAAGAAAACATGGAATTAATTTCCACTGTTATGCTGATGACACTGAATTATATATTTCATCACGACCAGATGAAAACACTAACTCATCTAAATTGACAGAGTGTCTCAAAGAAATAAAATGCTGGATGACATGTAATTTCCTGCTATTAGATTCAGATAAAACGGAGGTATTACTTATTGGTCCAAAAAACTACCCACAAAACCTCTTACAATACAACTTTAATTTAGAAGGATATCCTGTTACTTTATCCACCACAGTAAAAGACCTGGTGTTATACTAGACCGCAACTTTCGAACATCATATTTCATATGTTACAAGAACAGCCTTTTTCCACCTTAGAAACATTGCAAAGCTACGTAATATGCTATCTGTTTCGTATGCAGAAAAGTTAGTTCATGCATTCATGACATTGAAACTAGATTACTGTAATGCTTTATTAGCTGGTTGTCCTGCATCCTCAATAAACAAGTTACAGTTAGGGCAAATCTAAATCTAGGTCAAGAAAATATGATCGTATAACACCAATTTTATCATCTGGTTACCTATTAAGTTCTGTATCAATTACAAAGTACTACTACTGACCTATAAATCTCTAAATAGTGTATTTAATGGACCTTCTATCACCCTACAATCCATCACGTTCTTTAAGATCACTAAATTCGAGACTTCTGGTCATTCCTATGATATGACCAGAAGTCCACTAAAGGAGGGAGGGTGTTCTCTCATTTAGCTCCTAAACTCAGGAATAGCCTTCCTGATATGGTTCGAGGCTCAGACTCGCTGTCCCAGTTTAAATGCATTTTTTTCCATGTACATTTCTGAAATGCACTTTCTATAAAGACGCTTTAAAACAATATTTATTGTGAAAAGTGCTATACAAATAAATTTGAATTGAATTGAATTAACAAAGATACATCTAAACATATTCCATAAATTTTGCTTATTTCCAACATGACATCATGACTTTTGCGTAAACATACACGCCACTTTCAAGTCAAGTGGCGTGTTATCTATACACATTTTCAGCTATCCGCGTGTATGCGTGTATGTCTACGCCATTAATATCTGATTGATTTCGCGTGTATGTACACGCCGTTAAATGTCCGAGCGAAACGAAGCAAAATGTAGATCTACATCTGGGGAGCGATTTTTTTTTCCTAGGATGGTAAGGGAAAACTCATAAATGCTATTAACCCCAGTGACGGGTAGGTTTAGGGACGGTGTTGGGGTAGGTCATATATTTATATATACAGTAATGTAACGTTAAGTCAACGGCGTTCATAAACACGCTGAAAAGTGATTATGCGTGTTGATAGCATGCCAAAAATGGAAATACGAATTGGCTTGTCGTACACACGCAATTTCATGAGATCAGTCTGTAATTTCAAACACCACTTCATTACTTTGCTCCTAAGATTTAAGCTTTAACTTGAGAGGTGACTTATTTTGTATAGCAAAATCTGATGGAAATAATATGGATATAGTTTATTTGTTACCATCTACTCACATGTACATTTATTTTGTATTGTTGCTATTAAATGTCCAATATAAGGTTCAATAACGTGATTACACTCAGAAGAAAGCTAGAGCGGGATGTGAGCGATGTTAATCTGGTGAGGTCTGAATGATGACAGCTAAAGCTCTGTTTGACTAACATGTCAAAGTTTCACCCAAACAGAGGAAATGCCACACAGGAACTACTGACACTGGGATCAGGCCGCTTTAGAATGAACGATTTAGCATTTCTCATGGGACAGAGGGAAAGCGAAAGGGAAAGAGCGACAGTTTGTAGCTGTCATTGGCGGGGCATGGTCGGCCTTTCTCACTGTTCTCTGCGAGTATAGAAGTTCTAAAGTTTTCTTTCTCTCTATTCAGGAGGTGCCTTGGACCATGGGCTTTTTCCCCACTGTTAGTATTACAAAATCCCTATTCAGTATAACCCTTGTCACCTGTCAACTAAGCCAGGCTGGTTTTCTAGGTCTTTATCCCCTACACACACTGAGAGAGAAAATAAAATGAGCAGCTAAGCTTAAACCCTGCCCCCATTTGATGCGTGCACGCACACACACACGCACACACTAAAACTGCATGTCTCAGAGCTGCTACTCTAGCAGATTAAAATTCATTACCCTGTTCTATTTAAGAAACGTTTACATTGCGTTGGTTATTGTTGGTCATTCATTAGGTGGTTAGGGGAGTTCACATGGGTCCCCCAGGGTGGTCAGAACCTAATCGTCATATCCAACCATTTTACAGCATCTTCGCATAAACACAGAATGTGAGGGCCATTTCAAGAAACATGTATCATATATTGTTATTCTCATATTCCTCTGTTTATTTGTTCCCCAACAATGTATGTGTTGCATTTATTTCATCACTGGTTCACCACTGTGCTCTCAGCTGCATTCGTATTTGGTAACACTTTATTTTGATAGTCTACTTTAGACATTCTACTTACTATAAATAACTTTGCAACTACATGTCAACTACTAGTCATTTGATTTTTATCAAACGGTCTGCTTAATGTCTGCTAACAATTTATTTTGATGGTCCTTCAACAGAAATTCCACTGACTATAAGTAACTTTGCAGTCATGACCCAAACCCAGTAATACTGAGTTAGTTGAGTTATGTAGTTGAAAATTAATGAGTTAGTTGACATGTAGTTGCAAAGTTACTTGTTAGTGGAATATCAAGATATATAATATTGAATATTGAATGACAATCGAAATAAAGCTTAACCAGTGTTTGAGTTCAAAGAATTCTGACTTTAAATCAAAGATTATCTTACAATATCTTTCAAGTAAATTTGTTTTCACAATTGTTTGTTAGCTATAAAACACGCAAAATTCTTTATGCCATCACAACTTTAATGGCATACAATGCCGTTCTGATGCATATCTGACTCACATGCCAAATTCTGATGATTGTTTTTGCAGATTAGCTTTAATCAGGTGGCCAATGTTATGAACACACGTAAAAATATAAATATATTAAGTTGTTTTATAGACCTGTGTGGCTAGCGTAGGCATCAGGACAAGCACAAAGACAGATATACAAAAGCAAAGGATAGACCCACCCTGAAGCATGACGTCACTAGAGACCAAATCTCTCCCCACTTTCTGAATACAAAACATGCAAACTGTTGTAGCCACAAAAAACAACAACACAAATAACTACTACACAATATAAAATACTTTTCATTTAAAATATAGCTTGTATTGTCTTATTTAAAATGTCATTACATTTTTAAACTTAATGAAAACTGCTAAATAAAAACTTACAGAGCATATTTGCAAAGTGATTTGGAAAAGTTGTGTTACTCATTGCTGAGATCAAAAACGACAATAAGCTACGAACATGACATATTTCATCATATATTTCTTAGATGTTCAGCATTTGGATAAAGTCTTTAAATTACAATCAATTGAAATGGTTTTACTATTTAAAATTAAAATAACCTTCTAGTTGGAGACTTGAAATATTCTAAATGAATTACGAACAAACACACAGACACATTGTCTGTGCAATTTTTAATTATATATTTTATCACCAATTTTTTAATTACTTTTTTTTAACCTCTATAGATTAGATGTTTCTAAATCTATTAATGATCCTTGAATCCAATGCTGATCAAAATCCCAAAACAATATAGACCACTTTTTTTTAGCTTAAAAGCTTACTAATTCCCTCTGATTACATTTGTAATATGTATGCAGTCCTGCAACATGATGCCAACATTAAAAAAAAAAAAAAAATAGTGTGCAGTTAAACTTTATATAGCAAAATTTTAAAGGCTCTGTACCTGGTGTCAAAGGCTGCCATGAAAATCGGGTATAGCACATTTCCGTGGCGGTCAAGAGGGAGCCTGTCCAACAGCTGCTCAAACTGAGGGTCGGAAATCTCCAGGCCAAACCTGCGGAGAAGGTCAGGGGAAGGTCAGCACCAGATCACTGATGTCACCACAGGCAGAGAGTCCACTCATCAGGACCGGCCAGTCCAGCAGGTCTTAAGCATACGCCACTCATTGACCCTCTCGCACACTGCAGAGTCAAGAGGTCATAAGGTCAACTGCCCTCTTCCCCCGGGCATCGCACAGAGCTGGACACACACTGGCCAGTCAATCAAAGGATTAGACTTCACATACACGTATACACACCCTCAAATATTCACTCGCACAAACTACAACCTTCACTCGCTCCAGAAAACACAGATAAAGACAAATGAACTTATCAAAGATTATGAATAAAAATGTGAGATTGTCCTTCAGATCTGACAGACATGCTCCACACTGACTACAATACTACATACTCAAATAAAGAGGATTATGGTGAGGTAAATGTGTTTTACACGACAGAGAGAAAAGACAGGGGTGTTTCAAACTTCAATGATATGAGTAAATTAGGTTCTCACTTAGTTTAGACGCTAATAAGGAAGGGTCTTTTTTGAGGGGGCAGCAGTCTCAGTAATGGCTTACTTAGTCCCGTAGGCAAGATAAGACCGAAAATACACATGACCGAAAAAAATACTTTTTAACAACTAGTCACACATGCCAGTCTAGTACAGTGGTTTCCAACCAGGGGGCCGGAGCCCAATAGGGAGCATCACCACACTTTAATTAAAGCCATCATGTGCCCCCTTTGAAGACAAACTTTAAAATAGCAACAAAAAAAAAAACAAAAAAGTAAATGTAAGCTTACATTGTATTTCACAACTTAATTTAACTGTCATTTTTATTTATAAACCATGATTTTTACAGTATCGGAAAAACTAAATGATGGAATTTTAATTTCTACCTGGAAATGTCATGAAAATTAAAAAAAAAAAAATTATAATGAGTAGAATTTTTTTTTATGTCAATCTCAAATATTTTATTGGGTAGACATTGCTGAGAAATTGCAATTTGTGAGTAAAACAAAAGAAAATAAAAAGAAAAAAGAAAAAAAAACACTAAAGAACATTGTTACTGAGAGTTATGCAATTTAATACTTTATAATTATTTTATTTCATTATTTGTATATATTGTCACTCCTAGTTTCTGTCAAAAATGTGTTTTTGAAAATGAGCACCTTTGTCATAACAACAGAAGTACCAGAATAGTCCATGGAGTCAAAAAGGTTGAGAACGACTGGTCTAGTGTTCTTCTAATCCAATGATAAATGCCTGTTGTGTCATTTTGATGTGTTTCGTATCACCAAATCTACTGATGATGACAGTATTTTTAAAGTAAAAATGCTGAAAGTGAGACTCGATCAGGCCATGTCAAGTGAATATGTGGGATTTCTGCCACAACATTTTAGACAAACATTTTTTCCCTACAATAATCATAATCATGCAGCTTAATTAGATTTATTTTAGAAGCTGCATTCAAACTACGCTAATCTGAGGAGTTACATGAGAGACATTAAAGAGAAAATGATTTCATGAAAGATAATAAAGATGAAAAATGTACCTGCTCTCCATTGCAGCTCTAAATTCTTCTTTACTTATGGTCCCCTTATTAAGCTTGTCAATGTTCCTATACAAATACATAGACACACACATAGAAAGAAACACATATTTTGAAAAATAAAAACTTACATTATTTTTTCAACAAGTATAATAGTGCATTAGCTGTAGGTAAGTAAGAGAATGGTCTTTAGAAACTCAAGAGAAATGCTTCAAGTTAGAGGATTTGGAGTTGAGGGAGTTCTAAAGGAAACTCATTTGAGCAGAAGTGTTTCTATGATGAGGTTCTTGGTGACAATGGAAAGGTATAATTAAAAAGACCAAAAAAAAACGTGTCAACCTTTGACCCAAAAGGAAGTAAAACACTGTGTGTTAAAAGAGAGAGAAAAGATATGTGTTCTCAATTTGGGTGTTAATGGGGTCTTGTTCACAAGGAGAAAAGAGGAAAAAGAGTAGAAGGAAGAAAGAGAGAGAGAGAGAGAGAGAACGAGATTGTACTCACTGAAAGGTCTGGAGGAGGGAGAGGTATTCTGACTGAAACAGGCGAGTTAATTTGGCCTCTATGGCACTTAAGGAGGAAGCACATCGGATGCTCTCATCAGAATGAAACCTACAGAAAAAAAAATCAGTTTTTCTTTAGATTATATATATATAAAAAACATTTAAGGTTCAAATATCCATTGCAAATGACCCTGCAGTATTTGATTAAAATTATATATATATAATTTTAATTTCTTTTGTTCACAAACTGCATTAGATCTAAAAAAAAAAATCATAGATTGTAAAATGTGGCTTAAGTGTTTAAATACTTTTTTCGGGCCACGATATATTGTTTCCATGGTGAAAGGTTCTATACATTGTAACTGTTTGCCTGGCCCATTTTATTCATCCGCCAATCCTTTAAGCTGTGGACCACCCTAATCAAACCAAACACAGTCAGTCTAGGCCTAATGTTCAGCTGCTGTTTACTGAACCCTGTGTGCTGGGTGACCCAGGGCAGGGAGGAACTATGGGCCGTAAGCTTGTTAGATATAGAAAGAGTTTGACTACAAGGCTTAAAGATCACTTTCTCTGGATGCTTCTGTGTAATTTGGGCTCTGTGTAAGCAGAGAAAAGACTCAGAGTTTCTGTTTCCACACTGCTCTGTTACTGGTGGTATTATCTAAACTTATCAGAGTCAATGTTGTATGTGGTCATGTTCAGATAAAATCCCCCCAGATGCACAAATTAAAATGTATTTTTTTTTTTCTGTGATGGGCAAGCACATTTTTTCAAGCCTCATTACTCCAGTCCTCAGTGTCACATGATCCTTTAGAAATACTTTTAATATGCTGATTTGGAGCTCAAGTAACATTTGTTATTATTATCAATGTTGAAAACAGTTGAACTTCTTAATATAGCCTATCTGCGTAATATTTTTGTGGAAACCGTGATACATGTTTTCCAGGATTATTTGATACAAATTCAACAGAACATAATTTATGAGTATATATATATATGTATATATATATATATGTGTGTGTGTGTGTGTGTGTGTGTGTGTAGGGTGTGTGCACGCATCAAATGGGGGCAGGGTTTAAGCTTAGCTGCTCATTTTATTTTCTCGCTCAGTGTGTGTAGGGATATATATATATATATATATATATATATATATATATATATATATATATATAAAAATATGTGTGTGTAATATACATATCTATATATATATATATATATATATATATATATATATATGAAGAGTTCAGATGCAAAAGCCTCTAAATGCCATTTGAAATTTTCTTCTTTAATGATGATTTTTATCAAACTTGTATATTTAAGTTCAGTAATTTCACTTAAATAACAATTAATAGGTAATTATCATTGCCATTTAAGTGAAATTACTGAACTTAAATATACACGTTTGGTAAAAATCATCATTAAAGAGGAAAATTTCAAATGGCATTTAGAGGCTTTTGCATCTGAACTCTTCATATATATATATACACACACTCACCTAACGGATTATTAGGAACACCTGTTCAATTTCTCATTAATGCAATTATCTAATCAACCAATCACATGGCAGTTGCTTCAATGCATTTAGGGGTGTGGTCATGGTCAAGACAATCTCCTGAACTCCAAACTGAATGTCAGAATGGGAAAGAAATGTGATTTAAGCAATTTTGAGTGCAGTATGGTTGTTGGTGCCAGACGTGCCAGTCTGAGTATTTCACAATCTGCTCAGTTATTGGCATTTTCATGCACAACCATTTCTAGGGTTTGCAAAGAATGGAGTGAAAAGGAAAAAAACATCCAGTATGCGGCAGTCCTGTGGGCGAAAATACCTTGTTGATGCTAGAGGTCAGAGAAGAATGGGCTGACTGATTCAAGATGATAGAAGATCAACTTTCACTGAAATAACCACTCGTTACAACCGAGGTATGCAGCAAAGCATTTGTGAAGCCACAACACGCACAGCCTTGAGGCGGATGGGCTACAATAGCAGAAGACCCAACAGGGTACCACTCATCTCCACTACAAATAGGAAAAAGAGGCTACAATTTGCAAGAGCTCACCAAAATTGGACAGTTGAAGACTGTAAAAATGTTGCCTGGTCTGATGAGTCTCGATTTCTGTTGAGACATTCAGATGGTAGAGTCAGAATTTGGCGTAAACAGAATTAGAACATGGATCCATCATGCCTTGTTACCACTGTGCAGGCAGCAGGTCACCTAACTGACGCCTTGGGAAGCATTTGACCATGCTTCAATATCTGACGCTTTAGGCGCCCTTTAGCGTCAGTTAGATGATGCCCTGGGATCGCGTGTACCCTACCCCCACCCCAGACCTAAACCTAACCGCGTCCTCTAACTGACGCTTTCCTTTAGCGTCAGTTAGATGACGCCTAAAACGTCAAATATTGAAGCATGGTCAAAGGTGACGCCTTGGGGTGAGAATGTGTTGGTGCAGGCTGGTGGTGGTGTAATGGTGTGGGGGATGTTTTCTTGGCATACTTTAGGCCCCTTAGTGCCAGCTGGGCATCGTTTAAATGCCACAGCTTTTCTGACCATGTCCATCCCTTTATAGCCACCATGTACCCATCCTCTGATGGCTACTTCCAGCAGGATAATGCACCATGTCACAAAGCTTGAATCATTTCAAATTGGTTTCTTGAACATAACAATGTGTTCACTGTACTAAAATGGCCCCCACAGTCACCAGATCTCAACCCAATAGAGCATCTTTGGGATGTGGTGGCATGGGAGCTTCGTGCCCTGGATGTGCATCCCACAAATCTCCATCAACTGCAAGATACTATCTTGTCAATATGGGCCAACATTTCTAAAGAATGTTTCTGAGTGATTCAGATGATTATGCATTCATTGACTCGTTTCTAGAAAGCATGAATATACTATATTTATCCCATACACTTTCGTCATTGGCGGAGCACTCGGTAATTCCAGTAAATACGACTTGTGATTGGACTGTGCATCAGCCAGCACAGTCTCATCCCAAGACGTCATATAACTGACGTCTTGGGACGTCTTTTGCCCATACGTCAACATCCGCCTTTTTAGGGTACCCTTAAACGTCGGTTAGATGACGTTATCGGATCCTAACCATACCCCAGAAACCTATCCCTAAACCTACCCCGTCACCTGACCGACGTTAAAGGTAAAGCGTCAGTTGTATGACGGCCCGGGATCGTCATGTAACCGACGTTTCTTCTTGGGATTAGACTGTGTTACGTCAGCAGACAGCAAAGCATTGACCAATAGCAGAAGGCCCTCCCGCCAGGCTTTTTTTTTTTTTTTTGCAAGGTTGCCAAGCTTAATTTTCGCTCAGTCTGAGTTTCAGAGCAGAGCTGCATGTATGCATAATGTATGAACAGATATTTTAATTTTTTTACATTTTTTTAATACATTTTTAAAGTTTGCAAATCTTATTTTTCGATCTTGCAAAACTTTTTTTTTGTAAGATTTAGAGTTTTTGAACACTTAGTTTTAACCTTTCAGAACTTTACTTTCAGTTTTGAATCATGGCAGGATATTAATCCCATAGCCTAGCAGAGTAAATAAAATCGCACTGCACAAAGGCAGTTTGGGGAAACCCAGGCTAAAACGGAACAGGCTTAAAAACTCTTTTTGTGCCAGCATCAATTAGACTGTTGAACATGGTCATGGATTAGCAATGTCGGTCCGACATTATTTCGATAGTCCACTTTAGACATTCTACTGACAATAAGTAACTTTGCAACTATATGTCAACTAGTAGTAGACTGCAGTAGGCTTAGGTTATGGTTAGGTGTTAGGGTTCGGGTTAGTAGAATAAGTTGACCTGCAGTTACCAAGTTACTTATAGTCTCTTGGGGGACCATCAAAATAAAGTTTTAGCAGACATTAAGCATACAGTCTACAAATACTCTAATGAGAGTTAGTTCACATGTAGCTGCAAAGTTACTTATAGTTAGTAGAATGTCTAAAGTGGACTCGAAATAAGTGTCACTGGGACGTCTACATATTCTTATGTATACATGTATGGTGTGTCTGAATATTTTGTGTATTACAAATTTCCCTATAAGGGAAATAAAGTATATTTTATTTCATTTCATTGCATCTATGCAATTTGATCACTGTCAGTGTGAATGCAGCTTCAGACATGCACATCATCTTTTGGAAATATTGGAGTTGTCCTCTTATTTCTATTATGCACTTTTTACAGTAAAGGGTAACAGAATATACTCTAAAAAAAAATCAATTCTCATTCATATTCTTAAGAATAAAACACAAGGGTGTCAATATTTATGAAAATATAGGTCATGAGACTCCTATAAATGTTGGCCAGGATGTTTGTTTTTATGCTTTTAAAATTTTAGTATGCAAAAACGTGTGGCTCTTCGCCACAAATAATAAAAAAAGAGCAGAATTGCAGATGTTTTAAGTGAAATCAAAGCTCCATATGAATGAATACTATTAGGATATTGCTATGTTGTAAATCTGACCGGTGTTTTGGGTTGGAGATGATCTTGTGAGTGATGCCATCTGAACTTCTGTCCTGGAAGGAGCGCAGGAAGTTCAAGTACTGCACGCAGCCCTTTTTAAGCTTCAGACCACACCGAGACAGAAACAGGCCCAGGTGCTTCATCTTCAGATGCAGGCCAAACTTCCCCAACACCTGCAGAAAGTCTGCACCCCTCACCTGCAAACAGAACACAGACAAGATTGACGTTAATCAATATGATAACCCAGCCTGTTTATGAAGCTCGATGCTGTTTACTACCTTCCCGCTGTTCTCAGGATCCAGTTGATCAAACTCTGTTTTCATCTTCTGAGCTCCTTCTCTGAATCTGTCCTTTAGCCACGTCTCAATAGCGATAGATGTGTGACGCTCCTCTTCTGCCTTGGAGAGTGCCCTAGCAGGAGCTGCAGTGAAGAGACAGGCATTACAGGAAAATGACAGGTCAGGATTAATTTAATATTCTGATTATTTCAAATTAAAAGTAAAAACTAAACATTAGTACTAATGAAACAGGACCACAGCACCCTCTATAGGTCGACTGTTGCTCAAGTACACAACTAAAGCGAACTGAAACGGCTAGTTTGTCCGAAGTCTGTCCCTCTGCTTCTGGGAAAATATATACTATTGATCTATAATCATTTCAATGAATCATTTTAGTACAATAATAAATTTAACTTCGGTTTACTTTCACTTATGACTGTGATTGGCCTACTTTTTCGGTACATTTGTTTACTGACAATTTTGTAAATTAACAGATAAAGATACTTTATAAATCAGAAAGCTCGTGAAACATTAGGCTACTTGAAACTGTACAAATTCCATATTTTTAGCTAACAGGCAAACCTTTTGTGTCCTCAGCTTTAGCGTTAATGGAAGTGTGGTAGTTTTTCTCATTGTTTTGTTCAATCCTTCTGCTTAATCCCAATCTCTGCAGAAAAATAGTCTGTTTGGCTGCTCCAAGTCCATCCACATCTAGCCTGTTAAAAAAAGTATTTTATTTATTTATTTATTTTTTATAAAAACAAAATTCTAATAAAACATCTAGTTATTTAAATAAATAAATAAATGCACAAATTAATAAATTCAAACCTTTTCCATAATTTTTCAAAATCTGGATCTTTCAGGGGAAGTTTGAGCTTGTTGAGAATATTTCTGAACTCTGGGGCAGAAATCCAGTTTTCAGTAAGACTGTCTGACTTGCACAACACCTCTACACACTCCAGAAACCTACAGTGGGAGAAATGGGGTCACAATCAGGGAAAATAGCAACTGAAAAGCTAATTTTTCATGTTTATGCACTATTGTTTGACAGTCTATTAAGTCTAGTAATTAGGAATTTTTTTAAATCTTATGTTTTTGAAAGAAGTCTTTTATGCTCACCATCTGCATTTATTTGTCCAAAAATAAAATAAAATCACTACTATATTGAAAAATATTTATTGTAAAGCAAAGCTGTGATAGCAAAGCTTAATTTTCAGAAATCATGCTTATTTTGTGCTCAGGAAACAATGATCCATTTTTTTGCAGGATTCTTTGTTGAATAGAAAGTTCAAATAACTGGATTTTTTATCTGAAATATAAATCTTTTGTAAATACATATAAATGTCACTGATCAATTGAATGCATCCTTGCTTACGAGTATTATTTTATAAAAAAAAATAAATAAATAAATAAAACAAAAACACCTAAAATGATAGACCTAAAAAAAAAATGTAATGATGTATGCTGACAGTGCTATCAGATGATTAACATTTTGAAAATCTCTTATTTACTTTTTTTTTACAGAGATTGTTTAAAAATTCAGTTTTTTTTCGCCTCTTTGTCCCTCTCACACTCTCTCATGCACACACACGCTGTCAATCATACATTTGAGGAGGAAGAGAGCAAGAGATTAAACACTTCTCTTTATTATGTCCCTTCATCTCTTCCACTTATCCTTTCTTTCTATTTTCAACCTTTTTTGACCCATAAATCTGCCTTTTGGGCACTTTTTATGAGTGCCACATTTTTCTTCTTTCCCTGTTGCTCTTTCATCTTTATCCCTCTCTTGTCTTTTTATTCAGTCTTTTTTTCTCTCCCTCATCCTATCTTTACCATCTTTCACTTGTAGTCTCATAATCAATGTGTCTGTAAGAAAGAGAGGGAAAATGTGTGAGATTAGTCACAGAGATTTCTTTTTTTTTGCTCACGGCTGGAGTGTGTCTTGGTCTGACCAGGTCTTACGCAATCAGCACAACACACACACACACACACACACACCAACCTTTGCACTCTTGCACACTCCCTCTACAACATTGTATTGCATTGGTTAGACAGTTAGATACAATAGTAGCAGTAATACAGGGAGGGAGAAATCATCCTCTTGCCTTCTCTGAGCTGCGTTCTCACTCCCCGCTGGTGAACTTTGAACTTGAGCAGTTCACATTCTTTCTGAATTGTCATGTCTTTCTAGAGTATTGTTTGAGTGATTACTTCTGTTTTTTTGTTATTGTTTTTGTTTTTTACAGTTTAGATTCAATAATCATTTTAGTGACCCCAAAATGTATTTGACGAGTTCAGATGCAAAAGCCTCTAAATGCCATTTGAAATTTTCTTCTTTAATGATGATTTTTATCAAACTTGTATATTTAAGTTCAGTAATTTCACTTAAATGGCAATGATAATTACCTATTAATTGTTATTTAAGTGAAATTACTGAACTTAAATATACAATTTTGATAAAAATCATCATTAAAGAAGAAAATTTCAAATGGCATTTAGAGGCTTTTGCATCTGAATTCTTCATTTGTAGACTTAAGCTATGTCTGAAACTAACATTAGATACAAAATATTAAACCAAATGGAATTTATTAATGATGTTTCTCAACCAGGGGGGCCGGGACTGACTGCCCATCTAACAGGGAACATTCTCAAAATGTTCTTCATAAAACACATTATTTATACATCGTTTTTATTGAAGAGTTTTTTTTATTCTGTCCTCAGTGCGGCCATAGCACGATGACGTACTGCATTAAATCAAATATGTATTGTTGACTCATGATTTTTATTTCTCAAACCTGTTTGGTGCAAACTCCGCCCATTATTCGATTCTAAAGATTTCATTACTCATGTCAATCAAAGTGCTTATCGCCTACATAACGCTGCAACAGATACTAACCCCTAAACCTACAACATTAAACCTTAAAAAAAAAACATTGTTGTATTTTTAACGCAGTGTGTCATTGCACTACATTGCACTGCACTCCTGAAACGTTTCCTTGTTTCCAGCCAGCCCATTCTCATCCCAAAGCGTCATCTAACTGAAGCTTTTGACCATGGGTCAACATCCGCACATGGCACCCTTCAGCGTCAATATGAGACGAGCCTCCTAGTGGTCTAATCCTACAGCCCGTTCTCATCCCAAGGCGCCATCTAACTGACACTTTTGACCATGCGTCACATGGCAACCATTAGCGTCAGTTAGATGATGCTCATGCTAGGGCATCATCTAACTGACACCATGCGTCTAAATCCGACGGACATGGCAACCTTTAGCGTCAGTTAGATGACGCTCATCCTAGGGCGTCATCTAACTGGCGCTTTTGACCATGCGTCTAAATCCGACGCACATGGCAACCTTTAGCGTCAGCTAGATGACACAGGTAGATTTAGGTCTAGGGTTAGGGTTAGAGCACTAGGAGGCGCGTCTCATATTGAAGCTGAAGGGTGCCATGAGCGTCGGATGTTGCTTATCACAAGGCCTCACCTAACTGACTCTTTTGACCATGCGTCAACATCCGACGCACATGGAACCCTTTCGGGTGCCATGTGCGCTAGGATGAGCGTCAACTGACGCTAAAGGTTGCCATGTGCGTCGGATTTAGACGCATGGTCAAAAGAGTCAGTTAGATGACGCCCTAGGATGAGAATGTGTTGCAGCTTCAGAAATTTCAAAGAACATTACAAAACTCCCCTTAACGTTTACGAAACGATCAAATGTAAAAAAAAAAAAAAAAAGTACATATCAAAGAATAACAACTTTTTTAAGCCACAGTTAGCCAAGCAGAGTAACCACAGATGTAGTTCATAACTGGACGTGTTTGACAACAATAAAGTAGCCTAATATAGATATAAAAGCAACATCGCATTCTTGCTGTTGTTCTGAATACCAGCAGAAGTAAACACAACACAAAGCATTCAGACTAACATCACAAATCAAACGAGAAACCGTATGACCATGTTTCTATACAACCGTTCAATAAACAAGAAGTTAACTTAAGACACACAATTTTAGATGTGTTCTTTCCTATTTTACCATATTTTTTGCACCATGCACTACTATATATTAAAAAACATGTTTGTGAAATGTTTAGCACGAAAAGTATGCTTATAGCCTACTACTTTGCTTTAATATTAATGCTACTTTTGTTGATTACATTATCTGAAGTGTTCATTGATATTGCTTTTTAATTTATGACAACATAATGACAACAAAGAAAATATTTAATATGACAGTTAACTGGACCGTTAAAATACTCAGAGATCTCACCTGCTGCGGGCAGGTCCTCTCAAGAGGGCCAGTGTCTGGGGAATTGTAAGAGGACCTGCAGCGTTACTTTTACTGAAGTCTGGGTCTTTTAAGGCACCATAAAACTCCTCAAAACTGATAAGCACTCGGTCAGAGAGGTGCAGACTAAACAGAAAGAGCAAGACAGGGTATTTTTGTAGATGGTCAATGATGTTGGACAATGTTTTATAGCATTACAAAAACATAATGTTTGCTTTGAGAGTTGTAAGAGAGTCATTACCAGAATAGAAGGCCTTTCAACTGTTTAGCTGTGACAGGCCGTCTCAGGAACTTTGTAAGGATTTCAAGTAAAACAGGTCTAGAAAAGAACAAATCATTAGAAAATGGAAACATTTTCTAATGATTTTTTTTTGTTTAACATGTGTGTGCCTGTGTTTTTACCTGTTGACCAGAGGTTTGCCATCAGGGTGGTTGTTCTTGAACAGGATTTTGAGTGTCAGAGCTCCAGTAGTTTGAATGCGCTCTTTTAGCTCATCTTTCAGCTGTAAATGAAAGGATGAAATCAGTTTATTAGTTAAGTGTAATTTATATATATATATATATATATATATATATATATATATATATTGTATTTATAAAAACTTTGACGCAAGACAAAGAACAAAGTACACAGAGACACTAATCAGGGACTATATGACAACTAATGAATGACTAATTATGGCAAAACAGTAACAATTATACTAAGGGTGTGTGTCTACATGACAAAAATGTACTAAAAACAGAAAAGTGTATCCTTGAGTTTTTCACACACAGATGACAATGTTATCAAAACTATCTCAGTTCACATGGATCCATGAACATGATTAAAAACACTGTATTATGCACGCCAGGCCAGTAGTTGGCAATGCCACTTTGTAAAGAAAAACTATGTACCTAGTGAACACAAGCAGGACGTTTTCACAAATTCACGTTTTGGTTGTTTACACAGGGATAATAACTGTAAAATTTTCAAAACTTGCACCCATTTTCAAAAGTTTTCAAGTTTCAGGCCCCCAAAAATCCATTGTCGTGTAAATTAATGGCCAAAACGCATAAAAGGTATCCATTTTGTGTTGTGTATACAGCATCTAAGACAGACTAAACAGAACATGATCATGACAGAATGATTCTAACTATTCTAACTCTTTTAGAGAATAAAAGACAAACAGACCAGCGTTTTTTAAATGTTTTGTCAAAACTTTTATACAAATTTTAATATAGACCTACAACACTTTAGTACTCTCTTTTTTCCTCTCTTTTGGAGATCATTAATATTTCTGCAAAAAACAGATCACAGACACTCTTCTAATCTCTGTGAAATATCTCAGAGATATTATACGTAACATTAATGTAAGCCTATACGGATAGCATGCAGATTCATTTGAAACCTGAACTAACTGAAAGACTTTTATAAGTAGGCCTACTGATTGTATTAAATATAATGAGTGACAGCATTTCAAGATTCTTTTGTGACAAGATGGGATAGAGGGGTTGAGTGTTCATCCACACACCCACTCTGACTCTTGTGACGGGTGTGTGTGCGTGTGTACCCCCACTGTGTGACTAAGGCAGCTCTCGTGACCAGGCGGAGTCGAGGGGGCCTGTGTGCTGGGTTCAGTCGGTCAGACAGACAGGACCCCAGGGATAAGACTGGCAGGGTTAATCACACACAACACCCCCTCCAGAAGACAGACACCTGCAGATTTGCAGGACTTTCTCTCTCTCACACGCCCATTTGCACATATCTCCCCCCCTTCTCCTTCTCTTTATCGCTCTTTGCTAATATCTCTCCTGAGTAAACTCGGATACACATTGGTGTTAACCACTGAGCTGCTGCAGCTGAGATTTTATCAGTTCTTGTGTTTTATTCGAGCAGTAGCTTTCTTTCTCAATGGGATAATGCCAGGCTTTGATGTCAGGAGTAACACAGGCCAGCAACACTGTCATTGAGAGGAAAGCACATGAGGATACTTGAGAATATGCCTATATTAATCTCTGTAGAATCACATTGTGCATGAGACCAGCACAGTGGCTCCAAAAAATGTAAATTAATAATAATAATTATTATTATTATTATTATTATTGCATTAAATAAAATATAATCAAGTTGCAGGTTTCTCAGCTCTAATTTTAAAAATTCAAAATAAGCTATTTTATTTTATTTTATTTATTTATTTATTTATTTTTTTTGCCATAATTTTGAACTGTCCACAGATGAAGTGGATGTAAGTCAGATAGCCCAACCCGATCTCACGACCAAGTCGTACGAATTCGACGAATGATTAAAAAGTGGCTAATTCGTAACAATTCATACGACCTCTTTTACGAATTGGCCAATTCGTATGAATTCGTACGAATGACCTACCCCTTACCCCTTACCCCGCCCCTAAACCTAACCATCACGTGGGTTTAGACAAATCGTACGAATTAGTACGAATTAGCCACTTTTTAATCATGCGTCGAATTCGTACGAATTGGTCGTGAGATAGTGTTGCATAGCCCTATAACATCACACATGTTTCCTAATATAGTCAGCAAAGGTGGGGTTCATCACATTAATAACAGACATTTTCAAATGTTTAGAATAATGAATTATTTACATTATTAGATGAATATTTAATGCTTTTGAAAGAAGTCATTATGCTCACCAATACTGCATTTATTTGATCAAACATACAGTAAAACATTAATATTGTTGAATATACAATTTAAAATAACTGTTTTCTATTTGAATATATTTTAATTTATTCCTGTGATGGCAAAGCTGGATTTTCAGCAGCCATTACTTTAGTCTTCAGTGTCACATGATCCTTCAGAATTCATTCTAATAAGCTGAATTGGTGTTCAATTATTATCAATGCTAAAAATATCAATAATGATCCTTATTATTATCATCATCATCATTGTTATCATCATTAATTATTTTCATGGAAACAGTGATGTGTTTTGGTAACATTTTGTGACATTCTTTGATGAGCAGACATTTCAAATTATTTCAAATTATTAATATTTCACAATATTAAATATTTAACTGCATTTTTTAACAAATGAATGCAGCCTTGGTAAGCATAAGATACTTTTTTTTTTTTTTTAATAAAAAATAAAAATATTTTGACCGGTAGTGTATTTGTCTTTATTGACAGTATTAATAAACAGTACATTTGTTTTAAACTGTATCATGTAAAAGCTAACCAAATGAAGAGTTCAGATGCAAAAGCCTCTAAATGCCATTTGAAATTTTCTTCTTTAATGATGATTTTTATCAAAATTGTATATTTAAGTTCAGTAATTTCACTTAAATAACAATTAATAGGTAATTATCATTGCCATTTAAGTGAAATTACTGAACTTAAATATACAAGTTTGATAAAAATCATCATTAAAGAAGAAAATTTCAAATGGCATTTAGAGGCTTTTGCATCTGAACTCTTCATTTGTAGACTTAAGCTATGTCTGAAACTAACATTAGATACAAAATATTAAACCAAATGGAATTTATTAATGATGTTTCTCAACCAGGGGGGCCGGGACTGACTGCCCACCTAACAGGGAACATTCTCAAAATGTTCTTCATAAAACACATTATTTATACATCGTTTTTATTGAAGAGTTTTTTTTATTCTGTCCTCAGTGCGGCCATAGCACGATGACGTACTGCATTAAATCAAATATGTATTGTTGACTCATGATTTTTATTTCTCAAACCTGTTTGGTGCAAACTCCGCCCATTATTCGATTCTAAAGATTTCATTACTCATGTCAATCAAAGTGCTTATCGCCTACATAACGCTGCAACAGATACTAACCCCTAAACCTGTACAACATTAAACCTTAAAAAAAAAACATTGTTGTATTTTTAACGCAGTGTGTCATTGCACTACATTGCACTGCACTCCTGAAACGTTTCCTTGTTTCCAGCCAGCCCATTCTCATCCCAAAGCGTCATCTAACTGAAGCTTTTGACCATGGGTCAACATCCGCACATGGCACCCTTCAGCGTCAATATGAGACGAGCCTCCTAGTGGTCTAATCCTACAGCCCGTTCTCATCCCAAGGCGCCATCTAACTGACACTTTTGACCATGCGTCACATGGCAACCATTAGCGTCAGTTAGATGATGCTCATGCTAGGGCATCATCTAACTGACACCATGCGTCTAAATCCGACGGACATGGCAACCTTTAGCGTCAGTTAGATGACGCTCATCCTAGGGCGTCATCTAACTGGCGCTTTTGACCATGCGTCTAAATCCGACGCACATGGCAACCTTTAGCGTCAGTTGACGCTCATCCTAGCGCACATGGCACCCGAAAGGGTTCCATGTGCGTCGGATGTTGACGCATGGTCAAAAGAGTCAGTTAGGTGAGGCCTTGTGATAAGCAACATCCGACGCTCATGGCACCCTTCAGCTTCAATATGAGACGCGCCTCCTAGTGCTCTAACCCTAACCCTAGACCTAAATCTACCTGTGTCATCTAGCTGACGCTAAAGGTTGCCATGTGCGTCGGATTTAGACGCATGGTCAAAAGCGCCAGTTAGATGACGCCCTAGGATGAGCGTCATCTAACTGACGCTAAAGGTTGCCATGTCCGTCGGATTTAGACGCATGGTGTCAGTTAGATGATGCCCTAGCATGAGCATCATCTAACTGACGCTAATGGTTGCCATGTGACGCATGGTCAAAAGTGTCAGTTAGATGGCGCCTTGGGATGAGAACGGGCTGTAGGATTAGACCACTAGGAGGCTCGTCTCATATTGACGCTGAAGGGTGCCATGTGCGGATGTTGACCCATGGTCAAAAGCTTCAGTTAGATGACGCTTTGGGATGAGAATGGGCTGGCTGGAAACAAGGAAACGTTTCAGGAGTGCAGTGCAATGTAGTGCAATGACACACTGCGTTAAAAATACAACAATGTTTTTTTTTTAAGGTTTAATGTTGTACAGGTTTAGGGGTTAGTATCTGTTGCAGCGTTATGTAGGCGATAAGCACTTTGATTGACATGAGTAATGAAATCTTTAGAATCGAATAATGGGCGGAGTTTGCACCAAACAGGTTTGAGAAATAAAAATCATGAGTCAACAATACATATTTGATTTAATGCAGTACGTCATCGTGCTATGGCCGCACTGAGGACAGAATAAAAAAAACTCTTCAATAAAAACGATGTATAAATAATGTGTTTTATGAAGAACATTTTGAGAATGTTCCCTGTTAGATGGGCAGTCAGTCCCGGCCCCCCTGGTTGAGAAACATCATTAATAAATTCCATTTGGTTTAATATTTTGTATCTAATGTTAGTTTCAGACATAGCTTAAGTCTACAAATGAAGAATTCAGATGCAAAAGCCTCTAAATGCCATTTGAAATTTTCTTCTTTAATGATGATTTTTATCAAACTTGTATATTTAAGTTCAGTGATTTCACTTAAATGGCAATGAAGATTACCTATTAATTGTTATTTAAGTGAAATTACTGAACTTAAAAATACAAGTTTGATAAAAATCATCATTAAAGAAGAAAATTTCAAATGGCATTTAGAGGCTTTTGCATCTGAACTCTTCAAATATTTAAATTAAATTATATATTTTTTTTCTGATATTTTATTATCAAATTTAATAATATTCATGTATTAAGTGTTTAAATAAGCTACTTCATATACTGTGCTACTGTATGAAATAGAAAGCCGCTGTGTCTTTTAAACCAATAATCATAAACATATCATTACATAGTATGTCCCACTTTATATTAGGTGTCTTTTAGCTACTATGTACTTACATTTAAATGTGTGTAATACCTGATCAATTTGATCTGTCATCCATGGACCAGTGCTGGAGTTTGTTATATGAGAAAGCATACTAATGGATCGGGTCTCTGATGCCGCCATGTGACCTATACCAAACACACAAACCAGACAAACATGCAAAAATGCACACAAATGATAATACACGTTACTTGAATGGAGGACCAAGGCAAATAGCAAAAAGATTCCAAACTTGGTTTTCATGAAGATGAACATAAATGAATTATATAAAGTAAAAAATATTTTAATATAAAATACTCTTGACCCAAACATGTTCCAGCAGGATAAGTTGCTCTAAATGCACAACAAGTCTCTGGAACTAAGAAGAGAGACTCAAGTTTCACTGACCACTAGTCATTACTCTGATGAGACAGCGCCCTCGTGTGGTCGACTACGTGACAGCCTGAATAATTATGCAATGTGCTAATTATGGCTCTTAAGAAGCAAGAACGGGCAAACCTTTTTTTTAAGTCAGATTTTCATGGATAAAAGTTCCGTTAAAGGTTCTCGAACGGGAATTCTTTTACAACATAAAGCCAGCAGTGTTTCATTTACATTTCTAAATGCATTTTGATCAAAAACACTCTTAACTGTGGGCTAGCTGATTAACTTCATCTCTGACTGAAAATATTATTTATTTATTTATTTATTTATTTTCATAAATGGAAAGATCAGTGTAGCCTACTGCGTAAAAATTAATTTGCTATGGATTAAAAGTATTTTTGTTAGGCTATTTGTTGTGTTGAAATCTCCCCCCTCAAAAATAAATACAGCTAATTAGGCTATGCAAACTGTCTCGTGTGCTTTATGTGTTAGGCGGCTCACTGTTTTTTTTTTTTTTTTTTAACAAACATTTGATGTTTCAGTCAGCAATGCATTTGTCTTATAGCGCTGTTTCAGATGCTGAAATGCTAATTACAGTCTAAATACAGTCTCAATCCTGCCAAATACAGTCGGACCTCCATAAATTCACAAAGCATTGGCCTACCATTAGGTCTACATTATCACCAGTTGTAGGCATTGTGCAGCCCCTTCATATCAAACTTCATAAATGTCAGGGTAGGCTAGTGTAGTGACTCACGGAAGGCAGGTAATCTGGCTTTATCCTGGTCATGGATGACCTCGTCTCCTTCGGGTATTTGCTCTGGAATATCTAATCCTCTTCTTTTTCCTTTCTCCATCAGAGAACTTCTATCACTTCTGCTGCTCTCACTGCGAAAAGCGGAATCCATGCTCTCCGCGCCCGGAGACTGAGGTCTGGTTCCTCTTTGAGGCATCCAGTGTCTCTGTTCTCTGCCGCAGTCTGTGGAAAAACCCCGGAGTGAGATGAGATCTGGATCTCCTAGTCTTGATGAAGGGTGTTGAATGGCCGGGAGCCGCACAGAAGCCACCGTGGACATCCTGACTGCAAAGTTTACTTTTTAATACAACTGTGCGGGAAGCCCTTTTCCAAAGTGCGTTACGCACTAAGAATAAAATGGATTCAATTAGATAAATTACGCATCGAACTCAGTCGCTTTATAATGGCTTAAATGTCAAAAGTTCCGTGTAGTACACTGTTGAAGAACTTTTATGAGAGGAGATACTGTCTGCCTACTGTTTTATTACAAAAGAAAAGCCAAGTTGTCCTTAGCAACAGCAAGCACTCGCGCGTTAGGGTTGCTGGTTACGCGAGCAAATTTTAAAAGCGCGAGATGTTCATACAGGAAATCAATCGAGAATACAATGCCAACCCCTACACAGGCCTACTTATAGTCAGTTTGCAAACATCTTCAGTAACATGAATAAACACTTGGCAATCTCTGTTTGGCATGTTTATTAATTTCTAAGCAATATTGCAGCTTCCAGGGAGAGTGAATCAAATAATTGTGTTCCTGTGACTGAGGAAATTTGAGCTGATGTGCCATCACAGTCCTGGCACCCAGTCAAACTCTCATTGTGTTGTAAAGAGGAGTCTCCCACATTGTTTTTAGTAACATTCAAATCCCACTCAAGAAGAATACGGCTGTATTGTAGCCCAGCAACAGCCCTAACTAACAGACTGAGAGGTGAACAAATGGGGTAGTGGTTTCCAATATAAAACTGAAAATATAAAAATAAATAATAAAATAAGCTTATTTGTCATTATACAATAAATCAGAGTAGCATTATAAATAGGTGCAGCAGAAAACATCATACGAGTGCAGAATGAGCAAAGGTCGTCTAGTTCTTCAAATAGTTTCTTGACAAATTTAAAATTTTGGAGGCAATAAAATGCAAAACTCGATCATTGTTGCAAATAAGTTTGCGTGAAATGCAATTACTAACGTTCAGCTAACATTATGGCATTGACGTGGAGATAGGCTAGGCCTATAGCTTTTATGTGTTCCATTGCGAACCAAAAACTTTACTCTTTCATTTTTTGCCTTAATGTAATAGTGCATTTTAGGACTACTTACCTTAGAATCCTAACCGAAATCAAACTATACAGGTACTTTAAGGTACAATCAAAATAATAAAAAAAACATTCAAAGGAGCCTATGCCATAGAACTAAACCTTTACGAATATCAGTTTAATGGAAGTATAAATTTAGATTACATAATTTAGAAAGCCAAATTGTATTATTATTATTTTTATTATTATTATTATATAGGCATACTTTATTGCATATGCCAAATATCCATGTAATACTTTTGGTGCAAGTTTGAAAAGCTTCTGTTAATAATGTGAGAGAAAAAATAGTGTCCTTTAAACGTCCCCAATTTCGTGACACAGGACATTATAAACCTGCGCAAGACTCATGACCTGTGACCCGGGATATTTATTCAGCTTTGAGATTCTGTTCGGTCCCTCATGGATCCATCATCTGCTCCTCTCGCGATAATGAGTCTGGATATATTGAGAGCAAACACGAGCACTCGTCCATTTGAAGGGGCGTCGCTGGGCTTCTTATATAGGGTCCTTAAGTTAGTGGTGAGATTGTCTTCCAGGAGATAGGACATCATGTCTGACGCAGTGACCAGCTTCTTGAAGGATTTCTTGGCCGGTGGTGTGGCCGCTGCCATCTCCAAGACAGCCGTGGCCCCCATTGAAAGAGTCAAACTGTTACTGCAGGTACGTTTTGAAGTCAGAATCAATCATTTTAGAATTATATATAAAAATGCTGGGCCATTTCAACGTTTGGGTCAAATATGTTGGGTTTACAATTCAATTAAAACATTTAAACCAACTGTTGGGTTTGTCCATTTTTGACCCAAACATGGGTTGAAACAACCCACGAGTGCGGGCTATTGAATATCCCCGTAAATAGCTTGAGAAAAAAGTTCCAAGTAAGTCACAACTGCCTACATTAGAAAGAGGGTGCAGTGAACTTGTATGGCAAGTTTGTTTGGTTTAAAAAGGTTTCGGTACAATTCAAATAATTTAATAAAACCATTCAATTATTTGAATAGACTAAATGGGAAAGTTTTACCGACAATTAATTATGGCGCTGTCCATGGTGCTACTTTATAAAGCGTTGCCAAGACAAGCCTCGCTGACAAAGTGCAATTTCACCATAGAGTAAGTTTAATTAATGTTTGATTGATTTTATTCGGTAATTTAAGTAGTGCTTTACTAATTAATTAAAAAAAATAAATAAATAAAGTTTAAACATTTGACCTTGACGACTTCCATCAACAGAGTTTATAAAGGTCAATCATGTGGGTTAAGATTGTGACTCTGAAGAGCAGCAATATTTGGTGTAAGTTTAAAGTTAAAAATAGTCTGGAGGCTGCAACCCAATACTTAAACCCCGCGCGCAAGCGGGGTGTGACGCCAAGTGCAGCTCACGCACGTGGACAGACTGATCCCTAAGTGTAATTACACTTTTTTTGTGGCTCCCTTATACAGGATAGTCAACACTGATACATGAAAATAATTGAAATTACATCTCAAAAATCCATATCCCACAATTCACATCCGACGTGTGACCACAATGATATCAAGGGTGCATTCTTCCACTTACCAATTCAAACTGTGCTGCTTCACAGGTCCAGCATGCCAGCAAACAGATCACAGCTGAGATGCAATACAAAGGCATCGTCGACTGCGTAGTAAGAATTCCCAAAGAGCAGGGATTCTTGTCCTTCTGGAGAGGCAATCTCGCCAACGTCATCAGATACTTCCCCACACAAGCCCTCAACTTTGCCTTCAAAGACAAGTACAAGAAGATCTTCCTTGGAGGAGTGGACCAGAAGACCCAGTTCTGGCGTTACTTTGCTGGTAATCTGGCCTCTGGCGGTGCCGCCGGTGCAACCTCTTTGTGCTTTGTCTACCCTCTTGACTTCGCCAGAACAAGACTTGCTGCTGATATCGGTAAAGGCGCAGCGGAGAGAGAGTTCAGTGGTCTTGGGAACTGCCTGACCAAGATCTTCAAGTCTGATGGTATTAAGGGTCTCTACCTTGGCTTCAATGTGTCTGTCCAGGGCATTATTATCTACAGAGCTGCTTACTTCGGTGTCTACGATACAGCAAAAGGTAAGCAGCTGTTGGGGAACATCTGACATGGATCAAATAAACTGCTCGTTAAATACAACTCAGTGACACTGTCGAACTCTATCACTCAGGTATGCTGCCAGACCCCAAGAACACGCACATTGTCATTAGCTGGATGATTGCCCAGACTGTCACAGCTGCAGCCGGCATCATTTCATATCCTTTCGACACCGTCAGACGTCGTATGATGATGCAGTCAGGACGCAAAGGAGGTAAGCCAAAGTTTGGCACAAACTATTGTTCCATGAATTTTGTGAATGATTAGTCGATTAACGGATCATTTTCTTTCCAAAAGCTGACATTATGTACTCGGGCACAATCGACTGTTGGAAAAAGATCACTAAGGATGAGGGGGCTAAAGCTTTCTTCAAGGGTGCCTGGTCCAATGTGCTCAGAGGCATGGGCGGCGCCTTCGTGCTGGTTCTGTATGACGAGATCAAGAAGTACACATAAACATTCTCCATCCATCATGTCAATCCCATCAAAGGAACCCCTGAGCACTGTGTATGTCTTAATTGTGTAGAACGTTAACAAACAGGGTGAAGTAGGAGAAGTGTACTTAGCCATGCTGTCCCAGGGGTGGATTTTAATCATGTGATCTTAGGTGGTCACATCACCCTCCACCTCTACACTTGTAAATATATTTAACTCTACCTACTGGCCCCTAGTTTTAGATGACTTTCAGTCTGGTCAGATTGAAAGTTATCTTTTTTTCTCATTTATTTATTTGAATCAACCCCCCATAACTCTGAGAGTCTACATGTTCTACGGTGGCTCTTCTCTTCTGTAGCTAGCTGAACACTCTCAGACTGAAGCAAGTGGCTGTACACTGGAAGGCTGACTGTTCTTGTGGTTTAGTCCACCTTATGTGTTCTTTTAATAAGAATAAAGCTGATAATACAACACCTGATCAATGCTTGTGGTTTCTTTTTTTATAATTACATTATTTCTTAAAAAAGTCAAAAGTTTTGTTACAGCTGAGTAATGGAAGTAGAGTCATACTGGCTTTCAAAGTTCACACTGTTTCACAAATATTTTAAATTAACAGAATTAATGAAGAAAAACGGTTCAAATCGTATAATTCCTATTTTAAACTAAATACAGAATATACAGAGTTTGGGGGTCAGTTAAATGTTTTTAAGACATTTTGTAAAGGAATCAGTACTTTAATTCAGCAAGAACGCATTAAAGTCAATAGGCATTTATAATGTCACAACAAGATTTCAATTTAAAATAAATGGTGTTCTTTTGAACTTTCTATTTATATTGTTGTTTTTTACAGTTTCCACAAGCAGTACAACTCTTTTCAACATTAATAAGAAATGTTTCTTGAGAACCAAAAACAGCATATTATCATATGACACTGAAGACTGCTAAAAATTCAGCTTTGCCAAACATATGTAATCATAAAAATGCGACTAATGAAGCCTTGGTGAGCATAGAATACTTCTTTCATAAATAATAAAAAACGATATATAATATATTTTACGGAAATATTTAAAAATGTAAATTTCAGAATATAATATTAGAATACAAGCGATTATAAATATTTTATGGCTAATATATTATAAATCACCTCAAAGGCGTTATAATGGTACATGCACTTTTTCAAGTTGATTGTACTGAAATGTGTGTTGGCAGTGCCTGTACACAACCATCATATAAAGATAAAAGTCTGTCCAGTGTTTTTTTTTTCTTGTATGTTTTCCCCTGCATAAAATCGATCCATTCGACCGTGTGACGTCACGCGGTTGGATGGCCTTCCAATAATTGTTAATTGACAGCAGAGTTTTAACACAGACCCACCCTGAGCGAACTGTCATCATAGTTTATCATTGTTGATACACTGGAGCAGAATGGCATCTAAGCGATTGTGGTGTTCTGTTCTTCAGTGTAATAACAAACACAGTCATTTTGATGTTCCAGATTCTGAACCGCTGAAGACACACCGTACCTATTCGAACCAGAACATACAGACACTGAACCAGCTCTCCAATGCTCTCTGTCTTGCAAGAGTTTGGGACTGCGGTTGTGTTGCAGCATCTTCCATTTCTTTCAGTTCAGTGTCTGTATATTCTGGTTCCAATAGGTACGGTTGGTAAAAAAAATGTAAGTCTTCATCTATGTCGAAATCAGCAGACATATTCACGAATTGAAAAGTGTATGTACAGTGCGCGTCTTCCTCTGCTTGTAAACAGAAAGTTTTGCGTTTCCAGCTATATCAGCACGTCATCTTATACAGAAGGTGACGGTAATACTCCTAAGCAGTGAGCAGCCGGAAACAAGAAGTAGTCGAAGAAGAACGTCCTCATCTCAGTTCCCGCGCATGCATTCTGGAAATCTCTTGAACTCTCGTCTCAGGCCCACAAGGAAGTAATGGAATAGTCGAATAAAGTCGTTATTTATGGGTTTTTTTCGCACGAAAAGTAGTCTCGTCGCTTGATAAACTTATAGTTGAGACACTGTAGGCACATGGAATATTTAAACATTTTCTTTAATGACTTTCTGGGCCATTAAGTTGCATTCCCTTAGGCAGCCTATGTAGCAGTGATCCACCTCTCAGATTTAATCAAAAATGTCTTCATTTGTGTTCCGAAGATGAACGAAGCTCTTACGGGGTTGGTACAGCATGGGGGTGAGTAATCAATTACTTAATTTTCATTTTTGGGTGAACTAACCCTTTAAATACTGATCCGTAAAGAAATATATAATGTAATTTTGGTTTATAATACTAGTAGCCTAGTAAAGGCTAGTAACAGTAACCAGTTACAGTATTGCATCAAACAACATAGCAGTGTCTTCCGCAACAATGACTACTGTGCCAGTCTCTGTGTTTGAATGATAACCTTGTTAAGTCTGCTATGTGTCAACAAGTGTCAGTCAGCCTTTTCAAAAGCAATTTAAGAGTGACAGGTGAATGCCAGGTATTGTTACTCTGATTGTAACAGATGGAACACTGTCTGAGGATGTGCGGCACTTCATATCAGCATGCCAGCTATTCAAGTGTCAGTCAGCTGGGTCAATAAACAAAGCACTTTTACTTTCCAAATAATGGAACAACACTGGATATTACCATAACTAATAAAACATTTATTTCACATCATATTTGCAGTTTCCAACAGATGTGTCGTGTAATTAATTATTCTGATAACAGCAACATTGACTTTAAAATTTTTTTATTTTATTTTTTTGTCTGTAAAATATAGGAACTGGTTTACTCCTGAATGTCTCAGAAAATGGAATGTCACACTTTATTGTCCCCAAGCAGTTTAGATTGTCTCCAACAAAATCTAAAATGCAAATAAGCCACACATTTTCAAATAATTAATGTCATTTAACATTTAGCTGTGTATATTATTATCTGACAAATATTTCATTTTTATGTCACTCCATATCCAGACAAATTAATGTGAGCTCAAGCAGTTTGTTCCGAATGTTTCATGTAGTGACCTACAGTCATATCTTGTACTTACAGTTAGATCAGAACATGTAAGGGAAAGGGATTTTGAGGATCAGGACCACGCAGGCCGTGGTGATGCCCTGTTGAGTTTAACGGTTCCTGGTTTAGCTTTGTGAGGACTACTTCCAGGTCTAGAAGTCTTCCCTGTGTACATGGAAAGACAGGAGTTGTACTATTGTTAGCATTAACAATTTACAATTTATTTAACATTTAAATGAACAATTTTGCAGTAAATGATATGCACGCAGCTAATCAACATAAAAGTTGTCTGTGTTCAAATACTGTGGCTATATACTCTTGTTTATCAGTAAATAGTGGGGAAAGACCTACCCAACACTTAATAAAAAAATCAGATGGGACTTCAATTAAAAGTAAAGTCAGTTGCAATGGAAGATTTTAATTATCACTGAAACTAAACAAGTAAAAAAACAAAAGAATCACATCACAAATGGTACTTAAGGCCAAGAGACTTTACCAGAATCAGTTAAAAAAAAAAAATGTTTGTTTTTTCTTTCCCCAGAGGAGGAGGAGGATGCAAACTGAATGCACTATTTTGAAGAAACAAAAAGTATATCTGATATTAGGAAAAGCAGAAATAATTTGTTTATTTCTGGAAGCTGAATATGTGCTGATGTAATGGTGATGTAATGGTGATTACATGCAGACAACTGAACATGTCTTCATTCAAAGTGTCTCATGCAAACTTCAGCTTAAGTTTGTGTTGTGTGTGTGTGTGTGTGTGTGTGTATGTACCAGATGTCTTGGTGGACTTGAGCTTGACCGGTGGAAGAGCTGTAACGCTTGTTCCCATGTATCGGCACTGCTGTTGATAATCAGCTAGCTGCTCATCTCGGGTCATACCAGGAGTGGGCTTCACAGATTCTAGACGCTTCAGGAATGCCTGAAAGAACAAATATTTAGGTCAGAAATTTAATTCTCTTCCTGAACTAAATTCAACATTTGGGCTTGCTGGATTACAACATGATTTATTAACATCTATTATTAATAAAATGATGGCCAAGGATGACAGTTATATAGGTTGGCCAAAATGCTTACAGAAAAATTAATAAACAATACATAATTAATCTATTAATAATAGTTAATAATAAATAACAATGATTTACATAGATTTTTCATTATATAAACATTAAAACAAATTAAGGACATATTAAAAAACAACAACGATATTAACAGCATGAATAGTATAATAATACTTAATCATTTATTGTTTTTTAACATAAATATTTTTTTCTCCACAGCCATGTTAAATGTTAATTAAATAAAAATTCCACAATTCACATGAAATAAAATAATTTAATATATACTATTGAATAAAATATACCATGCCATAAAAAATGTTTACAATATACTACAAAAATACTTTTTTTTTTAAATGTGCACATAAATTCACAAAATACCACAATGGCCCTTAAAAACATATTTCCTTTTATTTGGGATGAAATATGACAGATAAAAATTTTCGTGACAGATTTTGTATCATTAACCCTAGAGCTAAAAGATTTTAAGACATCCATGAACTTGCATTAACTTGCCTAAGACAAGATGACCAAAGAAGAGATTAGCATGACTACAACTATGAACTCTGAAAAGCCACAGTGAACCATTGAGAATAAAAATAACCCGTGCACAAGGATCAGAATGTCACAGGCTGTTATGTTGGTACAAATACCCCTTTGGAAACCACTCAGTAAGCAAAGCCCATGAAATGAGCTGGGACTGGAAATAGAGTAAAGGTGAAGATAGAGGTCAGCTCCTTCAGTGCTCTTAAAGAAAGAGAGTGACTGTCTTCTGTTCCAGCATTAGTTGCTAGGTAGTAAAATGCTAACAAGAGTTACAAGACCTAGAGGAACACGAAGTCTGAGTCAAAGCTCGAAGTCCCTGCTTCTATTGATTAAGCGTTTTATTTTAATTTTCCTGTTTTCTGCAATAAAAACTGACAAAGGAACTGACTCTGTAAGGCTCTGTGAGGATGACCAAAAGAGAGAGCGGGAGAATATGCATGCGTAATAGTAAACAAGGAAGGTTAAGAGAGCACAAAACACAAACACAGATTATGTTGCTTCCAAAATCAAGGAGCTGGAGAGATCCTCATCATTTACTCGCCCTTGTGTAAAAATGTAATTTGAAGAGTTGCATAATACTCTCTCTATCTCACACTGAAGCTTAGATGAGGAAAGCACGGGGCTGAATTCAGTATAATGTCAAGACCAGCATGTGCGCAAAACTGCTTCCACCTGTCTCTTCTCGTCTCAGTCAGGTGGTCACTGTCTCTCTGCTTTCACTGGCTGTGGCTGACAGCGCCACCTAAACCATGCACCCTTTCACTTAAATAAACACTCGCACAGAACACCATTACATGAATGAATAATATCACCAAAGAACATCTGGTGATACATACTGGGGCATCTGAGTAGAAGAGCACTGTAAACAACAGAATCGAAACATCGTCTGGGGTTAGGAAGATTTCTTATATTTTTGAAAGAAATGTCTTATGCTCACCAAGGCTGCATTTATTTGATTTGATATTTTAAATATTTTAAAATGCAGTTTATTCCTGTGATGGCAAAGCTGAATTTTCAGCAGTCTTCAGTGTCACATGATTCCTCAGAAATCCTTCTAAT
Source organism: Pimephales promelas (assembly GCF_016745375.1). The sequence continues at coordinate 13,710,743 of NW_024121100.1, forward strand.
ATGCTTATTTTAGCGCACAAGAAACTTTTTTTTATAATCTTTAACAATGTCGAAAGCGGTTGTGCTGCTTATTTATTTTTTTTTTTTTTTGTGGAAACCATGGTACAGCATTTGTTGATAAATATCTTATTTTTATTATTTTATTTTTTTTTTATTTATTTTTTTTGTAACATGTCAAACTCTACGGTCACTTCTGATCAAATCAATGCATCCAAGCTAAATAGGATTTTTAAAGAAATTATTTTCTTTTTTCAAAAGAAATTCTAAACTTTTGAACAGTAGTGTACATGCATATGCTCCTCAAGTGTACACTTAAAGTAAACACACAATTACTTCCTTGACTGAGGCCAACAGTTGATGAAAGCTTCTCTCTTATAATAAGAGTTGCTCTCAGTGTGATTCAAATTCACATCTAATCTTATATTGAACGGAAGTGCACTGCATAAATAAAAACATAGGGAATAACTCCATCTAGTGGAATGAGCGAAAATATTTTCCTGTGAAGAGACTGTACTGACCAGGTTTTCCCTCTGGATTCGCTCTTGCTCTCGTTGTCTGTTGAGGGCACTGTGGTAAAGACGTATAGCTGGTGCATTGCTCCTTCGACTGCTGGTTTTGGAGCAGGCGGAGCTTCTGCTACGCGAACTAGCACTGGAATGGGATAGTTCACGTAATAGCCGCTGATTCTCCCGGTCAATCTCTCGTACCTCTTCATTTGAGAAGGAATAGTTCTTACGACTGCTCCCAACACTGCCAGGGCTGGAGACCACAGGTACTCTGTCTAATTGTTTCTCTGCTTTTAAAAACACTGCAAGGGAGACAGACAGACAGAGATTCTTGAGAAACAGCCACAACAACAACAAAAACCATTTCGATTCATTGCACAAACCTGATCCGTTCTCTCCTTCAGAACTTATGCTGCCCTGACCGTCCGAATCATCATTCACAACTATCTCCTCAGCAACTCTGGGCTGCTGTTGTTGAACATCTGCTGGCAAGTGTTCAGAAGGCAGAACAACATCAATGGACTGGGAAGGACTAACATTTGGTGTCGAGAGAGGGGTAACATCAGTGACTGTGTCGTCAGATTCTGCCACTTCTTTTTGTCGCTCTTTCTGGTTAGCTGAACCTACCCGATGATGTTTCTGCGAGCGAATTGAGCTTTTCTCGTCACCGCTGTGTGAGGACTCTGGGTCGGATGATGACGAGTGGCTGCGGCTCAGCTTGTGGAATTTACCAGCAGATTTTTTAGGTGTTCCATGGGACAATCTCTTATGTTTTGATGATCTCACATCGTCCTCCTCACTTTCATCGTCACTACGGTGATATCCATCATCATCATCACGGTTAGCATCAACATTGGTTTTCATGGGTTTAAAAACAACATGCTTCTCATCCAGCTCCTTTTCCTCATCAGACGAGGATGAATGCACACTAGATCGGCTGTTGTTCATAGTCCCTGTGCTTGTGGCTCTTGGGAGTTTTGAGGAGCCTTTGAGAAGTACATCAGTACTTTGTCTCTCTCTTTCATTTTCTGTCTCTTTACTCTGTCCCAGTCTGTCCTGCTGGTTTGAAGCATTCTCCAATCTGGCTTTATCTTTAGTGTTCCTCCCACTTTGAACTTCACTCCCTATCTGATCCATTGAAACATGGGTCTCTTTTGCTGTTCTCTCATCATGTCGTTCTGAGGCCTTCTGTTTATTGAGCCGTTCATTAAGTCCAGTAGATTCACAGTCGCTGTCAAAGAACGAGTGGTCAACTTCTCCCTCTAACTCTTTGGGGCTGTACATGTCTGTTGTGTGTCTTCCAAATGTGCCCTCATTTAGTGGAACCTGCATGAAAAAGGAAAAAGCAAAAACTTTTTATATACCAGCAACTATTACATTATATTGAGCAGTGGTTCTCAAACCAGGGGGCAGGGTGCATACAGGGCCTCATTATTTTAAAAAATAAATAAAAAGAAAATCATTAAAATAAGCCTGAAATTACAATATTTCTTACTTCAATGCACCCCGATTGTAGAATGGCCGAAGGGTCCTACGTCCTAGAAAAAAATGCATATAGATTCTACATAATTATTTCATAATTTTTTTTCTAGTTATGATTTAATTAGGGAGAAATTTAGTTTAAAAAAAAACATTTTAAAAATAAATTTTATCCTTAATCATTGTCAATGAAATCACAAACAGGAAAAGGCACAATGTCTTCATATAGTGGATAATTTGGAGTCAAACATGTAGAGAACCACTATCGGTACACTCAGAAATATATTAAACCTATCATCGGTGTAACGTTAGTGTTTTCTGGCATTAATCAAAACACCAATACGCTTGAGACCTTGCAAAGCTGTTAAGGTAACGTTACCAGGAAAAGGCTCAATTAACACTTTTAAAGAGATGCTCATAACACAAACACACGGGGGAAATGTTTCTATGACGAGAACCATGCAGCAGTTGATTTAACTTTGCAATGCAGCCACATTCACGTTCAGCATGCTGGCGTGCTCTACGTTTAATCTATATATGTTATTTTATGAACAATTCTAACGTTAATGCAGTTAGCAGTGCCTACCTTTTGACATTACAACAAAAACATGCGGGTCCGCGACACTGTCAGGCGAAGTCTCCAAACCATAGAGTTGACGTACTTCATTTTAATACGCAATAAATCTCCAAATGCTGTTCAGAAAGATAAAGGTTGAGGATAAGACTTAAAACAGACTCTTTAAACTGTTCAGCTCGCTGGCTGCACAGATGAGTGTGTGGGCTTGATGGATACGGTAACTAAGTGACGTCATTTCCTTAAATATTTTGGCGCCGCATCACGCGTCCACGTTTAAAGGGATAGTTCACACCAAAATGAAAATTCTGACATTATTTTCTCAACTTCATGTCGTACCAACCTCGTAAGACTTTCGTTCATCTTCGGAACACAAATGAAAATATTTTTGATGAAATCTCTTTTTGATGTAGCGGGCTCTTCTTTTGTGAATAGCTTCTGTCCCTCCATTGGCAGCTACGTATTTTCTCTTGTAACATCTGGCTTACACTTGCTGATATATGGTAATGCAAGCAGTTAATTTAATTAATGTAGTTTTTGTTTGTTTGTTTGTTTGTTTGTTTGTTTGTTTCCTTCGATATCGTACGAAACTTGCCCTGCGTCTCAATGTCCATCCTATCCATCATCAACGTATGTGAGATTGTATGAGATCATAAAACATAAACATAATTCGAAAAGGTTAAATAGTCCTGAAAGAAATAGTCGGTCCCTTTCTTTCACTGTCTATGGCCAGTCCGCGTGCATTGAAAATTAATGGGAAAGGAAGAGTCCTGAAAGAAATAGTCCTGAATCCACATCAAGTTGAAATGCTAGGTATTGCGCCCAAACAAAATCTTACTGATTTTTTTTTTTTTTTTTTTTTTTAAGATATCAAACTCAAATTTCAAATTTGGAACACAACTTGTATATTTATGGTTATGGCTTTGATTTTCCTTTGAATTTTAGAGTAAAACTTGTTTTGAAAAATATATAGCCTGTTCCATATAAAAAATGCAAATAGTATTAGGCCTTTTGTGCATTTTTTATAAAAATAAACTAAAAATTCTTTTACTTTTTTAGAAGCATTTTTCATTTCAGCACTCTAAGAGTGCTGAAGATACGTATGAGTGTGAAGATACTCATCTGTCAAGTGGCATCTTTAAATAAAAGAATTCACCCCAAAATAAAAACATGTCACCATTTACTCACCCTCAAGTTGTTTTAAACCTGTATGAGTTTCTTTCTTGAACACAAAATAAGATATTTTTAAGAATGTTGGCAATTGACTTCCACAGTTAGGGAAAAAAATGCCATGGAAGTCAATGCCTATCAACTGACTGAACAACATTATTAAATTAATATATCAACAATTAAATGTAAGTCAAATTATATACTTTCATTAACTAATTTCCATTGTCTAATTAGTTTTTTGGACTAAATCACATCTGTATGTTTATGCAGTGCATTCATTTATTGTGATGTCAATGACAAATCAACCATCTCCACATAACCATCTGAGTTGAATTATCTGTTTCAAAATATTAATTCAGCAGCTAAACAAGCTCGCCTTTGTCTGGGATATTATAGTACGTGACAACTGTGCATGTTTAATGATGCTCATTCTTAAAGGGCATTGCGCTAAATTGTGGGCATAACATTCCCTCAAAGCCCCTTTCATGTTTACTTGGCACAAGTGGCATGACAATTGATCCATCATCCTCACACCATGCAAGTCTTGCCACCCTTTGCCATTAGCTATAATAGATTTGGCAAAATATTTACATGTGTATAGGTACAGGTGAAGGGCAGTGCTGAAGCACACTCCAACAGCGAGTACATTTATTAAAATTTTTTATTATGCATATATATTATATATAAAATATATTATTACCATTTGAGTTTTGTTCAACCTCATTTGTGATGCAATGTATTTCTGCAGCAAAAAAATAAAATAAAATAAATAAATAAATAAATGTTGGCATAATTTGGAAAGCAGCAGATGACAAATAACCATAAACTCGAAAGCATAAAAAAAAAAAAAACCTAAAAAAAACCCAACGTAATTTCTGAGAACAACCCAACAAAAATAATTGGTGTGTTCAAAATAATTTGTCTCTGCCCAAAACCCACTTCAATTTAAAATGACTTGTAGTTGTTTTTTTTTCTTTTTTCTCAAATAAGATAAAACATTTTTTTTTCGAAACACCAGAATGTATTCTTATTAAATCTACTTATTAAAAGCAATGTCTCAGAGTATGCTGTGAATTGATGATTAAAGTGCCTACGTGTGGAACTGCACACAGCTTGTTCGCGAGCTGTGGGCGTATTGACGCATAGTCACGTGCCTTTCTTGATTCTGATTGGTCAGCATCAAAGAACCATGTGGTGTAAATAGCTTTTATACTTCTGCTTTTCATTGAAAATGAGATCATGTATTATGCATGTGTGCGTGTTTGATTGCAGAACACTGATGTTTAGCAGCGGAATAGCTGTCACGCCTAACACAACTTTAATACCCTGCCCTACGGCATTATTCTTTGACATTATTCCAGACAACAGCTATGTTTTTGCTTGAGACAGAGTCGGTAAGTCAATGCAATTCAAAATACTATTAAGCGCTATGTCTAACCAAGTCGCTAAAAAATATCTCAGAGATTTAAGAAACCATAACGAAAGCTATTATTTGTCAAAATCATTTCATTCAGGACTGTCCGAGCAATCTTTTTGAAAGCGGGTTTGCTGTCAATGGTTTGAATGGTCCGGGGCACGGACAGTCTCCTGCGCATCTCGCGGCATGCGGAGGTCAGGCTTTCTGCTTGCTTTGGCTGCTGCAAACCGGTGCTGATGCAAACCAACAGGTATGTCGTCCTAAAACGTATTAACACAACTTGACCCAGCGGTAGTTACTTGGGTCTAATCTTCTCTGTGTTTTTAAGGACGCAAGTGGAGAGACACCCATTCATAAAGCAGCCAGAGCGGGCAGTTTGGAGTGCATCAGTGTGCTGATGGCCAGTGATGCACATTTCGAGTAAGTGCATGTGGGAGGTTGAATTGTTCCTCCTCCTAGCGTTTATTTGACAGAGAGAAATATAACCACAGTATTTGCATAGTTCAAATTAGTATTATAATGTCGTTCTTGCAATGCGTACTATAGTCACATTATGGTTGGCTATCATAGTTGACCTTTCACAGACCTAGCTTATAGAGTACATGAACTTCAAATAACTGAACCTTTTTCTTGATAAAATTGTTTACGGCCAGTTTATGGTAGGCTGTTAGGGTTGTTTCACTTTTACATATTTCATTCTGGTAAAAAGGTCTCCCACAATTAAAAAAAAAAAAAAACTTTTCAAACAAAAGACATTGGAAAATGTTGAAGCCGAGTGCTATACCGTTCATAAGTTTAGGGTCTTTAATTTTTTATTTTTGGATTTTGAAAGAAGTCTCTTATTATTACCAAGCATTTATTTCATTAAAAAGAAATCTTTATATTGTGATATATTACAATTTAAATGTTGTAATTGAATATATTTTAAAATTCATGTGATAGCAGAGCTAAATTACTCCAGTCTGTCAGTGTTGAAAACAATTGTGCTAGTTTTTAGTATTTTTGTGGAAACATTTCAGATTATTTGATAAATATAATGTTAAATATATTTAAAATAGATGTTTTAAACAGTGCAAGTCACTTCTGATCAATTCAATGCATCCTTGCTCAATCCCTAACTCTCAACCCCTCATTGAAAAACCTTTTCTTTTCCTGTTGATACCAATAAATAACCAAGCCACATGTCCAGTTAATTTATGTGCTTGAGATTGTACCAGTGCACATCTTAAAGTCTGGAACACTATATATATATATATATATATATATATATATATATATATATATATATTTAGATATACACATGCACATTGATTTTAAGAAGTTCAAAAAAGCATTAACATAACAGGAATGCTCCATTCCTGTTAATGCAAACATAATCCTCAACAACAGTATTCTTATGAATACAGTATGAACACTTTTCCAATAATTTTCCCCCCTTCTGTTCAGAATTTGTAACAAAGATGGACAGACCGCTGAAGAAATTGCATGGTCTTGTGGGTTCGAGGAATGTGGGAGGTTTTTAAACATGCATCGCAGAACTCAGGACCTGAAGAACACTTCATCATCACCTCTCGTTGAACGCCACATGCTGAGCAGCACTCTCGCGGGACAGAAGAGAGGCCGAGCAAGCTCCAGTGCTCAAGACAGGAAGAAAGCACGGGACTGGTGATCAATGCTCCCACAAAGAGAGAGAGAATTTCAAGTAACATAGGCTGTTTAGCCATTACTGGAGTGAATGGTAAAACAGATGATGTTTCAGCATGCCCTCAAAGTCTGAATTACCTGTGGACATTTGGTATTGAGCTTACTGCAGCCTCAACAGTGAAGATAGATTGACCCTGTTCTGGGGTCAGTGATTTGGGGTCTTAAGTTAAAGTGGAATCACTGACACTGTAGATCTGTGCTTCATGCATATATACCTGCCAACACAAGAGCAGATGGCAATGAAGGCCAAAGCAGAGCATTTTCTTTAAAGATGGAGATTGAAACTTCTGGGGTTCTTACTCGAAAAGGTGCAACATTTAACTTGGATCACAATGTCTTGTGAATCAATCATATGAACCCTTTCAGGGTTTTATGACAGTCAGTTGGGGACTGTAGAAATAAGTGGATATAAATGAGCAAAACAGAAGGCAACTGACTTGCTGCCAAGCTTGGCTAATCAAAATACTCTTCATAAGGCTAGATTAGTTGTTAAAGTGTTTGACATTTTTGGTCTATATAAACAACTAAGGTAAAACATGACTTAGTGTTGTGGCAAATGTTAAGGGAATATGTCATGCTTTGACAAAAACAGTTTTTGAAATTGTTTATTCCATGATCTGAAAGAGATTTTACTTGCTGTTCAAGATGGTTCAAAGATATCTTGTGAATTTAATGTATGAGGAACTCAAAATCAGGTAGTTTGAAGGATATTTTTTTAATAATCACAAGGACCCAATTCTCAAAACTTAGCATACATTGAGCACAACAGCAGTCTATGTGGGCTAAACTGTTGATAATTTTCCATTGCTTTGGCATAAAATTCAATGACTACTGCTTTAAAGTTACTTTTTCCCCTCTCTCTTAGAAACAAGCACAGCCAAAACGCTGTACCTACCTAACTAACATAACCCAAAACTGAATATGGTATGTTATGCCATATTGAAATATATTAGAAATGTTATATATATATATATATATATATATATAACAAAACAATTAGGTCTATTGTAGCTGAAAATCTACAAAGGTGTTAGACTTTGTTACTATTTATAGAAAAGGGGGAAATAATTTTGTACTGAAATGAAAACATGTACCATGAAATGCAATGAATTCTAAACAGTAGAGATATAATTATTGTTCTGTAAAGGAATGTTTTTTTTTGTTTGTTTTTTTTAAAAACTATAAAGCTACTGTGACGAAGTGTGTTTGTTGGGTGAAACCTTTGCCTGTGTCATGGAAGACTGAGTTGATTTGAGGCATATATGAAGTGTTTTGGTATTAGTGCATTTTGGATGTGAAAGTAACTGCTGTGCCAAACTGGAAGTTGGTAAAGAAAACTGTGTTAAGACTTTTGACAAAAAGACCCACTGTAAGAACTGAGAAACGTGTCCTAGTGATTGTATTAAAAAAGAAACGATCACCCATTTACAACCTCATTGTAAAATCATGAGACTGTATAGACGTGATCTTTAGCGTGACTGAAAACGGATGTTAAAAAAGGCATTAACGTTTAGAACATTGTGAGGAGGACAATGGGTAATAAATGATAAATCACTTTTTACTGTGACATACTGCTTTGTACTCATTAAAAACAATGAGACTTCCTGTGAATCCATGGACTCGCAGGAGGAGCATGAAGGAATAAGTGTCATGTACGTGACTCAAATGGTCTTTGGTCTCTGGGGAAGGCAGAGGTTATAATAGGCATTTTGATCCCAGAACTCGGGCCCCTTCCAGCCACACCAGCCCTAAAGGAAATGCACACATTAACAAATGACCTACTTTAAAAAACAAAAAAACACTGAGCTATCGATTGACAAATGATATAACTCATAATACAGTAACATGGGAGCCAACTTAAATAGGATATTTGGGGAAACTCTAGGTGCAGCTAAATCTGTCAGTTTCATCAGACACCATTTAAACAGTTGCCAATACCTAAACAAGTAAGTCACGTTACACTTTAAATCCCATCTGTGTCTGGATATGGAAGAAAGAACCAATTTTGTATGTATTAGGACAGGCCAGACAGATGTGATGTTGTCAAATGTACCTTGTCAGTGATGGTTTGCAAGTCCTCTTCACCAGTATAGTGAGGGTCCAGGATAAGAAAGCGGATTTGACCAGAGTTCTCACTCCACGCTACTCCTAAAATGGTGTGTGCAAGTACCCCCCCACCTGGTGAGAAAGAATTACCAAGCTTTAACATCTAAAAAAGTAAAAAAGCATAACCGTAAATTGCATAAAAAAAGAAACAATGTTTTATTTCTTCACATTTTTGAAAGTAGTATCTAAAAGGTTTTTTTTTTTTTTATGTAAAGGCAAAGTTGAATTTTCTGCAAGCCATTACTCACATGATCCTTTAGAAATCATTCTAATGTGGAGTTGGTGCTCAGGAAACATTTCTTATTATCACTTTTGAAAAGTATACCAGATCAGAAGTTGATTATGATAATATTTTTTTGGGGAGGAAAAACCTTGCTGCTATTAAATCACAAGTTGATGAAAGGCGCTGAAGATCATTTTAACTCACCAATCATGACAGGAGTTCCTTCAGTCTGGAAGTGGTTAGCCAGCTCTCTTCCCTTGGTTGCCAACTCAGATCCCTGACTTTAACAGAAAGACAATCATTTTTAAAATCAAGCCATACAGAAACTTTCATTGTTAATCTAGCATCAGCTTTAGTTCAGCTTAAGACTGGAATACATCACACGACTTTTGCCTTGATTCTTTCACAGGAAATCACATATTATACGATGGGCAAAGAAGACTCAAATTTATTAACTTTATACTATGATTCCAACTAGTTGCAGGACACATATTGTCGTCTTTTTTTATGTTTCTGCATTAGTTTTTGTTGCCTTTTAAAGATTTTAAAAATCTGGTAACGTGATCCTTTGAAGTTCTGGTTTCAAAGACAGGGCTTAGATTAAGCCAGTATTAGGCTTTAGTTCAGTTAGGACATTTAAGAAGCTTGTATAAACATACAGTACCTTAGAAAAGAAAATATTACTGGTATGTATCTTGATTCAAAACAATGGCAGCGACATTTTAAGATATGTCAGTGCAAGTTGCTTTTAATTAAAAACAACTCAACATACATTTTTGTCTGGGACTAGGCTTAATCTTCGTCTGTGAAACAAGGGGCTAGATTAGTGTTGGTTTGGTCAGATTGACCAACTGTATATTATTATATAGCTTTTAACCAAATTGCATAGCTCAATTCTATCAAATTTTTCAGAATCCACCCCAACATAATCTGCCCATTATAAAGGACAAATGCATAATCACCCTAAATAATAAAGTAAACATACAAAACCTCTCTCTACCTCACAAACAAGATCTTTGAGGTGACCCCCAGCAGTTGGTTAAGGACAACCTGAACTTCAATGGAGCCGATCCACTGGCGTGAACCCACAAAACGTGGCTCTTTATCCCCAACATCTACAAGAGCCTGACAAACCAACAAATGTATAGATTATAAAGGCAGTTCCTTTTTAATCCATATAACAAGACAGCATAACTTTAAAAACATCCCATATAACAGGGGTTGTCAACTCTTGCCCTCGAGGTCCTGCAGAGTTTTGCTCAAACACAAGTCAAACACATTAATCAAGGTTGAAGATAAACTGCAGGAAATTCAATCTCGAGGGCCAGAGTTGCCATATACAGTGACAGTTTTGTTTACTTGCTGGATCTGCGTGTGTGTGGGAACAGCTGTCTCCACATATCCTTGCTGCTGGAACCAGGAGCAGATAGTCTGAAGGGAACGATATGCACATCCCCAGCCATTATCATCCACACGATCCTGCATGTAGTGATGATAACTGTACACACCCTGTACCAAATACAGCTAGAGAGATGGAGAAGAAAAAGACTAGTATTGGTATCAAGAGATTTGACGTGCTCATGAACATTCTCAACCCCCTTTCATGGGGATAGTTCATGCACAAATTAAAATCTTACCATTATTTACCTACTTAGTAAGTCACTACTCACAAGAAAAGCAAGTCCTTGTACTAATGAAAGACTAGGCAAAAAGTATCCGGAGGGCCTAGTAATTCCGGCAAGATTTTGAAGTGTGCATACTAGCATACACTGGATACTTTATTATCCCATGAGGATTTTTTGAGAGGATTTGTGAATGGCAGTGAAGTAACGCAACTGACGCTGGTAGGTCATGTGACAGTGATATGGCGAGTAATTCATACTAAACACATTCATTCTACATAGAACATGGTTTTTAGCGATTGCAAATTACTTTGTCAAAATAAGTACCTATTCATAGAGATAATGCGATATTTTTTTAATTGTGAATTGGCATCAATCACTTCACATCAATCTGAAATGTCTAAAGTTTCCATTTTTAAAGTTAACGAACCAAAAGTGCCCTTTTAAAATAAGTGCAGAGGGAAGAATCAGTGATTAAAAGCTTAAATTGACAACTGTTTCTCACAAAAAATGCTTATATGACTTTATTTAAAAATAAAAACTTTTTTTTTTTTTTCTAAGTTGCACACTGGTGAATTTTTGTCCTATTTGGGAAAAGAGCAGTATGAAAAGTTTAAAAAAATTATTTTGTGTTCCACAGGTTAAAAACAAAAAACAAAAAAAACCTGGATAACAAGTTTGGAATGACATTTCCATGAACTATTCATTTAAAGCACAGTCTCACCTTAGCATCCTCAATGTTGGGTGGGTTCAGGTGTATGTGGGGATTGCGGAGATAACCGTCTTTATAGGCTGCATCAGGGAAATGAAAGGCATTGGCACGTCTCAGGTATGGCCTGTCACTTGGCAACTCAAACTTTCTATGCAGATCCTGCATATAAAAAAAAGAAGCTGACTTAATAAAGAAAATACTATGTGGATTTCTAATAAATAACAATGGTTAGGATAGAGATATTGTGCTGGGGTCAGTATGATTTTTTAAAAATGTTTTTGAAAAAAAGTATCTTATGCTCACCAAAGCATCATAAGATTTATTTGACCAAATACATAGTAAAAACAGTAACAATGTAATCATATTTCACAATTTAAAATAACAATTTAATGTATATTAAAATGTAATTTATTACTGATTGCAAAGCTGAATCAACAGCTATTAGTCTTAATAGACATTCACTCTTCAGTGTCATAATGATCCTTCAGAAACCATAAAAATATTCTGATTCGATGCTCAAGAAACATTTATTATTACCGGTATATCATCAATGATAAAAACAATTGTGCAGCTTTATATTTTTGTGGAAACGGAGATAAAATGTTTTCAGGATTATTTGCTGAATGAAAAGTTCAAAAGAACAGAAATAATTTGATTTAAATAGAAAATAGATTTAAATAGAAATCTTTTATGACAATCAGTAAAACTTTGTCAATTGAATGCATCCTTGCTGAACAACTATTAATTTTCTTCTTCTTTTTCTTCAAAAAAAAAAAAAAAAAAACTATGGTAGTGTATCTGTACTTGTCTTGCCTCTCTGATCGCCTGTAACTGGCTGTCGGGCACTCCTGCTGGGTAGATTACAGTGGTGAGTCCAGCTGGTGCAGGAAGTTGAAAGTGAAATGGCTGTGGCACCACAAACGAAGAGCCCTTCCTGTACCGCTGCACAGCCTCTTCCATTTCTGCTAACTGCTTCCTTAATGTCTCCACCAGCCTTGTACACACACTGGACAATCACACACACACACACACACACACACACACACACACACACACACACACACACACACACACACACACACACACACACACACACACACACACACACACTGCTGAACTTCACATCCAGATATTAGCATTAAAATCACTGCAATAAAAACACCACTTCCTTGAGACAAGACAAGTCAACTTGAGACAAAAAAAAGAAAAAAAAGAAATGCACTCACGATGCCAGGCTTTCATCAGTGGTCACAGACAGAACACAGTCTAAAGGCAATGGCATCTTCACATAGTGCTGCTGTGTGTCCACTCGGATGAGACTAGGAGCTTCATTCCCAGCAGGGTCTGTGACCTCAAACAACAGCTTCAGATTCACTACAGTCTAAAAAAAGAGAGTTTCTGTTAGAGTGACTGTTAACAGTCACCACACTTCAAATAGTTTAGTTTTCCAAAGATTAGTCTGTAATCATAAGATTAAACAGTTACTTTGTTACAATCCATTTCATATATATACATAACACTTCCTTTTACAGTACAGTTCTTATAGTGTACTTACAGTGTACTTGGCTAGAAAGTACTGGCTAATATAAGGTAAGTACATGGAACAGGTGTAGGTTTAGGGGTGGTTTAGGGGTAGGTTCAGGGTTAGTACTAGTTATTACCCAGTAATTGTAGTTACTAAAAGAAGTACATAGTATTTACATGGGTAACTGGACTGTAAAAGGAAGCGTTACCTAATTGTTAAGAAAAAAAAAGGGAAACATAAAAAAAGGGTTCCTCTTTTAAAAGGGAAGATCATATTTATGGATCCAGGGCAAACCCCAAGGTCAGTATTCATAAAGATTCTAAGAATCCTCTCAGAAAACTCTAGCCTGACTTCGTCATACCGCTCCATAGGGCTTTGATTATGAGGCGTGTCTTAACTGAACCAGGAAAAACAAAACAAAACTCTGCACTCAATTGAATAGTCGGAAAAAAAAAGACTGATTTGAAGTATAGGGTCTATTCTAAGCCTTCACTTTGAAATGACATGTGTAATTTTATCACACACACACACACACACATTATTATATATAATGTATATAACTCCTTTTTTTATTTACCATGCTGTTAATTTCCTAAAAGGTACTTGATTGGCTAAGAATGATAAAAATGGTTCCATTCTTTGCCATTACACTGATTGCTGGCATGTCTATTTAAGTGGTGGTTTGAATGTTGTTTTTAATGTAACAAACATGGAATCAAGGCGAGAAAGCCCAACTGGACAGAGGAACAGTGTTTACTGTTAGCCCAGTTAGTGGATGAACAACACAAGACCATCTTTAAAGGAAAATCTGTCTATAGCGTCTTAATAACTCACAGTCATTCATTGTCTGCAACACATTTTTTCTCCCTCTTTGACTTTCTGCCATTTTCTCCTCTGCTAAAGATTAAGAAACTCTTAAGCCTCTTAAAAGTCCTCGTCCGTACTCCTAACAACTTTGACCTTAAGACCTATTTTAAGTTTAAGGTACTTTCAGAATGACTTTTTTCTATAGTAGGATTTTTTTCTTTAATTTTAAGAGTAAACACCCACTTTCTAAGAATTTTGTCACTCTTTGTTTAAGATTCTAAGATTCTTTATGAATATGGGCGCTGATCTAAAGAGAGGCTTTCTCACATGTACAGATCTTTTCTTATCTTTCTTTTTTAATGTCTTCTTGCTCCCACCATCATCTGATCTGTGAAAAGCAACAAGAAAGTGTCTTAGTTTTAAGAAAAACTAGAGAGTGTATGCAGATACCAATATGGATCACTTACTCTATATACTGCAGAATGTCTCCACATGCTGATGCTTCTGTCAAGCTTTCCATGCTCGACCGGAAACCAATGTTGGGCCATATTAATATTGGACTGTTACAGACAGTGAAAACAATATTTTTTGATGATACTTTGGATCGGAGGCCCTGAAAAACTTTTGATATGGTGCTTTGACTTTGTGAACCTGCTAAAAAAAGAATACACAAAGCACTTTTTTTTTCATTTTCAGCATGTTTTAGATGTAATGCCCAAAAGACAGTTAAAAGTTGTATCGAATCCTTTTCTAATTTGAGACGTACCATTTGGATTGTCAAGCTGGCAAGCAAACTCCAAGATTCCTTTCAAACGAAAAATAATGGCGCACTCCTCTGAAAAAACCTTAGGGAATTAAAATAAATATTAGAGTTCATCTTGCTATTATGTGTGTACGTCTCTCTGAAGCATATGTTGACAAAAGGCTAGCTCATATTATATTACCATAATGTGCAAAATAATACCGTTTCACGGAATACATATTTGTTTTAAAAAAAGAGAAGCATATTACCATTTTAATTCCCTCGATCAAGGATCAAATTCAGTGGCTGTCACCAGCAGGCTGACATGTTTGATGACGTATCATAAAAACATGTCCACAGCTTCCTCGTGTGCGTGAAGTCGTATCACAGGGAAAAGTCTTTTACTGCCCCCTGCTGACCTGAAAGTGACTGCTCAATGTGTAAACAATCCTACTTTGCTGTTTTTCCAAGTGATCGTATTTGTGAATTGTATGTAAAAAAAAGTAATGTTTTCTATTTTCAATAAGATTTTTATTTTGTCAGACTTTAACAGTAAAGAGAGACAGAATTTTGGGGGGACATGAGAGGGAAAAACATACCAATGAACAAACAGCATTAATGACAGATTAGTGTTAATAAACTTTTTTTACCAGTAGAGATTTATTTTAGAATTAATAATATTAAGAATGTAATACAATTTAAAATAACAAAAATATGGAAATATAAATACATATTAAGTACATAAACACTTTTCTATTTCCTCATTCTCCTAGTTGTCTTCAAATTCCACCTTTATCTGTTATGTTGAGTCTCCTCCTATCAGTAAGAAAACAGTACAAAATAAAGTTAACTTAACTTAAGTTAAATAATGATCATCATCAAAATGTTAATATATGACATTTTTTATGACACGTTCCAATTAGTCTTAACTAATGAATATGTAATTAATGGGTATGAGTATCTAATGAATATTTAAAGTACCTATAATAAATGAACTGGTATCTAATAAACAAATATGTTATACATACATAGCCTACTAGGTGAGTATCTAATAATTAAGTACTAGTATCTATCTAATAATACATTCTAAAAAAAATAAGGAAGTTAAAAATACGATACTATAGTACGTTTTAAGGGTCAAATGTTAAAATGTCTTTTCATATACCCACAGGATCCTGGTAGATGTTGTCCTGGTGACTGTAAAGCATTGCTCTTTGTGGGTTTCCCTGAAACCCCCCTGAGACCAGCAGCTTTGTTGTTTCCTTTGAGCTGCAGTGAGATGCTGTTAGTAAGGCTGATGTAATCCTTATGGAGCCTCTTCACTTCATGTCTGAGTAGATTTCTCTCAGTCTGTACAGTGAGCAGACAACACTCAAGCTCACCCAGCTCCTGCTGAACTCTCTCGGCTCTACTCTCAGCATCTTTTATGACCTGACTGTTGTGGTCCAGCCTCTCTCTTAGAGCTTGGTTTTCCTGTTGTAGCTGAGTTACAATCTTGATTTCCGAATCCTGATTCATTCTTTGAGTTTCAACTGGTTCTGCCAAGTTCTTCAGCCCCTCTTGGAGTAAAATGGTTTCTCTTAGTTGCTGCTTCTCCTGACAGTGGTGTTCACAACATTTGGTGACTCTTACTAGATCTTGAGGTTTGGTCTGCTTTAAGACCTCTGTAATTCTTTGCCTCATTTGCTGGTTTTTAATGAGAATGTGCGTGTTCTTCGAATCCAGGTCTTTGTTTATGGTCTTAAACTCTTTAAACCTATTCACAAATCTCTGCAGTTCTGTTTTGCATTCCTTGGAATACTTCTCTGTCTTTTTAAGCTTCTTCTTAACCTCTAGGTTTTCCTTCTCTAATTGTGTGCACTTTTTTAAATAAACCTCAAATGGACATTGACGAGTTGGCTTAGCTGCAAGACTGTAGTCATTACAGCCTGATTCAGGTTTCATGGCTTTATTTTCTTTCATACTCCGTAAGTTGTCCTCCTCAAGAGGCACCATTGCATTGCTTAGTGTCTGCACAGTGCCTTTATGGTCTGTTGCTTTGAACTTGCTGTCTTTAACATTGGAACAGTCTCCTCCTTCAACTGCTTGCATGACAGGGTCAGAATTTAACCCAAATGGGAAACTACTGTCAGAAAATCTGCACTTCTCCTTTATCTGGACTACTTTTCGCTTAATCTCCTTTAACCTGTTCACTGATGCTATGTGTGATTCCTGAAAAGTAAAAATATTTATATACTTTTTATTTTTACATTGAAACAAGATCAAATATAGACTATATTTTAATTACAATAGGTCAAACGTCTTTAAATATTTTAATATCATATACCAAAAACGGGAAATTTTTCTTTAAAATTAACAGGGCAAGAGTAAATATTAATTAACAGGCACTATTTCGCATCATTTAATTAGCCGATACAATAGCATAAGCTAACGTTACATGGAACCATTTTAGGACATTCTCTATGTCTGTTTGTGGATGAAAAAGTAGGTTACATACCGCGAAGGGAATGACTGATAATTTGCTTATACTTCTTCTTCTGCTTCGACTCACTCACATTTACAGTAGTTTTATGAGTGTATCTGGTAACAAAAAATATATATATATATATACTTTATTTTCTATACTCTTTAGTGTATGGTATCCAAGATGGTAACCATAACATTTACTAGTGCGGTTGGTTCGCGTCACTATACGTCACCTCGTTCTTTCCGCCACAATAAAACGTTAAAGGTAGCCTAATTCGTCGCGATTATCTCACGAATTGTATTTTGTGACTTGGAGAAAGTCAAAATTGTGATATTAAAAAGTCGCAGTTATAAAGTTTTTAGAATTTTTTTCTTCATCGGAATGGTACGAAAGTTGGTAAAGGTTTTGGCCCTTGCTGTGAACACAAACACATAAACATTTGGTACTGCGGCCAAACAACACTGATAATGAAACAAATCTTTTGATGCAGGCTCAAACTTGTTAGGATTTATGGGTTTTGGTTTCTTACAGTTTTAGAGTAAAACATGTTTTTGAAAATATATATTTCGTATAAAAAATTAAAATAGCATTTCTTCATAACAATAAACATAAAATTCTGTAACTTTAAGTTCACATTTTAAAACTTTTTACACTTCAGCAATAGTCTGCCAAGTGTCATCTTTTTGAAAAGAGATCAAATTTAAGTCTGTGCTCTAAAGCATTTAAGATTTAGAGTTTAAGTTGAAAATACAATTTTCAGGTCAATGCTCAAAAAGTGAATAAATGGATTAGAAATACAGAGTAAATATAATTTAGTAGCATAAAATCCCCTGAAAATTTTAAATAAAAACATCACTGAGCTAAAATATAGTAGGCCTACATTAATTTCGTTGAAAAAAAAAAATGCAGCAAAAAACGACACACATTGTTTTACTCTGTAACAAGCTTCCAAACATTAGCCAATTTATCTGACGATATAGAATAAAATAAAAATCTGTAGGCTAGTATATAAATATTTTTACTTCCTTAAAAAAAATAGCTTTATATTTGAATGTCACATTTTGTAACGATTTTACCATAACATTTATTTTTGCTATTTTTCGATTGACTTCTATGTGTAGATTTCATTGTCTTACCCTTGTGCCAGAACCAGACTTTTAATACAATTTTATTTATATCAGTTGTTTTATTTCCACCAAACTGAACAATTTTGCCACTAATAAAGTTGAATCAAAAGTCACCTTTACGAGACAACAGTGTCAGTAAAGGGCATGCTTGAGATGAAAAGACATTAAATGTGATGCATGCAGAAAACACAATAACAACAAGGTAAATTTCACTTGTGTACATTACTCTAGGTGACAGTAAAAGTCCAAAGCAGACTTCTCTTTATGTCAGAAGTCGAACAAAAGATTCAGAATCAAAATTAAGAAATGCTTTCTACTCTATTCATCACTCATTTGTGACCTGCAAGCAAATTAAACATGGCAATGATGTAAATACACAAAACCACTTGTTGTGAGTTGTTGAGTCTTGATGGATATTGTTTCATGTGTCAGGAAAGCTCTCCCCTGTCCTGCTTTAAACAAAATAGAAGTATATGATTCTCAAAAAACAATATGCTTTATTCAAAAACTTGCTTGAAGGTGCAAAATACTCTCAGCACATGACACAACAATGCACTATCCATAATCCTGTGTCCATCATGATTGTGCATGATTTGTGCCAAAATGTTTGTGTCTGTGGTTAAAACAAGATGTGCATGCACTGAGTAGTTGACTTAGTGCCTAGACTTAGAGTTAGTGAGAATGTCAGAGGTCTGGACTCTCAGGAGGTTTTGCCCGGGCATGAGCGTGGGTTTCACAGAACAGCTCATCATCTATGAAGTAGTATCCTTTCTGCTTCAGGTTTTCCTCACATTCTGTACACACAAAACAGTCCGGGTGACGAAGCTTATCCTGAACCTTCACAACCGTCCCACTGAGAAAACAGAGCCAATCAGAGAGAGAGACAAGAATGTTAAACTGGATTCATGAAATGCATCTCATGCATCTTCCTCTTAGCGTATAGCTGATCCTTCACAAGTTTGGAATCATTATGTTTTTTGTTTATTAAAAAAGATTGATCAAAAATAGAGTAAAAATTAATATTGTGAAATAATATTAGAATTGAAAATAACTGGTTTCTATTTTAACATATTTTAAAATGTCATGTTTTCCTGTGATTGCGAAGCTGAGTTTTCAGTAGATTACTCCTGTCTTCAGTGTCACATGATTTGATGCTCAAGAAACATGTCTTATTAATGTTGAAAACAGTTGTGCTGCTTTATATTTTAATATTACTATTTTTTTTCTCAGGATTCTTCAATGACATTCAAAAGAACAGCATTTATTTTAAAGGTGAATATTTTTTTTAACAAATTTCCCTATTGTTATTAACTGTCAAAAGTATCAACTTCTTTCAGAAACCAAAATATTCCTGATCCCAAACTTTTGAATGGTAGTGTACATTTATGATACATATTATAATCAGCCATAACATGAATTTTAATATCATACTGAATTTTTGGTGCATCTATAGACCATTTTGCAAGATGTAAACAACACTGGTCCAGAAGCACTTCCTGTTTCCGTTTTTTTAACACATAAAAGCTGGGATCAAATACAACCAACAGAACATATAAAACTGAATCAAAAAGTTAAACAAACATCTTTAAGATGTTTTCTTTACATGTGAAATAGTTCTTTACATGTGAAAGAAAACAGTTACAAACTGAAACAGGAAGTGTTTCTGGACCAGTGTTGTTTACATCTTGCAAAATGGTCTATAAAAGAAACAAAGATTCTTGGTGGCTCGTCTTACCAAGAATGTTGTATTTAAATAAGTGTTTTGACAATGCAAAGGGCTCCCGTGAACTGACTTACACTATGCCGTTCCCACACTTATCACACATTGGTAACTTGTGCAAGTTCCCCGCAGGAGCAGATGGCCTGGTCGTGGGGGCACAGACTTTCCTTGTCACTAATGGACCTGTCAAAGATCAAAAAGATCTGAATTCCAGTATACCATGTTTGTTAAAGGAGTAGTTCACTTTTTTTTAAAAAAAAAAACTTTTGCTGATAATTTACTCACTCCCATGTCATCCAAGATGTCCATGTCTTTCTTTCTTCAGTCGAAAAAGAAATTAAGGTTTTTGATGATAACATTCCAGGATTTGTCTCCATATAATGGACTTCAATGGGAACCAAACAGTTCAAGGTCCAAATGAGAGATTCAGTGCAGCTTCAAAGGGCTTTAAACAACACCAGACGATGAATAAGGGTCTCATCTAGCGAAACAATCGGTCATTTCAAAAATAAATAAAAAAGTTTAAGTTTTATAAGCACAAATGCTCGCCTTTCTCTGTTCTGTGATGTGCGTTCGTGATTCTCCTGTTCAAACTTGTTCATCAAAATGAACAAATCTTTTTTCGAGTCATTACTTGAAGGGTCCAAGACCCTTGTTCATTTTCTGGTGTCGTTTAAAGCCCTTTGAAGCTGCACTGAAACTCTCATTTGGACCTTGAACCGTTTGTTTACCATTGAAGTCCATTATATGGAGAAAATCCTTGGAATATTTTCATCAAAAACTGAAGAAATAAAGATGTGGACATCTTGGATGACATGGGGGTGAGTAAATTATCAGCAAAAGTTTTTTTTTTTTTTTTTTTTAAAGCGAACTATTCCTTTAAATAAATACAATCTCGATTTCCAAAGTACTGTTATATACCCCACAGGTTGCAATTGATTCTATTATTTGTTTACAGAAGTTGAATGTGTTTCAGTATATTGGATCCGTGCATTTGGTCTTAAAGTGACAGCAGTTTAATATTCCTGCTGCTGTCTGTGTCATTGATGTACAAACAACAAAAGACAAAGAGAAAATTACCCACTGCTCTTTAGTATATTTAAATGTACTATAATAATCTATTTCTAATTTATACAGTGACAACTATACAGTTTTGTTTTATTTGATATCTTGTTGTTGATAGACTCTTTCTTAGGTTCTTTCTTTCTTGTTTTAAATCATTTATTTCACAGGTATACTATATTTGTTGCATGTTGTTTGCCAATAAATAAAGTTGTCTACTCATGCTACTTTCTCATCTCTTAATTTTAATATGTAATTTAGAGTACATTGTTGTTAAGAATAGCTGTGGGTCTGTTTGAAGCCTAATACAGTATTTCAGTGATCGTTATTGGCCGATACTGCTTCCAGTGACCGTTAGTCGGTTTGCACATTCTGTTTTTTGTTTGTTTGGCTTTTGTGTGCGAGCACCTCATGCCGACCCTAAATCTGCCTAAATCCTAAAAATGCCTAAATCCGCCACTGACATGTACAGTAGGCTACATTGCATCTATGCAGAACAGCATGTAACTAAACACAAACATAATTGGCAATTATGCCTTTTATCTAAAATATGTCAGAAATCTTGTATTTTTCAGAGAAACGCGAGCAACATGTAGCTCCGCTCCTTTTCAGCGTTGCGCTCGTTGTCTTTTGACTTCCGGTCTGTATTTTCACAGCGATCTTGCATAGGAATGAATTAACTGCTCGTAAAAAATTCCCGGTCGACATTTGTTAAGACATCTGCTTTACAATGCTTAACATTACAATGCTCATGATACCTTTTGTTAACTCTACAATAAGTAACTCTACAAAAACGGAAGTTCAAAGACAATATTCTAAAGATGACGACGCCCACGTTTCTCTGGTGCATAAGGTCTATAGCACTATTTACATGGCTAACAGAAGGATTTAACTTTTTTGTGTCTCTTTATCATTACTGTTGAAACTGTTGAGGTTTTGTACAGAACATGTGTGTCATACCTTCACTGTTGATGAAGCTCTGTAAGGCTTTAAAGGATCCAGACTGTCGCGGTTCGTGGGGTTCGTCCTCATCTTCATTTCTCAGCATCCGATATACATCTGAATCCTCTATATTGCTAAGCTTCCTGGGACTAGACACACATAATTCCACGTATTCCCCTTCATAGAATCAAACTACCCCGCTTACAAAAATATTTTCTAACGTTCCCATTAAGTTATGAAAATGTCATTTCTTAATGTGAACGTTTAAAACTGTAAAGGGAACTGTAAAGGGAATTTAAAACGCTTAAGGGAACATTACATTTTATAATTTTGCTAACATTATAGGAATGTTCTCTGACATACAAAAAAAAAAAACATTCCATGAAAGATGTAAACTTTCTGTGCTGACATTTTGAGAACATTACTATTAAAGACAACGATAATGAACAATAATTCTATTAATGTTTACTGTTTGTAATGACTTTGAGATAACCTTGGCAAAATGTTGGCAGGGTATATGTTATATTTCAAATAATGATAACATTCTGTAACATTCACCTGTCTTGTTTGTTATGGATGAGGCCCTTGAGTTGTCCTTTTAGGGCATCCTGGATGTTGCCTGAAGAGTAAAGGCCGATAGGGGAGTTGTAGGTTGGGCTCACCACCTGACGTGATTCATCGATGTTGGCTGCAGCCACAAAGGGTGAAGCCCTTCGATTATGGCCTGTTCCTATTGGTCTGTACTCCTGTCAGCCAAAATTATAAGCATCAAAGATAATAAGACTGTGCAGATATACATCATAATGTAAGCTATGAAGACACATACTTGTCTTTCTGCCTCTAGACTCATTTTAAATGGATTGGTTTTGTTGTCTTCAGTGACATTTGGTGACCACAGCTTAGTCTCTGGTCTGCAAAACAATAATGGGATCACATTTTTAATTACGTCTTGTTTCTCTTATTTGCTCTGAATACATTTTAATCATGATAAATCTTGAAGTAGTTTTGGCATGTTAATAAAAATTGTTAATATATTTGGTTTTTGGATGGGTTACTGCATATACACAGACACTGTGCTATGAGAATGTGGTGCTGCTGCTGCATAAATAAACACACAAATCCCATGTGCAGATCTAGACAGGTGGAGCTGTGGGAGGTGGAGGGTTTAGAGGAACTAATGGCACTATGCAGGACTAGCCTAAAGCAAACACTGAACAAGACTATTTAAATGTTGAGCAAGCGATTTAATTGGCCAGCTTGTGCCATGTGGTATTGGTGTTGTTGCATGTAAAGGACAATGTTGATGCAGTGTGCAGCAGTTAGTCAAGTTGTACTCAAGCATATTCACATGGACCTTTAGTTGACCTCTGACCTCTCAACAGTAAGTGTGAGCTGATAGGCGGCATTCTTGATTAGATTCTGAGCCTCACAGTGCATCATTTTGTCTGTAGAAACTCCATCTATCGCTAAAATGATGTCTCCAGGAGAGAGGTTGACACTGGAAGCTTTACTTCCTGGTGATATCTGAAAACACATAATAGAAGACAACATCAACAAAAGCTAATAATGGTTAAGCTGTCACATTGGTTCATATGGTTAATATAATTTGTTTTGTCTTAATAATAATAATATACAGGTCTACGGAGGCCTCCATGTAGTTCCGCCATTTTGAAAAACTATAATAGCAGAGAAGGACAAAAAGTACTCGGCGATGGGAGAAATTACTACACATTGTCCCTTTAAAACTAAGCATTTAAAAATCATCAACCTAAAACATATTATTGGGAGATACAGAGTGACAACTGATATTTATGTGCATTTTATGTAAGTAGTCTGCTACACTATTATCAAGATATCATTGTTTTACACTGTAGACTCTCAGAGTTTTATCTTAAATTTTGGCCGAATAAATGGCCGCAACTGCACCAAATTGTTTTGCTCAATTTGTTTTTCCCCTCCTTCAGCATGAGCGCCATTCATCATACTAAATGAGCCATTAGAAGCCTGATGTATCAAATATGATACTCAACAAAAAATACACATGTAGTTGTGTGTTTATATGTAAGTCCTTGTCATCATTGGTATGTATCCGTGTAAACTACTCTACAGTAAACATGCTGGAGGAAATAACAGTCTCCAGAGCAGTTCTGCAGTCCTGCTGGAGCGCTAGAGATGAATTATATTAAACTACACATGCATTGCATTATTTTGACTTGCATTACATGAGCAGAATGGCATGTATACTGGTATAAGAACCAAATGTAAAGATGCATCCATCATATCAGTCATACATCAAGGCATGGTCCTGACTCCTGAGCTCTTTATCAGCAAGCAGAAAGAAGGATCAAGAACTCAATGTGTTTCTTAGTCTTGTATTCACTCATCCCAGATGTACTTTCAATAATGGAAACCAGCTATCCTATCTAAAAAAAGGAAAGAAAATAAAAATAAAAATAATGAATATTCTTTTTTCATTCATTACTATATAAATATGAAAAAAAATTGAATATTACGCAACATTTTAAATAAATGCAACTTTATGATGATCAGACCCCAAATAATGCTAATTAGAAAATGTATTAGAACATAATAGACTAAATCAAGCTGATTTTCAGGAAAACAAATAAGTTTTTTTTTTTTGGTCCCTGTTTTACAAAAACATATACCAGTATTCTTAACAACAACATTTAGTGAGGTTTATACAAATGGCAAAATGCTGCAAAAGTAGTTTGCTCCAAAACTAGTGAAAGGCTAAATCAGTTTTAAACTTAACATCCCTCTCCTGCGTCTGGAGGCCAACAAATCTCACTCTTACATTTTGATCTCATTCCAACCTCTGCTGGTAAAACATACTTTGATTAATAATGTCCAGGTTACAGTCCAGCTGTAAAGAAAGAAAAAAAACAATTCCCAAGGCCCAGAGAGAAGACAGTAGAGTGTTTGACCAAAAATGGCTGCGCAATGTTAAGATTAGGTAACAGTGTCATGCTGAACCCACAGAGTGAGCAGAGAATGTTCCAAGTGTGAAATCTCATTAAAGCCAAGTAGAAATCCAAAACTAGAGCCGCACTGAGAACAAAAGCATAAAACCTCTGTGCAAACAGATCAGCACAATAACTTCATTGTGTATTTCAATACTGGATCTTTGATCATGTAATAGGTTGTAACCTTTTAAACATGGCAAAAGTTATTGAAACAATTCATTTTTTGGAAAGGATGAAGAATAAGTTGATCATTGTGTGAAGACAATTATGTGAATTTTAAGCCACTGTTTTGACAGACTTATCCTTAAAGTGAGTTCACTCATATATTAAACTATAATCATTATTGCCTATGTTGTTCCATACCTGCATGACTTTCTTTCTTCCTTGGAACACAAAAGCCCCAGTCTTGTTTGGATAAGAGTAGTCACTTTTTGAGTTCCATGGAAGACAGAAAATCACACAGGTTTGGAATGACATGATAACTTTGAGGGTTGAAAGGACAGAGCTGTTTGAATAAATATGTGCTCCTATCTCTCTTTATTTTTCTTTTTGACTCTCGCTGACATTTGTTTAGATGTAGAATCCATAAATCCACTGCCACAACAGGTGTGAGGATCCAAATGTTAGTTCCAGCATGAATGATTCATCAACAATTTTAGCTACACACATGCACACAGTGCAACATAAATAGAGCAGGAGGACAGCCATTGTTCATAAAACATTCTCTTTATAAGGCATCTTATACGGCAAACCTCGAGTCATGCCAGAATTTGTTTTACACAGTCAAGTCACATTTCTTTTCTTTTACTCAACCTTGTGTTTTTTATTTTACGATTCCTTCTCTATTCAATATTCACTTTATTTTCATGCATTTTGAAGGGTATTTTTCCTATTGAGCTATATAAATACAAATATTTTTAAACATTTTTAATTTGATATTTATATTTATATAATAATTATAAAATGTAATGTTCTAATTGAATTATATTGTTTTATATTATATTGCATATATATTTTCATGTATATACTATAATAATTATCATTATGTCTATTTTTGTTGTAATTATTATTATAGAATATGGGAATTGATCAATGAGAAACATTATATTCAAAGGGCATATGAACACACACTTCCTGAAGCAGTGATTCAGCAGTCAAGTCTGCCATCAGATAAGTGTATTTTCTAGATCTATATGGGTGATGTAAGATGCTATTTCTATAAATCAGTCAGCTGCCCTTTTGAACATTAAAAAAGTTCTTATAACAAACAATGACCTTTTGTTTTTCAAGGAATTAAAACAAAATCCTACACAGGTAAATGCACACACACTCACTTTGGCGACGGTGAATGGTTGGCTGAAGTCTTGTCCTCCAATAAGTCGAAAGCCCCACGGTGCGGGTCCATCCAGCACAACAGTGAACGGCATATCCACAGCAGGTGTGTGTGTGTCGAGAGTGATGATGTGTTCAGTTCTGAATCCTTTTGAGCAGAGTGAAGACCACTCCTCCAGAGTGAGGGCTATCTCTCTCTTTCTATCTTTCTCTCTCACTTTTTTTGAATAATGCTCTTCCCTCTCTATCTCTCTATTCATCACTGTTTCCATCTCATCTCCCTCTGCTCCCTTCCATTAAATTATCATTTACTTTCTACATTTCTATGCTACTCTCTCCATATCCATTTACATCTTAATCTATCTTATCACAACTAATCATAACCACATCAATTCTATATCAGAACAATTCAGTAATGTTAAGTATACCAAGCCATATCTACTCTTTTGTTTTCAGAAAGATCTTCTGTTTTTTTCCCAGTGGGATTGGGAGTTCACCCAAAAATGAAAACTCTGTCATCATTTACTCACCCTCAAGTTGTTACAAACCTGTTTGATTTGCTACAAAAGAAGATATTTTGAAAAATGTCAGTAACCAAACAGTTGATGGGCCCCATTGACTTCCATATGGAAAAGAAAAATAACATGTCCCCATCAACTGTCCCTGTTTGGTTACCGACATTCTTAAAAATATCTTCCTGTGTGTTTATTAGAATAAAGAAATTTTGATACACTTTATTTCAATTTAGACATTCTACTAACTATAAGTAACTTTTCAACTACTATATGTCAATTAACTCTCATTAGCGTATTAGTAGACTGTTATAGTTAGGTATGGTTTGGGTTAGTAGAATAAATTTACTTGTAGTTGCCAAGTTACTTATAGTCAATAGAAGGTCCGTTGGGGGACCAACAAAATGATGTGTTAGCAAATATTAATCAAACAGTCTACTAATACTGGAAGACAGGAAGCAAATGCAAGTAAACTCAGTTTACTGTATTTGGTGCAGCACAGGAGAGTGAAGACCGGTGGCGCAGGATCTTCAAAGGTCAGAGCCAGACGGGAGGTGCAGTGGTGAAGTGAACCAGTGAAACGTGATGGTAATCCAAAAACAGAGCAATATCCACAGAGAACACAGAATTGGAACACTGGAGCACAAGACTGGAATGCAGACACGGGAGACAAACAATGATCTGACAAAGGGGATAAGGCAATAGTGAGTATATAAAGGGTGAGGAGATTGATTACAGCTGGTGATGTGATCGGAGGGGACCGCGACCTCAGATTCCAGACTGGGAAAAATTGGTGGCTGGTAACCTAAACTACACTCAAACGGAGATAGACTCATGGACGACACTGGTAACACGTTGTGGGTGTACTCCAACATGGACAGTCGTTCAGGCTCCATGAGGAAGGATTCTTGGAAACCAAACATCGCAATACCCTCTCCAGATCCTGGTTGGCCTTCTCAATTTGGCCATTGCTCTGGGGATGAAACCCTGAAGACAGACTAACAGTTGCTCCCAGTAACTTACAAAACTCTTGCCAAAATTTGGACACAAACTGGAGTCCTCTGTTGGAGACCATGTCCATCAGGAGGCTGTCTCCTTAGCTGAAGGAAATTTGGGTAAGGGAATAAAGTGAGCCGCCTTCGAGAACCGGTCCACCACGGTCAAAATGACTGTGTTACCCTGGGAGGGTGGGAGAGCAGTAAAATCTTGTGCGATATGGGACCAGGGTCTCAATGGGACAGGCAGTGGTTGAAGTAACCCATCTGGGGGTCAATTGGAAGTCTTACCAGTGGAACAAACCAAGCAAGCCAAAACAAAACTGTGAATGTCACGAGCCATAAGTGCCCCCCAGAATCGTTGCTTGACTAAAAAGCTAGTGCGGTTAACTCCTGGATAACAAGCCATATTAGAGCAATGACCCAACTGAATGGCGTCAGAATGTAATCCCTCCGGCACAAATAAGCGATTCAGTGGGCAACCGGTCGAAGGGGCTACAATCTTGACCTTCGATTCAACCCCCCATGGGAGCGTTGAGACAAATAGGGTCTCAGGTAAAATGCACTCGTGAGTAAACGAGCGTTCGGAATGGACAAAAATATGAGATTTGGAGTCGATTTTGATATTCCGATAGAAATCAAAACGACCGAAAAGAAGTGCCCACCCAGCCTGCCTGGATTTCAATCTTTTGGCAATTCTGATGTATTCTAGGTTCTAGTGATCAGTCCAGACGATACAAGGTACCCCCGACCCCTCTAACCAGTGATGCTATTCCTCCAAAGCTAACTTGACTGGCAACAACTCCTTGTTACCAATGTCATAATTACATTCAGCTAGGGATAAGGGATTCAGCAAGACAGTCAGAGACGCAGCTTGTTGGCTGAAGTTGCGAATAAAACACCGGTAGAAGTTGACGAACCCCAGAAACCTCTGTAGGGCCTTAGGGGAATCTGGGCTTGGCCACTCTACCACAGCCTTAACCTTCTCAGGGTCCATACGCACTCCTTTAAGACGAGATGATGTACTCTAGGAAAGGAACAGACAGTCTTGCAGCACGTAATTGACGAGGGCCTGGAAGACCGCTGTGGAGTTGGACAGCCAGGACGGCATGACCAAGTATTCAAAGAGCTCTTGACAGTTGAGTGTGTGTTACCGGGCAGTAGTAAGCCCCTCCGCAATAGAGGCAAAGGCCCTGGAATCTCCGCCTCTCCCTCTCCCAATGGGAAAGTCGAGCTCGCCCTACCTGCATAGATTTGTGATCCTAGACAGAGCTGACCACGTCCCTGCCACTGATCCATGGACCCTCGGCTTCTCCATGTGTGCGGGTGGACGTGACCCATCGCTCGACTCGTTACAGTCGGGAATCCGCAGTGGGAGCTCACAGGAGTTGGATTTGCTGGGTGGGCTCGGACACCTGAGCCACCAGGGACTGGACAGTGCGACCCGTGTCATTCAAATTTCTCTCCTGGGAATCCATCCGGCGGACACTATGGTGAACAAAACCCTCGAATGATGCCGATGAGACACTCGCTGCTTCCATTGCTTGGTCAGATCGTTCTGTCATAATGGAAGACAGGAAGCAAATGCAAGCAAACTCAGTTTTTATTTCGTGCAGCACAAAATTCCAGACAGGAGAGGGAAGATGGGTGGCACAGGGACTTGATCCTCGATTGTCAGAACCAGATGGCATGTGCAGTGATGAAGTGAACCAGTGAAACGTGATGGTAATCCAAAAACACAGAACAACATCTACTGAGAACATGGACCAGTAACACTGAAGCACAAGACTGAAACGCCAACACGGAAGACATCAAACAACGATCTGACAAAGGGGATAAGGCAACAGTGAGTATATAAAGAAAAAGGAGACTGGTTGCAGCTGGTGATGTGATCGCGATCAGCTGTCGCTGATCAGACAATGACAGTCATTCACGCCCACTACACATGCACGCTTACACAACAACATAAACACAAGATGAGAAGGAACAATGAATTTGTATACCGTGACAAATCCTCTAATGACAGTTAGTTGATATGTAGTTGCAAACTCACTTATAGTTAGAATGTCTAAAGTGGACTATATAAATAAGGTGTTACCAGAAATTTATACACGTTTGGAACAACTTGAAGGTGAGTAAATCGTGACAGAATTTTCATTTTTTACATTTCATTTTCATAACTATCCCTTTAAGGAAAGAGTCTTCACAATGAAATTATCAAAAATGGTCTGCATTTGTTTTAGGACATAGCCACAAATATTTGTTTTTACCTTGAAATTATTAATTGATTGATTGATTGATAGTTTGCTGGTTAGCTTACACATTAGCCTGGATACTTGTTATGTAATTCGTTTACATTGAATGAAAGAAAATATTCTGGACAACGCTAAAGTGTTCTGTAATTTTTTTCCTGGATATCCGGTTTCTGGATTTATGGAAATCCGGTTCCTGCCTCCTTCTTCCCTGAACTTTGCTACACATACAAATGGTTTCCTCAATCTACAGTAGGCGACTTACTCGGTAACTTCCAAGAAAAGGGACTTTATTTAATAAGTCTAAGTGGTCATATAAAGGGTCTTGATTGGAATGTTTTTCCAGGATCAACAATTATTGATCCAGGAACATATTCTACTAGGTAAAATCAAGTTAATCCATAAAATGGCAATTTAAGCAGTTTTAGATTAAAATTGTTAACAAATTACCAAAAATGAATTACCGAATATAGCCAAGGTGTGCCCATATTTGTCCAGCCTATAAGGTTTAAGCATTAGTTCAATATTCTCTTTTCTGTTATTATAAGGTGGTCCTTCTGATCTTAGATAACAGTTACACAGAAACATTGACCTCACTGCCATGCATCCATCAGAGGTAGAGGCAGGACTCTCTGGTCCTCATGGTGGGCCGGGTGCTTGTATATGGGCCTGGAGACAGAGCTCACTACTTCTGCCCTTATTTGGTGAGTGTATGAAGTGGAGACTTGTGAGGTCTCACAGGCACATTCTTTTATTACCAATCTGGATTTCTCTGTATATCACAAGTTAAGAAGAGCCCTGTTCAGTTTCTCTCATTTTTCCATATTTTCCTCTCATGTAGCCTGCTTTTATACTCCTACTTTGTTGATAAAGTAATAATAAACATGAGGCAGTGCATATGGATCCAAATATAAACTCTGTTCTGTTTCCTTCCACCGATTTATTTTTTTTTTTCCAGGCACAAACAGTTGGGCTTCCTCCATCTCCCGTCTTATCAATTCCTCCATCTTTTAGTTCAATCAGCTTTGCATATATACAAATAAATCACATAACGCTGTTATAATAGATGTTTCTAGCTCTTTAACATCAGAGTAACAATGTAACCCCAAAGACATTGAAAGGAATTGGACTTCAATTAGGCCTGATTGATTTATTCCACAAAAGGCAATTCTCGACGCATGCGCGAGAATTGCGATCTGCTTACACCAGCTTACACTACTTCAGATCGCAATTCTCGTGCATGCGTCGTGGAAATCTAAGGAAATCTCGTTTCTGGCCTACAAGGAAGAAAAGAAATAGTCGAATAATCTCGTTATTTTTGTTTGGTTTTTCGCACAAAAAGTATTCGCGTCGCTTGATAAACATATAGTTGAGCCACGGTAGTCACTTGGGATATTTAAACATTTTCTTCATTGACTTTCTGGGCCGTCAAGAGGCAGTCCCTTAGGAGCCAATGTGGTTGCTCTTCTATCAGCTTAAATCAGTCAGCCTATTCTCCTCTGACCTCTAGAATCAAGGCATTTTCGCCCACAGGACTGCTGCATACTGGATGTTTTTTTTTTCCTTTTCACACCATTCTTTGTAAACCCTAGAAATGGTTGCACGCGAAAATCCCAGTAACTGAGTAGAGTGTGAAATACCAGCCCGTTTTCATCCCAAGGCGTCATATACTGATGCTTTTGCCAATGCGTATACATCCAACACACATGGCACCCTTTAGCGTCAATATGAGACGTACATACATATGGGCCAAAAGGCGCCTCCTAGTGGTCTAACCCTAACTCTACCCCAGACCTAAACCTACAATAACCAAAGCGTGTTATATTGACGCTAAAGGGTGGATGTATATGCATTGGCAATAGCATCAGTATGACGCCTTGGGATGAGAATCCGTTGGAAATAGTCAGCCCGTCTGGCACCAACAACCATGCCACGCTCAAAATTGCTTAAATCACCTTTCTTTCCCATTCTGATTTTCAGTTAGGAGTTCAGGAGATTGTATTGACCAGGACCACACCCCTAAATGCATTGAAGCAACTGCCATGTGATTGGTTGACTAGATAATTGCATTAATGAGAAATTGGACAGGTGTGGAGTGTATGCACTTTTAGCTGTGAAAAGAGAAATATAAAAAGGTTGCAAAATACTTGAAATGAATCCACAAATTAAAATACCATTATTGGATAAACAGTGGATAAACAGAATCCCAAACAACTGAGCAGAAGTTTATTGGATATAGAAAAAAAGAGCAGAGACAGAGGGAGAGAGATAAATATAATAAAATGAAAATAATAAAGAAGGAGAAAGCTTTATTTGAAAGTGAGCAGGTTAAAGATCCTCTTAAGCTCAGCAGTTCATCAAGCATACACACACACACACACGAATCAAATAACACCATAGTGTTAACTCAAACACTATATGCCTATAAAGAAAAAGGCAAAACAATATCCTACAAAAAATCCACTGTCTTTAGTAGTGGCGAGTAGTTTGTGGCTGCAGCAAAGGCAAACAGTGACTGCAGTTTAACTACAGTGTGCATCCGTATCCATCCTGTGCTGAAGAAAGTCCTTTATTAGTCCCAAAAATGTTCTTTGCTTATTTCTTTTTTGCATACATTTTTTTTGCACCACAGAAGTTGGGTATGTAGAACAAATTTGGCTCATGGGATGAAGTATAAATGATTAAAAAACAGATGAAAGAAACCAAATGTGTGAAAGGAAAGCTTTATAATGGAAGTGAAACTCATGTACAGTACATACAAAATGACATATAAAGTATCAGCAAACACAGCTGTGAAGCTGGAAAATGCAAACAGTGGGATTAAAATATTTAAAGCTGAAGTGTGTAATGTTTTCCACAACATGCAGTTTTCCAAAACCCTTCCCATCAGCCATTGGACAGCTAAACAGATAAGCATATCATTCTTACGCACTTCAACTTTAAAGAAAACAAAATTAATAGAACTAATAAATGTTTAAGGTGCTTTAAGATTGCTCTGCTGTCTGTGAAATTCATTGACACACTTTTCCATATACTGAATATACGTACTTGTAAAAGCCGATGCAACACAATGTTTTCACATGAGAACACAAGTGATACACTTCGTGCAGAAAATACTGATATACAAATCATTCAGAAACGAAACATGAACAACATTCATCAAAGACCAACAACTCTCTCTATTGCGTAATACGATACGATCTCTATATGAGTCAATCTCATGAGAAATGTGGCAGATAAAATGTGGCATAAATTTAAGTATTATACCACAGATCAAACTTTCAAAAAAAAAGTGAAAATTGAGAAATTACCTTTTAGATAAATTAGTTAATTTAGGTTAACAAAAAAATAATAATAATAAAAAATAATTAAATATTATAACAGGCTCTACTTCTTGTTGTAACATTGTTGCCATTCATTACTAAACCAGCAATGATTTACATGTTTGTTTTTTACTGTATGAAAGTCAGGTGGTTCACTGACACCTGGTTTACAATTCTAAAACTCAGTCCATTCAAAAAATTCTCAAGTAAACATTAAAAAACATGTTCATTAATCAAATATTTGTTACCAAATTCCATAAAAGCATCTTTCCTTTCTATAATGTCAATGCAATATACAAATACCCACAATGCACTGATAATTATACAAACATTACCCTATATGAAAGATTGCCACTTAAACAATAGCAACATTTCTCCATGAGTGTTAATTTGTAATTCTGTATGGCAAAAGTAGGGGTGAATTCAGGATGATTGGGACATTTTTTGCCACTGAGAAGACTTGGAAAAAGTGAATTCACCCCATAGTTAACTATACAATTAATGGTTAAAACACATCTGTTTCTATCACTTCCTTATTTTGGCCACACAAGGGGAATTAACAATTTTAGAATTGTCCATGACATCACTTGTAGCTCATTTTAAAGAAACTATACATCATCATCTATAACCAGTGGTCTCTATATTGCTATTAACCGTGTACTGTTTATTACACTACACACAGATAAACACACACTCAGTTTAACACTGATGCCTGGGGTTTCACCTCAGTACCATTTATACTGTTCTACTGACCTCACTCAATACCATGCTACCTGAATCCTCACAGTACTAACTTTACTACATCCTGGAAAATAACAAAATGTCAAAATAGCAGATAAAGGAACAGTGAGGAGATTCTGTGATGGCACAAAAAGTGCTCAAAGTGAAATTAATTTCAGTGGTTTGTCTGTGCAGAAATGGCAGAGCTAAAAATGTTGTGTTGTGTTTGTGAACACACTCACACATAAAGACACACGCACACACACTTTCTCAAAGGTGAGGTGCCTCATTGGCCCTACACAGTAGGCACTGGAGTGGCTGTATTTGTGCCATTGTTTCCTCTTTGTTAAAGCGTTTTAACATAGTTTCCTGGGAAAGTTCCGAATAAACTGGTTCTACGAGAGGTACCTGAAAACAAAGACACAGACAAGACGATTATGAGCAATACAGTACAATGAACAGTTTTAACCAACATGATATAGTCAAAACATGTCATTAAACTTGTTTTCATAACTACATTTACTCTGGAATTCTTGATTCTGATTGGTCAATCACATTATTTGGTCAAATATTTTTGTACAATGATTGTATAACTGACCAAAGTAACTGATTTCTTATAACTAGCGGTGCAGGTAAAATAAAATATCTTCAACTCAAATCGTCTGTCCGATAATTTATTTAGTAATAACACTAGCTCTGAAATAACATGGTTCGTACAGAAACTGTAAAATCTAATTCCAAGAATTTCAAGAACTTTTTTTTTCAAGGGCTGATTTTTTTCTCCATTGGAATATGTGATTGACTTGAAGAAAAAAATCTGCACTTGGATATTTAAATTAGCAATATCACGCACATAGCCATGTGAAATGCCTCTATATCTATATAAGACGGGCTGCAGCATTAATTTTGTGTGATAAGATTGTTTTATCAATACAATTTAAAAACAAATTCCCATATATTGTCTTTTAATAATTCAAGCTTTTCAAGTACTTCTTCATAAAAATGGCCCTGTTTTCAAGGGTTTTCCAGGACTTAAATTTTCAAAAAGTCAAATTCAAGTACTTAAATTAAGCACCTTGTATGAACCCTGAAACAAGTACAGCCTGCCACATAAAACCCTTTTGTATATTAACTACAGATCAAAAGTTTGGGGTCAATATGATGTTTTTAAAAATAACTCCTAAAAAACAAAAAACAAAACCAAACAAACAGTAAAAACAGTAATATTGTGAAATATTATTACAATTTAAAATAACTGTCCATTTGAATATATTTTAAAAAGTATTTATTCCTGTGATAGCAGCTAAAAACAGTTGAGTGGCTTAATATATACAGTGTATATATATATATACAGTATATATATATATATATATATATATATATATATATATATATATGAAGAGTTCAGATGCAAAAGCCTCTAAGTGCCATTTGAAATTTTCTTCTAAAATGATAATTTTTATCAAGCTTATATATTTAAGTTCAGTAATTTCACTTACATAACAATGAAGATTACCTATGAATTGCCATTTAAGTGAAATTACTGAACTTAAATATACAAGCTTGATAAAAATGATCATTCTAGAAGAAAATTTCAAATGGCACTTAGAGGCTTTTGCATCTGAACTCTTCATATATATATATATATATATATATATATATATATATATATATATATATATATATATTAATCCTTGATACATATTTTTCGTGATTATTTTATGAATATAAAGTTCAAAAGAATAGCTTTCAAGCAAGTCTTGTTAATTGAAATGATATACCATTTGGAGAGGTGCTGTAGCTTTATAAAAGACATACCCACAAACCAGCCATCGTCACATTTCTCTATGACATCAACAATGTCCCCCTCCTTCAGCTCCAGCTCATCCTCATTACGAGGGACATAGTTGTAGACAGCTTGGAAGCTTGAGCAACATTAAAATAATTTTTTAAAATGTGCTGTTTACGGTTGGACAGTGAATAAACAAACACAAACAATGTCAACAACTGTAAAATGTACTTACGGCTCACCGCCTGCATTCTGGGAATCCTGCATAATTTTCTAAGAGATAGAGAAAAAGAGTGGAAAGTGTCACTCACTATAGTGTGTATGTAACACTTTAACGCGTCAGAATATCATGCCAAATCCAGGCACATGATGTCATTCTATGAGTCGTCATCACAGAACCTGTTGTTACAATACACACATTGAGGAAATCCACCCATGATGCGACCGGAGGGCTATAAAAGAGATTAGAACGGGGTTCATTTGCCAGTCTGCACTGGTGCTAGTGTCACAGCACACTCCATCCTACCCTTCGTGCTCTACTGGGTGATAAACAGGGAGATAAACAGCGCCTCCTGGTGGAAATGGGGCTACGTGGTGGTTTACCCTCAACCACCACTTCCTGCCTATAAACTGTCTGCAAGAATCAAATGCAAGGCAACCAATCAGAGATCAGCATTCTCGTACAAAATCCATTGCTGGCTTTGAGATTAAGACTGTATGAGGTTATAAATAATGCTGTGTTAATTCCATTTCAGTTTTAGTAGTGATTCCAAAATCTTGAATTATTAGGGATTTGATAAGTACAGTCCAAGTACAGTTTGGGCAAGTAAGAGACACAGACATGCAAAA
This sequence comes from Pimephales promelas, assembly GCF_016745375.1. The sequence continues at coordinate 13,747,404 of NW_024121100.1, forward strand.
ACACACCTGTCTCACTTGCACTATATGGACCCTTGACACGTATTTAAAATAATGAATGAGGATTGTAAGTACTATTCAGTCAGTTTGTTGATCATTCAACCAAATAAACTATTAAAATCAAATTTCAAGTGAACAAAAAATAGAGAAAGAATGGATTGGACCCATTCTCATTAAAAAACCCATACGTTATTTTCAGATGTAGACAATAAAGTTTTATAACAAGTTCTTGGCTACTGGCTACTGGCTGTTAAGCTAAAAATAAGGACAGGTATATTAAAAATCTGTCTGACATTGATAATATTCATGTTATGGCTGAATATTGATAAAATGCTGATATTAAAATGATGTACTTTTTATTTAAAAAGAAACACCAAGTCAATCATTTTAAATGCTGAATTTGGGCATTAAAATGGATGTTCATTTTGAGATTTGAGAATACAAGATTAAATTAATTTGTTTAATTTGTAATAAATGTAAAAACTATATATAAAAATAGGGACTAAAAAATAAGTCTCTAAAAGCAGAGCAGTTGATAACCGATATAGTGAAATATTAAATACCAACAGAAAACAGCATAAAGGCACAAAGTGGTCCATATGTTCTTGCTTGGTCCTGGTCACAGTGAACTGTGTGAAAAGAGCAGCTTGCGACATTTCTATTGCAGGTTAGGAAAAATATGAGGTTTATCCGTGCACATTTTTAATTCCCTCGTAATTTTAAATCAAAATAACTTCTCCTCCCTTTCACAACATCACTTCTCTGATGGGCTGGACAACCACTCACATGAGAACCCAACAAGAGCGAACAACAACAATCCAATCAGTTTCTGATGGAAAAATTCAAGTCCCGTCCTAAATTGTTTCTTGTTTGAGAAGCCATTTCAATAAGATATACTACAATAGGGAAGAAAAGACCATCATAAAGTCTTGTCATTTGTATTAAATTAATATGTTTCTATTGCTCACATACATAGACCTTTGTTTTTTTTTCTCTGAAGGTCCAGGGTTAATATCCACAAATTAAATGACTATTAATGTTTGTTTAATGTCAAAGAAATTCTACATGTCGCACATCAATACACACGTGCATGCTAACACAGTCTCATCCCAAAAAGTCATATAACTGACGTCTTGGGACGTTTTTTGACCGTACGTCAATATCCGCCTTTTTAGGGCCCCCTTAAACGTCGGTAGATGGCGATCCCGGGCCGTCATACAACTGACGCTTTACCTTTAACGTCAGTTAGGTGACGGGTTAGGTTTAGGGTTAAGTTTAGGTCTGGGGTAGAGTTAGGATCCCATAACCTCATCTACCGACGTTTAAGGGGGCCCTAAAAAGGCGAATATTGACGTATGGTCAAAAGACGTCCCAAAACGTCAGTTATATGACGTCTTGGGATGAGACCGGGTTGTGCATGCACCACACGTCACCCCTGAAACCACTGTTTTGTACATTCTTTTTACCTTAATCTTAGGAGACCGAGGTTGTGAACGTGGGGAGAGAGGAGAAATAGATGTAGAGGATGGGGGGGTGGATGGTGAGGGCTGAGTGTAGACTACAGGTACAGAGGAGGGAGGATGTGAGGAAAGGAGTGTAGGAGAACTGGGAGGAGAAGGTGGAATTTTAGGAGATGGGATGCGGTCTGAAGAAGATGGAGGAGGAGAAGGAGTGGAGGGTGGCGAGGCTGGAATAGTTGGCAGAAGAGGCTGGCAGGAAGAATAAAGGGGTGGATGGAAAGATGGAATAGGAGATGAAGGAGGAGATGGTGGGATTGGCGAGAAATGAGGAGAGGAGGGAGGAGAAGGAGAGTGGGAGGAGGGGATATTTGAGAAAATAGGAGTGGAAGTAGGAGAGGATAGCTGAGGAACAACAGAAGAAAGAAGTGCTTGCGGAAATGAGGGAGGAGGAGGAGATGGAGGAGGAGATGAAATGTATTGATAATTGTAAGGCATAGAAGAGCCCGAAGAAGGATTAACGTTAAGAGTCGCTGAAGGAGGAGGAAGAGGGATTGGGGAGTTTGGAGGAGACAGAGGAAGAGAAAGAGGAGTGGAGAGAGAGGGAGGGAGAGGAGTGTCTGAAGGGGAAGAAACAACTGAGGCTTGGAGGATAGAGGAGGAATAGGGCACCAAAGGAAGAGGTGAAGAAATAGAACATTGAAAAGGTTTGGAAAAAGACGGTGGACAACAGTGAACACCAGGGGAAGATGATTCAATTTGTGGAGGAGAAAAGCTAGTGGAGGACAGAGGGGTGGGGGAGGAGGAGAAGGGGAGAGATGGAGTGATGGAGGAGGAGTCAGCCTGGCAAAGAGAAGGACAAAGCTGAAACTACTGAAGTGAACTACTTTTTACAACTGTAAGCCTGACTGTCAAAATTTCACACAAGACCAATGTGACAAAGACTATTTAAAGGGGCCATATCATGGAAAACAGGACTTTCCTCGATCTTTTGAAATGGAATTAAAGTAGACTATATTTCTATTCAGAAATCTTCTATAACCTTCAATGTTTACTTATCTACAACTATTCAGTATCCGGAAGTTTAGCACGTCCAGAAATGGGAACGTAATAAGGATAACACACGATTGGTTAATCTGATGATACCACAGGAAACTGGACATATCTTCATAAATCTTTTCCCAACGGACCCTGACAGAAAAGCCACAACCCATAAATGATACCTATAACAAGAGATATAATCATTCTTATTCTATGAGAAAAGGGAAGTCCACACCACAGCTAATGGCTCAGGTGAATGAATACAATAACATTTTTTTTAACTGACGAACAATATAAATTTTGACTGCCAATCAGAATCCCCTTGACTTTAAAATGTTTGAGCATTTAAAGTGGCAGACAACAATAACTACAGCACACATTTATAAAATAACAGAAAGTTATACGGGTCCGTCTACGGGTGTGTGGGTGCTAGTTAGGGTTATAGTTAAGTTTATAGTTATGGTTCTTGGTGTGAAGAGGCTAATAAGGTTCAGATGCAAAACCAGTCTGTTTAGAAAACACTGAAAAACACTATACATATGAACTTCGGAGAATTATTATTATTATGTTTTTTTTTTACAAATATGTTGGATATGGCCCCTTTAATTTAGTCAAAGAACATGCAAATAATATATTTTTTTTTCAGAATTGACAAAAAAAAAAAAATACCATTAAACTTAAGACCTGTTCAAACCGGGACGAATTTCGCGAGCGTTATTCGCCGACGTTTAACGCCTCGTGACTAAACAAAGGGCACCAATGTGAGTGTTCACACCGATGCGTATAATGCCATGCGTAAAAGCGTAATTTTTAAAAAAACGCCCCAGTTTCTTTTTTTAGTTTGATGCGCCACGATAAAAACTATCCGACCAATGAAGTTGGCGCTTTTGCTCACGTGTTTGGAGCTTCTGAAGAGACGGTAAAACACAACTTGGGGGCGCTCAAACACAAAACGGTCTTGCCAAGCACACATATGCAGTGCGGTGAAGAAGATGTACGCGTCGCCGTCTACACAGCCAGGAAGAAATAAGACAAGGAAGATGCAAGGCAAGATGAATGTAGAGCTGCTGTTCTCGTTGGTGTTAGAACATAAAGAACTAAATGACAAACGTGACGGGGACTACACACATCTTGATAAAAGATAACTGTTATGGTGTGGTATTGCATGGCAAATGGGCACCATCTAATGTCAGGGAATGAATTTGCATGTTCACTCGGCTCATCGTCAGCGAAAATCGCTTGGGTGTGAACAAAAAAAATGCTGACGAATAACGTGCGATGATATTCGTCCCGGTGTGTACGGGCCTTTAAGGTTTAACAGTTTTTTACTCTCGGCAAACAACCAGACTATCATGCTTCTGTCACACTGCATGTTGCACCTCTTTTTTTGAAACAGCCTCCAAGGCTGATCTGCTGACTGTTTCATCATCCTCTTCCTGTATGTACAACTCCGGAAGCTCCTCCCATTTTAGTGCAGCTACTGGACTGTAAAACTCTGTTTTCTCATTCAAAATGACTGACAGCAACTCCTCAGCCTTTTTCTCACAGATATCATGATGTTTATCCAATTTATTTTCTGATTTGTGGCTTGAACTGATATCAGGTAATACATCTTGAATAGGTATGTTTTTCGATCGATTGGTCAATCTGCATTGAAGTTCATTATGGAGTTGATTTTTTAGAAACGTCAGCGTAAGCTCACCATATGGGTCATGTTCGCTTATTGGCCTAGATGGGTCATAGCTTTGTTTCAAGCTGTGCTCCTTTACATACATATCTTCTAAGAGCTTTTTGCCATCATGCTCCTTTCGTTTAGTTCTTAACAGCTCCTGATTACAGTCTGTGATCCATTTCATGGGTAAACTGAAAGTTTCTTTTACATCTATGTCTGTTGGTTTATCTCTGTAAATAAGTTCATGTGAAACATTTGAGGACTCTGAAGTGATTGGTCCATGGCTGAAAAAAGGGGAGGAAAGGTTTTGCGGTGGGGTAACCCTTTTCACAAGTGGCGCAGGGGATTGGAGGCATTTGTATTGTAGGTGGTTGGGTAAGGGAGGAGGGGTGGGTGGCACTGGACTGCCACAGGAAGTGGTGGACACACCCAATGTGAGGGACAGCCATTCGCTAGTGACAATTTGAAGGTGTGTCCTAGTGGCAGAATCAAGCCACTGGAAATGGGAGTCTGTATCGTGCTTGAGCAAGGAAGAAAGAAATCAGAAAGACTGGTTTATAAACTTATTGACTTAAATAAGGTCAGACTTTGTGGGTGTGATGGTCCAAAACTGGTCCAAGACTTACCTTCTGTGCCCTATGTGTATGTGTGTCTCCTTGGTGACTGGGGCTCTTGGAAGGAGAGCCCTTGACCGTATCGACATAGGACACAGGGAAAATGCCCTGTTTGTTTGAGCCAGGAATCTTTCCCTCATACCAATTCTGATCCACCTTCCTTAGAAGGATCACTCGCTCCCCCTACAACAGCAAATATGCATGCTTAAAATTAAGGCTAGGGTGAGTTAGTAAGTGTATACGTATTTTAGAGCTTGAGAGATGGCAGAGGGGGTGTTATAGGTGTTTACACTTGCCTTTCTAAGAGAAAGCTCTACGTTAGTGTCAGCATTGAAGTTGTATCGTGCTATGGCCTCTCCCATATCTCGAACCTGAGCTGGAGGAGGCGGTCTGACAGGCTGCCTCCGCTCTGGAGATGGCACCTTCTGAAGGAGAGAATAAAAGATAGAAAGCAAGAGAGAATATGATTAAGTGTGTGTCAGGGTTTAGTTTGACTCTCAGGTTAGTTTAGTTTGAATAGGTTATACTGACCTCAACATAAGAGATGGGGAAAATCCCAATCCGACCTCTGTTTTCCCCCTCATACCAGTTACTGTCGATCTGTCTAATGATGTTGACTGCATCGCCTTTCTTAAAGGAAAGTTCCCTGTAAATGCACACACATGTGCAGGCAAAATATGCATTACTTACATTGTAAGGATAATATATTTATACCCATTTATTCATACATATTTGACACTGAACCTACCTTGCATCAGTCAGTTAAATCTCAACTTACTGATACAACAAATAACAAAAACATTTCTGTGGTGCACAATGACAGATACCACTGGGTGATCACAGGAAGGTGCATAGAACATACATACATATATATATATATATATATATATATATATATATATATATATATATATAACTGTGTTATTTGCAAGCTATGAGGTATTATCTTTTTTGTTATATAATGTATTTTGGTGACATGCAAATTTCAGGCTGAAATTCATGGGTCTTGAAATTCTCTAATGATTTTATTAGCATGGATTTTCATGCAAGCTGACATTTTCACGCAATGACTGACAGCTCAGAGCAGCAGAGACCAATTTTACTTTAGTATGCAGAAGCCAAAGAGCAAAAAAGTGGCAAATGCAAAACAAAAGAAAGAACAAGTTTTGATTGGCGGGAGTAAAATTAAATACATTTTCACAAAAAAGCTGGCACAGCCAATTTTGCAGATTCATATTCATTGAGATGCTGTGATGTTATAGTATCAGAGTTTTAGATACTGTATATACTCACTTGGCAGACTGAGCTTTAAAATCATAAATAGCCCTGGCAGACTGTTTCTGATGGAGGAGAGAAGACAATATAAGATAGGTCATCTGCTTAGAGGAGACCTACGAGGCAAGCAAAAAGACCATCAGCTATCCAACATATGTGCGCCTAAACCATGTTGTGACCTTGGCCAAAATAAAGGTTACAAGATGATGCGATTTATGGCATAGCACAATAAGGATACAGGATTTGCTCTGATTGCTTCCCATCACCATACATTTACTCTTTAATCAATTATGTTTTCCCTGCAGATTGCAAATCAGGGTTCTAATTAAAGAAAAAGTAGTTCATGTAAAAATAGATATGAGGCATAGCAACATTTCTACCTCTCTTTCTGGAGTGGGTCTTCTGCTTTGTGGTGTGAGACGTCCTGTATCAGAGCCCTGATCTGTGGAAGCACAGAGAAAAAGTCAACAGAAAGAAAACACACTAATGTCCATGGTGGCACCACATGCATTATATTGCTGTCAAAAGGAAAATGAGACAATTTAAAAATGTACAAATATTTATTTACCATTTGGGGTCAAACAAAAAGTAAGGGATGATCTGGAACAGCACAGTATGACATAAAATGGCATGCGCTTGACATAAAAAGGGCCTAAATACTACAGTCATCACAAAACACTGTATTTAACCAAAACTTAACATAGAAAGTACATAAAATATGAAACAAAAAAAAACGGCTTAACAACAGTATTCCATACATCAGCAAATAAAAAACAACAAACAACGATGGGGAAGGGCACAAAATCAAATCATAAAATTAATCTCAGTAAACACACCATGCATATACTAGCCAGACATGAATTGCACCATGAACTGCTAATACTTCTTTTCCACTTGTATCGTTGCACAAACAGTATGAACTGCAGGGATGAGACAGGCTTAAAGAAAAACAACACTGTTTAATTCTCCATGCATTCATAATGGGAGTTTTTGTGTTAGCATTAAAGCTAACTATTAGCTAATGTACTAAATAAGTACAAAATATTGACCATTGTCTAATCAAATATGTTTTAGAATGAGAATGTCCCTCCTACTAAAAGTAAACCACTGGCAACCGAGTTACCTAATACATTCATGTCACACACTAGGAGCCATGCTGAAGAATCATGCTGATTATGTAGAAAAGAAGTGAAAGCATTTGCATGTTTTCGGTTGGATTCTGCAATAATAATAATACGGAAGGATAAAAACTAAGGATAAAGAACTAGCTGCACCTGAGTAGCAGTGCACATTAGCATTAGCATTATGCTGGTTGTTGTTGGAGGCGTCTGCATGATGTTGCTGCTGGTAGGAGGCACATTGGTGGGCTCCAAGGTAAGGCTGGTGGACGTGGGGCGAGGAGGGTGAGCCGGACCCTCTTTGAGCCCGCAAGGAGGAGCTACGCTTGGGCACGTCAGGTAATAACTCTTCCAATAACCGCCGTAATATGCTATCATCTGGCATCCTTGCTGGTCCTTGTCCCTTCTCCGCTCTTATGTGGTCATAAATGTCCTGCAAAGCAGCATCTAAGGCCTCATAAATCGCAGTTTTGGATTTCGGTCGTCCACTTCTGCAATGTCGTCGTTGGGTCGGCGGGGAGCCTCGTTTCCGGCGGAAAGGCACAGGGCTGACCAGGAAGGCCAGTTTGGAAAGGCCTGACTCACTGGGTGACTGTTGGGCTTGTGGAGATGCAGGGTGGGATTCTTGCCGAGCCCTTTCCTGTTGTCGCTCATGTTTTAGCATGGTGGTGAAACGTGTATAGGATGCCGGACAGCGACCCTTACAGGAGCTGATGAGGTGGCGGTGTTGGTAACCTTGACTCTGACCCACACTCTGGTGCATGTGATGGTGGCGGTGGTGATGGTGTCCACGATGGTGATGTTGCCCAGAACCATAGAAGCTCTCCGATGACGTGAGCGAGCAATGATCCAGGTCGCTCTCGCTGCACAGTGAAGACCCTTCTATGTGGATGTCACTCATTTCGGAGGCACAGGCGTCCTGTTCACTGTCCGAATAGTCTTGATGCTGCCTCTGGTTTTTCCCATGGATTGGCACCAGGCTATTGCTTTCTGGTCCCGGTCTTGGCTGTCCCTCAGGGGGACTTCGAGCCCTTACTGGAGGATCTTCCTCCTCCAAAAGTGATTCAACAGAAAAGCGTCGTTTGGGACAGCTGCTGGCCCTCGAAGACCCTGGTGTGGTGGTGCCCGAAGGGGCATTTTCGTCACCGAGGTCTGGCATGGACTTTGATTTCTGAATCAGCTGTTCATATTCCGATATACGGTTTGGGACCATGTGTTGCGGCACCTCATGACCAAAAGGCACCCAACCGTGGAGGTTGTGCCTCTGTTGTTGCTGTAGCCGTTCCAACTCGAGGATTCGTGCACGTACAGAACGAATCACCTCTGACGGCAACAGTTGCTCACGGTCTATGTGGTGCATCTTCTTGTAGAGCTGAAGGAAACCTGGAGCATCATGTGCCATCTTACGCCGGTGATGTCGGCGCCCCCTTGGAGATGAGGTAAGACTTTTTACCTGAGGCTTCTGTGGAGCGTCTTCATCGAGCAACGAACCAGCACTTTCCGAGCGAGTGGTAGTCACAGAAGTGGATGCTCTCCCGTCATCACTAGCACCATGTCCATCAGACAACAAGTCATCACAGCTGCGTGATTTGAGCCGTGGTGATGTAGGGGTCATGGCAGATTCATCATCAACGCTACTCCAAGTCTCTGCAGCTTCATGTCGGCCTGTCTGCCAACCGTTCTTGAAGCAGATGGAGCGCTTGGAGCCACGCCAGGTTGGTGTGGAGATAGTGAGGGAGTCTGAGGAAAGATGAGAGGAGGGATGCTCCATACCTGGAGAGCTCAAACAGGAGGAGAGTGACTCACTAGCGTCTCCAGCTGTGAATTAAAATAACATCCAACGCAGCATGACAAAGAGGAGAAAGCTGGTTAGTTAGCTCAGCAGAAAGAGCTTGATAAAGCGAGAGAAAACAGGTATCAGTGAGAAAGTGTCAGTATAGTTATATGAGAAAGAGGACAGTGTTCAGTCTCACGTAATTATGATTTTTTTACAAAGATTCAAACATTTTACAGACCAGGTCTATCTAACCACAAAAGTGACCATCTAATGAACAAGAGAAAGGAGTATTTTCACATTTCTGACATAAATAAAATAAAAAAATAGGAATTGTTTAGAAATTATTCAACCAAGAAATTGTGATAGAAAAAAATCTATCAAACAGCTATTCTGCCAAAAAAAAAAAAAAAGAAAATGTTGCAATAATTTAATATCCCATGAAGGCACAGGTATAATTCATTTTCAGCGTTCTGCTCTGTCTCGCGCACAGTCGAGAGCACGAGCCTTTCCAAGTAGACTCAATTGACAGTATTGGCGCTTTTCCACTGCATAGTACGGAACAGTTCGGCTCAGTACGCTTCGACACGGTGCGGAACAGTTCGGCTCGCTTCGCGTTTCCACTGCGTGGTACGACTCGACTCGGTACGGATCGGTTCGGTCCGCTTAGCTCGGTTGCTTTTCCACTGCAGTAGTACCCCTTCAAAGTGTGTGGGACTGATCGTTATTTGCGCGCGCCTCTACTGCCATGACATCATCTTAAAAGCGCCACATTTTCAAACCCACAACACAGGAACAATGGAGACTATCGAGGGGATGGTGTTCCTGATTCTCGGTATGTGGTTGTTTTTAACTGCTAGACAGAAAAATATGTTTAAAATGAGGCTGATGGCAGCAAAACAAAATACTGCTAAAAAAGTGTCTCGTGTCACAAATCCAATGACGCTAGTAGTGACGCTGGTAGTGACGATTCTATCTGACCAATCAGTGATCTGCAGTGTTTCACGTCACATTTTAGTACCGGTACGGTACGCCTGGAACCTCAACAGACCAGGTACCATTTAAAGCGACCCGAAGCGAACCATGCAGTGGAAAAGCACCACAAGTGAGCCGTACCGAACCGAACCGTAACGTACTATGCAGTGGAAAAGCGCCATAAGAGTCCTAAAGACACTATGGCGCGTGTGCTAGTGTACTTTGTTTTCAAGTTCTCAAGTCACTTGCATATGTGCTGTTGTACATGCACTGTTCGCACAGTCACACAAATTAGAACAGACATCCACAGACCCTCCTGATGATGATAAATATGTCACACGGACAGTGCGCGGACCGTCGCAGAACGTAGACTGCTAAAGTATACTTTGGTCTTAAGGCAGTGATGCATGATCAACAAGATTCGATCAGTCTAACACCTTCTATTCACATGTGTAGTTGTGTGAGAGTGTCGGAAATTACCTTTGGCTCTGGATGGTGAGGAGGGGGAGGAACGTATGGTAGGCTTTTTCAATGTCTGTGCTTTATGGGAATCCAGAGGGCGGGAAGAAACTTGACTGGCATTCTGCTCACTTCCTGTGTTGGCTTGAGTGACAGATGGTTCTGACTTTCTCCTTTTCCTGTAGTCACTTGCAAAACTAAAATTCAAAGATCAGAAATGACACTAAACTTGTTACATAGTATGTAAACAAGATTACAGAGAAATAATTTAATCTTATGCCTAAAAAAAAAATCACAATTAAGTGAATAACTGTGTAATTGCAATGATTCTTTAAAAACAGTGCATAAACCAAATGAATAATGCTATTTTGAAAAACGTAAACACCACCCAGAATTAGTTAGCAAGTGGACAGCATACTCTAGTACAAATATTGACGATTACAGTCTGATTACGGGGTTTTCTATGCATTAAACAATTCTAAAAAACGGTTCTCATATCATGTACTCTATAGATGCGCCATATGAACAACAGCATGTGTCACTGAGCTAGAGAGGATTTGAGAGCAGTAGGAGGTATAAAGAATATTTAACACTCCAATGCACACACCATTACTTTATGTTGAACTCATATATACTGTACACACTAAGTGACTCAAATAAAGAGTGGCAGAGCTTTTAAAACATGATGAACAAATATGGATATCCAATGAGCATCTCTCTGCAAAATGAAAGAACCTGTTTGAGAAAATAAGATATATGAATGAAAGGGGAGCATACCTTGAAGGTCCATCAGGCTGTTCTGAAGGCGAGAGATAGAGGGATGACTGAAATAGAGCAGACAATAAAAGGGAAGAGTGAGATCCATGGGAACAAAGAAGTGTAATGCACCCGTCCTGTGCCTCACTCACAACCTTCCCCCCGCATGCGCAAAGAAAACGAAGACTGACAAGGGTTCCACATCTCTCTATCCCACCTTGAAAGACTATGACAATGAACTGTGACCTCCTGTAAGAATAAAAAAGGGGACAGGGCCCCACAGAAACCAGAGCCCAACAAAAGCCAGCAAAAAAAGCAGTACAGATCAAGAGAGGCTGCACGTGGCACCAGGTCACCCAGTCTATTATGTTATCCAAGATCGCCACGCCTCCTTTCCTTTGACACAGCCTGGGGTGAATTACAACAAATCTGAGCACAATACAGCAGTCTCTGCTGTTCATTCTGGCTTAGCCATGCGACTTGGATCAGAGGAAAGAAAGGAAAGCAAAAAAAATTGCAGCTTTTTTTCCACCAATGCTGATCCAAGCCAGATAGGAAAATAAATAAAAAGCCAAATCAAAGCCGCATTTCACTTGAGAGCATGTAACTCTTCTCAAACAACATATTTTGAAAGAAAGAAAGAAAGAAAGAAAGAAAAAATGAACACATTCATTTATAAGAGGAAATTCTAAGAAGACCCCGCAAATTTCCAAAGAAATTATGGGGAGAGTTCACCCAAAAATGAAAATTCTGTCATCATTTACTCACCCTCATGTTGGTCTAAACCTGTGATTTACTTTCTTCTTTGGAATATAAATTATGATACTTTGAGAACTATTGTTCATACAATGGCTGTCAAACGTCACCAAAACTGTTTGGTTACCAACATTTTTTCTAAATATCTCTTCTTTTTGGGTGAACAATCCTGGTGGACGAGGAAGTAAACCTGACAGCAAGTAACTAAATAATACAAAAGGACATTCTAATAAATACAGTTATGAAAAAACACATTAAACCACAAAATGCATAAGTGAATGTTCAATTTTCGGCATATTTTCTCATACTTTTCATCTGAGATAGCCTCAATTAAAGTGACCTTTATCAACTAATTATATTTACATTTAATTTTACATTTGTTCTATTTGTATAGTTTACATCAGAATTCACAAAGGGTCAAACTGGTTTTCATTTGCCATCTGGAAAATAAATGATGGGGCAGGAGGACAAGTGAAAGAAAATGAGATAGATATACGTAGATAATAGATGACAAAGTGAAAAGCAGAACAGCAAATTGTAGGACGAGCAAAGAAACAAGCAAAGGAAGGATGGATGGATGGACAGGAAGGTAGATTTACCTGTGCCACAGTTTGTGTGGAGTAGTCAGGATTATAATCCAACCTCTTTTTAGGAGGCTGAATACCCCGCAACCCGAACGAACGAACGAACAGCACAGCACAGAGGTGAAGAGGTGAAGATGAGGTGGAGAAGCAGGTGCATCATGGGAAAAAGACACATGTGGAGAGAGTGAGAACGTTAGGACATGGAGAAACAGAGATCACACAAAACATGTAAACAAACAAAGGGTGAATACTAGTGTTTTTCTTTCGAAAATCGACTACAGTGCCAACACATGCTCCACCTACAGTACCTTACACACAGTGACGATTGTGTGTACACATATAATACACGCAACGATGAAACTACAAAAGCCTTCACACGTATTTTGCTTGTTTACTCAAGGTGGTAGCAAACTCAACTAGTAAACAAGCCAAAAATTGTGTTCTAGAAGCTGGAGGAACTGTGCATAATATCTCATTTATGAACATACAGTGGCCTCCAAAATATATGGACACTTGAGCCACACATTACACATGTTTATGCATTTCATTGCATTAGATAGCATATAATAATGACAATACCTAATAAAATACTTTTTTTAAAAAGGTAGCCCTCAAACCGTATTCACTTTATAGCCCTTCATCCTGTAACTGTCTGTGGATAAATGTGGGCACAGAGGACTCAGGTGTGATCCTAATTTTTATTTATTATAAATGTTATATCACTGTCTTCGATAAATTTTTGTCTATCCATTTATGGTGTGTTTTTTAATTTTGGGGGTATTTTTGAATTTATTTACTTCAAAAAGTACCATATTTTCTATGTAAATTATGCTAATTATTTATTTTTTAAAACTACATTAAAATATCATTCCAATAAGTTCTTAGAGCTAAAACCTAAAGATGAAGTGACTTTGCTGTCACCTGGTGTTTTATTTTGGCTTATTTAAGAATGCTCTTAATTACAGTTTTTCCCATTCATTTCTGGGTGCCCATTTTTGACCCAAATACAAGATTAAGGAGTTGTTTTTTTTCACCCACTCAACATTGTAAAATTGAGTCAAAAAAAAAAAATGTGTGTGTTCAGGAGGCAAACGTAGGAAAAGTAGCCAAGTCTTGTACCGCTCAGATCAAGGGAAGTATTTTTTAAAAAATAAATCAAAACTATTTTGCCCACATTTGTCCAGAATACGGTTTTAGGGTTAATTTGGTTAGATCCTAGTATAGTGCATGCTCAGGTATATTATATAACGCCAGGTTTTGAGAGTCTGAATACATTTTACAATTTTGTACAGTTTATCTATTGTTCAGCTTGTGCAATGTTTATGTGGATTAAGTGTACAAATCATTTTTAGGGTCACTGAAAAGAGTTAGACATGTCAAGAGTGTTTTCTGCACAGGTTCTGCAGCTATAAGAGCTGTAAGCTGTATAATAAGAGCATGTGTGTGATAGGGCAAACAGAGCCAAAGCAAAAACACAGTGTTTCACACTAAAAGTTAAAAGTGATTCAATCAAAGAGGATCAAATTCCTCTTAAAACAACATGGTACCCCATAAATAGAGCACAAGTACAGATAGTGTTGCTCTTTCGGTGAGTGTTTTGAGAACAGAGCATGATTATTTACTTGTCTTGGGACACCTTGTGGTTTAACATCAGACATACAGTATGATGTCTGAACTGCTGACTCTAGCATGCGATTGTGCTAAATGTTATTGTGGTGATGTTAAATGCCATTTTACTGTTTTCAGTGTGCAAACACAGATTCATAGGTCAAATAAGTGTTTTTAAAGCCACAAGTCAGAACTTGAACTACAACACACACACACACACACATACACACAGACGCTTATCATGACACAACAGCATTTGTGCCGAATTAAGGCCTACAACATGCCAACCTGCCGCACCCTCATTCAACTTACCGGCCGTCCAAACTCCAACTCGGAAAAGAATTTAAACCAAGGCTCGTTCTCTAAATCTATGTCATCTGGGTTTAAATCAAACGTCTGGAGCAAGAAGCAATGTGGAAGAATAGAGGTAAACAGAGAGGAAAACAATGAGAGGAAAAGAGAGATGCAATCAGCGTTAAGACCAAAATATGCTGCAAGGCATGGTGGGTAAAGAACAGAAGAGGGTGATGTTATGGGTCATCAACACATTTTCTTTCACATATAAAATATTCAACCTATTATATCTATTATATTAAATAATAAAGGTATAGACATAAAGGTATTCCACTGCAAAAAAAGAAAATTCTGCCATCATTTACTCACCGTAATGTCATTCCAAACCTGTATGACTTGCTTTCTACTGTGCAACACAAAATAATATAATTTGATGAACGTTGATAACCAAACAGTTTTGGTTCCCCTTGACTTCCACTGTATGGACAAAAAAACACCAAAAAACCCAACAAAAAAACAAACAAAAAAACAATGGAGGTCAATGGATACCGAAATTGTTTTGTTGTCAATATTCCACAAATGAAAGTAAGTAATTTGGAAGACATTAGGATGAGAAAATGATGACAGATTTGTCATTATCGGTTGGAATTGTGTCTCTCAGTACTGTCCAGAAGAGGGAGACATCATGCTTTTTCCTCTCGTCTCTCTCTCTCAAGTCTTTTTCTCTCATCCTCGAGCTATGTCAGAACATGCTGAGAAAGCTGCCCACTCATTTTGCCACCTGGGACATCTCCCACTGCCACATCCACAGCGTTTGTGCTGAGGGCAGTGCTGTGATTCAACCTCCTGACATTTCTATCCCATTGTTCCCTGTGAACCGAGCCAATGGCTACAACTGCGCCGCTTTGTTTGACACCCTTCCAGCTTTTTACATCTGCAATGCTAAACAAAAGTTCAACTGCTCTCAAAGGAGACATATAACAACTGAGGAAAATCCTCAACTGAGCCATTTTGTTTGTGCCTTTTTTTGCTGTTGACAAATACAGTAGAAATTAAGAGACATTATTAAGGGAAGAATGGAATTAGGACATGCGCTGGCAAAATTCAAACCTGCATCATTCACATGATACCATGACTTAATGTTAAGCACAGCACTATAGCTCCAATTGATTGTTTTTATTGCAAACCTTTACCAATATGTTATCTACAACATGAGCTAATACACAAAGCTAAAGAAAGCTTGCTATAGCACCACATTGCTCTTGATAAACAAAACTTATGGCTGATGGTCCAATATTTGGTCAAATAATGCCAGCCTTAACACTTAAAAACAAACCCAGACTTAACACATGTCCACATGTCCAATCATCTGACTGGAAAATTGCAGTTCGACATTGTCAGTTAGGCCTGTGAGCGTTAATGTTATAAAGGTGAATTCAAGCACAAACAATGAAAAAACAAACAAACAAAAAAAAAAAAAAACAATGAGATTGTTGAAATTGAGATTTTCCTCAATCTTTGCTTTGTGATATATTTTTTTATGTTTTGAAAGAAGTATTTTATGCTAACTAACCATTAGGCTCTATTTATTTTAAAATATATAAATAGAAAAATAAACAAATAAATAAAGAACAGAATTTCCTTTAGACCTTTGAAACCATGAGTCCATGTTATGTGGGGATGTTTATGCCAGTTTAAATTAAATGAACAACAATACGTATGATCACTCACAGGCCTTTCTTGCTCGAGGATGGAGGATTTTCCAGGCTCATACTCAAAGATGCTCCGTGGTTCCGCCCGATATTTACGTGTGTCCACTTTACGATCTGGAGGACCCCACTCATTTCTGCAGATAATAATGACAATAAGAACCAATCAGAGTGGTCGGGTACCTTTGAAACGGAGCTCATTGCATGAGTTTGGGTGTCTTACGGGTCGTGTGAAAACTCTCTGTCTCTGTCCATGTCCCGAGAACGGAGCTGAAGGAGGGAAGGCATGGGAGGGGGTGGCGGGGGCACAGGTGACTGTGAGAGCTCACGATGGGTGGCACCGCCTGGCGTGTCTGAGGTATTTCTAGAGAGAGGCCGGTACGTGTGTGTTCGAGGGGGTGGGTGTGCATGAACAGGAGGGTCTAAGAAAGAGGTACGAATATCACAGTAATATGACAGATCAACAAAACAAATGTAAAGTGGCAACATTAGAGCAAAACATAAAATATATGAACGTACACTACTATTCAAAAGTTTGGGGGTAGATTTTTTTTATGTTTTTAAAAGAAGTATCTTTTGCCAACGCCAGATAATACAGTAAAAACAGTAGTACAAGTCAAAATACCTATTTTCTATTTCACAAAATGTAATTTATTCCTATGATGGTAAAGCTGAATTTTCAGCAGCCATTATTCCAGTCTCCAGTCACATGATCCTGAAGAAATCTTTTTAATATTATGTTTTGTTGCTTAAGAAACATTACTTATTATCAATATTGAAAAAGTTGTGCTGCTTAATATTTTGTGGAAACTGCAATAATTTTTTTTAGGATTCTTTAATTAATTGAAAATGTAAAAGAACTGTGTTTATTTAATGTAAAAGAATTACATCTAAACAGTTATATTGTATAATTTAATACCCTAAAAAACCACATAAGCAACGCAGAAACACAAACAGATGATTCAGACTTTTATCTCACTATTACAGATTATAAGATTTTAAGCAAGCAGATGGAAGATGGAAGTTTCAGATTTCAGATCTTACCATTGTTTATGACAGTATATGTTGCATTATATGTGTCTGCATAGTCATCGTCTGTTAAAACAGAATTACACAGTTAAGTAAAAAAAGCAGAAATACGGTACATGTTTGTCAGTTTAAATGAAAACTCCAGGATATGTTCTATTATCCTCCCACTCACTCCATCATACACACCTGCTTTATGAACCATGTGAATCTGTTTGAACATGGTCTTGTACCAATCCTTGGGTCTGTCCACAGTCTAAACAGAAGCACACACATACACACAGAAACGAGCAGCCTTGTCAGTTTGTTGGTTAAGCGCACCAAAAGCTAACAGCATTTGTCATTACCTGACAACCAACAAAATCACCAGAGCACAGAGAGAGGAACAGACAGGGAGTATCATAGTAACCTGCCAGCAAAGAGCCAGGAATGTTCTCCTCTGCTCACAAATACACACATTCACAGACAGTCTGAACTGCTGAGAGCTCAAAAGCATTCCTCTAACCACAATAAGAGGATCAAATGTCAAAACAACTCGGACACAAATCAAGAAAAATGCCCTCAGAACAGATCATTAACAGCCAATCGTTGTTTTAAACTGATCAGTGACAGTGAACAGATATCATGTAACTCTCCATCCAATCAAAATGGACAATTCTTATTTTTTATGGAATGTTGCAGTATTTATTATAAATGATTTATCCATGCACGTCTTTCTTTCCTTCTTTCTTTCTTTCTTTCTTTCTTTCTTTCTTTCTTTCTTTCTTTCTTTCTTTCTTTCTTTCTTTCTTTCTTTCTTTCTTTCTTTCTTTCTTTCTTTCTTTCTTTCTTTCTTTCTTTCTTTCAACCTCTCTCTTGCAGCAACATCTCTTCTCTGATGATGTGTTTACTGGTAGGGGGGCAAACTACTCGATTATAGCAACAGCAAACAACAATGATCGAATGATCCTATCAATTCCTGATGGACAAAATCATGACTCATGACTTTAAGAATACGTTTCACACGGATATATGTTAATTGGGAAGAAAAAACTATTGCAACTTCCGTTTCATGCGAAAGAGGATGAGTGTTTGTTTTTGTTCTGTTACTAACAAGATGCACTGTGATATACAAATAATAAAAGATAACTTAGATCTCAGTGTTTGTACTAACCAACCATGACCGTGACAAGAACATTCTGTTGATTATTGAGGGAAAGCGCCATGTACTCTAAACTGGTTCAAAAACCTAACACTATAATTATATAAACAGTTCAATAAACATTTTAGAAAATATTGGCAGTTACTTTGTGTATTTTTCCAACAAAAACAGTACCAAACAAATTCAAAACAGATTCAACCACTCGCATCTCCGAGCAACAGTTACGTCTCTCTTGAACGAATCAATGTTTTAAATGAATTGGTTCAACAAATGGTTCAATGACTCACTCCTCAAGAGAGTCCTAATTATATCACATGCTCCAGTTCATTATGGACATCAATGATCTACTTGCAGAGGTCACATTTATTAACAAAATAATCAAAACAACAAAACAAGCAGGAGCACAAGCAAATCAGAGAAACTCAAGAGAACAGCAACCAACATAACATAGACAAGAACGGACAAATATCATTTGTGTATCTGATTGGAATCTTATATAAATTATTTACTGTCCACACTGTGTATCGCAACTGTTCAGATCTGATTTGTATTTAGTTTTTCCGAAATATCTACATTGGTTTCTATGGCAATGTTGTGGTGTTGGTAGGCATAAGGCAAAAACAACAACGTCCAATTGGAAGGTTTTACAATCCAGATGTTGTCTTATTTACAACATGACAATATGTAGCCGGACTACTACGTCTTCAGAGGCAGATGCAGATGCAGAAACGTAGGAGGCTGGTATGCACAGCTCTAGTCTTTAGTCTCTAATCTTTATGTCATTTTCTGCTTGAAATGCTCAACAACACAACCTTGTTTTATAGTGACTTTCAGGATTATTTCATATACTGTAACAACATCTGATATGTTTACTTTTTACGTGACCTGAGAAAGTGACATAAACAGTGCAAAATTTGATTAGTCAGACTGATTTACAGAAATGCAATTTGAATAGGATTTCAAACCACACATGAATGTAGCTCAAAAAAGCTTTGTAAAAATCACATTTCATACATTTCTCTGCCATTCACCCTAGGTAAATATGATTACAATCGGATATGCACAAAAATCAGACTTGAACTGACAGTTTGAAAGAGGCTTAAGTGAACAGAAGGAACAGGTGAGGTGAATCAATTAACCAATGAATTACTGTACCATTGTCATTTTTCTCAGTTCCCTTAAAAATGCCTGCATATCACTCACCGTACGGATGGCGATGGGAATGCCTGACTCATCCACTGGTCCAATACCTTCGTAATGGGGCGCTTTTTTCACAGACAGCTTCTTCTCTTCCTCCGAAAAACGAGCGATGGGCACAGAGCTACTGGCCACTGTCTGACCAGAGACAATGGTCTCTCTCTTCACCGTCTCTGAACCCTCTGAGAGAGAGAGAGAGAGAGAGAGAGAGAGAGAGAGAGAGAGAGAGAGAGAGAGAGAGAGAGAGAGAGAGAGAGAGAGAGAGAGAGAGAGAGAGAGAGAGAGAGAGAGAGAGAGAGAGAGAGAGAGAGAGAGAGAGATGGTTTGGACACAGCTTAGAAATGCTGTGCAATTTTTTTCTGTCATTGACAATTGTTTCTTGTCAAATTCAAATTGTACATGGCCCCAGTGAGATCCTGGGTAATAGAAAACAGTGCAACAACCTAGAATCAACCTTTTTAATGGAACGTCTCTCTCTCTGTCACTCTCTCACACACACACATCATTGATTGCTGTGCTGCTATTGGCTCTTCATTGCTTCCATAGATACGGTCA
This sequence comes from Pimephales promelas, assembly GCF_016745375.1. Next base: position 13,767,412 of record NW_024121100.1, read on the forward strand.
CAGTGCAGGACTCAAAATTTGATACTGTCAGGACTTTGTCAGAGGCAATTAACCGTAAAGGCAATTAATTGGTTATCCATGAGCATGTCACACTAAGCGAATAAAGACTGCATTCAGCAAAATAAATCTGGAATATTCCCCAAAAATGTGTCTCAGATTGCAAAATCATGGCAAATATCACACAGTGTCTGCCCCCAAAAAAACCCAAAACACTACACTACAGTGACAGAAATTGGGAACAGAAACTAAATGGCGTGTCTGAGCTTGACAGTCAAAGTCAAATCTAATCTAATTGAGCAGAAACACTGACATGGCACAAGCTCTCACTCTGACTAAGCACCCTGAACTATGAAATTTGTATGATACAGCATAAATGAGACAGCTACATTTATTCCTTCACATCTATTGGTTTGCAGTATAGCAAAAAGGCAATGGCATAAGGAAATACTACAGCAAACTTTTGTCAGCATCTTTCTTTAAACTACTACAACAATTGTATGAATTTGCCATCCTAAGCAAATCCCCTCCAAAGAGACAGAGCTTTTCCTCTCCTCAGTTTCCCTTTGTTTGGGTATTGATTGCTCCGGTCTGGTCTAATGGATGCAAATGCATCATATCCTGAGGACTGGATTGCACTGATTGCAACTGCCAAAAATCAGCATCCACTAACAAGAACTGTGCGTTACAAATCCATTATTTTAGAGTGCCAAAACTAGAAATCAAACAATAAAAGGAAAAAAATACAATTGAGGAAAGCTTAAAAGTTTAGTTGTGTCTGCTTCCATACTGTATAGTATTCTGGAAAAAAAAATGTATACAGTATTTGAAAAATAGTAGGGAAAAAGTACCCAGGTGACTTACTGCTTCTGCTGACATTCTAGAGTACACATTCAATGGTCACTTTACTATCATATGAAACCACGGGAGAGGAGTTGTGTATTGAGTGCAATAATTGTATTCTGAAATTAAAAACTCCATATGGAAAATTACACCAATCATAGAGTCATAATGATCAAATAGCAAATGCGCTTACAGGGAATGCCCTCTCTCATGAAGAACCACAAATGATGTAATCGAGTTATGCTGTTAAAATATTTATTTGTATATTTATGGAAACTTAATATATTATCAACAACTTAAAATTAATAGTTTTATATGTCATTCGCATTGCTTCGTGGGATAGTAGTTCTTTCCCACTAAAGCCGTTTACTACATAGTCTTGTACCTTATACTTTTTATATCAAATACAAGTATGTAATGTTGTGATTCACCTCATAGCTGGTTGGCTTGGTTTATATCTTCTAACACTTTAACAAGCCTTTTTTTTAAATCATTATGGGAAAATGAATTCAAAAATACTTGGAACCAATCCAACTAAAAAAGTGTGTGCATGCACTAATGTACTGTATGGCGGTGAAGCGATGCAACTGTTGCTGGTTGGTCATAAAGCCAAACGCAGTACATAAAAGCTTATACCCATATACATACTAAATGCAACATACAGTACCTTTCAATGGCCACAAAGTAAATTTCAAACAATAAGTAGTACCTGTTAGACTGTTATTTGTGATACAGCTGTTTTTAAATTCAGATTTTGCAGGTAGATGCAGTTAGTCTAGCTTTTTATGCTTTCTTTACATCACATACAAAAACTTGTTTTACAAGTGCTTCAGACATCGTATTCCAGTCTAAGTGGACGGTTCTTGCCTAAATAAGCAACATTATGCCAATAGTCAAAACTTTACCCTGCGATACTAGCCGAAGGAACACTCACCTGAACACCGACCCTGCTGAATCTTTCCCAGGCCTGGACTGAGGGTTGGGGGTGGAGGAGGGTACACAGGTGGAGAGAAGGGCCTCTGAGACTGAGATCTTCCATTCACTGCCATCTGAACCTGGGGAATATAAGAGATGGAACTGTGGGTAATGTCATTCATAGAATCACTTTAAGTTAAAAAAGTATGAGTGGGTGAAAGTTATGCGACAATAAGTAGTTAAAATGAGAAATGCAAGGCATTAGAGTACACACTTCAAAAGACAAATGTTACATTTAATATTACATACTGTATAACAAATGTATCTGAGAGATGTCATTAATAGGGAAAATGCTGTTACAAAAAAGACAGAGGTTGTGGTCAGATGTTGGTGCTTCAATAGTAACATGAGAGAAATTATGGACAGCAAATATAGAGGTAACTGAAAAACTGTTAGACCACATGACAACAAACCTACGTTAAAATAACCTTTAGTAGATAATGAGTGCAGGCCAGGGCAATTTATGTAAGAAAGAGTGTTAACAACACTGAAATATAGCTCCATTATACAATCATAATCCATTGATGTTCAAGTCTTCAGTCAACGGTGACAATATAAAGACGAGAATTATTTTAATCAAACAAACGTCATGAAAGGTCACATGGAGAATCAGAGGTCATCATATGAACCTTAAACTTTCTTAATACACATTCCTGGACAATTAATCAGTTCACATTACTCCAAAGAAAACGTTTGTAATCTTTAATACAAATATAATATTTGATATAGTAATATTTCACATTAAATAAATGCAAATTAGAATATAAGAATCTTCTTTTAAAAAACAACAAAAATATTCTTGACTCCAAGCTTTTGATAGGTAGTGTGCATTTATATATATATAAAAAAAATAGCACAACAGTAATAGGTTTTTGTTCATATTAATAACTGATTTTATTCTATCATGGACTCTTTTCAATTCCCGATGGATAAAATTCACCCTACAGTTTTTACATTCTGTTCCAATTTAAAACGTCACATTACGCATACATGTTGACTTTAAATGAGAATCAGCATACATACACACAATGAAAAACTGAATACACAGAACAGAGTGAAAACCAAGACAGCCATCTGCTGTAAGCTGACACATAAAGCATGTCAAAGTTAGACGTACAATAGAAAGACTGAAAGACTAGTGAGGACATACAAACGCGAGTAGATTCAAACAAACGTGACAGCAGACTGAGGTGAGGTGCGCCAGTCATGCGGGATAGTTACGTTAGTGCCTGCGGCAGATGACGGGGCGGTGGGAAGCTCGTCAGGAGCATTGGAGGCGTGGCTGAGAGTGGGGGAAGGGGTAGGTGTGGCCGCGGGGGAGGAGTCCATGTCGCAGATCTGCAGCTCCTCAAGCCCGACCGTGGATGATGAATAATGACTCAGTGCAGACACGGTTAACGGTGACACAGCAGGTGAGGCCGACATTAGCCCAGAACGTTCCAGAGGGATGTAGGGAGTTGGTGAGAGGGCTTTGGGCAATAGTCCCGACAGGAAGTCGGGGGAATCCTGACTCGCCCGGCTATACGGTGACCGACGAGCTGATGGGTCTGGGGAGGGGGGTCCAGAAGAGAGCGTTCCAGTGCCCCGTCTTACAGGGGAAAATTCACGCTGATGGAGGTGGGTGGGAATAAAAGGGAAGGAAGATAAGAAATTAAAGTGAACACAAAACAAAGCCAGTGAGCAAGAAGTGATTGAAGCAAATTAACCATGTTGAGTGAAGAAGAACAGGCAAATCTGTGGGAAGAAATAAATGGTTGGCTGGAAACATAAAACAAAATGAGTAATTAGCAGAAACACACACTATTTCATCATGCCGTCTGTGTTTGTTGACTCTATCCCAACAGATGAGGGTGAATGGTTGCTGTTTATACGGTTAGTTTAAGAGTAAGAGATACACTACTGGTCAAAAGTTTGGAATAATGAATGACATTAAGCTTTTATTATGTTTTTATTTTTTAAATTGTAATAATATTTCACAACATTACTCTTTTGCTATATTTATAATCAAATAAATGCAGCTTTGGATAACCTAAACGTCTTCTTTCAAAAGCATTAAAAATATGGTCCCATTTTATATTAAGTGGCTTTAAGTACTATGTACTTACATAGGAATATAAGTACAATGTACTTATTGTGTTCAGGTTGTATTGTAAAACCCTTTTGCTGCTATTGAGGTGTGATATGGGTAAGGTTAGGGACAGGTGTGGTGGTATGGGTAGGTATCAGGGTGGGTTAAGGTGTAAGGGTTACATCAATTAATTACAGTTGTAATTACATGCAGGTATTTTCAAAATATAAGTACAATGTAAAAACATGTATGTACACAATAAGTCCAATGTATCAAAGTAGTAACTTCAATGTAAGTACATAGTACTTAAAGCCACTTAATATAAAGTGGGACCAAAAATATTAATTATTACAAACTTTTGACTGGCACAGTAAGTGTACATTATCACTGTAAATGAATGACAGTAATACCACCAAATTGCTGGCTGGTCTTGGTGGTACGACAGGGGCTTGCATGGGATCAGCGGGGTCCAATGCGTTAGTCCTGGATTCAGTCTCAGGCCCTGATTGGGTCTCTGCTTGGGGTTCTGGACTGCGGGAAGCTAACTGGATGGAGAGAGAGGCTACATGCATTTCAGAAGTGGCAGAGGGGTCTTGAGGTGGGGGAGCGGATGTACCTTTCCGTTTAGTTCTAGACATAGGGTCAGTTTCAATCATATTCATCTTGTTAGGTGCTGAATTTAGATGGTCAGTGGTGAATTTCGAAGAGGACAATTTGCTCCCAAGAACCCGAGTGATAAAATTGTTAGCATTAGCCTGTTGGGACAAGGGGGACTCCTCGAGGGGGGCTCCAGGGCTGCTCGTGTAGGTTTGGGTGATCTTAGAGTTTGAAAATGAGGTGGCTCTAGATTGGATAGTGTAAGAGCCTGTGGAAATTACATCATCATTCTGTGGGGGAGAGAGGAAGGTGTCTGACAGTAATGTAAGGGAACTGTAAGATGGAGGGTTAGGGGTCATGCGATAGCTCTCTCTCCTAGGGGGCGGCAAGGGGACCTGACAGAGAAAAGGTCAATTCAAATATATAAAATCAATTCAATTAGAGTGAATTTTAAATAGAGTAAATAGAGAAATTTCAGTTTGACTGCTTAAGGGGGTCAAGAAAACACTTGATATGAACCCTTGTCTAAATGTCTCTAAAAATAAGCTGTCATTTTGGAAAACATGGCCAATATTAATCTAAACAGTCACAAAGTACAATAAAAAATATAGAACAGCAGTATGATCAAGCAAGAATGCATTAACAGCCAAAATTGCATTATAATTAAATAAATATGTACCGGTGTAGGAGATTTCTTTTCCTGTAGGTTGGGTCTAACGCTGCGGAAGCCTTTAGCAGTCAAGGACGAGCTGCTGGCGTCTCCGTTCCTCAACCCCTCAGACACACTGCGCGAGCGCCAGGCATCTACACAAAAAAAAAAAAAAAAAAAAAAATATATATATATATATATATATATATATGAAGAGTTCAGATGCAAAAGCCTCTAAATGCCATTTGAAATTTTCTTCTTTAATGATGATTTTTATCAAACTTGTATATTTAAGTTCAGTAATTTCACTTAAATAACAATTAATAGGTAATTATCATTGCCATTTAAGTGAAATCACTGAACTTAAATATAGAAGCTTGATAAAAATCATTATTAAAGAATAAAATTTCAAATGGCATTTAGAGGCTTTTGCATCTGAACTCTTCATATATATGCACACACACATATATGTGCACACACACACACACACACACACACACACACACACGCACACACACGTACAGATCCAAAAAATACTTGCCTGAATCTGATGACTGGGAATCACTACCTATGGAGAAAAAAAATATGTATTAATAATTAAAATGAACACAAAATTGTAACAACTACATAAGTGAGCTAATGATTTGGTTGTGGTTTTTGCAAAAAAAGGAATTTACTTTTATGATAACAGTATGTCCACAGAAAAACAAGACGAATATCTGAGAAAAGATGCAAAGCATGCAGAAGTATCATTCCCATTTAAATTAAGGGGAAACATTGCCCAGTTTAAAAATAAAATAATTCTTATGTTACTCCTATATTTTGAACAATTAGGTTGTTTTGGGGGGCGGGGGTTACGTCCTATCTTGCTTATAGCAAAATGTGAGCCAGTACTACTATTGGTGGCCCCTCAAAATTTAGGTCCATGATGCCCTAGTAGTAGTAGTAGTAGTAGCCTTTATTGTCACGTAGTCACAAGTACCAGTGAAATTAGCCATCAACCTATCCATCAGACATACATACAATAAAACAAGGGGGTAGACAGGACAGGAAGACAGAGCATTGAGGAAGAAATACAGCATAACATGAGGAGAGGTGAGGAGAAAAAAAAAAAAAAGGCAACCCTTTTAACCCCCATACTATACTCCTGTGAGGAGTACAGTTTGGGAACAGTTAAAAAAAAAACACCTCAGCAACATTGGCACATAATCAGTACACTCTACAAAATGAACAGACAAGACTTGCAACAGGGTACGGGAGTGGGGGGTGGAGGTAACCCAGCACAGGCAAGCAGCCATCCGGTCCTGCAACCATTCTCGGTGCTGGTCACAGACCCGCCTGTCAGACTGGGGGGTGAAAAGCGGCGAAGGCGAGGGATGGGGTGTGGGGCTGGTGAATGCATATCTGTATGTATGTGTAAGAGTTTGTGTATGTGTAGGCCTGGAGTGTCACTATGCCTGGCTTCTTCTTTGGCACTCAGCGAAGGCGGTCGCATTTTCTCTCCCTCTCCATCCCCTTACCTTTCCCTGCTTTCCTAAAACATCTAACTGGAGGACACAATATGAGAATGAAAATAGAGGTGCAGAATTACAGAGGACAGAAGATTAAAGAGCAGAAGCTACAACTTAACACAGAGAGAGCTAAGACCACATAATGTTTGAAACACCTACTCCTCTTACTCATTATGATGATTAAAAAACTACAACACTACGTACATTTAGAGAGTGGAATAACAAAAATCTTATAGTGCAAAATATACATGCTTTGAGGATGACAAAGAGTACAGTAATGTATGGACTGTTATATGTGAAAGTGAAGGTTATTGTCTCCATTTTGCTATTCAAACTGACATCTGATAAATCAGTAGCCTATGTACCATAAACAATTCAACATTCAGCAGCTTTTTAAAATGTAAAGATTTGTTGTCAAATCCCTGGCAGGTCTTGACATCATGTCACTTTTTCAGCAAACTCACTAAAGCAACAGAAAATAACAATAAAATTGTCTGGATCCTTGTAACTAGCACAGAAAAATTGCAGCAATTTTCTATTTTTACTTGAGACCAGTGTAGTATAATAGATAGTGTGTTTTTCAAAGGGTAAAGTGGGTAACATTAAGGGTAGCCTGAACAATCTTTGTAGTCTACAATAAGGTAGTCTACAATATTTACCACATAAAACTAAACATTATTTTTAAATTAAGAAGCCAGATTAGGTTACATTCAATTGGAAAACTGTTACAGCACATCCTTTGTTCAGAGAAAATGTGTCCAGTAGTTTCTTTTTCTTTTCTTTTTTCTTTCACTGGCATATTATAACTGTCAAATTAACTTTAACCATGAATTGCTCTGATGGTAAGAAAATTTCACATACACACACTATTAATGTTTAATTACATTATTATGGCTTAAGGCACATGATTAATGACATTAACCTTTTTATTTTGTTATAATGACCCTAAATTAACATATTAAATTGAAAGGCTTAATTTAAAGATGTTAATTATCTAAAACACATACAGGTCATTGTTTTCTGTTTCTTGTAACTCTGCTATGAATATTCAAGGAATATTGAGAGTGAGAAAATAATATTATGTGGGTGAACTATCATATTGACAATAAACGCCTAAATCTGAAAATACCTCGGTAACACTTTACAATACGGGCGCACAAATATGCATTAATTCATCCTTAACTAATGCACAGATAATCTTGAGTTTGTATAACTCATGAAGAACTAAACCATTAATTAATAATTACTGCATCAGCAACTAATAAAGAGTCAATGTGATTAATAGATTAAGTAATACATGAATTGCTATTAATTCAGTGTGTCATTGTGTATTAATTCCTTAATAACATATTAGTGTTATTCCTTATTAACATATTCCTTAATAACTAATAGTGTAAATTAATGTGTTAATTACCACAATTAGTCAAAGTTATGCACTTCAACTTCCAGTTGTCTGTTTTAATTAATCATCAGCTAATGATTTGCAAAGGTATCATTATGTTATGACTTTACTTGTTGGGGCACATAATTATTAACTAGTTATTTAGTAGTAATTTGCACATGAATTTGCACTAACAATGAAGTAATTAATGATGTATTAATGCATATTAGTATACCCGTCATATTATCTGGAAGTTGAAATACAAGGCTTTGGCTCATTCTGGTAATTAACATATTAATTAACACTATTAGTTAAAAAATGAGTTATTATGGAATTAATCCACAATTACATATTTAATTAATAACAATTCATGTATAAACCAATACATTAACGCAACAGACTCTTAATTAGTTCCTAATGTGGTAATCAATAATTAATAGCTTAAATAATCATTAGTTACATATTAATTGAGTATTATCTGTGCATTATTTAAGCATGCGCAAAACAAGCATGCTTGCAGACGCACACACGAACAGTGGGCAGAAAACTCTTCTAAATTACTTATGGAACACCGATTTGCAAAAAGACATTCTAAAAACTCTATTTTAAAGATCTGTGTCTGTTAGACAGTCCCGCTCCATTACTGATACCTGCAGCAGCGTACAGGTTGGGTGAGCTCTGGGCCTTCTTCACAGGCCAGAGAGTAAGCAACAGGGATGCTGTTTTATTAGCACGTCCTCCGCTATCTGGAGTGTTTGTTTGCACACACACACACACACAGAGAGAGAGAGAGAAGCATACATGCAAAAGAGCACATGCAATTTAAATGCAACATTATTGCAACAACTCATAATGCAAAAAAAGAGAAAAAGTAAATAAAATGAAACAATGTACACTGCTGTTCAAATGTTTGGGGTCAGTTTGATTATTTTAGAAAATAAAATAATCAAATTATTTTATTAAATAGATCAAAAGTGAGAGTAAAGAAAAATAATTACAAAAAAAAGTATTTCAAATAAATGTTTTTTTTTCATTTTTACTTTTCTATCATTTAAAGAATCCTTACAAAAATATCAGTTTGCACAAAATTTTAAGCAGCACAACTGTTTTAAACATTGATAATAAGAATTGTTTCTTGAGCACAAAACCAAGATATTAGAAATATTGTTGTTAATTAATAATTATAAATTAATTCTTTTTATCAAATACGTTAAAATTGAAAACATTTTAAATTGTAATAATATTTCATAAAATGTATACAGTATACTGTACTTTTGATAAGAGACTTTTTGATAAGAGTGCTTTTGTCATAAGACAAAATAATAATAATCTTACAAACCCCAAAATTTTGAATGGTAATTAGTCATTTACAAAACAGCATACAATGCAGTAACTGATTTGCAAAGCATTGCAGGAAAGCTGACATATAGTTGTAGGTCTGTTCGTTGCAGACGGATTGGTGTATGACATCGGAGTACCACAAAAGCGATTTGAAAGCATACTGAGCCGTCTACTCTCTAGTAGCTCTCAAATAATTTTGATGTCATGCACAAATTGGTCGGCACAGTGCTGCTTCAAGTCGTACACACCTAATGACATTATTTCCTAACCAGGTGTCATGTAAACACATCTGATAAAGTAATGCGGTAATATTATTGGTCCGAAGGTGGTCCAAATGAACAGTATACAACAGACCTTACTGTGTGATTATAGCATTTCCCACAATGCAATGTGCTTGGCTTGACCTTTTATTTAAAATGTGATGTATGAACCAGAAGCACTTACTTCACCTCTTACTGCATCTCTTTTTTGACACAATATCTTATTAGCCTACCACATGTCATGACATTTTTACATAAAATCTGATTACAAATGCACACTAATGATGGGCTAATGGCAAAGAAATTACACAGGTATTTTAAAAACGCACTTACCTGTATTCATGATGATCTCCACTGATCTGTGTTCTGAAAAATGACACTTTCACCTGTAAAACATCAAACTACAGTAAATAGATGCTAAAAGTATATCTTGTTTTGAAGAATGAATTAGCATGCTTAATTATTAGCTAAATATTCAATGTTGTTTAATGCCCAATACTTTATGTATTGGGCATTAAACAACATAGAATATTTAGCTACTGTTTGGCGACTGTGTGTTTTTACCTAAGCTGTTCTATGACTAGCACAGGTTATATTTACTCAGTGTGGCAGATATAGAAGATATTCTGCTTTAAACATGTTTGTTGTGTATCAAATGGAGACACAGACCTTAATATGGATCCATGACAGACAACAGCTAGTAATGGTGGCGTCAGTGTGTGTGCACATGTAGTAATACTCTGACACCAGACAGTCTGGACACCAGGAATGCACTCGGTGTGCCTGCTATATATTCATTTTACAGTGTGCTACACACACATTTCACTCTCTCTCTTATCACTTTCAGGATTTCCGAATATGAGGAGTGGAATGTGTAAGGTGTTATAATCATAGCATTTGCATCTTTCTTATATGAATACTAAATACTGTCACCAAATAGACATGTTAGCCCAAAAATGTGTTACATTTGTGACGAAATGTGTTAGAGGGGGCCAGTTCACACAAAATGTATTTTTGCTGTTTAATTGTGAATTAGTTTAAATAAGATGAATTAAACTTGAAGTTGAACTTCTTTTATCTTGAGTACCGAACTTTAGAATAAAATTAACAAAACACTACAAAAGACAGGGGTACAATATCAAACATGTCCTTCTAGCATGTGTTCACATAGAAAAACAATGGAAAAGTATCACGAGGGATGGAAAAACATTCTGAATTACCCCTAAGAATGCTCTGAGTTTTCCATTTTTTTTTAACTTATAAAACGGTTAGTTACAATCCTTGATTCTGATTGGTCAATAGCTGTGCTTTATTCATGATAAAACATGGCTATGACCACCTCACCCAACGGTTTTATTTATCACATCATGTGCAACTGCTATGGTATGTGGTGACCAGGAAGCACGAGGAGAACCGGGAAACAGGAATTTAATCAAAATCACAGGAGTCACAGACACCACACTATACATAATCAAGAACTGACCAGGAGTGAAGGAGAACACAGGGTTTAAATACACAGAGCACAGATTAAGGAAACAAGGCACAGCTGGGACAAATTAACTAAACACAGGTGAATGAACTGAACACTAACAAGGAGCGGGAAAACTGTGATAGGACTAAACCAAACACACTAAGCAGGGGGAAAGACAGGACATACATGTAACAGCAACACTGCAGTTCCTATGTTGTTGTTTTATGTGAGCTTTCATGCAAATTACATATTGGAACGTTGTTGCTGTTCACGGTCAGGGACTTTTTTTTCTGGCGGAAAAAAGGCTTTTAGTGATTTTAATTCATGAAAATTGCACTAATACAAATTTGTTTTACTTAAATAATTTGTGGTAACCGTTTTATAAAAGTAATAAGGTACTCGAGGCAAGTACTGTATCGTGATTAAGGCCCCGTCCACACTACTGCGTTTTCGTTTAAAAACGGAGAATTAAAACGAATACGATCTCCGTCCACACCAGCGTTTTTTCTGCGTATTAGAGATGATCTCTGTCCACATTAAAACGACTGAAAACGCAGATCACGTGACCATTTACCAACACTGGGCATGTGCGTACCGGTGTAAACAGTGGTTGACAAATCAGGGAAGGTTAGTACATCATGATTGATAACACCCAATCATAGAGCCGAGCGTCAGCCTCTGCGTCAGCGTTACTGAAGTCCTCCGTTTTGCCTCGTCTACACTAAAACGCCCTCCGGAGATTCAAAACGCAAAACGGAGCGTTTCTACACTTCTCCGTTTTAGGTCTTCGTTTTTTTTCGTTTTAGTCTGGACGGGAGGTGCAAACGTAGCAAAAGGTCTCCGTTTTTAAACGAAAACACAGTAGTGTGGACGGGGCCTAAGTAACTAAGTAATAAAAATATTCATTTTAATATATATATATATTTTATTCACACCAGCAACAAAAAAATATAACGTTATAAAACATTTATTCGTCAGCCAAGCAATGTAGTTCCAAAGAGCCAAGCAACACATGCAGCAACAAAGAATCACAAATGGCAGTTGCACAGTACTACTAATGTAATGCGGTCACAGGTGTATGTTTGTTGAGTAATTTACAACGACTTTGAACATGGCTCAACCAATCAGAATCAAGGACCAGAACTATCCATTTTATAATACCAAATAACTTTGAAAGAACATACTGGAAAAAAACGTTTCTTCATAACTGAAAGAACCTTGCCAGAACGTTATCCAAAATTCTGAGAACGATCCCTGTTAGCTGGGAACGTGATAATGCAGACAGTAGCAGACAGAAATTATGTCGGGATAATGTTATAATAATGTCACTCCACTTAAGAATAGCAACAGTCGAGGATTTCCACACACACTCCTTACAATAACTGATAATGTGTCTCTCGTTCACTGAGGCTAAACGGGAGCAGACATAATGGATTAAATAGAGATAGAGAGAGCATATGCGAGAGAGCATTTAGACATAAAAATAAGATGCAGTTGTCAGATATCCCTTTGCAACTGACAGATTTATAACTTACCAAGAAAGTCGTGCAACACTCAGAGAGTGAAAACGCTGTCAACACTATTTGAGTCTCAGTAACTGAAACTATGGCATTCGCTTAGTGGCTATATGTCCTTTTTTTATTGTCCCCTATACCTTGAAACAAATGCAGAAAGTAAAAGAACACTCTAGAAAGATGCTGTAGGAACCAGCTAATGGTGTGAAGTTTCTTCCCTACTTGTCGGGCCTAAAATAAAGACACTAAAAACACTTATAATAGTCTGTAACATCTTTAAAAAGAATGAGTCTCTGGGTCATCATGAAAAGGAAGCAAAACACAGGCTATTTAAAGATCATCTACACTATCCAGACCAGTTTATTATTTTACTGCCAAGTGTTATTTCCAAAACACTTTCATTGAAATTCGTAACTATTATATGTTTTGATGAATTACATTTGAATGTTTTCGTACAATCTGCTTACACAGTACAGAAGCTTTAACTTTGATTTCCTGCTTAGTTTTTTCTATAAATTGTATGTTTTATACATTTTATTTTGTATGTATTCATACAAATTTACCAAAATATACAATTTTCTCATGAGATTGGTTTTCATATTTTAGAAAACTCAAACCAGTACTTTAGTACTTTAGCGATACAAAATTGGAATTCACTGCCCACTACAATCAAAGATATACATATGTATTCCAATTTTATTATACATCTTAAAAACTGGCTGTCTGACAATTACAGCTGCACACACTAATTTGACAGATGTGTTGTGTATTTGATGTGACATGATCATGTTGTTGCCACTTGGTTTCGGCTGCCTGCCTCAATGTTATGTCCAGTATGTGCCTTAATGTGGCCTCTGTATGATTATTGTTTGTGTCGTGTTGTATTGTCTTACTGCATGAATTGTTATTGTGCCTTTGCAATCTGTGTCTGCTTGCTTATTTGTTTGAATTGAATGTCACATGTTTAGTATGTCTGTCCCCTCTTGATAAGTCCTGCTGTAAATATAATTGTAATGTATTTTATTGATGTATGCCCATTCACAACTGGCTGGGGACTACAGCTGGAAATTAGCCGTAGAGGCTAAAGCTGCTCTTTTTCTTTAAAAAAATAAAAATTAAAATAAAATTTTAAAATAAAAATTTAAAATTAATAAACTAAACTAAACTAGTGAAATTGATTCTGAATCATCACCAAATAAACTGATAAGCACTCTGACACATAACATAAACTTCCCTTTTTTTCAACTCCTTCCCATGGCATCCGCCTGGCTTATAATTCCAACCTTTACACAATCCTATTCCCGATGGGTAAAATTAAGTCCTGTCCATCCCACCTCAAAATGTTTTATTCTGATCCACAGCTGCAGCTTAGACCAGCTGATTAGTTACTGGGAATATTAGTGCAAAGCCCTCTGGGTGTACTTGAGTGTGACAAACATTCAATGCCATCTGCAGCTTGTGTTAAAGGGCAATTAAGCTGGCATTTCCGTTATGTAATGGACAAGCTGCCACGCTTGTGCACTTACCCATGAATACTGCAATTCTCTATTGTTTGACAAGGCTCAGATGGTGGATATGTTATTTCAGATAGATTTGTGGAACAGCTCAGTAAAGATTTTGTCAGTACTGTAGCTTTGAGATTGCAGTTTTCTTGACATGACTTAGATGCGAATAAAGTTACTCGTCTCTTTGCCATTTCCTACATGCAGTCTGTCACTGTTCACCATTGGTTATTGGTAACACACTAATTTTTTGCCTCTTAAATTCTCTCATCCACACCCTCACATTGCCTTTGGAATGTCGGCACTATAGATCAGCATACAGTGACAGGACAGTCCATGGATAGTTTTTCAATGGGCAAACCGGAGGCGTCACAACAGCTGTCTACACACAGGCATATGCTGAGAGACACTACTGTTCAACAGTTTGGGGTCAGTAAGATTTGTCAACGCTTTTCTTAATAAATCACTTATATCCCATGATCCTTTAAAAATAGTTCTAAAATGCTGAATCGGTCCTCAATTATCCTCATTTACTAAATTATTTTGCTGTTATTTTGCTATGCTGATTTGGTGCTCAATTATACAAATCAGCATTTTAGAACTATTTCGAAAGGATCATGGGATATAAGCAATTTGTTAAGCGAAGATATAATTAGAAGATATAATCTTGTTAATAAGAAGAACTTTTATTAATAATTGAGTACCAACACAGAAAAAAGGTGTTAAAAAAAAGTAGCTTTAGGGGAACAACAGCAGCTCGTCACTGGGGCAGTACCCTTAAAAAGACATCTTTATACCTTTTTTTTACTCCTAAAAGGTGCGTATTACCTTAGAGTACAAATGCATAATGTGGCAGGCAGGATGAGGCCGAGGTTTGATACATTTATATAGGATTATTGGTAACACTTTACAATAAGGTTCATTTATTAAACATTAGTTAATGTATTAACTAACATGAACTAACCATGAGCAATACATTTGTTACTGTTTTTGTTCATCTGTGTTAACGTTAGTTAATACAAATCCAGCTGTTCATTGTTTGTTCATGTTAGTTCACAGTGCATTAACTAATGTTAACAAGATTTCAATAAAGTATTAGTAAATGTTGAAATTAACATTAACAAAGATTAACAAATGCTGTAGAAGTATTGTTCATTCTTAGTTAATGTTAACTAATGTAGTAACTAATGAACCTTATTGTAAAGTGTTACCGGATTATTTGATAAATAGAAAGTATATGAAAGTATGAATAAAAGTAATTTATTTCAATAATTAAATAAATACAATCCAACATATTCAAAATTTTGAACAATAGGGTTTATTATTTTAGATCTAGATTTATTTAGATAAAGCAGTGCTGTCAAGACTAGACCTCTTCAGTTATAAGGATTTTTCTCATTTTGTGAAAAAGTAAAGTCTAGGAAGCAATATGACGAGTTAGAAAACAATCTCAAATCGTGAAATCCATCATACAGTTCTTTCATGCTTCTCAAAAACGTGTTAGTGGCTGCAGTAAACTGATCTGACAGCTGATTCAGAGTGCTTCCGACAACCATGAGAACATCAATATGCGCCACATGATAGAAAATATTTCACATCTGACAGCACTACAGATTTATTTGCTATTTATACATTTGCATCCATTCATCAATCTCTCTAAATTACATGATAGTTTGTTCAAAAATGAAAATAATGAACTTCTTGTAGCTTTCTGTGTAAAAAAAATGTCCTAGTATTTTTTAACATAACAATAACATCTTCATTTTGCATTCATCATGCATTATATTATATTTGGCAGAATTTGTATTGATCATCTATTAGTGTCCTGTAATTCTTAACAGAAACAGCTTCAGGACTGTTATGTACTTAATCAAACATCCATGGCCTGTATTGATGATATTTTCTTGTGAGGCACAGTAAAGAATGGCCCTAAGCAGTGACATTGAATTATATTTCTATGACAGAACTGGTGGCAGAGAGCATGTCTGTGTAATAGGGTCATTTTTTATCCCACATATAACAGCCGCTGATTAAAATGTAGAATGGTGATACAATCTGTGTCTACGAGTGAATGTGTGCGTGTGTGTCTTGTAAGCATAAATAAAAATCGCTCTGAATAGGCCACCATCGACCGCCAAAGAATGTGATTTGGAATATTTTTAAACCACCATGACAGATTTAAAAGGGCCAGAGAATTTTAGTCAGCTAAATAAATCAACTCTGCATAACTTGATGACAGAATCTAGGGGAGGACAACATCAAGCATGACACAATAAAATGAATGTTGATGTTCAGTCAGATTAGCTGTTCTATCTAAAGCTATGTGGGAGTGAGAGGAGGAAGCTTTACGAGGTTGTTCTGCAGTTGTGCGTCTGTGTTTGTGCCATTAGAAATCTGGAGGCCATGTGGGTTTCTAAAGTTATACAAAAGTTGTCATTAGTGTACTATTGGATGCCCAAACGAATGTGTGTGTCTAAAAGTTCTTTGTAGATCCTTTACGCCCCTGCCCAAACCACAGACTCTCTGCCTCCCTCAGTCGGAGCTGCTGATTCATTAGTGGTTTCGACCGTAACGCCACAAACCACGTTCCACTTCCTATGCAGTGAAGCGTCTGGCACAGTACACAACATGTAATGCTAATGTTTTGAACTAAACCAGAATTTTCAACTGAGTTTATGTTAAAGCAGTGTTTTTTTTACAAACACAATGATGCTAATAACACCATGCTAAGTGCTAAATGGGATGAGAATCTGTAGAAGATTTTTATACTGAGCAATTTTGAGACACATTTTGCACTTTTTTAATGTTACTGTCTCCTTGTGAAACACTTACACTACTGTTCAAATCTGAGGTCTGGGAACAAAATTGTTGTTGTTGTTGTTGTTTTTTTATCAAGGACTTTCAGTGGCAGTAAAGACATTAGAAAATGTTACAAAAGCTTTCTAAGAACCACAACTGTTTTCAATATTGATAATAAGAAATGTTTCTTGAGCACAAAATCAGCATACCAGAATGATTATACGCTATATATATATATATATATATATATATGAAGAGTTCAGATGCAAAAGCCTCTAAATGCCATTTGAAATTTTCTTCTTTAATGATGATTTTTATCAAACTTGTATATTTAAGTTCAGTAATTTCACTTAAATGGCAATGATAATTACCTATTAATTGTTATTTAAGTGAAATTACTGAACTTAAATATACAAGTTTGATAAAAATCATCATTAAAGAAGAAAATTTCAAATGGCATTTAGAGGCTTTTGCATCTGAACACTTCATATATATATATATATATATATATATATATATATATAATATCCGTCACAGAATTATGGGAGACGCAACCATACAGGTGATTAAACATTTAACAATGAATGCAACTGGCACTGTTTATTGTTTAATAAATGTTTAGAGGCAGGAAATTAACAATGTGCCCATAATATTGCTGTATATGAATACTGCCCTATTGCCAACTTTACCAGATTTATTTCATCGTGAAAAGGGCCATCATCAAACAAACAATAATGTCATAACAAATTGACAAATGATTCTAGAAGGTACTCCTGCTGGCTGTACTTCAGTACTGCAGAGTGATTTATTATTTATTTTCTTTCTAAAGCGCAATGTGGTTTATGGTAGAATGCAGTAAATTATCTTTATTGTATCATGTGGTTAACAGTGTGAAACAGGGCAGTATGGTTACATGAGGAACTCAGACAGCAATAACACTGAAATAAAACAGAGCTACATCAGTCAAGTTTAATTCAGTTCGGTGCTGTCTGATATTATTTTAACCGATACGATTGGAACATGATCCAGATTCTTGCTACAGTCAGTGACAGACATAGAAACACCACACTGGTGAAAGCCACAACCACAAAGAGACTTTGCATGCAGAAATAAACCTTCGTAAAGCATATCACAGTCAGCCCATGTGTTATACTCATATTCTCAAGAAATCATAGGAAACCACACACACAGACAAAAATAAATCACAAAGTAAAGTCCAAATAATTTTCGATTTAGGTTATACCAGGGATGTGCGGTTTCCAGTCGAAATTCTACTTTTCTATTTTATTCGAAATTCTAATTTCTACTGAAAAACAATACAAAATATAAATAAAGTAAAGACTTTTTGTAATAGGCTACTCTTATGTAAAGGGAAAACCTTTTAAAAATATGTGACAGAGATAAGGTGGCTCTTTGGTCTAAGGGGAAAAGGTCATGACATGTCAGGGCCACTATGGAGGGCACACTTACAGACTGTCACCACTTAATAGTATGTGTGTGTGTGTGTGTGTGTGTGTGTGTGTGTGCATATGTGTGTATGTGAGAGTGCATACGCCCCTATTTAAAGCTGTACACGAAAAGAGCAATAGATAAACCGCTTTAACTAGACTCACCTATCTGTACAGTTTTTATTCTACGATGTGTTTGGAACAGGCAGCTATTTCTGGACGCGAGCTACATTACATTTATTTGCACATCAAGTCAATGTTGGTGGTGAACAACCAAACACATGCCACTTAAATAAAAATTCAGTTCAATTCTGAGGGCAGCAACATTATCCTTCCTTCAGAATTTCAAGCCAGATTCCCTCCAAAGTCTCAATTCCCTCCAAACCATCCAAATAAGGAAGAATCCAGTTTGTTTTGTCTAGGAACACGCTTCTGAAACAGTGCCAAGATATTTTGTTTGGTACATTTTTTGTGGGATATTTTCAAAGCCTCATATCTTAAAAGCGTCATGTCAGGAGTTGCAAAAAGGAGTTTGAGAGACTCCGGGTGGTTATACCAGCTGATGTTGCTTGGTGTAGTTTGGTCTCTTGGTTTCCCAACTGACCACATATATTCTAGTTAACTGAAACAAGGCACTGGAGCTTTACCCTTATGATCTCCAAAACAAAACAAGACCATAAAGGCAAATGAAACACTGCTGGTCCAAAATGAAAATACAAAATAATGATATAATGATATACTACAGTCTATAATGATATACTACAGTCAAGTGAATAGGAATAGAATAACCATTCAAAGTTGTGATCTGCATTGAGTTTATGACTGAAAAGTAGTTACTATTAGGCTCGGCACAAACCCAAATGTCTAAAAGTCAATATGAAAACAAAATGTTTATTGACTTTCTAAATGCACACTGGTCTTATTGTGAACAATGTCCATTATTCTCATCAGTGCACAATGATCCAAATGGACAAAAACTGTTAGCCTTTGAAATATTTCATCAAAAGTTTACCCTACTTTTGAAATTGAAACCTGAATTTTCCTTTTAGCCTGACAACACCAATTCCATTCTTCTACGATGCAAAGCCCGCACATTTCAAAATCCATTTATATATGTTATTTATTTATATGGAATATCCTGTATCACTCCTAAATGTGTTCGATTTTAAAAGCAAAATGGGTGTAAAGACAAAAATTTTATGTTAAAAACGGTCAAATTAACATAATTCATGTCTTTGATTGCCTTGAATATTACTTCCCCATTTAGATTTTACATCTGAAATCTGTTACAGAATAGAATAGAATAGAATAGAATAAAATAGAATAGATCTGCTCTGTGTTTCATCGTATTTTCTACTCCAAACTCTAACATGCACAACACATGGCAGGGACTCTTGAAGCCACTCAACTGTAGGGTGATTTGATTATGTAATGCAGCATCTCCTCATAGCATGCAGGGCCTGCTGACATATTCATCATGATAACCTGTTACAGAGCTGACAAAATATTCATGCTTAAGGTAAAAAAAAAAAGACATGAAAAAAGTGGTGATAATATGGGGAAAAGAGTAAATTAGGGAGCTTGGGGACAACATGCCAGGCAAAGAAACAGGAAACAAAAGATAGCCCTAAGGTTTGGACAATCTAATTTGGTGAAATGAAAAATTTGCAAAATTGTATTATGCGGTAGAGGAAAAATAATGAATATATTTTAGCAGAATTTGAAGAGGATGGAAAGAGAGAGAGAGAGAGAGAGAGAGAGAGAGAGAAACCGCAAGGACAGAGAAATTAGAAATTCAGTGAGAGCCTGTGGCATGCAGTATTATGTAAGATGAATGAGTTCCTTCAGTGCACGATATTAACAAAGACCAGTCCCCGTCCCCCCCCCCACACACACACACACACAAACACAAACCACAGCGTAAACTTCATTAAGGCTCAGTCAGTGCTAATTGGAATAATTGCTGTGAGCACCATGAAAGACAATAAGTTTGGCTCATGAAAGGAACATGAACAATATCTCTTTTACATTCATGCACAGTATGGGTTTTGTGGTATGATTCAAAAATTGTTTCCTCATGGGGGGACAGAAATTTTTAAACAACATCAAAAATGTCAGGTTTCCTCCTTACTCCCCACAACATAGGAAATACCTGGGACACACACACACGTAAGGACAACACGCTTTGGTTATTTCTTTTAACGTTTTTGTAGCTCTGTGAATCCAAATGGCCACATTTATAAAAAATGTTATGATTGTGCGGAGATCAACTAACACTTACTCTGAAAAACATGTAGTGTTTCGTATTTGGCAAAATACAAAGGTGTGAAATATTTTGTTGTCTTCTCATCTATCGACACTCCTTTAAAAAACTTACTTCAGACGGGAAAGTCCTAACAGTTACTGGACGGCACAGGCCACATCACAAGCTTAACTTATATCATAGTAAATGGGTAGACAGAGGAAGCTTGAACAG
This sequence comes from Pimephales promelas, assembly GCF_016745375.1. The sequence continues at coordinate 13,788,244 of NW_024121100.1, forward strand.
AATCACCTGCAATCCATCCATCATACTTAAGTCTGTGAATAACGTCACCCAGCCACTCCAGTCCAAATACCACTGATACGATGAGTCTAAATATAAAGCCCTGTCCTCTGTCCTGTCTAAAAGCATGCTCAACTCAATCATCTACAAAAATATATTTCTACAGGTGTTTGGAGGGCATACAATTGGTTCAACTGATCATTTTTAACAATCAAATGTTTTGGGTCGGTAAGATTTTTTTTAGTGGTTTTTACAGTAAGTCTCTTTAACTATTTATTAATTTATTTGATCTGTAATACAGTACATTTTGTGAAATAACAATATAAAATAAATAAAATGTAGGCTACTTTTTTCCCATGATGGTGGCAAAGCTGCATTTTCAGCAGCCATTACTTTCATTACATGACATTATAGTCTTCAGTGTCACATGATCATTCGAAAATCTTAATGCATCTTAATCTAAAATGCATAGTATTTTTTTACAGAACTCTTTCATCAATCGAAAGTTCAAAAGAACAGCATTTTTATAACAATGTAAACTGTAAAAATCCTTACTCTCTTTGAATTACATGCATTCTTGAGAATTAAAGTCTTTTAAAAATTTCTGAAGTACCATTACTTTTGAACAGTAGTGTGTGTGTGTGTGTGTGTGTGTGTGTGTGTGTGTGTGTGTGTGTGTGTGTTTTCCTGCATGCCCTGTTTGGCCAGGTTTCCAAGTATTCAGACCACTGAAACTCAAACTCACTATGCTCCCTTTTGAGGCCTTTGTTGTGGTGAGAGCTAGTGAGCTTAAACTAATCATACACAAACAGAGGAATGAGGAAGAGAGGGAAAATGCACAAAGAGCTGTTACACACATCCTCCCGCTCTTCCCATTTACTGTATCTCTAATACACAAACACAGAGAATGTCAAAGAATGTGCTGGTGTGTGTTACCAAGTTTTTTTATTTTTTATAGATCTGCTACTGTACTTAGATAAATCATTTAAATTACAAAGAATCTGTTACTGGGAGAGAACGATATGCATCAGTGTTGGGTGCAGGTGTTTGTGTGTGTGTGTGTGTGTGTGTGTGTGTGTGTAATACAATCAGAGATTTCACTTTCTATGTACTTTAAGGGTGATGAGGTCAAGGTGACATTCCAGAACACAAGAGACTAACTAAAGACACACACGTATAGTAGCCTACATGCGCACAGACAGCTTCCATCCTACAGCATTTTGTGCTCCCAAATTAATGGAAAACATTTGTAAAACATTCTTGCATAAATTGTTGTGTTAAATTGAATGTTATACTGTAAGAACAGACTGATTCATGCAGCAATTTGTTCTCCACACATTTCATAAATAAAGGCCAAAATTAAAACAAAAACGAATAATACACTCAAAAAAATGCTGGGTTGTTGTAACCCAATTTTGGGTAAAATATGGATGAATTCAAACATTGGGTTACAAAACGTAATTTAACAATGTAACCCAATGGCTGGGTTTGTCCATATTTGACCCAAAATTGGGTTAAAACAACCCAGCATTTTTAGAGTATAATAATTTATGGAAACAAATGCTACATATCTAAACAATTAACAATGCACACAAAGTCGCAAACAGTATAGTATATCCCATAAAATAGAAAAAGAAAGAAAGAAAGAAAGAAAGAAAGAAAGAAAGAAAGAAAGAAAGAAAGAGGGAAAGAAAATATGATACAAAACTATAGATCCACTTAATAAGTTAATACATACATCATTGTGGTGTTAAAGAGTTTATCACAATAAGTTAACAGTTCACAAAATTTCAAAAAAGCATATCCACACAATTGAGACTGATATTTTTTTTTTTATCCAATAGGAAGACATGCACATAAACTACAATGGAAACACATTTACCAAATAAATCCCTCGACACAAAAAAAGAAAAAAAAAAAGAAATTCCCTTTAACATAGGATGTGATTGGACAGCTGGACTAATCAGGGAACCAATTTTATTGCACACACAGTATCTAAAATGTTGGTTTGGTCATTCTGAAATACCTGAGCCAAAGACTGTCATCAAAATGGTTGAGTATAATTACCTCCCATAAAACAAGTCAGCATGCCTCCAAATGCAAGATAACATGCCAGTGTTTATTGCATTTCATCTGCCCACTCTGAGGCGCAAATCATTGATGATGTACAAAAGAAGAGCTACAGTGGCTTTCCCGATTGCAGGAACTTCCATGCATTTAGCACCAATTTTCCAGTAAGTGATGATTTTGTCCCATTTAACACATGGGATGAAAATGTTTTAAGTTAAATTTGCAACACTGGAAGGAAACATGTCTATTATTAAAGGAACACTCCGACTTTTTGGGACTTTAGCCTATTCACCTTACCCCCCAGAGTTAGATAAGTCCATACATACCTTTTTCATCTCCGTGCGTGCTATAAGTCTGTTTGACGCACCCACCGCTAGCCTAGCTTAGCACAAAGACTGGATGTGACTGGTTGCAGCTTTCATACTAATCCAAATGAGTGGCAAAATAACGCAAACGTTTTCCTATTTACATGTTGTGATTTGTATAGTCACATAATGTACAAATAACAAAGTCAAATGAGACACAGACATCTTTTAACCCTATAAAACCTGGGAACTATTCTCTGAAGGCGAAGCACTGCTACTTTGACGGCGTAATAACCGCATCACCTGAGACACGCCGTGGTGAGGAGCGGAGAGTTCGCTCGGTGTTTGGGTGATAGAGTCAGCAATTTATAAATAGTAAAAGCGTAGTTTACAGTCATGGGTTTTCGCTCTATTGTAAATCGCTACGACAGTAAACAGGGGAGGTAATACCATGTTTCACAGAATTCCAACTAAAAACGCTGACTGGATGAAGAAATGGCTAACTTACTCTGGATATTTATCCAAACACACCTAAGATTATCAAGGGACATTATGTTTGCTCAGTACATTTCAATGAGGACGACTATTTTGAAAAAATGGAATTTGCCACACGGACCATAATGTGCTGAAGGATACGGCCATCCCATCGATAGCACAGACAGGACAAGTGGATCACCTGCGGCTGAGGTAAGTGTTCCGTTATGTTTTTAGATGACCTACTGTAACAGTGCCATTAGCCAGAGCTAATGTAACGTTAGTGACACTATTATATGATTAGGGTATGAATATGTTTTTATCTTGATGCAGCGCGGACGCGCTAGGAAAAAAATGAGCGCGTTGAACTTTGCACCCTGCGCGCGGCGCGCCTAGTAGCCTAAATTTGAAATAACCATGGAAATAACGAACTTGAGCGTGCAAAAGGGTACGATAGGCTGTGAGTTCATTGTGCAAAAACAATTTGTGCTATTACTTTCCCCTTATTCTACCCTATAGTAATGCAATACTGTATATTATATAGGCTACTGTTGAATACATTTGGTTCAGCTAATAAATTGCATTTAAAATATATTGATTCCTGTAATAATAATTATTTATTCATGTGATATTTATAAATCTGGGTGCGTTTTTGGTTGGAAATCAATGAAACATGGTACTGTAATACCTGGTCTCCCCTGTTTATTGTCACAGCTCATACAATAAAGCAAACACCCATGATAAACTATGCTTTTCTATCTAACGTTAGTAATTGCTGACTTTTTATTCCAACGCTGAGCGAAGCGAACTCTCTGCTCCTCGTCACGGTGCGTCTCAGGTGATTGTTATCACTCTGCCCAAGTAGCAGTGCTTCGCCTTCAGAAAATATAGTATTTATACGGTCAAAAGATGTCTGTGTCTCATATGGCCTTGATATTTGCACGCTCTGTGACTATACAAATCACAACATGTAAATAGGAAAACGTTTGCGTTATTTTGCCACTCATTTGGATTAGTATGAAAGCTGCAACCAGTCACATCCAGTCTTTGTGCTAAGCTAGGCTAGCGGTGGGTGCGTCAAACAGACTTACAGCACGCACGGAGATGAAAAAGGTATGTATGGACTTATCTAACTCTGGGGGATATGGTGAATAGGCTAAAGTCCCAAAAAGTCGGAGTGTTCCTTTAATAACTGCATGTAAATATAAATGTATTTGAAGCACCCTGAACCAATTCTGACAGCTACAGTATCTTCAGTTGCTGTATAGCTTCCTCTTACATGGAACCGACTGAATTGCTGCATATACTCCCAGGGAGACTTAGCCTACTGCAGCTTTTGCAGCAATATGACTTGCATTGTGCTGACCTACTCACCAGTCCTATCTCTGAACATTTTCCATAAAAAAGTGTACTTGCTCTGTAATTCTGACTTAAATGATTCAGCGATTGTGCAAAGATCATTATATTTCAATATCCAAGCCATTCAAAATCTCGCTGCCAACATTGGCGGCTACCTTCTAATAGCATCCAAGTGTTATGGAAACTCATAATATCCAAGTTAGAATGCTCTACATAAGCAGCACCTCAAATAGTGTTCCATATAGAAGACTCCACAATAAAGTTCAATAGAGCGTAAGATAACAACACAATACTACTCTCCACCTTATTTTCAAACAAGGAAGTAAGTCATTTCCTGTGAATGTGCGATACATCCGATTCATTAGCCGCTATAGATAAGTGCAGTAAAAGTTAAAACTATTTGGATTAAGATTATGATAATGAATTACAATAATATGAGAACACATACCAGATTTTAACATATAGACAAAAGAAATATACGTATTGTATGCCTCATCAGCATTTATGGATTGTCTTAGAATCTCCTTTAGAATTGGTCTAAAACAAGGTATCTTAAGAGGAGGCAGCACAATTAGTATACATCATTTGGAACAATCGATCTGTGGGAAGTGCTTACTCTGCCTCTGTAGGTGCCTCTCTAGGTTTAGGAGCAGAGACATCTCTTTCTTTCATTCTGACAATATTAACCGGATATATTCACAAGACCACCATATTAGCTCTACTAATGGAGCAAAACTTTACTGTGATCTGTCAGTCTTTTAGTCATAATAGACATGAAGTCAGATACATGAAAAGACAATGTCATTTCACTAAGATGTGTGATCAGCACAACAATCAGAGAAAGAGACAGAGACACAGATCAAGCATGATCCTACCTTCATATAAATTCCACTCTCGCTCTCATTCAAAAGTCAGGGAAATGTCAGAATGGTACTTTTCTGCTTGTCTTGAACCACTTTGATCCTTTATTTTAATTCATTTTATCTTCTTCTGTATTCAGGCTATCACTGTCAAGTCTTACCATCCAGAGCAGAGCACCACTCCGGGGAGATAGGAGAGTTAGACAACGAAAAATAGGTGGGGTTAGCGAGAAAACGGGAGAGATCAGATCGGTCTATTTTGGTAGTTGGACATGCTTCTGTAGTGGCTAGAAAGTTCCCCTATGAGGTCTGCATGGCTCCAACTGTCATCTCAGAATCAGTGAACTAACATCTTCACATCCACTGTAAGCTCCGCTTGACCGCTTCACATCTAAATTACGGCCCAAAGAGAGATTCTAACGTGCAACAAGGCAGTTTGAGAAATATGCCTAATCTACTGACCTAGCATTTAAGAGACACATTCATCACCACATCAAAATGCTGATTAAGAACTCAGGCTAATGTGTGTGAATTTGTGTGCATAGCTGTTTTTACTGTGACTGTAAGCAACTGTACAACAAAGTTAAAGCAACTGACAAATATATATGTGTACAAAAATAAATAAATAAAAACCTGACAGCTTTTACCAAATTTACAATGTAAAAAAATGGAACACATTTTCGGAACACAAATTAAGATATTTTTTAATTAAATCTGAGAGCTAGATTACTCCTCCATAGGCTTCTAAGGGATTGAAACTTGCCGGACCAGAAAAGTTAAAGACATCGTTAAAATAGTCCAAGTGACTACAGCGGCTCTATCTTTAAGTTTATCAAGCGGCAAAAATACTTTTTGTGTTTTGCGCACAAAATCTAACAAAAATAATGACTTTATTCAACTATTAATTTCCTTCACTGTGGGTCTAGAGATATTTCACGTACTGTAACTGTGCAATGCTTCTGTGTTGTTCCCGTAGGTTCACTTTTGGCCGATGCTGGTCATGTGTGTGAAGTACAACCAAGAATCGCTGTCCAGTTACACTACGTGAAATCTCAAGGCCCACAGAGAAAGAAATGAATAGTTGAATAAAGTCATTATTTTTGTTATTTTTTTTGCACAAAAAAGTATTCTTGACGCTTGATAAACTTTCCATTAAAAAGTGTACTTGCTCTTCAAATCATTATATTTCAATATCCAAGCCATTCATAATCTCACTGCCAAATTGGCGGCTACCTTGCATCGGCCATTGATGGACTCTTGATGGACGGCCATGACCTGGAGTATTTTAAAAATGTCTTTAACTTTTCTGGGCCGGCAAGTTTTGATCCCTAGAAACCTGTGATCCAGCTTTTAATCAAAAATATCTTATATTTGTGTTCCAAAGATGAACGAAAGTCTTACGGGGTTGGAACAACATGAGGGTGAGTAATTACAGACAGAATGTTCATTTTGGGGAGAACTAACCCTTTGAGTTCTGTTGCCCTTATTTGCAGTGTTTTCCATGGTCATGGCACAGCTAATTTAATAAAATGTTTAATGAAATTCAAAAACTATTTTGAATGTCCTTATATGATCAGTCAATGTGAGGTGTAGAGAATTAGACATCTGTAAGTGGGTTGGTGTGAGTTTAGACTTAAGTGATGCATGACACTGCCTCTGATACAACAATCTGCTGGCCGGTCAGCGCTAGATGAAAAAGGACGCGATCACACGTCCTGTACATACCAGTCATGACTCTGCTATCACAACAAGCTGCAAGCTGATACAATGCACAACAATGATGTAATGGTAAGTAAATGTTCCAGTAGCCTGATAAAACTACAGTTAGGAACAATACAAATGAGAACTGTTCTAGGATACATTACACATAAAAGACAACAACATATGGCTAAGAGGAAAGCTGTGGAAAGCCACTTATTTACAGTATGTTATTTAACTTAATCAGTTCATCAGAGAACTTTATACTATGACACAGCATAAACTTAAAAAACAAATACAAAACCGTAACTAATCAATTTACCAAAATAAAAGAAACTTGACACAGGTAAAAATAAATTAATTCCAATAAAAAAAAAAATCCCAAAAAAGAATATAAAAGCTTGATGCCTGATCATTTTTATCTATTGAACTAGATTTGAATCATCTAGTTCTTAAAGGAGTAGTTCACTTTTGAAAAAAACTTTTGCTGATAATTTACTCAGCCCCATGTCATCCAAGATGTCCATGTCATTCTTTCTCCAGTCGAAAAGAAATTAAGGTTTTTGATGAAAACATTCCAGCATTTTTCTCGATATACACTTCAATGGGAACCAAATGGTTCAAGGTCCAAAATACACTTTCAGTGCAAACTGCAAACTGTTCAAAGGGCTTTAAAAGATTCCAGACGATGAACAAAGGATCTATCAAGGGAAATGATCGCTCATTTAAAAAACAAAGTTTAAGTTTTATAAGCTCAAATGGTCGCCTTGCTCTGTACTGTGACGCATTGTGACTCTCCTGTTCGAACTCGTTCATTAAAATGAACAAAACAAATCTTTTTCCGAGTCATTTGTTTTATTCAACGAACGGAAGGAATGAATTGACTCGGAAAAAGATGCGTTCATTTTGATGATTAAAAACATTTAATATAGTAAACAATATTAATAAAATACTGTAAACAATAATATACATTATTTGTGGGTCGATACAGCAGTCACTGCTACTCTATTACTATTTGCCCAATAAATGGGAGCACTAGTTTTATCTGGAGATGATAAATGGAATGTGCAAACAAAACTCTAACCAAAAATTAGAATGCTCTGGACCCCATGGTTCAAAATAATTGTAGAAACCATAAAACCATCTTAATTTTTTATGGCCTGTTTCCCAATAGCATCATAACTTAAAATAGCAGCAATTAACATCACTGTAGATCGATAAGTACTCTAGTTGCTAAGTGCATCACCTGCATGGGACAGCAAAATTAATGTATTGTATGCGGCCAGAATATATGTTGATTTATGTTTATTTTACATGTGTATTTTAGTTTCAATTAAAATAATACAATTTAAATCCAAAAAATACAATGTATGAAATATATTAAATGAAATTTGATTTAAATTAATTCAATCTATCTTAAATAGAAGTTATCTGCCAGATAAATAAATATGACTCATGTAAAATGCATTCAAAAACCTTGCATGAGAAAGCTCTTAAGAGTCGATATCCATCATCATCGGGACGCAGGGCCAAGGTTTCTCTGAAAGTATTGATCAGAGGCTTTCCCTTGTATCCACTCAATATGCTTCTCAGTCCTATACAGATATAGTGGGTCTAGAAAGTAATCTGCACTTTATCCGGCACTATTCTGGGAATCTCTACCCAGTAACATTAGACAAATGTACACAGGCACCTTGGCTTCAGGCATGCAGATCTCATCATGCAAACACTCAGCGTTGAGTTCACAGAGATGCTTTCTTTAGCACTTCACACCTTTTTGACACCGACACTAGGTGCATGTGTCTGTCTGTCTGTCTGTCTGTGTGTTACAGAAGTTCTGCTCTACACATTCCTGCAGATTACATTCTCATTGAAAATGCCGATTTAAGGCAGTTTGGCACACACTGAGGCCATAGACTTTGAGAATGAGCCATAAATCATGCATTAAATATGAATGATGAGGAATTTAAGTTAAGTAACTTCCGAGAGAGGTTTATTTGCCTCATGGGTTTCCCTCCAGAGATGCTATTGCCTTAATTCTGGTAGCGCAGTGATTGAAAGCTTTCAGTTTCATGTGCTACATGTCAGAAAGTAGCTAATAGATTATAATTACAATGAAGCATCTTTATATATAAGTTAATCAAGTAAATGTATTGAAAACCTTTACATTTGATTGATTGTGATTGCATAACTGTGGAGCTATTCCATTGCTGAACACACACATCTCTCAGTGTGAGGTCAATGGCGTGATCTGGAGTGACCTTACCTGCTAGTAAATCTCCCACAAGAACAGTATTTAAATGAATGTGTAATACAGATCACGAGATAAAGAGAAAGGGAAATAAATCCTCTCACTTTACTGTCATTACATCATCCTACACACAATATCACAAGAGATTAAAGCACCTCTATTCTCTCTGTTTGACACATTAACATCCTATCCTTGGGCCATAGTCAGCTCATCCGATTTAACTAGAAACATCACCATTTAAACAAGAAATTTAATCTAACTACTTCAGTGAGTTCATCAGTATAAATACACAATTTCCACTACTATAAAAAGAAACTACTATAAAAAGATTACATACATGTATTTTTTAATGAAAATATTTGCATAAAAGTACAACATAGTGAATTATTATTATTCTAATATAAAATCTAACACAAGCTGTGTACAGACTTCGCATTGCACAAAATTATGATTGAATAAGATAATTGTGGACACAGTGCTGAAATTCCTATGAAATAAAATATAATCCCATCACTGTATAATAAAATGCAAAGCCACACACTTTACCGTCATCGGTACACAGATCGGTCATTACCTCCACCGCTTACTGGACCTCACTAATGAGCTGGTAATGACAAGCCTATTAATTGTTATGTTAATCAATTAAGCCAAAGGATCTTGGCGTAGGATTTTGGGACACAAGCGCTCTTTGTTGTTGTGGAAGGTCATGCTATATTGAGTTACGGGTAATCAGTTTCACTTTTTGCACAAACTCAATTCACACACCAAAGCATTGGTATTAGGACAAAACTGACACAATTATATCACTTCTGACTACACTTTGGGTCAACTATTAGGCTACAACACATCAGAATCCCAGAGCAAAATATCTAAAAAGGTGGCTGAGATACAGCACCATCCAAATGTGCAGATGTGCTACTGTAACACCATGTACAGCAAACATCAGAGAATAAAAAATGGTGATGAGAAAGTGTTACAATCTGATAGCTACATTGTGTTTTGAGGTCATCATTCTTAAACAGTTCAGCTTAGCAAATAGTTTTTCCATTAAACATGTTCTATAACTGGTTTGTGGTCTGAAATCTCCAGGTAGAATGATGTGCTGTTGGAATGTGCAGCTGAATTATGTATCTGAAACGCTCTGCCTCCATCCCTAATATCTGTAATTGAAAACTGACTCTCGTGTGAATGCCATGCCTCAAAAATCTGTATCTGTTTAACTGTGTTTAATGTGTCGTTAGTCTCTAAAATGTTGTTTCTGTACTTTGTCTTCTAATTCTGCGTCTAAAATATTGTTTCTTAAATCTGTGATTTCAAACTGCTCGTTCTATGCGCTACTGTGATTCTGTCAGTGTGTGTCCGTGAAACAAGCGTTTCTTACCCCTAGTAATAAGCACGCATATGGAGTCATCCACCGCAGTTACACACTAACATGTGCATGTAAGTCCATCAAAGTCAGAGACGAAAGAGAAAGACAGAGAGAGAGAGTGAACCCAGACTGAAAGCACACACCTGCTCCGCTCGTTTCTTGTCCGCTGTGCCGACTCTAGAACGCGTGAACGCGCATGGACTATGCCACTGCACGGCACCACCCTTTCCTCTTGGGTCAGTGGCTCTCGTGCGGAGCTGGAGAGCTATTGGAATAGCATTGCGGTAAAACTGTCTCTTTACACATGACGAAACACTTCTCCGTGCTGGCAGAGGAGGAGGAGATGTAAACGCAATATCACATTCGTTTTGCTTAAGGACGCGACGCCTGCGCGCGAGACAGCGTATGAGCACGTCACGAACGCAAGGGGCTAGTCCTTAATAGAGACTTTATCCAGACATCATCCAATCGTCGCTTGTTTCTCAGGGAAGAGGAGTATTTTATAGCACACTCCGCGCGCTCATGTGTGAGATGGAGAGCGTTGCGCATTGGTCCCTCACAGGTTCTCAGTAGTCATGGCAACCAGAACACTTCAATCAGCGCGCGGGCTCAGGGGAGCACAAACTGTGATGTGAGATGCTGAGGTCACCTCAAGGGCAAAAGCACCGCATTGAACTGTTTTATCAGTCTCTAAACTTTGATGACAAGTTTGCAATGAGGAGAACTGAAAGCATTTCAGACTATTATTGCTTCCGTTTGACCTGACACTATTATAGTCCTCAGGAATGTGAAGTTGATGTGAACAAAGAATTCAAAAGAACAAGATTCCAGGTTCTGAAATTAATTCTGGCAGTCTGTGATACCACATTTGAACAGCAGTGCAGGCCAGGGAAACACTTTACAGTGACAAAGCCTTGCAGGGAAATTGTACAAAGGTAATACAATAGCAAAATATGATGTTATATGATGTTCATAACATAGTTTTCAAATGAATATGATCTTCTCTGATGCTTTGACACTGACAACAACTGGCAAACTGGTATTGATTGATAAATTGGGACTGTATTTAAGTCATTTTAAGGGGCAATAAATTATTTAAGTATTTCACCATCAAATATTAGAAATAATTCTACGTTAAAGATGTCACACGTTTTTTAGGCCCAAACATTTTTTTTTGTTACATACAGCAAACATCTCCTCACTAATCGCGAGCTGCCTGTCCTCTAAACACACTGTGTAAAAAAAAAAAAAAAAAAAAAAACTTGGTCTATGCAGACAACCCAGGCTCCACAAATGGCAACAAAAACAAACTGCGGCAACCCGCTCCATGAAACATAACAAACTGTTCCAACCAATAACTGACAAGAAGGCCCTGGGGGTAGGGTTTGGGGGGCACTGCAGATGAGGAGGAGGAGGGAGGGTCTATCTAGCCTTCCATTGTCACGGGAACACACAGGGAAACAGGTGGATCCAAATGTAGCATATTTATTATCAGGGCAATCCAACTCATAGTCATCCATGCAGGGGTCAAAATCCATTTTAGCAGTCCAATAAACAAGAACAGGCAAGAAAAGACATCGGAAGTGTTAGACCCCGTTTACACCTGGTATTAAAATGCGATCTGTATCCAGATAAGTTATCCGGATAATAAAAAACGCATGTTAATGCAAGGTGTAAACGTGTTGTGATCGGATCTGCCTGACCACATCTGGAGGTAGTCTGGCTCGCATTGTGTCCGGATCTTTACTAGGTGTAAACGCAATCTGGTTGTTGAAACCACATATGTATATTTTACTCCTCCCAAAAATGCTAAAAAATGAACGAGTGAGAGCGTGTTATATAGGCTATGTCATGTTATAGCCTAGTCAGATGCGACACGCGACACGCATCACCGCAGATGAGCAGCTGAGCGTCTATTCAACGTGCAAACGTCGCAAATAAAAGTGAAAGTAAGTCACAGACGCAGTTAACACATCTTCAAGTAAAGAAACGAAATTATCTTACCAGGCCTGTTCCCACTCTCTCTTATTGATGTCTCTGATTTGGAAATTAGCTGATGATCAATAAAATGCCGCTCAGATCTGTTGCTTTTGGTGGCGTGCAATCCAATAAATCTGCATATAACGCGGGAGTTGAAGATCGGATTTATATCCGTTTTGCAAAAACACATTTATGTGGCCAGGTGTAAATGGAATCAGTACTTATTATCCGGATAACTTATCTGGATACAGATCGCATTTTAATACCAGGTGTAAACGGGGTCTTAGTGACATTCAGCAACGAATCCGTACACAAACTAACACAGACAGGGAATATATACACAGAACTAACAAGACTAACACAGAACAGCTGGGAACAATGATTACAGGGAACAGCTGAGTGCAATGAACTGATGAGTGACAGTGACAGACAGAATGCTGGGAAATGCAGTTCCAGAAAGACATGACACCGAGGGGAAGGAGGACATCTAGAGGACAAACAAGGAAACACAACCAGACACTGTGACATCCATTTTGTTTGAAAATACTTTAAATGTCAACAAGAAGTCACGTCACCCGACATCGCAGAGCACCTTTAATAATGTAACAATAATGTGTATTAATTAAAAATTAATAGAAAGTGCCCCACTTTAAAGGAGCATTGTGTAAGTTAAAAAAAAATCCTAACCGTTACTGACACCAGTGGCCATTAGAGAAACTACAGCCCGTCTCATGCTCGTTCTCATGTGCACCGCACGCTCGAATGAGCATGACCACTGCAACCAGAGAGTTGCCGCAGCAACCACAGATGGCTCATCGAGATTCACCAGCATGTTTACAGAGGTAAGAAAAGTTACAGTACTGTAAGGTTATTGTTTGACAGCATGGGTCTGTTTTTATACCCAGCGCTGACGGGAGCTCCTTCCAAGAATCAAATGCCGCTCCGATGTTGACTCTTGTCTTTGCCCGATGCCGGTTCACTCTCTATTTTGGACGCGCTAGATAAGGCTTTAAAAAAAACAAATAAATAAAACTTACGAGGAGTTTCCGTGGGTGTGTCTGGATTGTGCTGGAGGCTGGTGGCTTCTCTCCGCCCGCAGAGTCAATTTAAAACACTACTGCTAACGATTGCCGGTGCTTACTAATGGGTGCCGTACAGATGCAAGCTCAAGTAGATGAGAATGCGCATGACATGCAAATTCGGACTCCTCCACACACAATTGAGTCTACAGGCTGATAGAGGCAAGCGTGGTGGACAGTCAATGTGCCATTCTTTCTATTACATTATGGTTGGCTCATAAATGTACAAAGATATTAACGATTTTTTTTAAGTAAAAACCTACACATAGTCCCATTAACTCTCTTTATTCGTTATGTCCAATAAAGTTGACATCAATGCCTTTAAAATAAAAAATAAATAAAATAAGAACATCACTAATATGATGTGGATATGCACAAATTATGTGATCCTGTAAAAAGTTCAACTTTTTATAAAAGTGTTGTTATTATGATTATTACAACCCGGTCTCACCCCAAGACGTCATATAACTGACGTTTTGGGACGTCTTTTGACCATACGTCAATATTCGCCTTTTTAGGGCCCCCTTAAACATCGGTAGATGAGGTTATGGGATCCTAACTCTACCCCATACCTAAACCTAACCCTAAACCTAACCCGTCACCTAACTGACGTTAAAGGTAAAGCGTCAGTTGTATGACGGCCCGGGATCGCCATCTACCGACGTTTAAGGGGGCCCTAAAAAGGCTAATATTGACGTATGGTCAAAATACGTCCCAAAACGTCAGTTATATGACTTTTTGGGATGAGACTGTGTTAATTATTATTATTATTATTATTATAAGGCAAAAATCAGTTAATTTTAGAGGACACCACATGTGGCGCGTTTTTTGTTACAGATTTTTGCACACATTAAACAAAACCTTACCAAGGGTCATTCTGCATCTCTCTCTTTCTCTCTCTCTCTCTCTCTCTCTCTCTCTCTCTCTCTCAATAGTAATATATTATTCAGTGGCAGCATGGTGGTTTCCCCTACAGTTTGACCCACATATTAAAGCACCAAGTCATACAGCAGCACTCACAAATACAAACCTTCCAACCCAAACAAACGTCTCAAATGCATAACCAGACAAATAACCTTCACAAAGCATTTACTTAATTAGCTAAAGACTACGTATTTGCCCTTAGAACACCTGTGCGTTACAAGGACTGAAAGAAATGGGGATACACCGTTCAGAGCAGCTAGTGGAATTTTGATAGTTTATCTCACAGAACAGTATGGTTTCATCTTTTGCAGTAGGCCTATATATATATAATGTCACATTCACAGAGAGGAGTCTGAAAGGTAATATTACACAATGTATCACATTGTCTTTTTTCTCATTATATCATAATATAATATCTCAACTTTACATGCATTTAATGTCACAAATGCCCCACTGTACTGTTATGCTGCTGTGGAGAGTGAGTCTCAACAATAACACCTCTGACTTCTGCAGATCAAAGACATCCAAATATAATCTCTTCACTCACAGCTGACATTTACGATAGAGTATGACTGTACATGAGAGTGACCATGAGTATGTGTTTCTCAGCAGATGGCCAGGACTTGGTTGACTGAAATGAAAAAAATAATAAGTATATAATTATATATTTATATTATATGACACACACTCACACACACATTTTAGAGCCCCAGTGACAAGCTGTCATACCACTAAAGATATCTGAGAGCGTATATTCCTTAAAGGGGATGTCTAATATTTCACTTTTTACAGTAAGGATTTAATTTTGTATTAATTTATCTGCTGAATGATAAAAGCTAAACTTTATCAAAAGAAAAAAATTGTGCCTTATTATTGGTTGCTGGGTTGCCTAGTTTACCTCATTGAGATAGTGTCACAGTATACACTGAAAACAACCCAGTTTACACTGTGAAAACACATGCATGAGTACACACATACACAGAGCATGGCAAATGTCACAGCCCACCACTTACAGCATGACGTGATGCACTAGTCTCTAATTATCTTGCATGTGAGCGCCAAAAATACCACTGAATGTGGCTTGCATGCTTTCTGTTCACACATACACATATACAGCCACACTTTGTTGCGTCTGCATACGTGATGAAATACACAGGAAAAAAATAACACCCTTATCTCCTGCTACTGTTCACTTTGCATTCCATGCACTTGATAGTGTGGTTTTATCTCTGTCTGCTTAGCTTTCGCCACATAGCATTCCGGGCGGAAATGTTCTAGCATGAGGTCATTTTTTTTTTTTGAAGAGCACTTAGGCTCACCTTTGATCTTAGGATGGTGGAATCTTTACTGCATCTGCACTTTTGTATGTTCTGGCCAATATGGCAGCCATTTCGGAGATATAATCAGATTTGTTTCACTCAAAAGCAAAAGTTTTCAGCTAACAATGCTGTTCAGATTCACAAGCAAGAGTGTCCAATGACAGGGGATTCAAATCGTCATGTGATCTCAAAATGGTAGGGTACTGCTCCCTGTTAAAAGTAACCACTTTAACTGTATAAGACTGAATTTGACTGGAGTCTCATGTAAATTAACATATGCATCTGCAATTCAAAGATGGTGTCTGTGGTCGAGAATCACAGATATGAAAAAAAATCCATTGGTCAAGTACTACCTCTGTCCTCAGCTGATCAATTTGTTGTCTTCATTCTTATTCTCTGCATTTCTTTATGTCCACCCCTTTTGTCTATCATGTTGAACTTTATTGACTCTGCATTCAAGCAGAATTAAACTGTGCAGTATTGATCTTGCTCTACAGGAGTGCATTTTCCGCTCTGTCTATTCTTTGTTTCTCAGGGAAAAAAAGAAGAAGGTTAAATACTAAAAAACTGCAGAATGTCCATTTTTGGGCATGTTTGTACTGTTCCTTTTAAAAGTCTGCTTCTGTCTTAGAGTAAATAATAATAATAATAATAATAATAATTGAAATAAAACCCCATTGCTACATTGAGGTATCTGTGACAAAAGATTAAATTCTTACAAACAAATTTGCAACTGTGAGATAAAATATCAAATTAAATTTTGAGATAAATTCAACTACGGGAAATAGGAGAAATATAAGTTCTCCTATTTCAAAACCAATAAAGATGCAATTGGGAATTTATAGGTCACAATGATCTTTTCATTTTTTTATTCTTAATTTTATTCATGTATACTACCCTCTCAAACCCACTCTTGCCACTGTACAGAACTCAAGGCGTCTGACAATACACATACAGGCTATTTATTTATTTATTTATTTATTTATTTAAAAGAGACACTCTTATGATGAGATGCAATGGGAGCAAGAACACCAAAGGATACAGATTGAGAGGGAAGAATAAGAGAGGAAGAGTAGAAGTGAGAATAGTGGAACAGAGATGAGATTCTGTCTTTCACAGTTGACAGTATGAATGCACACATGCACAAGCTAGTTTACCTAGACAGGACCACAATGCATCCCTGAATTGTCGGCCGAGATTGTGTCAACTAGACTCTCTTCAAAACCCTCATTGACACGACAGCCATCAGCACTGATCCTCAACAAACCCATTTCCATCCCAGTGTGATGATTCTAATCTTAAACCAGCTGGAATTGAATAATATTCTGGGCCCGGTTCCCCAAAACGTTATTGCCAAGTAGTTCATAACCTATTCCTTAACCTCTCTCTTAACTTTATGGCACGATTCCTGACATGTTCGTACGCTAAGTATATCTTCTGATTAGCAAGGGATACCCGGTTCGTCTACCCGTCTGTGGTGAATAGCTACAGGAACGGATGCAGTTGCAAGTAAAACAGGGGCCCGTTTCAATAAGGAGGTTCAACCAACTCTGAGTTAAAGCTCGAACTCAGAGTTGACTTACCCTGAGATGGGAAACTCAGAGTTTTCGGTTACAGAACAGCTGAAATGAGTTGGTTCAATCAACTCTGAGTTGACTGACTCTGAGTTAAGCGCGTGCACCGCAGCTATAAAAAGCCATTATCAATGGAGCGCAGATATTACGAGTCACCATGGCAACAGCGCCAGACAAAAAGAGGTGTTTGGTATAATTAATTACCAAGTAATCTAAATATTGTAATTTAATTAAAGGGATTACTCTTAATTCTTCTTTAATTTAAAATAAAATATGATGCAATTACATTAAATAGGCTACTGCATAAACTATAGACCAATTCAGTATAAAACAATAGTGGATTTAGCATACATTTTTAAAAGGTATATTTTTATATAACCTTCTCCCTCTACACACTTTGATCAATTCAAGAATAATTCATGCAATTGTATTGTTAATTTGAAAGCATTAAAAGTGCAGTTTCTTGTCTCTCCTCCTTGTATTAATCAAGTGGTTGAGGTTGACATAGGATTTAGTAATATGTAGACCAATACTTTCTAGAGATAGTAATTATTACATTAATCTAACTACACCGTTGAAGATGTCTTTTGTTGTTAATAATTCATAACTATTTTAGAGTAACTGTTATAATATCAGAGGTGAAACTGGAAGAATGTTATTCAACCTAAAGTAGTCTACTATTACTTTGATACATTTTTACTTAAGTAAAAATAAAGAGTAACTTGTTTAACAGCGGGGTGGGGTGGGGGACTCCCCCATGTGGGGTTGTAACGTATGAGAGTTTCACAGTATGAGAACCGTCTCAGAAAATATCACGGTTTATGGTATTAAACAATTGTTAAATATATAAACTGCATTATTAAATTACGGTTATTATTTTCATCAGTTAAAATGACAGTTAAATAAATTAAACATTTGTTCAATAAAACATAATATCAACTAACTTCAATAATTGATAATGATTATGATTGACATCTTATTTTTTATCATGAATAACTTATTAAATTTTATTACAATTTTTTCAATGATTTAATAGAAATATATTATCCAAAACAGTGGTAATCAAATAAAAGTTTAGCAAATGTTTTAATCCTTTTATTTTTTGGCAAAGTGCTGCAAAACAGATTTAGTCAATTAAACCATGGACAAACAATATATGAATATATATTCCTTAAAGAATGTGTAAATACATTTTAGTATTATTGTTGGTGTTTAAACAGCACTTCCTCTTTAAAAAGGGGGAGGAGACCGCAAGAAACTCTGGGTTTACTGAAGAAAACCTGCTCCCGACCAGGTTAGGTTCACAGAGTAAGTTACCATGGTAACTGACTCTGAGTATAAGTTACCTCTCTTTCAGAAACGGGCTTGACTTACTCTGCTTTCTCGGGTTTGATATACCCCCCTTTCTGAAACGGAAAACCCAGAGTTTCCCTCATTTCAGGGTTAACATACTCAGAGTTTTCACTTAACCTCCTTTCTGAAACAGGCCCCAGGTGTTTATTATCCGTCAGATAAACACACACAAACACAGGTCGGGGAACAAACACTCAGATGGCCAACGCATTCTCACCCCAAGGCGTCACCTTTGACCATGCTTCAATATTTGACGTTTTCATCTAATTGACGCTAAAGGAAAGCGTCAGTTAGAGGACGCGGTTAGGTTTAGGTGTGGGGTGGGGGTAGGGTACACGCGATCCTAGGGCGTCACCTAACTGACGCTAAAGGGCGCCTAAAGCGTCAGATATTGAAGCATGTCCAAATGCTTCCCAAGGCGTCAGTTAGGTGACGCCTTGGGAACTCCCATTAGGTGATGGGAGTGGACGCTCTCACTCCCATTAGGTGATGGGAGTGAGAATGGGCTGAGATGGCAGTAACACAGGGACGTTGATGGGCAACCCAGATGAGGAGTGAGGTGATCGGCGTGCTCAAGGAACAGAACAATAAACAATCCAGACTGATGACGAACCACGAAGAAGATCCACGATGAACAGTACTCCACACAAGGAAAACAAGAGACGGGCTCTCAGGAACAGGACACAACACCGGGGAAGCCACAACGATCTGACAACACGACATTATTGCACAAATAAAGGATATTAAAGGAGATAGAAGTCAGCGATTGATTACAGCTGGTGCAGTTCACTGAGGATTGGTAACCACATCCACACAGACACGCACCCACATGAAACACACCAGAAAGAGACACTAGATTCATCTACCGTGACACCATCACAACATCTTGTATGAACATATTACTGACAATTTGATAATTTAATTAATAGTCTATTTTACTGATATCTTAAACTATATTAAAATAAATGTTACTGGAATAATTTGAGGAATGTTTAATTCCACGTGCATAGAACGTGATGTCTTTCTTAACGCCGTAATGCACCTTCTTCGTTTGAAGTGAAAAATCAATTTCTGAGCAATCGATGGCAACTTATTCAGCACCTTCACTTGGGACAGTGCCTTTGTACACTGTAAAAAATATTTTCAAGATTTGCTATCACAACATATTTTCTTTTGTCAAATCAATTTTATAATAATTTATTTAGTTGAGATAACTTATTATTTTGAGTTTCTGATGGTTAAATTAATCTACTTAATTGTATTAACTCACTTTTTCCAGTTCAATCAACTTAAAATTTTAAGGCAACCCAGGTTACTTACTTTTTTAAGTTAAACCAACAATATTTTTTTACAGTCTAGTAATCACAACATTTTTTCTTTTGTCAAATCAACTTAAATAATTTATTCAGTTCAGATAACATATAATTTTGAGTTTCTGATGGTTAAATTAATCTCCTTCATTGTATTAACTCACTTTTTCCAGTTCAATAAACTTAAAATTTTAAGGCAACCAGGTTAGTTACTTTTTTAAGTTAAACCATCAATATTTTTTTACAGTGTAACGTCAAACGTAAGAGGACACTAAGGGAAGAGACACTTCGGGGAAACATAAACAGGAACATAAACAGCTTAGGAACATAAACAGCTTTGTTAAGATATATCTTTCGAGTCTTCTTAACGCTAAGAGTGAGTGTTATCGGTGAACCGGGCCCTGATTGTTCCAAAACAATCTGACATCTGCCCTTTAATGCTGCCTCAATCATAACTATACACTGTTTGCTCATTGGCCGGAGAACTGGCCCTTTGACTGAGCCTGCACTCTAAAAAATGCTGGGTTGTTTTAACCCAACTTTGGGTCAAATATGGACTAACCCAGCCGTTGGGTTAAATTTTTACATTACATTTTTAACCCAACATTTCGAGTTTGTCCATATTTGACCCAAAATTGGGTTAAAACAACCCAGCATTTTTTAGAGTGTGGGTTCTCCCAACGTTTTTTTCTCCATTCTGCCAGCTGACGGAGTTTTGGTTCATTTTCACCTTGCCTTTTCCCACCTTTGTTGCCAAAGGCTTGGCTTGCTTAGTTGGGGACATTAAATTTAACATATTCAATAATATTGATCTGCCTGCATTGACAGAATTATACAAGAACTGAATTGCGCAGGACTAAATCAATAACTTTTAAAAAAAAGTGAAACATCACTGAACTAACTTAAGCTGGACTCTAAGGCTATTTTCTTCTGGAAACAAACTTTTTCTGCATTATTTTTCTGTTATCTCTGTAAAAAGCGCTCCATAAATAAATGTGGCTTGACTTGAATAGTTATCTATATGAGGGCATATAGACTTCTATTGTTTTAATATAAAGTAATTTATAATAGGCTAACCCAAACCTATTGTCCATCATTCAGAGCTGAAATGAGAATGACATGTCTGAATTTGAATTAAAGCTACACTGTGTGATTTTTACCCCCATCTAGCGGTGAAAAGGTATATGACCATCCAGTGAATATTAGTTTCTGTTCCTCTCAATTCCGATTTCGTTTTAACTCCTACGGTGGCCAATGTAGTCCAAGATTAACATGGCTTCCAGTTCGACCTCGTCCATGAGTGTTAACTCAAACGTAAACGCGAAAGGTGAAGGTTGAATTAACGGGTATGTCCCTCTTTGGCTAATGTACATTCAAGATGGAGGGGCAACATGGCAACTGACACCTTACCCTTTTCAATGGCATATTATACACTTACGAGAATACTTTATTACTTGAACGAAGTAAATATACATTACTGAGCACATATATTTTTGAAAGAACTAAGTGTTTTTAGCTAAGAATAAACTAAAAGAGTTCCACAGTGTAGCTTTACGGTATGGCAAACATTATGCAGAATTGGAATTCGATTGAAATGTAAAGAAGTAGAAATTCAAAGCTGTTTAACTCAAAAAACGTTTAATGTTGGTTTGCCAGACATATTTGAAAGGTTTTTTAGATCATAGACACTTTTGTTTGCACTTTCTCAAACAATGTATTCACAGATCTTGTGATGAATGTAAAAATAAATGTCTGGAATACATGGTCCGCTGTGCCAGGGTGTGGTTCACACACACCAAGCTTCACTCAAAAGGCACCAAAGCCCTCTCTGTAGAATAATTGAGAATAATAATAGAGCCGGCTCTCAGCGGCACTTAGCAATCACCATCTCTCCCACACTCATGACGGCTAGCACCTACACACTCAGACAGAGCGAGACGGGCACACACTCAGTCTGGTCTGCACACACTGTTTAGAGCTGCAGGTTATTTCAGTGAACTGCACTTAGATTAATTCACTATAGAAAGAAGCATAGTTTGCTGCTCTCGGATTAGCAGTGTAGATGCTGTGGATTGGCACTGGCACACTGGCATAAGGAGATGAAGCCGACAATTGGACTGCTTTGTCACAATATGAAAATACACCCACACACATACCCGCAAACATTTCTGTTGTTGTAAAGCAATGTGTGAGTGTCTGTCAAATTTGCATGTCTGTTAGAACATACTAGCATTCTTGAATATCAGACGGAGACGAAAGGCTTGATTTTGCCAAGTAGAATGTGTTTCCACATCAACATCCTTCTTAGTCCTCGAATAACATTCCTGCCAACCTATTAGTTGTATAGCTGAGCTCCAGAAAATCCGTAGCCAGAGGCTTGACAGTTGCAGACTTGAAAAAAAAAAAAAAAGAATAAAGAACCCTTAAAACGAAAACGTAACTATTTTAGGTACAAATATTAGCTGTCCATGAGCTTTTGCAGCAGGAGCAACTTTACAACTCTCTATCAGCTTTATGCCTCCACATCCCCCCGATTGTGCACAAGCTTCTACTTCTGTCTATACGGTTATTTATCTACTGTGCGACAGAGCGTTGCGTGTTATGACGCAATCGTTAACCTATTACAAAAACGGCTTCTACGGTGGTGGGTGGATAGGTTGGTGGTGCTGGCGCAGTGGATAAGACACATGCCTTTGGTGTGAGAGACCAGGGTTCGAATCCACTGCGAGACGCCAATGTGTTCCCGAGCAAGTCACTTAACCCCTAGTCCAAAGGCGTGCGACCTCTGACATATATAGCAGTTGTAAGTAGCTTTGGATAAAAGCGTCAGCTAAATGAATAAATGTAAAATGTACAAGGTAATGGAGCCTTTTGTACGTTGTCGTGTTTCTTTAGAAATAAACAATGGACAAATGGAGTCTTTAAACGCCTCAGATGTAAAGTTATTAGCTGTCAAAGTGATGCGAAAATTAATGGGAGTCAATGGAATGCTAACAGCAGGTGAAGGTTTGTTAGCCAATGGCAGCCCCTGGAGAGACTTCATTTTCCGGCTGGTGGATTACCTTGGTCTTAACCGAACCAGGAAAAAAAAAAAAAAAAAAAACTGAACTCCACGCACACTGGAAGAAGTAATAAAATAATGAGCGCTGCTTCTTTTACTTTGTCATCCACGAGTGCGACCAAAGAAGAAACCACAACAACCACAGGGTTTTCATTGCTTCCCATCTTCTGAGTGACCATAGGAGCCAGCTGATAAATTAACCTTTTGCCGAGTCCCGTAGGAAGGACGGCAAACACATCTTCCTGATCGACAAATGCCTTGATTGCAGTTCTCTGTTTGTCTTTTAAAATGAATGCGCTGTCGAATTATTTTACAATAGACGCGATCGCGGAATCTATACATCTCATACATACATACAATTCTCCAGCTGCTGTCAACTTTGAGGGAAACCAGTTCAACCCAAGAGCTCTTTGATAACATGATGATTACGTAACTGCAGATCATTTTGCCATCATCGTATAAAGCCTGCCCTGGCAATTTGATTGGCCCGACAATTTCTGAACTGATCATAATTCATCCTCAATGGATTGCCATTATATTATTGTGGTATACATTTTTCCCCACGAATGGCCTGTAACAATGTCAACCAGATGGCCTCTTCCTATCTTAGTGTATGGTGCTTCCAGAATTACCTACTTTATGGCATTTAAGTCAAAAGTTCTGGCTATGCAATCTGGAATTTAAGAACTAAATATTTGTATAACAGGAAGGTTGGTCACCAAGAGGGAGATACAGTACCAGGTCATAGACATTACTCATGTACACTGACTTTTCCACTGGTTAGTAATTTGTTTATGGCTCGATTCTGGCAACCCACTTGAATAACAGAGGCATTATACTAAAGAATTTATTAACACATGTAACACGTAAAGCCTCCAATTCTCTATAAATCTTCTTTCGGCATGATATAATTATTTTCTTCACACAACGCTGATGATCAGGATTAGGGGGTTTCTGAGCTGTTGTACTGAATGGAATCTAGTTTCTTTTCTTTCCCTTCTTTGGTAGCAAGCAACTCTATAAATGTTCTGTAAAATGACTAAAATAATTATCCTATCATATTCACACTATCATCATCATAGCCAAAAAGGGAGTGAGGACGGATACGTTTTTTCACAGATGCAACAGTCAGGCAGAACAAAAATGCTATGAATGAATCAAAGAATGCATTCCCACACATTCCACAGCGAACTTATTTCCTGGGAGGGTCAACTCTGCAACTTCCTTTAAGAGCATGTTTCATTGCATCTTGTGTTTGACCTTCTCAAAATGAGAGAGGAGAAAATAATACTAAATATTCTCTGTATTGTCTGAAGATGTTAACTCTAATGTTCCATTTCTGAGAGACTCCAAAGACTACTTGATAGTTAAAAACCACAACAACAAATAAAAATTCATCAATTTGGCATATTGGGTAAAAAAAATCATGGCTTTTCATGTAAACTTGTACAAAATTCTATAACAATAATTATAATAACACCCATTGTTAATAATTCAACGAGAACTGATTAGACATTTAAACTTATCTATTAAAAATAAAAATGTATAATTATTAAAGACAACAACACTTTATAATAATAATCAAGATAATAATAAGATAATAATAATTAATAATAATAATAATAATAACAACAATAATTGTTTTGTTGTTATTATTTAATTTGAAAATTACTGCTACAGTTTTTCAACTGCTTACACACTATATTCTTACTTGTCACACAATTTCTGAAACCTGACACTCAAACACCAGAACCACAATATGCATAACCATACACTAATTCTCTGCCTTCGACTCAGTTTTCAACTTCATACAATGCTTTTTACAAACCACAACACACAATTCTCTATGTAACATACAAACATATCAAATATCTTGATTTCCCTTTTCAAACACAACCTATTAAAATGCCACACTAATTCATCAGAGCCTTGCACTAACTCCTCACATGTGCAAACACTCATTGCTTTGCTTAACACCAACCAATCATGGCTTTAGAATAGGCCTATAAATAGGCCAAAGGTCAAGTTATAGGTTTTTCGGACTGTATTCACAACCACAAATGTTGACAGTAAAAAATAAATAGTTGGTTACAATCTTGCTTTCGTGTTTACCGTGAATTTTTCAACATGTCACTGCCAATTACTTTCAATCGTGTATATGTACATAGGAGCTCATGAAAGAAGAGCTTTGCGTTTTGAACAACTGTGTGTGTATGATATATACAAAAATATAATATTATATAAGGTGTTTGCAATAGGACAAATTCATTTTGTGTGTGCAATTCGTGCATTTGCATGTACAGTTTTGAAAAAAAGAGGCAAAAAGAGGTTTTGAAAATGTGCGTAAGCAGTTGAAAAAAAAAAACTATTATTTTTACACTTATCATGGGGCTCGGGGACCCTAACACAAATAAGGTCAACCTTAACATAAAAGAAGATGTAAAATGAGATGCAAGGACGAATCTGGGTCTTTCTGTATTGGTCAGATCATCTCAGTAAAAGCCTAAAATGAAATCTGACTGGTGCTTCCTTAGTTTAATGTTACTCTTGCTGTTTTGTGTTGTATTTGAGGCTGTGTTTCTGCTCTGCTCTGTTCTATGCTGAGCTATGCTGCTGATCTGGGTGTAGTATTGATGCCTCGCTCCCCCAGGGGGCACATTATGTGTGTGTGTGTGTGTGTGTGTGTCTGAGTCAGCGATTGGCTTGCACTGCAGCCCCTGATGTGAAAAAAAGCACCATGAGCTATTGTTTTCACACATACACACGTCATCACAAAGCACTAACTCTACCAATTATCCACATAAAGCTATGATGGTTTTATGGCCTATAATGTAATGTCTTCCTGACCTTCCATAGAAAAGACATTTTATCAGGTGATTGATGCTGTGCTGAGACATTTTCAGTTATTAGATATTGACAGTAAATCTGACCTGTCTACATGCCCAGTATCTATTTCAGCACCATTGCTAAACCAGTAGGACTTAAATGAAATTGCCCACCACTAACCTCCAGCAATTTCTTTTTCAGCATGACATTCACACAACTTTACCCACAAATACATACAAGATGACCTCTATAAACTATTTGTCAGTTAATGAGAACACAGGAGGATTGTTACCACAGTGTAATTCTAAGAAAAGTGTTCACACACACACACACACACACACACAATTCTCACCATTTCATTTTAAGATAGAAAGACATGAGATCACATTCACACAAACTCATTAAGCTCTTACCTTGTCCAGAGTTTCAGATCCAAATCCAGAAAGCGTTTATATTTTGTGTGAGTGTATGTGAAGCTCACATTTACTTTGAACACGCTGTTATGCATTCACTAGCTCTCTCTCTCTCTTCTCTCTCTCTCTCTCTGATAGAGACTCTGATTCAGCAGCAATCTCTGTGGTTATTCCATCTACATGAGTGGACTTTGATACGTGCACTTAGACAAGAAATGTCCTACTGTATCCAAGTATGTGTTTCTTCATGAGTAGATTCCAGTCTGTGAATGTGACAGTACTCTTTTCCCACAACAGCTCTCTGTCTCCCTCTCCATTGCTGACTCCAGTGCACAGCTGTTTTCTGCAAGGTTTGCTCTCGCTCTCTCAGTTTCCTTTCTCTCTCACTTAATTGTCCATCAATTTTCCCTAAACCTCGCTTATCTGCCTCTTGTCACGGTGTGGATGCAGGCAGAAGGACAGGCTGAGTCCAGAATCACGAGAAACATTCATTTATTAGATAAATACAGGCAGGAAGACGGGGTGAACCAAGTAACATCAAACATTGACCGACAAAGACAGAATGAAGGAGGGAGAACTAAATACACAGAGGAATCAGAACTAATGAGGTGAAGACAGGTGAAACAGATGAACAGGACGCTGAACGGGAGGCTGATGAGGGAGTGAGTTCAGGTGTGCAGACGAGAGGATCATGGGAAGTGTAGTGCTGGAGATGCAGACAGGATGGTGCAGACGAAGGACTGTGACACCTCTCTCCCTGTAGGAGTATTTTTCACCTTCCGTCTAAAAGGCCACTGTGCAGATCTCTATACCGATAAATGCCAACAGATCAAATCTGAGAGACATTCGACTGCTGACAGCATAAAGTCCTCATTTCAGCTCAACTTGATTGTATAACCTTTTGATTTTCTACTTGTTTCCCTTTTTCAGGGTGGAGTGAAGCAATAGAGATGAAGGGATGCTGCCAGGGGTATTTACATTGGTACTTTACAATGCCTTGAAATAATATACCAGTCAAAAGTTTGGGATACCTTTTTTTTATGTTTTTGAAAGATCTGAATTTAAATGGAGACTGCTCACCAAGGCTGCTTCTTTTAGATAAAAATACAGTTATAAAGTAAAACTGTGAGATAGTATTTATGCTCAATTATAAATAATGGTTCTTAATAAATCATACAATTAAATACCTAACTACCCAAACTTTTAAAAGGTTTCTACAAAATATAGAGCAGCACAACTGTTTTAAACTTTGATATAAGAAATTTTTCTGAGCACCAAATCACCATATTGGATTGATTTCTGAAGAATGGAGTAATGACAGCTGAAAATTCAGCTTGGCCATTTTGCAGGAATTATAGAAAATGGTTATTTTAAATTAAAATGAAGAAAAAAAAACATGCAGCCTTGACAAGCATAAGAAACATCTTTCAAAAACATTTTAAAATAATCTTAATTATAACCTTTGACTGGTTAGTGTACAGAAGTAAATGACTTTACTTCCCACAGACAGAGTATAGAAGACTGGTATAGAGTATGCATTTTACATTTACATTTATTCATTTAGCTGACGCTTTTATCCAAAGTGACTTACAATTGCTATATGTCAGAGGTTACACACCTCTGGAGCAACTGGAGTTGAGTGTCTTGCTCAGGGACACATTGGTGTCTCACAGTGGTCTCTCATTCTGTTTAAGCCAAATTCTGACTCTACCATCTGAATGTCTCAACAGAAATCGAGACTCATCAGCCCAGGCAACATTTTTCAGTCTTCAACTGTCCAATTTTGGTGAGCTCTTGCAAATTGTAGCCTCTTTTTCCTATTTGCAGTGGAAATAAGTGGTACCCGGTGGGGTCTTTTGCTATTGTAGCCCATCCGCCTCAAGGTTGTGCGTGTTGTGGCTTCACAAATGCTTTGCTGCATACCTCGGTTGTAACGAGTGGTTATTTCAGTCAAAGTTCCTCTTCTATCAGCTTGAATCAGTCGGCCCACTCTCCTCTGACATCTAGCATCAACAAGGCATTTTTGCCGGATACTGGATGTTTTCCCCTTTTCACACCATTCTTTGTAAACCCTAGAAATTGTTGTGTGTGAAAATCCCAGTAACTGAGCAGATTGTGAAATACTCAGACTGGCCCGTCTGGCACCAACAACCATACCACACTCAAAATTGCTTAAATCATCTTTCTTTTCCATTCTGACATTCAGTTTGGAGTTCAGAAGATTGTCTTGCCCAGGACCACACTCCTAAATGCATTGAAGCAACTGCCATGTGATTGGATGATTAGAGAATTGCATTAATGATTGAACAGGTGTTCCTAATAATCATTTAGGTGAGTGTATATATTATGGATACAATCATGTAGAAAATAGTATGTACTGAGGTACACAACTGGCATCACTTCGAGGTCAATCAAAGGTCATATCTTTCTGTTCGGATCTCTGAAAGAATGCTTGGGAATAACCAACTGAAAGAGACTGTTGAGAGGAGAGATAAAAGAAGGAGACAAAAGAATTCTGTCTAGCGAGATGAATAGAAACAAAGGGTATTATGTTATCAATTCAATTATGCATGAGTTGAACAGGTATAAAGGCAGGTTTTTTATTTAGGCCATGGGGAAAATATATATGTAAATATATAAATATATATTTTATTTTGATATATCAATATCAAAATAAAATTGATATGTTTTAATTAATGCTAAAATAAAATAAATCGTCCCCTTGGAATTATAAGGTTTTATCTGCGTTCTGAACAGTTTTGAGGTATGGGGAACAAGTTTCTTTCAAACATAAAAATAACAGGGACCCTAAATGTACAAAACACATCACATGATGTAAATAAATTGTCACAGAATAAGAATATGTGAATAACTCAATTTTGACAAAAATGTCAGATAGAACCTTATAATTCCAAGGGGACGAAATTTCAAAACAGATGGTTCTGGTCGGTTGAAGTGACCAGAAGTATTATTATTTTAAACCAAAATGTTGTTGCAAATTCTATTATCAGCATAGAGAAATTGTTTGTTCAATTGTATTGCACTCTGAACTCTCAGCAAAGCCTATGCAAAAACCTGATGGATCATGTTTTGAGAATGATCCAAAAGGTTTTGATGGATGCAATATCTATATACAAAAATGGCTTTGGTCGTATCCATCTTCTAACGCAAAGTCCCTTCATTCCTGCACTTGATGCTCTTAAACAAGATGACAGCTCTGATCTGCACAGTCACTGATCTGCACTAGCTTTCACTTCATCAATTTATATGCAAATATACACCCCGTAAATTATTCAAAATGTTGAATGATTCAGACATTACCTGCCGCTGATTCTTTCAGAAACATAGAGTGTACTTTAGAGTCGGTGTGGGTGCCTGGACTGATGGATTGCCTGCAGTAACTGTGAGAATAGCTGCATGTTACTATTAACTGTGTCAGCGAAACATGCACAGGTTTACTAGCATCACACACACACACAGAATATTGATCACTTGTGTGGACCGAATAATTGCTGACTATAAAACCTGTCCAGCATTGTTCAGTCACTATTGCAGAGAGAGATATATGGAGTGTGGGTGAAAGAGAAAGAGAAAGAAAGGGCTATATTGATGTGGCTGAAATTAAAAAGCGTTGAACATATCGTCAGTCTATTTGATATAATTTTCCAATACAAATTTGCAACCTGCTGTTTTATCAGTGAGTCATCAGATTCCAGGTGCCCTTCCACTTCCTGCTGCAGTTGCTAGGTAACTGCACACATCTGGATCCAAATTCTTAAGAACCACATGCACAACTATTCCTCAAGCCACCTGCTGAACTCTGACACCAAGGTGTTTGTTGCCATCTTATGAAACCAAAGACTAGTTCTAATGATTTAAAAATAAATACATTTGACTTAAAATTATTATAGAGATTGTAAACACACTGCATAATTCAGCCAGAGAAGAGATCATTCACTATAGGCTACATTCAAATAGTTAGAAATGCCAGATTCATATTTGTTGTTTCTTTTTTTTATTATTCAAATTCAAACACAGCCTACATGGAATTCTGATTTATTAAACATTGTTAATACAATACAAAGTGTTTTATTGAATCTTGACTATCACATTTTGAATTATCTGGCGCCCTCATTCGGACATTTTGATGAATGACTGCTAAAGCGATGTTGCATTTAAAATGTTACATGAATACCAAAAAAAGAAAACAAACAAACAAAATTTTTTTTTTTAAATGAATAAATATTGTAATTAAACTGAAAATCCTTACTGCAATTTATCATTTATCAAGTTTTCACAAAATCTCGAGAGTCTGCAGAGAATGTTCTGAGGGGGAAATCCCTCTTAGATTAGGCTACTCGCTTCCTATTTTTCTTTTCAAGAAGCTACTAATATTTTGAGGGGGGGGAACTATATCAGAAAAAGCAGAAGTGATATTAAATTTATCGCACATAATGACAATGAGGAATTTTTTTTTTTTTTTTTTTTTGCATTTCTTTCGCTGGCAGATGCATATTTTATTAAAGCAATTTGCAACATATTCGATTCTGCATTTTAAATACAGTATGTTATTTGGCATAGGCTGCACTGCATAGCCTACGATTAATCTGAATGACGACATTTGATATCTAGGACACGTCTCCGTGAAAGGATCCGCCTCTCTTTGTTTCACTTGTTAAGAAACAGGAATTGTTCCCTGTTGAAGGTTATTTTCCCCATGCAAATATTCTATTTTACAAGCTACAAGAGGACTGACTTGAGTTGCTTCACTCTTGAACCACTTAACCATGCAGATATTTGAGCCGAACTTTTGAAATGAGATCGTCACAATTCAAGTAAGTCCATGAACACACATGCTAAATTTAATTTCAGTACTTTGTTACAAAAAAAAATAAAAAATACAATACTTGTATGTGCAGCCTCGTGTTAGCAGTTTTGGAAAGAGTCTAAACAATTATTTTGTTATAACATTCATGGGATGTAGAATGTTTCTTTAATAGAGGTCAGAGTGGAGACCAAGGCTAGTTGCAAGATTTAGCTGTCTCATCTCAAATCTTTCAATACCTTTCGCGAAAAATGAAAAAAAAAAAAAAAAAAAAAATATATATATATATATATATATATATACATAGGCCTAGTATTTCATAAGTATAACGCACTGTATTTAATGAGTATTATATGCAATGTATGAATTACATTCAGCTGCAAAATACTAATGAAACTGCAAAAATGGAAAAATGCACCATAAATATAACATTTATAGTAAGTAATAAACTTTATATGTATTACCAATGTGACAACCTGACCCAGCCAGACAAAAAGAAAGACACTTATCCTGAGGTTTTAACTTCCGTTTAAAATCTTGTGCCAACTTCCTCATGTTACAACTAGCCCTGGTCTCTTTCAGTAAGTTACCAAGTTCTATTGTCTTGTAGGTAAGCTTATACTTTGTGTATAAAATATTGTCAACAATATTATGTTTATTACAGTTTGACTTAAGGGGGAAAAGCCTAAACGGAAGGAAAATAATGGAACTGATGAAACTCATATTGTTGACCCTGTTCTGCACTTCTTTCCATGCCCACCGTGCAGGCTCTGCATATCCTCACAAGCAAACATGTAGGATTGAAAATGCCAAAGCAGACTGTAGTCATATGAATCTGGATGTAGTTCCAACCAACTTGGCCAAAAATATCACCATATTGGATGTGTCTCACAATAGATTAAAAAATCTGTCTTCCTTGCTTGTGTACTCAAATCTGGTGAGTGTAGATGCCAGCTACAACTCTTTAACTGCCATAGAAAAGGATCTATGTCTTTCTCTTCCACACCTGCAAATTCTTAATGTGCAACACAATGAAGTATATTTGATGAGCGAGAAAGACCTGAAAAACTGTTTTCATTTAACACAACTTGACCTGTCTGACAATCGGCTGAAGCTACAAGGGGAACCCTTCTCTGTTCTTAAGGTATGTTTATGAAGACACATTTTTCCCTCACAGAGAAAATATATGAAATACATTAAAAAGTTTACTCGAACCAATTACTGATTTCATGCTATGACCTCTAACCAGAAGTAACATTTTCCAGTCTGTTATAGTCTTATAGATAATACATTTCAATAACATTTCCTCCCTGTCTAGAGTTTGACATGGTTGGATGTATCTCGAAACAAACTGAAATCTGCTAAACTGGGCATACAACCTCAGCTGCCAAACCTGGTGACCCTTGTTCTTTCTGGAAATGAATTTTCTGTACTGCAAAAGAATGACTTCTCGTTCCTCAGTAATTCCTCTGGATTTCAGGTTCTGATACTCTCGTCTCTGTCTCTTAAAAAGGTAAGAGGAACAGAATGTGACACATGTTAGGTTACTTTCACTGCACATTAGACTCTCTCTCTATATACAGTATATATATATATATATAAAAAAAAAAACATTCAGTAGGCCTATTTCAGACTCCAGTATGTGTTTGCCACAGTGTGTGTTTACGCGCATCCTTATCTTTCTTGGAAAGCTGTTAGGGCCATATTATTTGGTGCTCAGACAACTGGACTTTGCTGTAATGTTTTCATGATGAAATAATGTTGAAAAACTTTTGAGTCTGATTATTGACATGACCTAAAAATCTCAAGCTAACTTATGAAGTGTAGAATTACCAAGTGCTTGTGTAACATGAGAAAAAAAAACCTTCAAACTAAAAGGCAGATAATTAGTGTTTATATGCATTTTTTTTAATGAACCTAGAAAATGTGATTGTAACAGCTTTGTAACTCATGTATACACATTTATCAGACTAAAGCTTCTCCTAAACACAGAGATGACATGAGTCCACAGTTAATCCTTCAAATATTAAATTATGCATTATCACGGATACTATCTAATGAAGTAGAAAGACCTATGTTGTAGAGTGTTGTTCTGAATGGAGATCCACCTTATGGGTCCTTTTTATCGTTAGTTTTGGACTTTTATCGTGTCATATTTTTTATTTCCTCATTGGGCACGTGTATTCCCCCTTTCCCTTTATCATATGTGCATAATCTATGTAGTATGATTTTAGCTCTGTGTACGCTTGGATTTTTCCAACGAATTTATCACCTTCAATAGGGCATTGGACTGCGTGCACGGGTCGCAGTTTCATTTTGCTCTTATAGTGACAGGGGTTCGACTCCAAGTTCGACTCTTTGTTCCGTTTATTTTTATGGTGGCGAATTGTTGCCACATACAGTACATATTATTTTTTTCCACTCAATTAAGTGGTAATAACGAGATGTTATGTCATTTTAACAACATCTTTTCTCATAACAATGAGATTTTATTTTGTTAAAACTAAATATTTCAAAAAAGTTCATTATTTACATGTGCTTTAAAGCCTTGACAGTTAAACAATTCATTAGCATGCTATGCACTGTCCTAACATGTGTTTTTCTGAGCCGTACACCCGAAGCTCACAGGAACTAACAGCCTGTCAGCGCCTGGTTACTGGACTAAGTTATCTTTAGAGTCTCATTGCGTTAATACTGTCAAATACACACAAGGTTTACATAAACAGAGTTGGTTATGTCTAAAGTAAAAGCAAACATATGAGAGAAAATCTGGAACTATCCCTTTAAGGACATGCTGCCGCTTGTCCTTAAAGGGATAGTTCACTTACTTTAATGTTGTTCCAAATCTGTTTTAATTTCTTTCTTGTGCTGAACATATAAGTTGAAAATAAAAGTTGTTCAATGCTGCTGGTCCCCATTGACTTCCATGGAAGAAAAAACTATACCAGCAATTGTTTGGTTACCCACATTCTTCAGAAGAAAGGAACTTATTCGGGTTTAAAACAACTTGAGAGAATAAATTATGACAAATTGCATTTTTTTTTTGGGGGGGACTATCCCTTTAATGTTAATAAAACACAAAGAGAAAATCACTCTGACGGAGACCTTTAATAATAGCTTTAATAAGAATCGATGTATAATTTATACAGTTAAGTCTAGTGTTTTAATTTCATATTTGTTCATTTAATTACTTTCTTCAATGCTACTGCTAAATACACCTACTGTATCTGAAAAAATAAAGCACTGTTTATTGAATTTGTATATTAATTTGTGTAATGTGGATCTAAGAAAATAATTACAAATGCTTTTATCTTCGCCACTTTGGCCTAAATGTCTACCATTCTTTTTTATTTAATATTTTGTTACCCAAGGCTTTGTTTTTAATAGGGACATTAGTTTGGCTGTAATGCTCAGCCACGTGCAAAATAGTAAAACCAACTTGAAAAACAATCGCGATATGATATTTTTTGCCACATTGCCCACCCCTACATCAAACTATCGCTGTATAGCTGAATAAACAGAAGATTGAAACGCTTTGATTGATTTATTAAATGTTGTCTGTTATTAAATGTTGGACAAGAGGTTCATAAATGCTTCCCTTCCCTTTCAGATGGAGCAGCATTTACTACTGATCACAGAGCATGTTCATTGTGATTAATTGTGCAGCCTTATTTTTTTTTTTCAATGTCATGCTAAAAAGTGTAGTTTCTTGAACCTGGTTTAGCTCTACCATGCTCACTCCAACGAACATTGTCTTCTTTTTCAATTGTTTTGTTAACTCAGGTCGAGAATGGCTGTTTCCAGGCTATTGCTAGAATATCTGACTTGGTTCTGGATCACAGCAGGCTCAGCTCTCAGTTTATCACCAATATTTGCACAGAACTTGCTGGCACAGCCTTGCAAAACCTTTCCCTTATGAACACTCTCCAAGGATCACTCACAAACATGACTTTTCAAGGTCTAGACAAGACTAACGTTACAGTGCTTGACCTCAGCTACAACACAATGTCAAAGATTGCTGATGGTGCCTTTCAATGGTTTCCCCGACTGGAATCTCTATCCCTGGAGCATAACTCCCTTAGACACCTAACTAAGGACACCTTCAGTGGACTGGGAAATCTAAGGCAGCTTAACCTGCAGAAAGCACTGATTAAGAGTCATACATCATCCTTACCAGTTATTGAAGACTTCTCATTCCACCATTTAGTCCAGTTGGAGCATCTGTGTATGGAAAATACTGCATTCCGAGAGATAACGGAGCACATCTTCTCTGGACTTCTGCACCTGAAGACTCTGGATTTAAGTTGGAGCATCACAGGATTAAAGACAGTCACAAACAAAACCTTTGCTTCTCTGCAAGAATCTCCACTCCTTGAGACTCTTAATCTTACAGCCATGGGTATAAACAAGTTGGGGCCTGGTGCCTTTTCAATGTTGGGCAACCTTACTACACTCCTACTTGGCCGAAACTTCATTAATCAGCAGTTGAAAGGGGATGAGTTCGAGGGCCTAACTAGCATTAAAGAGATCGACATGTCTATAAACCAGCAAAGTATTTCCCTTACTAATGCATCATTCATCCACGTCCCTACGTTGAGGACTCTAAAGCTAGGTCGTGCCCTAAAAGGGAGCCTAGATATGGAACAATCTCCATTTAGGCCACTAGTCAACCTCACAGTTCTAGATCTTAGTAATAACAATGTTGCAAACATAAATGCCGGCATGCTGACAGGGCTGTATCGTTTGAAAGTGCTGAAAATGCAGCACAACAACTTGGCTAGGTTGTGGAAAACAGCCAACCCAGGTGGTCCAGTGTTTTTCCTCAAGGATGCAACAAAGCTGACTCTCCTGGATCTGGATTACAATGGCCTCGATGAGATTCCACTTGATGCTTTGCGTGGCCTCTCTAATTTACACGAGCTAAGTCTCCGTGGTAATCTCTTGAATCAGCTGCATTCTTCTGTTTTTGATGACCTACAGTCTTTAAAGTATTTGCATCTTCAAAAGAACCTTATAACATCCGTCCAACACGCCACGTTTGGCGTGCCGCTGTCCAACCTGACAGAACTTTCCATGGACCGCAACCCCTTTGACTGCACCTGTGAGAGCATCCTGTGGTTCTCTGAGTGGCTAAACTCAACCAATGCAAGCGTTCCTGGATTTCCTCAAAGTTACATCTGCAACACCCCAAATGCCTACTTTAACCGCTCCGTCATGAACTTTGACCCATTGTCCTGCAAGGATATGACACCTTTTAAGGCACTGTACATTTTAAGTAGTACAGCCGTGTTAATGTTGTTATTTACAGCTTTCCTGGTGCACTTCCAAGGATGGAGAATCCAGTTCTTTTGGAGCATAATGGTAAACCGTATGCTGGGGTCGCTGAAGGATGAAAGCGTTGCTGAAGGTAGATATGTGTTTGATGCTTATATCATTCACACTGCTAAGGACAGACCATGGGTGGATCGAAGCCTGCTCCCCCTAGAGGACGAAAAATTTATTTTTTTCCTTGAAGACAGAGATGCAATACCTGGCTTTTCTCAACTTGACACCATTATTGAGAACATGGGAAAATCAAGGAAGATCATTTTTGTTATCACAGAAATGCTTTTAAAGGATCCATGGTGTAGGCAGTAAGTAAAAACTTCTCTATCTATAGAAAGAAAAAGGCATACGAACTACAATAATATTTAGTCACCATTAATTAAATAAAAACTACTATACAAACCAGTTTCGGTTCTTTAAGGTAAAGATTCAGATCCTAAAAAAACAACACAGCGAGTTATTAAAATTCACAGGTATTTCAGCAAAAAGTTCAGAAGTATTTACACTTTCTCCTCCTTTCTCTGCAGATTCAAAGTACATCATGCACTTCACCAGGTAATGGAGAAGAATCGTGACTCATTGATTCTGATTTTCTTGCAAGATGTTACTGATTACAACCTGAACCGCTCTCTGCATCTTCGTCGTGGCATGTTGAAACCTTGCTGTATTCTCTACTGGCCTTTACACAGGGAACGTATCCCAGCTTTCCATCAGAAACTTCGTTCAGCATTAGCCTCCACCAACAACCTTAACTAGAATTTTTTTTTTCCATAATGTTTATTTTGTGCCAGGTCCTCAATCGTTGTACCAACAGTTCATACTTGAATTCTCTGTTTATTTACTTTCATATTTCTTCACACATTTAAAGTTGAAAAGAATTTGCAGGTCAGATAATATTGAGTGATGGTTCCTGTCAAATTGTTGCCTCTGGTACTGATTATTTGATTGTTTCAACCTGGGAAGGAGTAATTAGTAAGAAACTGATGATAAATGTTGCTCTTTGTTTGTATTTAAAATCAGTGTTAATGCTAAACAATGTAAATACCAATGATGTCACTAAGAAAGCAGCTTATGTTTGAGTATAGAAACGAGGGGGTTACATCGCTTTTTTAAGTAATTAAAAACTATTAGCTGCATTGTTAATGGAGAGAGACTGATATGGATGGATATAAATCTCTCTCTCAATAATTAATTAAAATAAATGATATAATTAATTAATTCAAGTAAATGCTATCTTACATACTACTTTATCTCTCTGATTCAATGCAGGCAGAATGCAGAGCTAACGAGTAACTGTCGAAAATAACCATCAGTTTAACCTTCCGGTCAAATATTGCACTGCAAACATTAATAACAGCTTTAAGTGGTCAAGTGCTGGCAAATGACCATAGTATAAGTGGGGTAATCCACAGCTAGCTGTACATGAAATTGTTTTAATGCACTTCAGACGGTTCTTTGCCTCCACCTCATGCATTAAAATCGTGTATTAAACAATGTTAATGTACAACGTGGAAGCAAAGAGCCGCCTGACGCGAAATGCATTAAAATAATTTCATGCACAGCTAATCACACACTGTGTCTGATCAGTGCTCCATTAACAACTTGTAACCGAAGGGGGTAATCCACCAGCCGGAAACTGAAGTCTTTCCGGGGGCCGCTATTGGCTAACAAGGCTTCACCGGCTGTTAGCATTCCATTTGACTCCCATTCATTTTGGCGTCACTTGGCAACGAATATCTTTACATCGTTCTCAGACCGTCTCAGCGCTCTTCTTAGCCCGTCTCAGTCTACTGTGTTTAAAGACTCCATTTTTCCATTGTTTATTTCTAAACAGTCCCTCAAAAACAAGATTATGCGATAACATTATTTAGTGCATAATAAGCCAGAGTCCGCATTTTCATGTTAGTAAGTTTGATGTTTTTTAAGGTCTTGTAACGTGTTGTGTCGGGAAGAAAAATAGGGATAGCTCACAGTTGAAGTTATTGCAGAGGCCAGATAGACTCACAGAGGCGATTGGCATCTCACAACTCAGACTTTATCTCCAAATCAAACTCCTAACTGTCTGTCACATGTTCTACAGTCCACATCGTTACTTATTAAACAAAATAAGATAAAAGAAGTAGCATCAAACAGAAATTACCCGCGCCTGGTGTGTTCGAGGCGCACATACAATGTAATACTGCAGACAGTACAATGGACAAATGGAGTCTTTGGACGCCTCAGAGGTAAAGTTATTTGCTGTCAAAGTGACGCCAAAATGAATGGGAGTCAATGGAATGCTAACAGCAGGTGATAGCTACAATGGCGACTCAGTTTCCAGCGGATGGATTACCCCATTGCTTCTAATTGACCTGACTTTTCTCCGTTGAAGTCTATGGGGTCGCTGTGACCATTTATTTTACTGTCTATGGATGTAAACCCCAGTTGCTGAAAAATATTGTACTCTAGCGATTTAGTATTGAAGCTATTCTATTACTTAAAGTCGCGGGGCAGCGTTGGTAACTTTCTGTGCTCCTATTTCTGTGTGTGTGTGTGCAGTATGTGCCACAATATGTTTGTCCCACCGTAGCTCCGTAGCTTCTTCGAGCTCGCTTAGTGCACTTAACTCGCAACGAAGCGCTAGATGTCGCTACAAAATACACACTGCACCTTTAAGGGTATTTGTGTATAATTTATCATCATTATGATGGTTGTAATGTTAAATCTTTTATGTTAAGTCTTCACGGTTACTTTTCCTGTGTAGCCTACATGCATCTTTCTCTACCGTGAATGAGATTAGGTTATCCCCCTGATGTGGATGTACTGATCCAATGTTACATTTGAGGTAGACATATATTTTTCTTGGTTGTTTAGTTGCCTTAAAGGGTTAGTTCACCCAAAAATTAAAATTATGTCATTAATGACTCACCCTCATGTTGTTCCAAGCCCGTAAGACCTCTGTTCATCTTCGGAATATAGTTTAAGATATTTTAGATTTATTCCGGGAGCTTCTGTCCCTCCATTGAAAATGTATGCTGTCCTTGTCCAGAAAGGAAATAAAGACATCATCAAAGTAGTCCATTGTGACATCAATGGGTTAGTTAGAATTTTTTTGAAGCATCGAAAATACATTTTGGTCCAAAAATAACAAAAACTATGACTTTATGGTTTATTCAGCATTGTTTTGTCTTCCGGTTCTGCTGTCAATCCACGTTCACGAGTCCGCAGTGACACTGATGATGCAAGACGCTGCCGACGTTTTATCTGGCGCGTCTGTGTATTTGGGTCAAATAAATATGGCTGGGCAAAAAATGCAAGGCTTCCTCTGTGTCGAAATCCTTAGACATGTTTGCCAAGATTGTTTTGTTTACAGCGTGCGTCTCCCTCACACTGTAAACAAAGCTCCGGCACACCAGATACACGTCAGCACTCAGCAGCGTCACTGAACGCGGATTGACAACAGAACCAGAACAGAATAAAGTTACATGCGACATTGGTATACACGTTTCTAACTTCAATAGCATTTGAAGAGAACGACTTAAAGTCATAAAACCAACCGTAACGTGTTCATGTAGGTGTCTGGCGTAATGAACACCTTTTATATATTTTGTATTTATTCAATATATATATATATATATATATATATATATATATATTGAGAGAGAGTGAGGTCTCTTTGTCATTTCTATTCCATATTAAATAAAGATTGTGGCTTATGCAAAATAAACTAGGAGAGTCATTTTGTGTAGGCTATTTGAAAACCTAAGCACGTCCCATGTCTTTAGGGGGATGTACTGTAGCCAACAACATTTTCAAGTAGCCATTTAACAGGCGATGATCTCTGGAACACTACTGCACTACACATCTTACAAAACATCAAAATGCATGTGGAAGTTGGTGAACTGTTATTCGCATTTCTATTTTTTGTCTTACTTTTACTTGTTTTGACTTTCACAACATATCAGTTTTTTAAAGATTACTTGCACAAATGGAGAGAACTAAAACCTGTCCCAGGGATTAGTCCAACTTACCCTTTCCTAGGCAACGCGCTCAATTTTAAGTCTAACAGAAGAGGTAAGTGCAAAGTTACAATACAATTATTAGGCTATATTATACAGGATATAATATACAAACATAAAATATGATAATTATTTAGCTACTTCAGTTTAACTTTGTTTAAATTGATACATTTAAAAATAATAAGGCTACTGGTTTTATGATTAACGTGTGCATGATCTGTAAGTAGCTTACAGTGTCTAACAACGTTCAACTTAACACTAATAAAGACAGCAATAAAACATTTAAAACAATAACCTGTCCTTGAATGAGCTTCAGTGTTTTGTCTGTCCCTGGCGACCCAACAAGACTTTTACGTGCACAATGCCTCCCTCTCCCGTGGAGCTGAATAACTGCAACTCTGATCACCGTATCCTGGCAACTTAGACATTTCTTTTCTCATGCTTTAATGACGGAGGAAACTTACGTCATAGCAACCTAGCCAAATTTCACGTTATGCTTTACATGCACGCAGGAAGATAAAACAAACGATAGCAACATTTTAATGCAATATTTGCATTCTTAAATCCAGACACCATTAATTACAGCCACAAACTTTACCAATGTAAAAATTCCACCCAGTTATGATTAAAATGTATGTACATGGAACAGGACTGTGAACTAAAGTGCTAGCATGCTTTTCTGTTCTGTCTTGAATAATGTGTGTTGTTCCAGAGATGTTAAGCGTTGTTTTTCTGCCATTTCCAAAGGCTCATAAAGTATAGCCTAATGCCAGCTTGATTTGATACACAGTCTAATGGTTTAATGCAATCCAAATAAAAAATAATTTAAAAAAATCCCTGTACCACTTCAATGGGCCTTATGCTTCCTATTTGAACCAATGCAGATGAATGAGGAAAGTTATGCTGCATTCACGCCATGTTGTAATTACCGACATGTCTGAAGATGACAACACGTTACATTATATCCTGAGCTGTTGAGAATGGAAATGTATTTGTTTCTATGGCATCACTATCAACACCTAAATGAACCTGCAGTAGTCAGGTGATACAGCAGTCGTGTGGTACAAAAAGCTCACAAGACAGACCTCTTAAGTTACAAGCTGTATCTCTACGAGGATGTGAACACTTCTTACAAGTTGAAATAATAATTGCAAACGCACCTTTATTTTGGGGCAAGACCAACCTGATTTTAAAGATTGGAGCATGAGAGTGATCAGTACAAATGACTTATCTGATGGCTTATGTTAGATGGTTGGTGGATTCCACTTATTTGTGAACTTGTCTGCACATCTTGACGCTAGAAGTGTTTCTAAATCCACAAATGCGTGTGGGGATCTACAAATAAATAGAAAGCAATTCACAAACGCAAAGAAAGCGATTCACAAATGAATGCCATGATGTGTTTGTGTCATAAAACACATTAGTATTCTTTATTATTATTTTTTGGAAATCTCTTTAATTATTTGTGAATTTTCTTCATTTTGTGAAACTCTTTACATTTATTTGTGAATCTCAATCAATTTATTTGGAGAATAAAGATGAATTAATATAAATATAAATAGAATTTAATGCAAAATTCTAACCCCTTATAACACAATCTTTATCTTAACTCTTTCCCTGCCAGTGTTTTTAAAAAAGTTGCCAGCCACCACCAGGGTTTTTGACGTTTTTCGCTAAAATTTAATGGCCCGCAGAATATTTTATTCTATGAATATATAAAGATATATCAAAATAAAGATCTGAGCCTCTTCTTTTAAACACACAAAAACTATGTTATTTTATCTTGTTTATTGCTACTTGAACAGAGGCGGGTTTTGTCAAAAACACAACATTCTGGACAAAAAGCTGAGAAAATGCATTTTTATCAAACAAATACATTTTCAAGCAGAATATCGGGAGACATGGATGGAGTGGTTCTGGCATGATTTTGACCACTTCATGTTTTGTTCTTTAAAGTGAACAAAAAGTGAACGTTTTGTATAAATTGTATCTTAATTTTAATAAATTTTTTTTCATTAACCAATTGCCTGGATTTAATAAATAAGAAGCAAATATAGCAGACAATATAATCATGACATGGAGGCGCCGGCGAGGCGCGGTCACCACATGAACCACATCACATCATAAATTAAATAAATTCTCGGCACGCTTGTCACCGAATCTACAAATGTACATCTTGCTTGTTGCACGCACACATGTCGAAATAACATTATTAATAATAATGAATCTTTAAGAATATTTGATTGAGTGCTGAACGTTGTGCTTGTTCAATGTAATAAAATTAAGCAACAGTGAGAAAAGCCATGTTCCCGCCTATTGGCCTGTGCAGCAGATTTTGCGGCGCGAAGGGCCAGGTCTGTAGCACTCCTCAAATTCGGCAAGCTGATAGCTTCTGGTCCTTCCTCATCCAGTTTTCGGAGAAGGTCGGCTTGGAAGATCTGCAGATCTTCACCACAGTGAAGCTAACGAAGCTTGCGGGCAAACCGGTGAGTTTTCACAGGCTGGAGAAGGCTCAGAGTCACCATGGCAATAGCTTGCAATGATGGCAGCCGCCTTCAGCGAGCGCGAGAGCTGCATGATCCTTAGCCAGGCAGGAAACGCAGATGAAATGTCGCTTCCCATCACTGAGTACGGCTCAGCATGAGCCACAGAACGAGGAATCTTTAAAAAGAAGCGGCTCTTTTAGATAGAGAGTGTGAGTCGCAGCAGCAAACACACACTTGGCAGAGTAAAAGGATAAACGCCAGAAAGCGTAGCAGACTGAAGGCGGCGAGATGAAGGCCAGTGGCTTCAGATGCAAAGGCTCATCCCGCAGAAAGCTTTTCTCAGACGGCGCGGCTTCCTTACTTAGGATCCAGCAATGCATGAGCTTCGCTGAAGAGATGAAAAATCAGATTATATCAGCCAATCAAGCTATGTTTATAAGCCCAGGCCACGCCTGCTTTGATGGGAGGTGACGTAGTAGGCGCAAAACGCCCCCCATCTGACGTCACCAAGGGCCTTTCTCGATAGGCTGCTGCAGTTGCCGCAGGACAGCCAATAGGCACGTGAGCCACCTTGCCTATGTATGCATGCTGCCGCAACGTGTTTTACATTAATTCAAAATTAAGGATAGTTTTTGGTTTCAAAATCTCGTGGAAAAGAGGTTTTTCCCTTGCAAAAGATATTACGCAGTACAAGAGAACCTCTCGTAAGACAGAATGATCTCATGAAATGACGTATGTATGACACGCTAATTCGTATTTCCATTTTTGGCGTGCTATCAATGCGCATAATCGCTTTTCAGCGTGTTTATGAACACTGTTGACTTAACAATACATTACTGTATATATAAATATAGGACCTATCCCAACCCCGTCCCTAAACCTACCCGTCAGTGGGGTTAATAGCATTCACGAGTCTTCCTCTACCATCCTAGAATAAAAAATATCACTCCCCAGATGTAGATCTACATTTTACAAGCTGTAGATCTAGTTTCACTCGGACATTTAATGGCGTGTAGGCTACATACTGTACACGCGGAATAACTCGGACATTTAACAGCGTAGACATACGCGCATACACGCGGATAACTGAAAATGCGTATAGATAACATGCCACTTGACTTGAAAGTGGTGTGTATGTTTACGCAAAAGTCATGATGTCATGCAACCAACCCAGATAGCACATCTTCAAAATGTCTTGTACATACAGCACACTGTCTGGAAAGCATCTTCTGTGTACAACCATTCTTCAATTGTCCATACATTCTAAATCATAAAGATGTTAAAGACATTTTCTAAATGTCTATTTGACATCTTACAGGAAAATCTTAGTTACATATTGCCAGTGAGCAAACACAAAAAAATACATCTTGCAGACATTGAATATGTCTGCGTGTACTGTAGCCTAGATTATTATTATTATTAGACTTTATTGTCCACCTTAGTGGAAATTTGTCTTCGACTTCTCAGAACAAAAATACATCAGTGACACCACATTTAAATTTGCATTACAAAACACAATTTAGAGTACAGTACTACCACCATCAACATGCAACAACAGAAAAATGGAAAGCAGCGCAGCAGATTATAAAAAAGGTAGTTTCCAACCTACTATAACACATTCTCAAAAACG
This sequence comes from Pimephales promelas, assembly GCF_016745375.1. The sequence goes on from NW_024121100.1 coordinate 13,832,730, forward strand.
ATTTCAGTTTGAATTAAGTTCATGTATGGCATGGGGAATAAAAGATCTCTTATAGATGTTCCGGCTCGCCCTTGGGACCCTAAATCTACGGCCAGATGCTATCAACAAGTGTGAACACATCCTTAAATGAGTTGTCACATTTGGTCCTTTTTAGGGGTCTTTTTGCCAATATGTGAGCACTCCAAACGATCTGGACTGAACCAACCCAAGAGCATCTTGGGAGGTGGTCTGACTACATTTCGCTAAAACGTACATTGTGGACACAAATTGCTCTGGGCTCACTCGATTTATAAATTTGTGAACTGCAATTTATTTGGTCATCAGATCCTTCTACAAATCAGTTAGGCCATTCATCATGGCTGATTCTTCTGGCAGATCTCTATACAAATTATTATTTCGGTACATTCACTCTAACCGTATCTGCTTCAAACATCCTATTGTAGCCTATAGTCCTTCCAATAATTCCCATTGGGAATTTCACAACATAAACACACCAAACTTTCTCATTTAAAATTGTGCCATTTCAAAGAACATTTTTATTTTGAACAGTTATGCAATTCTTAGTCATTTCAATGGGTTGAACCAGCACTTGTGTAATTATTGCTCAGGATGATCCAAAGTCCAGTAAATTCACTGGGGAGCTGATAGAGACACAGACAACTCGCCGGTCGTGCATCTCATTGTCAAGATGGTCATGTTTGGCGGTGCGTATACCTTTGGGTTCGTGGCCGCAACAGTATGCGTTATTCTCTTGACATACATCACTTACCAGCTGCTGAAAAACTACCTGCACAACTGGAAAGAGCTGAAGCCCATCCCGAGCATTGGAAACACATATCCATTCATTGGGAACGCGCTACAGTTTAAATCAAATGCGGGAGGTAAGAAGAGCTTTATATAGGTCCATTTCCCTTTCCCCTAAAATCTTCAGGCCGTCCGACTTTAAATACAATAGTCTTTCAATTAATATGGCATAAAGCTGCACTGATGAGAATTACACAGTGGCCAATTAGGAAAAAAAAAAGTTTTCAAGGAATTATAGCAGTGCATTATAATCATACTTTTATAATTTACTGTAAAATATTTTCATGTATAAATTTTATTTTTATTGATCAGGTTATAGCAGATTAAAAAATCAACTTCATTCGGTGTCAGTTCTGGCAGGTCATGTGTTTGTTGCAAATGAATCAGCCAGATTTTCCCAGTTCAAAAATATTTCTGAGAAATTACAAATGAGAGCTTTTATTTTCTCAAAATGTTTTTTTTTTAAATTAGAAACTTTTTCCAAAATCTGATTCTCAATACTATAAAAGGGAAGACGTAAAAGAAATCGTGATCAGTTAAAAACACTAAAATATACAATTTACCTTGGCATATTTTAAGCCTGGGACTAGGTGTCTCAATAGTAAATATTTTTCATAAGTGATTGTGAAATAATTTTACTTAAAGTTACACACTTGAAATATATACTGTACTTGTCACCTTACCAATGTGACTACTACCCCCAGTCTCTATTCAATTAAACATAAAAAATCCATGTTACTGTCAACAAGAACAATTAAAATAACCCTTCAAATGCATAAAAATAAAAAAGATAAAAACTTTCTTTCAGATTTCTTTTGTCAGTTGGTTGGCTACACAAATGAATTCCGGAATTCCCCTCTGCTTAAAGTATGGATTGGACCTGTCCCATTTCTACTCTTATACCATGCTGAGACTATCGAGGTACTGTAATTGTCCACTTGCATGTAGACAGAAATACTCACCTTTGACCAGGGTTTCTGGCCTATCAGTATAATATCAGTAAATTTCACAATATGAGCAAATGTTTGAAGATGAAGATAACCTGGGTTTGTGAACTTATCTGACAGCATGACAAAGTTGATAAGTACAACTACAAAGATAATACATATATACATAAAATGTTTAAGATTAGAAGAGAACATTAAAAAGATAATTTTATATGGAGTTTTAAAGTCCAATGAAAAGTAAAAAGAAGTGCAAGTTTCACTGTGTACAAAAGACTCAAATCAGCAACAAGATGCCTCACACTTGTGAAAAAAGACAAGATTTTGAAATTAGTGTTATGACGCAGTCTTTATGAAACCTGTCAAATTTTGTTTAGTTTTACAATTGTCAGTTTTACAAGTCCTCACTTCTGTTTTAAATGTTGCTCTTGGCAAATCCTAACACATAATACAGACAGTGCTGAACAACCCTGTTCACATGGACAAGGCCTACGCATACCAATTTCTGCACCCCTGGCTGGGAACAGGACTACTCACCAGGTAAACTGTTGACTAACTCACTCTTAATAAAAGCGTAAACATGTTAGGATTATCCCTTTGCAAATAATGATCAAATTATCCATTAAGTGAATAATATCCACACTGATATAAAGGATATCTGTCTTAAATTCCCTTCTATTTTCCTTTCTATTAGTACTGGGGATAAGTGGAGACGCAGACGTAAGATGCTAACTCCAACATTTCATTTCTCTATACTAACTGAGTTCCTTGAGGTGATGAATGAGCAAGCGGAGGTGCTCATAGAGAAACTAGAGAAGCAAGCTGGAAAGGGGCCTTTCAACTGCTTTAACCACATCACTCTCTGTGCCCTTGACATCATCTGTGGTTTGTGTGATTTTCTGAATACACTTTAACCATAACCTGTTAACCGATACTCCTCTTTTTGAGCATAGATCTGATCTTAAATTGTTGTAATTCATGGTTGGCCTATATGTTTTTGAGTCTGTTTGAGCCTGCTAAAAGGTTATAAATGACAGTTTTCATGGTAATGCAATGTCCAATTTCAAGTTATGAATTACAGCTAAGGTTTCAAATTATATTTATGATAATTACTCTTATATGTGATAGTCAATAAAAATGGCCACCAAGTGTCAAGCTACCTGGACACTGACCGTTAACAGGCTAGGTACTGATAGTCTGATATGTATGCTTCAGGGTATAGATAATTCATACATTTTGGACTGATGTTAAAGGTACACGGTTTTGTGTGTTAATGGTGGTTTTAGTGATAATGACAATAGAAAGTACTTTGAGGATGTGGAGCAAATGTCAAACTTAAAAACAGATCTGGTTTGCATTTCAGAGACTGCTATGGGGAAGAAGATCTATGCACAGAGCAACTATGACTCGGAGTATGTGCGCAGTGTGTACAGGTACGTGTTTTTTTTTACATTAGTGTTAATATGGCAGGGGTATTTAGGGTGGTGGCTATTACGTAGATAGATTGGACTGTACATCTGAGTACAAATCAATACTGGTTTGTATCTGTGCAAATGACTGTGTGTATTTATCTGGGTTGGCCAGTTAGTTTTTATTCCTTGTCAGGTTTTTTTTTTATTTTTACAGTTTTTCTCCATTGGTTTGGCTCATTTCTTGAAACAGAAATTACATTCTCAAAACTCTAAGATCATTTGGCAAAACAGTCTTACGGTTCAGCACAACACTATAGCTCGCTTGCAAAAGCTCATATCTACACACAAGCCGCCGACTTACTCGTCTATTGCAGCCAGTTTGGCTGGTGGTAATGTTGCCTGCCCGCATACCGCCTCCCATGGCCGAAACTGGTATTACGACACCTGCCGGGCCGGGGCTAGTAATTTAGCATGCTAATTCAGGTTAATATCTCGGCAGCACTATAACTTGTCATTTTTTTAATGACATCATCAACCTTATTTCTTCTCATTCTTTTGATGCGTGTAGCTCATTCTTGGGATATTTTAACCTAAATTTTTACAGATGGCACCTTTAAAGGCGATTTTCTCAATACACTCAAAAAAAAAAATGTTGGCTTTAATTAACTTTTTTATGTCTACAGGTTCCATGACTTAACTTTTTTTATATCAAAAGGTTGCCCATAACTGGGTTACGTTAAACAAACATCATTTGTTCATATAACTTCAACACATTAATTAACTTTTTTATGTCATCAGGTTCTGATATTTTGGCTTTAAACAACTTTTTTTATGTCAACAGGCTGCACATACAGTAACTGGGTAATGTTGAAGTAGTGTTCAAGTTAATGAAATAAGTGAATAATTGAGTGATGTTGGAGCATTATTGAAGACACCTGATGTTAACAAGCAGTATCGCTGAAGGTGGAAACCGGAATTTTGAGTAACCATTATGGTGATCAGTGTTTGTTTTAGTTGGGCTCTTGACCCTCACATTATTAACTTTAAATTTTGTTTGGCTGCTTTATCTGAGTTATAACAGCCAGATGAACACAAAGAAACGGTGATCTGATGGTTTTGGTTGTGTTTTAACATAGTCATTATATCATAATCATTTGACCTGAATCACTGAACTCATATAGGCCTGAACCCTATTTCTGAGTTAAGTTTACCTTATGGATTAAAGCATCACTGCCATTGTAGTGAAATCCAAATGATAAAATCAATAAAAAAAGAAACTTCTTAAAAAATAGTTTATGTGGACATTAAGAACATCATACAAAGACTTCAAGAATCAGTCTGTGAATCTCAACAATGGTGACAAAGATAAAGCATGTTGCAGTGCATTCTGGGCTTCACCAATCAAAACTCATTAATGGTTCCCATCATGCATTGCTGCATGAAAAAATAATGAGATTTTGTTCAGAGGTGATCTGTTTGTCACCATAGCTGAGATTCATACAGTAATTCTTGATGTCTGTCTCTGCATACAATGTTTTTTCTTTAAATGTTTCTTTTTTATTGATTTGAACATTTGGATTTCATTGAAAATGCTAAAAATGGTATGCTCCACATTAATGACAGTACCGCTATAATCCATAAGGTAAATTTAACTCAGAAATTGGGTTCTAAACAAGATCAAATGATTGTGAAATAATAATTATGTTAAAAACAATCAGCACCATCAGATCACCTTTTTATTTGTTCATCTGGCTGTTATAACTCAGATACAGCAGCCAAACAAAAACTAAAGTTAATGACGTGAGGGTCAAGAGCCCAACTAAAAGCCCAACTAAAACAAATACTGAATGGTGACCTAAAATGACGGTTTTCTCCTTCAATGATTCTGCTTGGTAACATCAGGTGTCTTCAATAATGCTCAATCATCACTCAATTATTTACTTAATTATTTCATTAACTTTAACACTGCTTCAGAGTTCATTTAACACTCAGCTCAGAGTTTAATTGGGTCGCTTAACATTACTTGTATTATGTTTGTTTAACATAACCCAGTTATGTGGAACCTGTCTACTTAAAAAAAAAATTGAATTCAACAGATCTTTTTTTGAGTGTATTTATATATATATATTTTTTTTTTTGCACCGTCAAATAGTTGTATTATCCTGAAAAAAAAAAAAAAATACATTAATGGAAAGCTTCTTTATTCAGCTTTCAGATGATGTATATATCCTATATATACACTTTTTTTTTTAATTGACTCTTATTGATAATTGTGAAAACATCATCACCGTCTCTGAAAAGGGTCAATTACTTGCAAGTACCTTTTTTCTCTTTGGTACAGAATGAGTGACATCATTACTAGGCGCCAGAGGATGCCCTGGTACTGGCCTGATTTTGTGTATAACTATTTTGGCGAAGGCAGAGAACACAACCGTAGTCTGAAGGTCCTTCACTCCTTCACAGAGAGTGTAAGTGCCTATGGTATCCGTCCACATTCAATCTAGATCCAATCTAGTCAAGGCTGCATTCTGATCACCTGTTTTTTTTTTTTTTTGTTTGTTTGTTTTTTCCTGACACAGGTGATTTATGAAAGGGCAGACTACATCACCTACATTGAGTCCGATAGCGAATCAGATCAGGGCATGAAGAAAAGACGGGCTTTTTTAGACATGCTGTTGAAAACAACCGATGAGGATGGGAAAAAGTTAACTCACAAAGATATCCAGGAGGAAGTGGACACCTTTATGTTTGAGGCAGGAACTGTTACAATAACTTCATGTTAGAGTGCTGTTATATCCTTGTAGCTTTATTTCAATTACCAATTTTGCAACATTTTTGCAGGGTCATGACACTACAGCGGCTGCCATGAACTGGGCCATACACTTGTTAGGTTCCCATCCTGAAATCCAAAGAAAGGCCCAACAAGAACTATTTGAGGTTTTTGGTGTGTTAAGCGCATTTGTGGTTCATATTATGCAGTTAAACACCCAGCATAGTTGAAACATTGTTGTGAGCTAAAAGAGCCTGAAACTAATTTTAATCATTTTTGCAATGTGTGTGTCAGGCGAGTCTGAGAGGCCTGTTAACACAGAGGATCTGAAGAAACTGCGTTATCTGGAGTGTGTGATAAAGGAGTCTCTGCGTCTCTTCCCCTCTGTTCCATTTTTTGCCCGAACCATCTGCGAGGATACGAAGATAAGTGAGTTCCTTTTATTAGTCTTCTCTTCATATTCATTTAATTTTTAAGTCATGCATGCATTGAGCAATGAGGAATTTCACTCTTAACTGGGACGTTTGCCATTATATTTTTAAAACAATAATATCTTAGTAAAAATCTTAAGTGATATTGACAAACTATATATCATTTGAAAGGTTACAATCTCTAGTTTAGCTGTAATTTATCAATTTGCAACAAGAATATTTTCCTAAGGCGTGTTCAGACCTTTATTTTGAAAGAGCAATGCACATGAAAAATCATGAAAAAAATGGTAGAAACCTCAGTTTGTTTTCATGCCAAGAGTGCGAAAGATAGCATCCATTCAATTATTTTAGAAAAAAATTCTGAAAATGTTTTAAATATCAAGAAAAAAAAAATTCATAATTTGTTATGTCGCAGTGAGCTATAACGCACATGCGTGTTTCTTTGTATGTTTCTTAGAGGTTGAATTCATATCAAAATCCACCAAACTACTCATACTACTTCTGAATAGGATCTCTACTTCACAAATTGTGAGAAAATTGTGGAAATAATGATTCAGATCACTCAAAACACATGGAAATTAAAGGCGGGCATACACTGTGCGATGTCTGTGCGATTTCAGCAAGGTACCTACTCACACTGAACGAGTAAATCGCATGCGATGCAAAGCCAAAGTTCAGGATTTATGTGCTCACACTGTACGGTCCGATCGTCGAGCTGCGACTTCACTGCTCACACTATACGTGTAATATCTGCGATAACCCCCTGGATTGCGCCTATTTACGTGTATGTATCCAGAGATATTGTCAAAACAAGCATCTGCAATCAGTATCCAGATGATTTAGTATTTTCAATTTATGCATTTAATTATTATTATTATTATTATTATATTATCATTATTAGGGGAGGCCTATAGGCTAATTTTACTATTAAATTGATCCGCTATTTGCCACGCAATATTTTCACAGCACATAACCAACGTGCTGTGAGGAATATTAATCTTACTCCTCATTAAAAATTGTCTAAAACATTTAGGTCGATTACAATGAATTATATACATATAAAATAACTATTAACAGTCTATAATATGTCCGAACATTGCCATTATTAATCATCAATGAAAATTAAAAACAGGTTTATTTCAAAAACATTGTTTGACAAAACAATAAAAGAGGTGTTACATATCAGGTGGCTTGAAGACGGTGGGTAATATTATCCATTTTGCAACACGAACTGGAGGTTAAGCAACAGTAATTTGTAGCTCGTTTTTATTTTAATTTTATTTTTGCTGCAGATGAAATGGTTAAACTTCTGTTTTCGCGCAGGCGCAGTGAGGGAAAAAACACTGAGTTTAGGGCAATCGGTTCGTAGCTTTGCTTCAACTGTGCGATATAGTCACGAGGAGCGACCAAAATTTCTGACATGCCAGAAATTCATCCGACCATCCGATTGTCGATCGTGAGAGGTTAATCGCCTCTCGTTTCTCCCTGTACACTGCACGAACACTGCACGACAAACGACGCACGACAAAGCTGAAAATCGGTCCGACAAGAAAATGAGTCGCACGAGTCAGAATTCGGCTCAAAATCGGACGAAAATCGCACAGTGTATGCCCGCCTTAAGGCGTACTTATATGGGCAGTAATGGAGTCTGGTTGCGACATAGTGAAAAAGTTTGGTACTGCGCCTAACCAGAAGAGGGTCTAACCAGAAGTGCAAAAATGCAGAAGAGTGCAATGTGAACAGTATAGGTCAAACAGGCTGTGCAGTATAAACAGTATATGACATAACAGTGTTTGTCCGAATGTTTATTTTTAAACCACAACCTTCTAAACATCTTCAATGTGTGCTTCTTTTACCAATATATTTAACAATATCTTTTGCATTTCTAATCCAAAAAGTGTCAAACATGGCACTGCACTTACTAGTGCCCGTAGCAAGACACTTGTCAAGTTTGAAATCCATCAGACTCACGGTTCGAGAGATATGCAGATAACAAGCAGACACACAGACCGACGGTCATTCCTAATTTATATATATATATATATATATATATATATTTTAAAATAATGACAATCTCTTGGTGAGCTAGTCCTTCCTATTCTGAGAAATTATAAAGATGGACATCTGACATGATTTGTGTGTGTGTGTGTGTGTCATATGCCTTCTGTAGATGGCTATAAAGTCCCTAAAGGCACAAATGCCATCGTCATAACTTATGCCCTTCACCGTGACCCACGTTTCTTCCCTGACCCTGAAGAGTTCCGTCCTGAGCGCTTTCTGCCAGAGAATTGTGTCGGTCGACATCCTTATTCCTACATTCCTTTCTCTGCCGGTCTTCGCAACTGCATCGGTGAGACCTACCAGCCCGTTCTCATCCTTTAACGTCATATAGAACGCTATATGCAAAAACGGCGCTATACTACGCACATGGCACCCTTTATCGTTAATATAACACGCGAACCCAAGACGTTATAAATCCTTTAGCGTGAATATGACACGCACACCCTACCCCACACCTAAACTTAGCCCTCACAGCACGTGTTATATTAACGATAACGGGTGCCATGTGCGTAGTATAGCGCCGTTTTGTCATATAGCGTTCTATATGACGCTAAAGGATGAGAATGCGTTGGACCTACACACAAACATCATACTTTTCATTGATTTGTTATTCTAGCTTCCAACATTTTTTTATGTTTATGTGTATTCAGGTCAGCGGTTTGCTATAATGGAGGAGAAGGTTATATTGGCCTATATTCTGCGCTACTTTAACATAGTGGCATGTCAGAAGAGGGAGGAACTCCGGCCACTGGGTGAACTGGTGCTGCGACCAGAGCAAGGCATCTGGATCACATTGGAGCGCAGAAAACGCTAAAACATATAGCTAAACAGTGACATGAGAGTCAAATGTATGTGAGTGTATGATTCAAACCTAAATGTAACCATAAAACCCAACCCCAACCCTTGGACCTGACTATTATTGTTCTATACATTTTTATATAAGATTTTGCCATCTTGTGCAAATTATTGTCAGAAAAGTCTGTTGACACAATTACAACACTCACATAGACATGTTGATTTTTAGCAGTGAAACTGTTCTGTAACTGAAAGTACTATGAAATTTATAAACAACAATGACAAAGATTACAATTCTAACTATTTTTGAGTCTTGTAATAACTAAATATGTAGAAATATTATGAGAACTAATTATTAAAAATGAAACTACTATTAAAGCACCTTTAGTGTCTCGTTTTCATTTTCAGCTTTGGGGTCTCAGGCAAAATTTGGTAGCCTTTTGCATTTATAGCTGTAAGGATAATCAACACAAATAATTACTCAAACACACGCCATATGACACATGCAACATAAGGATAAAGAATGTTAGATTCCCATGTATACATGAATACTCATACCTCATATATACTGTAGGTCGGTGAAGTCAGCGTGAAAAAGTTTGGAATTATGGGACAGCTTCAGAATAAATGATGGAGACGGTAATGACTTGTGTTGAAAAAGATCAATGGTTTTTATACGTAAAAGTCATTAGGGAGAGACAAGAGTTTGGGAATTAATGTCACGAGCAAGCATGGTTGAACTTCCCAGCCAGCACCAGACGTCATTTGGACGTTGTTTATTTTCTTTTTGTGCTAAATCAAGTTGGCTCGTCAATAAATGAGTTATAAGCACATACATTCACCAAACCATAAATATCAACATGATTTGGCATGGCAGAAATCAAGCAAAAAGCACTCACTGGTGGTTTATATCTCATTGAAAACACTTGTGCTCTAAATTAGTATGCTACACCTGAGCATTTGTTATTAACAATCACTACATTTAAATATGCCTATAATGCATCTATTAAAACATTAAACACCACAGTAGTATAAAAGCCATGCACCCCAATAAACAACAGCATATAAATAGCATATTAATAACTGCTTATTATTACGAACCCAGCAAACACAAAAACGTTTTAAAAAATGCTTTTTTCAAGTTATGAAAAGGTTGTGATACCGTTTTTATCCATCATATTTAATACGAGAGATGTCGGGGGGGGGGGGGGGGTTACGTTATAAATAATTTTTTTACAACATTACATAAAGTCATAAAAACATTGTTTTTTTAATGCTGTTAATTCGACATTCTTAAAACGTAAATATCACGTCTAACTTTCTGGACGTCGTCCTGGTTATAACACATTTACTCGAAATCACCAAAACGAAGTTTCCAGGTTGTGCTTTGGATGTAAATTATCTTCAAGTGTTTCTCACACTCTGCATATGTTCTACATTGGTCTTTTGTGATTCCATTGAGAAGCATAATTGACCCATTAAAAACTTTGAAACGTCACTGGAAAAAAAAAAGCCTTTCCACCTGTTTCCGGGGGGCGCTACTGTAAAAAATAAAGCGGGTGCAACTTCCAGTCAGGTTTCTTTAGAAATAAATAATGGACAAATGGGGTCTTCAAACGCCTCAGATGTAAAGTTATTCGCTGTCAAAGTGACGCCAAAATGAATGGGAGTCAATGGAAATACTAACGCAAGTGAAGTTCTGCTAGAAGATGGCAGCTCCCACGAGGCTTCAACTTCTGGTCGGTGGATTACCCCCTTGGCTCCAGTTCAGTTTTTTCAGCGCGCGCACCCATTAAAACATATAGAAGTCACGCATTTACATACATTTAGAACTGATGGAGTTAATTATTTGATAAAATAGAGAAAATATTAGATAAATGTAAATAAATGTAGAAAAAATATTTTCTCTTAATTAACATAGTTCTTTTATTGCATATTGGGACCGTGTGAGGAGTAAAGTTATGTTTGTATATGAGTTTCCAGTATTGGAGAACCTGTTGATGGAAAGTTGAAAGCGTATCAGTAGTTTGGAAATGTTGAAGTCACATCTCAACAAGAAATGTATGCCACTAAACATTTTGAAGATTTTGAAGGGGAAATCAAACCAGAAATGATCACCTTTTACAAAATTTTCTAACCATTCTAATTTGATGGTACCATACAATGGATCAAAGCCAATGGCATTTAACACCTCTTCTTTGGCAGGTTTCACTGTATCGCTTCTATTTTGATATTTATTTTTCCATAAAACAATTGAAATTATCTTGATTGATCTTCTTAATTAATTTGTTGGGTATATCCAATGAGGCTGGGAAGGTAAGTCTTGAAGCTTTGCATTTTAGTAAATAAAAAGCATTCAAAAACAGATACGTCTCTTTGTAGCCAACTGTTAAGAATAGTTATTTTTTTTCTGAATGATATTTTCGATGTTGTATGTCAACAGGTCTAACACCAATCTAATTGTTATGTACGGATCTGTCTTGGAGAAAACCAGATTGAGTATCACTTATAACATCAGCCAGACCATTCCTCAACCTGTCAGCATTCACATGAGAAAACATTAGCTATATAGTAGCTTATAAACAGTAGCTTATAGTCAGTGTTCAATAAGGTGATAAGGCAAATATTATTTATCTTTTGTCTTTGCCTTGTTTGGGAATGAGACTTATTATCCCCTGTTTCATTGTGTAAGTGTCCTATTGCTCAAATTGGATGTCAGGCCATCTTGTCCTGGTGCTGTCCCTACTGCTATTCTCTTCATCTAATTCTGCCATTCTCATCTCAGTCACATTTCTTTAAGGGCTAATTCTATTTTGGGGATATGCGGCCTCAAACCACCAAGGAAAATATCTGAGTCATATCTTGAATATTCAGAGCTATAGAGTTTGGAGTAAAATGTATAATTTTTTTTCAGATATTAGTTTATGATCTGTGCACTCTGTATCATTAATCATTAATGAATTAATTATCTTGTTCTCCTGTCTCCTTTTCTATAATCCACTAAAATTAGACGTGTTTTTCTCCCCTTCCTCTATCCATTTAGCCCGAGACCTTACATAAGCCCCTTGAGCTTTTTTTTTTAAGAAATAAGTGATCTAGTTTTTCTTGAAGGTTAATGAAAGTGCTTTTATCAGCATTTGACATTAGAGTTTTATCACAGTACCTATTAATGTCCTGTATAGGATCTCATATTGCTTTTGTTTGCTATGTTTGGATTTACTGCAATGTATCGGAAACTCCATTGCCTTAAACTAAAAGTACTTCCATCTACTACTATAATTGCCAACATGTATATCATTTTTTTATTTTCTCTATCAAATTCCTAATAGTTGTATTATATTCTTCATCTTTAAGAAGGGCAGCATATACATTTCCAGTAATCTTTTTTTGTTGTTTTTTTGTTCATATCATCTGGAATTAATTCAAGATTTATCACAGTGATCAGTTAAAGGTGCACTATTAATCAACACATTTGAGACATTGCTAGAAATTCCAGTGTTGTCAACCATCCATTCTGGATTTACTACTACCTTTGGGTTTGACCCATGAGAATTGAATGACCTCTGGGTTCCTTTCCTTCTAAATGTCTAAAAAATTGTTTGAATTGAGGAAATCACATAGAATAGCATTCCTGTGGTTTGTATTGCATTTAGAAGGATATCTATTCTGCCATTCATCAGGCGTCAGATTTAAATCACCACCAATCAAAATAAGTTTAATATGATATATTTCCTTATATTCAGTGACTACATTCTTCACTTCTGATAACAGCATTTTGTTATGATTACTATTAAAGCCATAAATGTTCACCAAAATATTAAAAATCCCTTCAATATTTAACACAACAGCAAGCCAGTGACCAAATCCATCAGCTTTAAAAGTGATTACTTTCCCTGGACATTTATTGAAGCAGATGGCTTCATCGCCAGTTCGATTGGACCCATGACTGAATATAATATTTTCCCCCATTGGTTTGACCAGAAGGTGGCATCAGTGTCACAGGAGTGAGTCTCTTGTAAGGAAGTACAGAGGGCATTTTGTCCCTCACAAAATAAAAATATTGAAAAGTTCAAAAAACAAAAAAAATAAATAAAAAAAATACTGCTTTCCTCTTCACTGAATAACGAATGCCTCTTGTGTTCAAAGAACTTAACAATAAACTCGTCTTTATCATAGAAAAAAAAAGAAAAAGAAAAAATAGAAACCTGCTGTAACAATAAAGCAGTAACAATAGCCACCAAAGGAAACAAACAATATATATATATATATATATATATAATATAGCTCAACTTTAGTAAATATCTCTTTTTAGTTTAGAAATGCATCTAATGCGTAATCCTCTAACATTCAAACAAATAGTGTAACGTTACCCTGCCTTTAAATGATCATTTTCGAGTCTTTCCATGCCTATGATGAATTTTCTTTTTTTTTTTCATTCTCTGGCATATGTGACGACTGTTTAAACAGCCAAAACGTCCCCTGTAACATACCTTCTCATCCCAGCTTTTCTTGCTTGCAGAATTTGCGGCCAGAGTTTTCCTCTTTCCAGCATGTTGTCCTTCGTCAAATCCTCGGCGAACCGGATCCCTGCAGCCTCACAGACCTGCGATTTTCTAGTCTTTCTTGTTATCTTCATTCCTCCCCAGGCGGTGTACAGTGTCCACGTATTCCTCCAATTTCTGGGACCATTCTGCTGCGATCTCCCCCAGCAGTCATATCACCTCTTGCCTGATGTTTTCATCCAATGTTACTTTCTCTTTGATTCCCTTTATTCTCAAATTCCAGCGTCGCCGGTATCTGTCTTGCTCCTTTAATCTTTCTGTGAATTCGTCAACTTCTTTCCGTAAAACACTTGGGTTTCCAAAGTAAAAACATTATTGCATTCCTTGACCCTTTCAGCATTAAATTCAATTGATTTCGTATGATTAGCAATCATCACAGTGTTTTGAGTTAGTTTAACGTCAAGTTCCACCATCTTTTGGTCTTGACCACTGTATCAAACCTGGAGTGAAGTGCTTGAATTGCTTCTAAAACCTCCACCGCTCAAAGAAATCGCTTTTAGAAAATTCAAATTGAGGAACTTCGCCAGATGCATTGATTTCCTCCAACCATTCAATCCGCCATCTTGCCAGACTCCTTTTTTCACAAGAGAGAACCTAAAATCCTTTTTCTCCCAGTTGACATGACAAGACATTACCGTCATTTTCAGAAATCTCCACTTTTGGCTGGAGTTTTTAGAAATAATTGTTTTCTGTAATAAAAAACAAGGTTTTCGTGTAACCTTGTCATGTAAGTCCTTTTGTGAGCGTGCCAAATTCAAAGAAGGAAATTCAATAACACACAGCCCGATTTATCACATGGACTGCTTATGTGCATTTTGTTTTTTGAGATGTTGGTATTCAGAAGCCTCAAGTTTATATCTGAGGTGTCCAAAGACTCCATTTGTCCTTTATTTATTTCTAAAGGCTCCATTACTTTGTATCTTATGTTATGGTCCCGTAGAAGCCGTTTTTGTAAAAATAAGCAAACGATTGCGTCATAACCACTGGACTCTCTGTTGCACAGTAGAGAAGTTACCATATAGACAGAAGGAGAATCTTGTAGGCAATCTTTTACAGTCTATAAAGCAATCTGGTGGACATGGAGGCATAAAGTCAAGGCAGAAGCCCATAAATAGAAAGTCCATAAATGGAAGGGGACAAAATATTTCAACAGATTCGTTTCAGATTTCAATTCAGATTTGTCTTGGCTTAGCTACTAGAAGGTCAGAACGGTTGCTCATGTCACATACGTCATGAAGCTCAGTTTGAGCCTGCGCAGTATGCTTGGCTATCAGAAAGTGAGTGCTTCAATTTTCTTGTTGAAATCAAGGAGGTCGCTGTGTCCATTTTTTTCACTGTCTATGCTTATCCCGGGACAAGAACAAGTTTGGAGCGACAAAATTTTTTTCTTTTTTTTGTGGTAAGTTATTCATTTCATATTCTTCCTACAAAGCAGTATTACTTTTTTATTTTCGAAGAGCCATTTTGAGAGCCAACACACTGGTCAAAGTCAACAAGTAACGTTAGGCCTCCTACAGTTTTTTTTTCTTCTTTTTTTATCATATACTGTACATGAAACATTTCTTTTTGAAAAAGTTTTAAAATATATTTTGATATTTTTTTACATCATATATAGAAACAAGATACACATTTAAATTCAGATCTATATTATATTATAGTTATATTATTATTTATATTATAGTTATAGTTGTTTAAATATAGTTAACATATGTAGTATTATATATATATATATATATATATATATAAACACACTTATAAATATACACTTTTGTTTTTATTACTTCTTTTTCAAATGAATTATGTATGTTTTATCTAAAATTTTCCATAGGCCCCTCCTTTAATTGCAGACCCACGGCTGAGCATACCAGCACCTTGAGGTAAAGTACACATTGTGTAAGGAATTAAATCAGTTTTAAGCATTTATTTTCACTTTAAGTAAATGCATTGGCAAAGAGCTAACAGATTCTATTGTTCAGATCGCTGAAATCAACCCGGTCTCATCCCAAATCGTCATATAACTGACGTTTTGGGACGTCTTTTGACCATACGTCAATATTCGCCTTTTTAGGGCCCCCTTAAACGTCGGTAGATGAGGTTATGGGATCCTAACTCTACCCCATACCTAAACTTAACCCTAAACCTAACCCGTCACCTAACTGACGTTAAAGGTAAAGCGTCAGTTGTATGACGGCCCGGGATCGCCATCTACCGACGTTTAAGGGGGCCCTAAAAAGGCGGATATTGACGTATGGTCAAAATACGTCCCAAAACGTCAGTTATATGACGATTTGGGATGAGACTGTGTTACTGAAATGAACTGATTAGGGTACTATTTTATTTTTGACAATGGAGAAGAATAGCGCTGCTGTTCTCATCGATTGCCCACTCTAATTATCTCTTCATTATCTCCCCTGTCAGTTCTGCTGTCAAAAGTTTTGCTGCACGTTATCACAAAGAAACAAGTCCTCTTACTATCTATCAACAAAAAAACGTGGACTGTGATGCACAGCACGTGCATTCTGTCCTATTTTCGGCAACGTTAATTGTTACAGAACCCAAGTAAAACTCTAATGACTTCATCCTCTCTTCAGACATCATCCATCAACTCTCTCTCTGTCCTCATTCTTCTGATCTCTTTCTTCTTTTTTTCTCATCAGTGTAATTATCTCTTTTTACTCTTTTTTTTTTCTCATCAGTGTAGTGTCTCATTTTACCCAACCAACAGGGTCCCACACGACCTCTGGTCAGTGAGCACATGTTTTCGGCGCTAATCAACACCCTGCCTGATGACCACCAACTTCCTCTAATGGCAGAACCCTTAACTTCAGACGAGACAGATTAGGCTTTAAAAAAAATAGGCACTATGTGTTTGGGTACACTACATAGCAGCCATGGGCCATATAGTGGTCAGCTCTAGCTGCATTTGTTAAAAGGCACAGGGCTCCATTTCTTCCTTATTATTTATCTCCTCATTATTTAGCTTCTGCTGTTTGCTTTCTGTTTGTGCTCAAATGATCTGGTAGTTGTGAGCAGATTCAATATAGTGTCCATCTGGGGTGCAGTTCATTAAAACGTTCCCTTCATTCTCTGGCTTTTGTGTTCTCCTCTATAATCCTCTCATTCACTATACTGCTTTATTTTGACAGAAAAGCCATTGTCACTGTGCTTTTACCCACAACACTGATGTACTATGTGACCTCTTCCATCTTCCATCTTAGAGTAGAAATGAAAACAAGGCTAAAATAAGAGTCTTTTGTGGAGGAAAATAGATTCAAGCTTTACATTTCATCCCTGCCTGGAACAGCAAAATTGTTTTTATTATAGCACCCATAATGTGACTAACAGTTGTAATAATGTAGCGTATCTGGGCCACGCCTGGGATAATCATGCATTCAAACACTAATAATTCATACTTAAATAGTATTTATAAAAACAGGAAAGTTAATTTTCATGGCCAGAGAATAACTTCTCTTGAACATCTATAACTTTCATGAGGTTTGATGAAGGTCGGACAATTAGTTTTGCTTGACAAAGCAGATTATTCGATAATAAATTGACCCATGTGTGTGGGTTGAAGAAGACAGATAAGGCAAAAGCTCCAATAGAAATAGTTTTGCCCAAAATCAAACAATAAACAGGTACAGGCTGGCTGGTTACACCACACTCTAACATATACACCATGTAACATTGACGAGAACCAACCAAGACAGACTGAACAGAGAGAACTAAATACAGATACAAACGAACACTAACGAGGTGAGGACAGGTGACACAGATGAAGATAACGATGAACAGGTGGATGATTGAGGGGTGAGTACAGGTGTGGACAAGAGGATCCTGGGAAGTGTAGTGAAGACAGGTGCGTTCCATTCGACACAGTGGGTGCTTCTCAATATCCCTCCTCGTCTCCTCGCTCCTCCGTCCTCCCTCCTATGACCCGGAAACCGATCGAGCTCAGCCATCTTGAAGGACATCTCAATTCTCTAATGGGCTATATGCACGCATAAGTTCCGCATTTGACGCAAGGATGCTCGTCTATTTCCGGTTGTGTAGATTAAAGAGGAGGAAAACCGGAGAAAACGGGATTATGGCAGAGTCTTCAATATTTACTGTCCTCCCGTCTTTGAAACGAAACGTACATACGTTTAGATGTAATTTTATATACAGTTATGTTTATTTGATATAATTTTAAAAAGAAGCATAAACACAACGAGGGGTGTCTGTTTTATCTGTTTTTGTGACTAACGTTTCATTAGTATAACCATGGAGTATAAAATTCAATATAAATTCTCGCTATTGCATTGGACTCTATGATCGGCGGAAGTTATCGAGCATCCCTAATGCTTCACCGGAAATACCGCCGTGCATAGAGCCCATTGCACCGTGAGGAGTCGAGGATCGAGGAGTGAGGAGGCTTCCTGAGGAGTCATAAGCGAGGATACACAGGTGCATCCTACGCGGAACTTTTATATTGACTAAACGTGACGCACGTGTCAATTCTCCTCCCCTTCACATCAGTCACAATCATTTTAATTTATACTTTACCTTTGCAGTTTATATAAACCACACATCTCAGATATTTCAACAGTATAGACGAATCCGACGAGCGTTCTGTGTAGGCTGCCATCTTGTGGCGACGCCATTACTGAGCTGTTACACAGGCATATAGACATATGCACCGGTATGTAAACAAACCTCGGTGATAACGCGAACTCACCCTCGATGACAGCTACAGCCAGGCAGAATGACTTGTTGGTTTGATCTGTGACTGCAGTGGCCTCCAGTCACAGATGAAGGTACAAACGATCTTACAGATTAACGTTATTTATGAAAATAGCTTGGCAAGCTAGCTAGGCTAACGTTTGCTAACGAGGAAACTATAAAAAGATCTGTCCATTTGGCAACAATAAATAAATAAATGAATGAAATCAAATAAACAAATTCATGTTTTTCATTTGTGTCCATTATTTATCTCATTTTCATATTGCAACAGGCAAGGGTAAGGTAACGTTACAGCTAGAAAGTATACATAATATCGACCAATTAGTGTTTTTAAACCATGGAAAGAGGTCAATATAACAGCAGGAAAACAATTATGTCACATAACGTTACATTTAGCTCAGGAAAGCCATTTAATGACCATAGCATGTTAATTGAATAGAAAAAATAGCAAGAGAGGAGATTTTGCTGATCACTATATGACATATTTATTATATTTTTTTTACTTATGTCATTAAATAATTGTTATTATACGCGAATGTCCACGTCTTGTACTCGCCCAGGAAATCTGTAAACCGTACGGCACCAGACAGGGGCAGTCGACCCGGGGTATTCACAATGTTTTCTCTTCAAAATCGAAATTTTACTGCCACCATTGAAACAATTTATAACGGAAACTGTTTACCCACTCGACATTATACAAGGGATAACGTTGTAACGTTAGTGACAGTCGTAAATCGCGGGCTGTTTATTCCAGTGGACGCAAGTTGCAACTAAAACAATAGGAGGCAATGGCGCAACGCTACCCAGCAACAGCTCAGTAATGGCGCCCCGCTTACTTCCGGTAGTTTCGCCGGATTCGTCTATAGTCTATCTTTATTATTATTTATTATGAATTAACAAACTTCAACAACATAAGGGCAGATCCTTTTAGCGCTGCTGATGACACTGTGGAGTGACGCTTGAGTGATCAAGAATTCCAATGGATATAAAAAAGCTTTTATTCGATTCCTCTGTCCTCCTTTCCTTTCTTCGCTTCCTTCCCTCACGTCCTACAGGGGGTGGAGCTGAGACACAAGGAAAGGAAACGAGGATGCACAAATAAGAAATGAGAAGCACCCCCTGTTCAATGCTCCCTACTCCATGAACACGGTATATCAGTTGAAGTGGACTTCACTGACGTCCTGTGAAGTGATGTATCGATGTTCCCTTATTCCCTATGCCGTTTGCAGTGCCCTTTGAACTGAACATGTTCGTTCCCTTCGAATTGGAATCTCACTTAAGATGGCGAAATACCCTGTGAAGTCCACTTCGCAGTCCACTTACGGTCGAATGGAACGCAGAGAAAGACAAACAGGTGCAGACGAGGACTGTGACACCATGCAAGTTATCCTTGGAATCTATCTATCCTAGACAATTGACATTTTAATATTTAATTATAATTCGTTGTGATTGATTATGGGGTAACACTTTTTTATTGTCCCTTATGAACATTATGTTGACTAAGTAACTCTGCAACTACATGTCAACTAACTCTAATTAGAGTACCAGTACACTGTCTGCTTAATATCTGCTAACTTTTTATAGTGATGATCCTCCAACAGACATTCTACTGACTATAAGTATCTTTGCAACTACATGTCAACTTATTCTATCCTTAACCCTACTGGTCTACTAATACTCTAGTAACACTCTAATGAGAGTTATGTAGGTGCAACATTACTTAATGAACATCAAATAGTTAAACCGATTATTTATATATACAATTGATCTAATTTTGCCTACCTGCATGGATAACTGACTATAATTTAATTTCACTTTTTTCCCTTTATGGGTAAATTTAATTACAGTATGTATGTGATTACTGGACATATGCATGACTCCATTAAAATTATATTCCCTTTATTTGAGCCAATAATCGCTACAATGCACAGATGCTAATGAAAACCTGTTCCATCTAATCCAAATCAAATGTTGTGAATTGTGACACAACCGCTAGTAAAGGAGTAATAACGTGAGAGCTGAAACTGTTTTAACACTGAATATAAAAGGGATGCATGCAGTGATGTCTTCTGAGCACAGAGGGGTGGTGTTGTTCCTCTTTAACTGTATTTGCTCATAAACAGAGACACAATCTCCACAATTGAAGGCACCAGACACATGAATGCCCAAGTAAAGCATATGCACTGGACCCTCTGGCAAACTCCAAGTCTTGACACAGCAATAACTCACCTTTTACGAGATGCATTATCTCTGGTACAAACATTGCAACTCTAGAACAGTGGCTTTGGAAATATCACTGTAATAAATGGCTATGCTACCTTAAAGGGATAGTTCACTTTGCATTTAATTTTTTAAAATGTTTTAGCTTACCTCAAGGTCATCCAAGATGTAGGTGTCTTTGTGTCCACAGTAAACCGTTGTTGTCTATCAGTCATACACTGGAGGTTAAGGGGGTCCACGTCAAAAATCATGCAGAGAAGTCAAAATTAAACATGATTTATATGACTCGTAAATGTAAGTACACATAATGGCCTAAGACACGAAACGAGCGTTTTTTGTGAGAAAACGAACAGTATTTATATCGTTTTTACCTCTTGTAATCCAAGTGATCTGAATCAGTTGTGCAATGTCCAACTGAACCGAACTGAAACAGTTCAATGTTATGCCGGAAGTGATCGCTTGTGTGTGACGTCACTCAATATTTACACTGAGATTTCGGAAGTTTTACCTTTTACTAAACATATTTAGATATGCCGAAATCGTCTTTCATTGCGGTTTCCCGTATATCTAAATATGTTTAGTGAAAGGTAAAACTTCTGAAATCTCTGTATAAACAAAGAGTGACGTAGGCACGCAAGGGATCATTTCCAGCGCATGCGCAGACCGAAGCGCCCATGGCCGTCAGATCATTTTGTCATGGCTATGATTACAAGAGGTAAAAACTATATAAATACTGTTCGTTTTCTCACACAAACCGCTCGTTTCGCGTCTTAGGCCATCAATGTGGACTTACATTTACGAGTCATTCAATGTTTGATTTTGACTTCTCTGCATGCTTTTTGACGTGGACCCCCTTAGCCTCCAATGTATGACTGATAGACAACAACGGTTTGACTGAAAAATGTCAAAATTGAAAATACTGTGGAAACAAAAACACCTACATCTTGGATGCCCTTGAAGTAAGCTAAAACATATCAAAAATTTATTTCAAAGTGAACTATCCCTTTAATAAAATCTCTGAATATCAATTAGGTGTATGAGATGGACATTAGCTACCACATGGTTTAAATCTGACAGCTAATGCCTAGTTCACACTACATGATTTTAAAATGTCGGGCTGAACGGTGCAGTTCACACTACATGACTTACC
Organism: Pimephales promelas; assembly: GCF_016745375.1. The sequence continues at coordinate 13,854,601 of NW_024121100.1, forward strand.
CTCAGTGAAATCATGAGTGTTCAAGTTGTTTAGCTGTTCACACCACACAACACAACGTGATTGATCCACAACAGGAGGTAACTCACTACACGAGTTAACAACGCACTACATAGAGATACAACCACGATCGGATGATAAGAGCATATCATTTGTGACTCAATGAGAGCTGTTTCAGTACTATAGTACGGTCTAAATCCTGAAAATAATCAAACAAATAACGAGTTGACAACAACACGATTCTATCTGGTCTAGAAACCATGTTTTGTAACGAAAAACCACGCAATAAAACGAACCAGAAATGACGCGAAACTGCAGAGAAGAACACAACACGCGAATATGGACATCAGACAGAAACTAGTGCTGCACACTGTTTGCTCGACGATCTGCTCTGAGAAAAAAAATGCAAAAAAGAAAAAGTAAGATTTACCTGGTGTCCTCAACCCATGCGTTGCTATGATTGGCTGTACTCATGACATCACTGAGATTGAGTCGCGCGACTGCTCGAGATATCTAGCATGCTAGATATTTTTCTGAGCTCGGTGACCTGTCTGCGAGGTGTCTGCGAGCTGTCTTTGATGCGTTGTTGGCTCTTTCACACTAACGGATTGGCGAGCGTTAATCGGCCGCTAATCGCCCGCGATTTGCACGCGATAACACCCTGACTTGTCGGCGACTCAACGATTTGCAAATCGGGCTTAAATCGGGCTTAAAATCACGTAGTGTGAACTAGGCTTAATACAATTTATTAAAAATCTATTATTTAAGTTTTTTCAAATTTTTTTTTTAAATATAGAAACTGTTTTCTTTCCTTTCCTAAAAAAAATCTTTGTAAGGAAAGAAAAAAAAACATTTTCTTTAGAATATACATATTTATATTATATTATTTTAATATAATATAATATAATATTTTATATACATTATTAGAAATATATTAGAAATATATTTCTTCCCTGGAACCTGCTTAACTACTCCCCTGAAATGCAGATAGACATATCTAGAAAAAAAAAAATGTATGTGAAAGAAAGATACAGTTAAAGTGAGCTATTTAATGAAAGCATCACAGCACTTCAATATTAAATTTTATTTTAACTCTAAAAAGCAATATTATTTGCTTTTGACTATTTACTCATAGTCATGCTGAATGTGACAATTAGAAAATTCAAAAGTATAAAATAGATTACATGATAGATAGATAGATAGATAGATAGATAGATAGATAGATAGATAGATAGATAGATAGATAGATAGATAGATAGATAGATAGATAGATAGATAGATAGATAGATAGATAGATAGATAGATGTGCAATGGACAGTGTGGTCAGGTATATGTGTGTGTGCAGTGCATTGTGTCAAACACACGTGTACTGGCAGCTAACTAGCTCAGGGCTCCATACTGGTGTGACGGTCTTCCTTTTGAAGTGTGTGCTGTGGTAATCTTACAGCTAAATTGGCTGAAATTTGGGTCATGCCACCAATTTTATCCTCGTTAACAACTTCATAGCATTTCATATTTCCTTACTAAAACCCTCCAAGACAGAGTATTTTCAAAACAATTCTGCTAAATTAATAAATGCTGACAACGCACTAGGGACACTCTTCACTCACTTTTCATCTTTCCCTCTCTCTTTTACACACACACACAAAATATATATATTTATTTGCCACTTAAGAATATGGTTCACTCAGGACACTATATGACACACTCATGTTTTCTTAGTGTAAAGAAATGATCTTTTTAGATATCCAGGTTTATTAGATATCTTAAACTATAACAACAAAGTAACCTTGCATGAAAAAAATACATCAAATGTATGTATTCTGTTGAATTCATACTTATTTCATCATAGTAAATAAACTCTGTTCATATATTTTGGCTTGTCCCACATTTTAAATGTTTTTGCAAGATTGTCCCCATTACAAAAATCTTTAACATTAGATCTCATTCAACCTATTACCATTTTGTGCAATATGTAAATATTATTCAAGTTTAACCCTCCAACACTGTTACAACACTGTTAAAAATGGAGCAAATACTTTAATTTGTATGGGAAAGTTGATGAATAACTATGATACATCATTTGGTTCCTACTGCATATTCATTTTGGCTAAATTTGCAACTCTGGATGAAACATGGAATGCTGTTTCCTAATCTTGCAAATATTTTAATATTTTTTTTAATTCACATATTTTCTTTTAATTTTAGTTTATTTAATGTGCGTAGCTAAATGTACAAAATTACACAAAATGTACTATTTCATATACAATGTTAATTCAAAGTGCAATACAGAAAAGGAATTAAAATAATTATAAAATCACAACATATGCATAAGGCCGTGTGTCCACCAAAGCTTTTTAGCCAGCTGAAAATGCTAAACGCTCTGCTGAAGACGCCATGCTTTGGGCGCTTGAGAGCGTTTTGGCAGCGCAGCGTTTTTTTTTTCCGTTGAGACGTTTTGTTGCTATTATACATAATATCCGCAGCAGTTTGAATGTTGTGACAGTTGGTCGGTGTGGTATTAGTCCCGCCCCTCCTCCACTGTGATTGAACAGCTGGGATAGAAGTGACAGTGATGAGCGCTGCGTTTTATCCAAAGTTGAAAATTTTTCAACTCTCGGCGACCAGTAAAATACGCAGAGCGCTCGGCGCTTCAGTGTGAAAAAAACGTTCAGTGCCTCGTTACGCTCATGGCGTTTAAAAAACGCAGCGCTCCCATTGAAAACAATTGAAAACATACGTCAGGTGCATGGAAAAACGCTTTGGTGGACACACGGCCTAAGAAATTAAATATATATATATATATATATATATATATATATATATATATATATAAAATGCATAAGAAATACCAATTACATGTCAACATTTTTTTTGTTTTGTTTTTCATGTTCCTGTTTCATGTTTGTCATGTGATCCCCTGTTCTAGTCATGTGATCCAGCCATGTGTTCAGTGTTGTCATTGGTTTATTGGTTCATAGAGGATGTAGCGGCAGACAGTAACCGCTAAGAGGCTGAGTAGAGGGAATAAAAGGTGACGCGTTTCCACTGCAGATCCAGATGATTTATTGTAACATTAAAATGAACATGATGGATGATGACAGAAAAGTAAACCAAAAGTAATGAAATAGAACAAAACTAAAATGAAATGAAAACGGTCAACAGAAAGTGAGCGTCCCAGCTACTCACCCCCTTCCAACCTCCTAACCACACGCAAACTAACAGGTAATATGCACCTACAACAAATGACGTAACAAACTAAAAAAAAAAATTTAAAATAAAAGACATCAACCTAAACCTGGCACCTACAGAGGATTATGTAGAAGATCTTTGTCAACTGTGTAACTTTAATGATGTGACACTCAAATAGATTTTTCTAGTGGTTTTCAATGAACCCATTCGTTCACAGATGTCTGCGGAAAAAAAATAAAAAATAAAATAAAACTTTTTTCCCTATAAGAATATAGTGACTTCGCCCTTTTGTTGAGTGGCTCGTCATTTACTGTGGGTTTTGTGGACGAGGAGCCCCGTAGTCCCACAGTATCGTCCAAGCCTCTTCACGTCATGCCTGCCAATCCTGAGACTCTAAACCTCATGCCTGCCAAGCCTGAGAGTCTAAACATCATGCCTGCCAAGCCTGAGACTCTAAACATCATGCCTGCCAAGCCTGAGTCACTTCAAGTCATGCTTGCCAAGCCTGAGCCTCTTCAAGCCTTGCCTGCTGAGACTGTTCACTCCATGCCAGCAGAGCCTGAGACTGTTCATGCCATATAACCATCAATAGAGGGGAGGATATGTCATGATTTAATTTTTTTTCATATTCCTGTTTCATGTCTGTCCTGTGATCCCCTGTTCTAGTCATGTGATCAACCATGTGTTGTCATGTTGTCATTGGTTCATTGTTTCCATGTTTTCCATGTGTCCATGTTAATGTTCACTGTTAAGGTTTCAGTTTCATGCAATGCCACGCCATGCTTTTGTTCTATGTTGGATCACATTTTGATTTATACTGCACGTTGTGCCTGATGAAGAACTGAGGGTCGAAACGTTGTGCTATTAATAAATTCATTTGGTGCAGCTATTTTCAGTGTGCAGACTTCATGCTTCTTTTTTCTGTTATATACAATATCTTTAACATGACAGCAGGAAAAAGGTAGATCATGATTTAACAAACTAAAAAAATGAAATTATGTCATTTACTTATGAAGGTATTTTTTGTTTGTTTGTTCAAAACAACTGAATGCCTGTAACAGTGAAATTTGTAGTTGTAGAGAAAAGCCACACATGTGTATCGGTAAATTTGAAGTCACAGAGAGAGAAATGTTTTAAGAGTTGCAAACTTGTAGACTTTTTTTATCTTCCACAACAGTTACACCTTCTCAAATTCAAGGTGCAATTTATACAACGAGTTGAAGTTTGCTGTACTTTATATAGGCCTAGACGAAGTGAATGCCAGCAATCATTCAGTCAGTGACAAATTAATAAAAACATTATGAACTTAAAGGTTGTATCAGTGATTTAAGGCCCAGACAAAAATGATCACATTCATCTAATCTTTCCTAACAACCCACTAGCTGCCCATCCCATAAGCAGGCTGTCAAAAAAAAAAAAAAAAAAAAACGAGTCTCTGTAGGCAGCCTATAAGATCTGCACACAAAAACTAAAGCGAACAACCACCACTCAAAATCAAAATAAACAGTGTTCTAACCAATCACCGACATAATTGTTTTTTGTTTTTGCGCTCGAAGAATAAGCCAGCGTCTATCAACTCTATGCTTTTCTATGCTTCCGGACCAAATACATTTAACATGGAAAAGGCAATTCCCAAAAAGCAGTATTAGGGCGAGGGAATACCATTGTTTTTTTGTTTTTTTTGTCAAAGAAACTAACAATAATCAGGAAAGCTTTTGAACGGTGGAGAGAACTCAAAGAATTGAAAATGTTTCAATCGGGCGCAGAGGTTGCAGTGTTTCTTCTGGACAGGTGAGTAGCTTCTAGTGAACTGTTTGTGAAAATATAACTCTTTAAAAAATATGAGTGAAGCTCGACTAAACTTGGATAGCTCTAGTGAATATCAGATTGTAGGGATTTAGTGTGTGAGTTACATCTACTTGTAGCCATGATAGCATTGTATCCTACTATTAGCAATAACACTAGCCTACGTTCAGGAATAACTTTAGCCAAATAATAATAATACGGTGTTATAATTATAATTATTCCCGATAGCTGTTGTTACCATGAGTTTTCCCCATAACGTTAGATCTGTAGCTATATGACTGATTCTGGTACGTTTTATCACACTGCTGCTTCCAGTGAAGCACCAGCAAAACTAGCTGTATGATATGACATGGCTCGACTGCAGATTTTATATACATCATTATACTTTGTAATCCAAAGCAGCCAAGTTCACATTTTACAGTTCACAGAATGAGCCATCATTAAGGTAGACTGTCAATCTGAAAATAGTGTGTTTTTGTCGCTTTAAGATATGCGTGTGCATGATCGTTTTTTTTTTTTTTTTTATGATGTACGAAACAGCAGGGAGGGGCGAGATAACTTGTTTTGTCTGGGATCTTGCTTCAAACACAAACAGAAGTGACACCACAATCGCTAATACAACCTTTAATGAGTTGTCCTTTAACGATACACAATTGCAGTCTAAGTTCACGCTAAAACTATATTTACCTTTTCTGAAATAATCCATTAATCCTGTTGAGAAACAAGAAGCATGAACTAAAATGAGCAGTTCCATGAGCATGCCTGGGAAACTCATGAATATTAATGTAAAAAATAAGTCTACAAGTTTGCAACTCTGAAAACATTTCTCTCTGTGACTTCAAATCAACTGATACACATTCGTGGCTATTCTCTACAACTACAAATTCTACTTTCACGGGCGTTTTGCACCAAAAATATCTTCATATTTACTCACCGTCATAGCAAATCAGAAGAATGAAAAAAAAGAGAAATTCTGCAAGTGGTGTTGGTCACTATTAAAATTAAAATTAACAGCGATTAGGATGACGGGAACAGGAATCATGGCAACATTGGAGCTAAGGAGCCATCTTAGGAAATAGTCTCGATAAGTCAAACCACGAACGTCGCGCTGAGTGAGCTGAACTGTATGAAGTTCAACGAACTTCTGAACTTTATGAACGGCGTTCGGGGATCGACTTATCGAGACTATTTCCTAAGATGGCTCCTGTCTGTATACGCGAACTCTCTTCATAAAGTATCTTCTTATTAAACGGTCTTTACCAGTGGCGGCTGGTGAAAAATATTGTAGGGGGTGCTGAATAGGAGGGGGGTCTGGGGGTCCCCCCCCAAAAAAATTTTGAATTTAGTAGATGTGATTTCCTGCATTCTGGTGCATTTTAGGCCTTAGGCCATGCCCTTACCTATACCAATAAAATAACTTACAGTAACACAGTCAATACCAATGGTCAAATAATACAATAATAATAATAACAGTTTGACAGTTAATGATAATGAACAAGTTGCATGTTTATTATGCTCTGTGTGCTGACAGAAAAAGTGCAAACGCATAATATTGATAAATTATAATATAGGTAATAAAATAATAGGTAATACAACAATCTAGTTTAATCAATCCCCAGCTGTAGGCTAGGCCTACATATTTATTTTTGACAAATTGGATAATGGATAACAATCTGTTGATACTAGAGAAAGAGAGGGTGGGACAACATTCTCGAGGGTAACACACCCAAGTATGAGAAGAAAGTTGATTTTTTAACTAGTATGAAACACAGTAATCTAGCTCAGAACTTAAAAACATAAAAAAAACAAAGCAAACACACAGGTATTAATATTCCTATAATAACTATTTTAATATCAAATGTGTGTGAAACAGTGTTTATGTGTGTGTGAGTGAGTGAGTGACAGAGACAGACAGGTCAATTCCCACGACTAACTTTACATTATTTCCACTCGACGTCACTGGCGCTGACATTCTGCTCTCATCTGAGGTAAAAAAAATGTCCCGTGGTGCGCGTGCACGGTGCACTCCCCTAATCTGATACTGTGGGCGATATTTTCAGCGCCCCCAAACCATAAAATTTGACGACGCTGATTGGCGAAATATAAACTTTTTTGCATAGCAACCGGGGAACCATTGGCTTAAATTCCAGCACTGTGGGGCTGAGCGAACTGGCGCCCTGAGAAGAAAGCCTATTGGCTATACTACTACACCAACATGATAAAAGTAACGAAAGTGAATGCAAATATCATTCTGGTGAGTTCAAAACACTTTTCAAAGTAAAACAATTATTAGCATATAATTAACACAGATTATTTTTCAAAATGATAAATTATAATATATATTAAAAAAACAGACAGACAGGTCGGAGGGAGGGCTGCGCCCCAGCGCCCTCTATGGGCGAGCCGCCCCTGGTCTTTACACTTACAAAGTTCTCAATGCTTTGTTTTGCATGTATGGAGCCTCATTTTGTTGCTGTGTTAGTCTGGGGCTATTTTGAGCCTTGTTAGTGGTATAAACTAGCGATTTCTTTTTACTTAGTCAATGCCCCCATTACTAGCATTATACGCTAAACAGTTTTTAGAGACAAAACTCTTTACATTCGATAATCATGAAAACAAATCTCAGAGAACGATTGACTAGGTACCAATGTTTTATTAGACCAAAGGTTCATTGTTCACCGGAGTTCTCCTTTAATGCTCCATTGCATTTGAATATTATGTACAGCCAACACTAAACCCTACCCTCACCTAACAAAAACAAACAGGAGATAAAAATGCATTTTCTGAAGCAAACATGTCAGGTTGGCTTGCTTCATTGAGTCTTTGAGCTCTTTCATGGTGAATCATGTTGAGCAAGTTTACTACATCAGAAAAGCCATTATGGAGCTTATGTGAGGTGAATGTCAAAAGGTATTAGTTTACAAATCATCCATTGAAAGTGTTTTGAGGTCACAACAGTCTTGTGCATAGAGACGCATGAAAATACTATTTTATTATTCAATAATCGATAATATAGCATAATTTTTTTTTTATAAAAAGGAATATTAATTGTTGCTTATCCCTGCTAATAGTGTCCATTTGCAGTCAATTGTATGCACTGTATAAGTATATTTTAGGAGTTCTGCAAAAATGTAAGTAGAAGAAGGTTTTTCCAATGAACCTAGGTTGTATTATAAGCTTCAAAGCTTCAAAATGGATGTAAAAGCACCATAAAAATTGTATAACTTGTAATTTGAATCTTTTTTAAGCTTTCCCCTTTTCTCCTTGTGTTTTCATGAATAATCTCTGTTTATCAGTCAACTTTTCCTACATGTATTGCTCCAGGGCACTGTGGTGAACGCGTGTGTGTGACTGTCTTAATTTTGGCTGTACTATTTCCGACCTCATGCTCCTTCAGAGTAGAGAGCTTTCCAGTTGATTATGCATGAGGAATGGTGAAACTTGGTTCTTACTCCCTCCTGTACATTTCTAAAAAAAAATTGCTAACACCACCTAAAATGGATTTTCACAGGTTAAAAATGTCAGCCAAATGAAATAATGTAACAAGACAGAGAAAGAAAAAATCCAAATACAAAATGCACTCTAAATCTAAAACACTCTCTCAGTTCTTTTAAGGTTGTTCCTGCTTTCATGGTTTTAAAAGTCTCGGGAAATATCCCGCTTTACGCGCGTGCAAAATAGGAATGACACATGCGTTTGTGTATAAATTTGTGCCGGGTGCAAGATAGAGCCCAATGTCTTTTATTCTTCCCTCTTTCAGAGAACATCTCAGTGACATGGCTGCCCTCGCCTGTGTAAGCCCTGCAAACCTGTTCGAGGCTGCGAGTTAGTGAAAGCACCTGTTCTGAATCCTTAGCTTTATTCTGCATCTGCCGCAGCTTTCCTTTATGTGAGGAGTGATCCTCAGCTGATGGAGCTCACCTTGTAGTGTCAGTCCTCCTCGCTTCTTTCTAACACCGTTAGACACAGAGATCTCAGGTGGCCCAAGATCCATCTGCTTCATTGCTGTCTGTGCACATGTCTTTGATATTTATATTCAAAGGTGCTTCCTGCCCCCAACCTTCATTTTGATAGCTAACGCTCTAAATCATTATGCATATCATCCAAATCATATTTTCTGTCACTTTTGAATAATGAGGTTAAGTATTAACATGAACAGCTGGATGGGACTTGTGTCCTATGTGAACAGGGGAAGTTTTTTTTTTCTGTATTATTTAATCAGTTTCTTCTCTTGGTACAGTTCAACCCGATCTCACGGGAATTCGTACGAATTTTACGAGGTGGCTAATTCGTAACAATTTGTACGACCTCACTCGTACGAATTAGTACGATTTAGCTAAATCGTACATATTTTACGAATTAGCCAATTCGTATGAATTCGTACGAATGACCTACCCCTGACCCCGCCCCTAAACATAACCGTCACGTGGGTTTAGACAAATCGTACAAATTTGTACGAGTGAGGTCGTATGAATTAGTACGAATTAGCCACTTTTGAATCACTCGTACGAATTCGTACGAATTGGTCGTGAGATAGGGTAGTACAGTTACAATCTGATGAGGTTACACAAGAAGACACCAATATGATTCTGTAAAACTAAAATTGAATCTGAATTTACCATTCAGATCTTATTCTTCTGACTCAGACATAGAGAATGCAGACATAGAGATCATTAAAAAATCATTAAAAAGATTGTTGGGTGTTGCTTGGTTTGCTATGTTGCTTGAATGATACATTATCATGATTACATGATTAATTAAGTAATGGCCTGGATGCAGGGAAGTGAATTTGTGCAAATACACACTGATGTAAAGAATACATAAATAATACATTTGACTGTAATAAAACAGCTGTTTTAACGATATTTTTTTTCACTTGAAGAGAAAACGTTTCATTTAATCTATGGAAGGTTTATTAAAAAAAGACTAAAAATGTCTGTAAGACATAATTTTTTTGTATATCGGTTATTAAAGGTAAACTGTTAAAGAGCCCCTATCATAGCATTTGAAATGTTCCTTTTTTTGTTTTAGGAGTTCCCAAAAATAGTTTAACGTGCATGCAAGGATTAAAAACACTTTATTTGTCTTATAATATGCATTTATTTTGAACCGATTTGCTCAACGACTCCCAAATGATTCGTTCGACGATTCATTTTCCCAAACACCTCCTTTGAGTGACACGAATCTGCGGCGATTGGTCAAATGACCCAGTCAGTTGTTATTGGTAAACCGTAGGCAGAGACTGTCGGCAACGGAACGCCCATAACCAGGATTATAGCTTGTCAAGTGTTGAAAATTGTATATAGTGTATAGTATACTGTGTCAGAAAAAGTGCACTTCCACACGGTCCATTACTCGCGTCTCCGTCAAGAGCAAGCTTTCCCGGCGATACTTACATTGTGGCGACTTTTGAGGGGCAGTGCTTATTAAATAGAGTGAAGTCATATTTGGCTGAGTCGTTTAGGAGGTAATTGCCATTTTTCAATGAATGTCTGGTGAATATCAAAAACAAAACTAACTTTACCCTGCTTAGAAGCTGCACGGAGTGTACAGAACATGCAAAACACAATATAACTACAGAAATGCTACAGAAAGCATAACAGCAAACATTATTAATATTACTTACAGATTGTGATTTATTCTGAGCCTTTCTTCAAGAACAACCGGCTTGCGAATGATTCGTCATTAAAATGATGAGAACACAAGGTTCAGGCTATACTGTTGCAAATATGAACTCTGACCACTGATTCTTCACATGCTTGGCCCTGGACAATGGAAACAAGTGGCTGAACTGTCTTTGCAATGTAGAACACAGCGTCTTCTCGAGATGATGCGATTCAGCTGAAGTATTTGAATGCGTCTGCGCGCGCAGTTGTTGGGAGCGGCCAATGACCTATCTACGTCACGATGTAACAGCTAATGACTCGTTTCAAAAACAATTCATTTCATAGACTCAGAGTCGACTCTCACTTTTGAAAGACAATAAATTTATATATGGTGCACTTTCAGATATAAATCTTTGCAGGATGTTTTCATTCCCTTAGAGCTATATTCCACACTACATGAACAGTCATTTTCAAAAATCCATGATAGGTGCTCTTTAAGTGTTCTTAGTCCCACTAGTGATGAGAATCTGAGAGCTGGAGTGAACTTTTAGTCTAGAGATCGGTATGTCTCGGCCAAATTTACTTTACATGGTTCAAGTGAAGCACATGGATTATGATACTCTCAGATTGGTTTAAGGCCTCATTCATATGTGGAAATAAATCTGATATGAATCGGATGCGTGTATTTGCGTCTGCCATGTAAGTGGACAGATCGGATATTCCCCTGTCAATGCGAGTTATACCGTATACGTTATTAAAAAAGCGACTGTGGAGAATGACGTCAAATCAGGTGGACACCAACTGCGATCACATGACTCTTTTCAATGGAGGACAAAGGCTAAATCCAGTGGAGTCATTCTCATTCTAAAGTTTTATGTCTTGTGAGCCTTTCAGGCGAAGGGTAAGCAAAAGCTCGTGTTATCAATTGGTCTGCATCCATTGCAAAGTCATCTGAATGTTGCGGTTGGTTGGTGGTCAGTTAAGAAAAAAAATGCAGCACAATAGCGTCTACTATTTAGCAGTCTTTTTGGTAATTTTGATAGACAAAAGACACCATATATATCTTTTATGAATCACCAGTGAAAAATAAAATTAATAATAATAATAATAATTCATTACATTTATATGGTGCTTTTCTCTGCACGCTACATAGAAGGGGGGATCTCCTCAACCCCCACCAATGTGCAGCAACTACCTGGATGATGCGACGGCAGCCATATTGCGCCAGAATGCCCACCACACACCAGCTTATTGGTGGAAAGGAGACAGTGATGAAGCCAATTGGTATATGGGGATTATTAGGAGGCCATGATGTACAGAGGCCACTGGGCAAAAGATTGGGATTGTGACCACAGAGAGTCAGGGCCTTGGTTTAACATCTCATCCGAAGGACGGTGCTCTTTGACAGTATAGTGTCCCCATTATTATACTGGGGCATTAGGGTGAGCACACCCTGCTGGCCTCACTAACACTTCTTCCAGCAGCAAGCTGGTTTTCTCAGAAGGTCTCCCATTCAGGTACTAACCAGGCTCAGCCCTGCTTAGCTTCAGTGGACAACCAGTCTTGGGCTACAAAAAATATTCACCCATTGACAATCTTTTATGAATCACCAGTGATACAAAATAAAATTGATTTCTGTATTTCTGTAATAAAACATGTAAATATTCTTTGTCATCTATATATCACAGCCTTACACAGTTATTATATTGAAGCATGTCGCCACTAACAAGTGAATGAAATGCTTGACTATTGTGAACAAATATGATAGAGATCTTTTTTTGGATGGTTTATTTATTTTTTGCTCTTGCCGTGTTTCCTTATTTCTTGTAGGAATGAAATCTAGCAGAAGTGAACACTGATATGAGGGGAGAACAGAAGCCCTTTTGGTCTGCAGGGAGGCAATAGTAAAAAAAAACTATTTATATATATATATATATATATATATATATATATATATATATATATATATATATATATATATATAATGTTAAAATGGCTTTCTGAAGAAAAAAAAAAGATAACACAATGGTTTGGATTAATTAAACCGTAAGCTATTTTCCACTGAGATGTTTACCATGATATAGATCAAGAATTATAATAAAAAAAACTCCCAGAACTAACTTTGGTCAATCATTTTGGTCAATTTTAGTGACATTTTGAATCACTCTCTAACCAAGAATCATCTGTCAATGTGCTCCCCTTATACTATTTATAATAGACAGCAACAGCACCATCTGTCATTGTGGTGCCCTTATACTTATAATAGACAGCAACAGCACCTTCTCAAAACAGCTGATGTGAAGGATTTATTTCCTTCCGATTTGAAACAGCGAAGCATTAACTCTCCAAAGATGTGTTATGCTTTTATAATGGCAATAATTCATATAATAGAGATAATGATAAGGAAATAGCTCTCATTTAGACCCAGTTTTATATGATTATAATGCATCATAGCACAAAAAGACATAGTATTGTAACAGCGCACATTTCCCTTTTCTCTGCTTAAAGACTGATGATTATCGATAATGCTTGTATTATTATTACGTCCACTCATTTAGTTTGTTGCAAGGGCAGCATTATAGGACTGTTTATGTGCTATCTCGTGATTGGTTTAGGACCAACTTAAATAATTTTGCACTGAAACTCATCTAAGAAGGGTACTTTCAGAATAAAAACGTGTTTTTGTTATGCTTGCACACTTATAGTTCAGTTCCAGAAAACTGAACTTGTTCTGTGCAATGACCTGTCTTTCTTTTAAGCATGTATTTCTTTTGAGTTTACTTTTTTTTTTTTTTTTTTTTGCTCACATTAGCAATTTCACCCTGACGTATGCACAAGTGTGCTTTGTTTCATCATTGCCATGCAGCTACTGGTTTTAATGAGGCCTTTAGTAAGCAGAAAGACTATTATTTCCAGTCACTTGGTATTTATAGCTAAAGATCAATAACAATGGTCTTTATCGTTGTTTATCTGCAGCCTTGCATGGTTTTGTGCAAAAAAAAAACAAAAAAAAACAAAAAAAAAAACATGGATAATCAGCACTTTTCAATATGGCGCAAAAGCCATAAATTAAATGTTTTAAAGCCGCACATTGCCTTTTTTTAAGTTATATTTGAGCAAAACTGGTAAATATGTTAAAGTGGTTTTCTATGAGATTTATTTCTCACACACCAAATGTTGCAGCAGAGTTACAGTGCGCAGCTTTGTCCTTGTGTGTTCTGAATGTGAGCCGTCATCTCGTCTTGCGGAGATCTCTAAAGAAATCTCATAGTTGTGATGACTATTAAATATATGTGATCTTGCATTCACAGCTCGTAGCTAATTACATTTAATTAGGGATTTCCATTATCAGTGTGAGCTCCATGCACACATTACCTCACCAGTTGTATACTCAGGATGCAAGGACAAACCCAGATACGTAATTTTCCATGTGGTGAGGAAAGATATGAAGAGAATATTAAAATTGTTTAAATCTGGCTTAATGCACCATGACATTCATGTACAAAATAATAGGTCAATGACAAATAAAGCTTTATTAAAAGGGCCATATGATGTTTTTTTTTTTTTTTTTTTTTGCTTTCCTTTTTCTTTAGTGTGTTATGTAGCTGTTTGTGCATGTATACGATCTTATGTATAAGCAGTATAAGATAAGATTTACAACACTTATAAACAAGTGTCAAACCTAAAGAGATATTCTTTATAAAAAAAATTAAAGCTCAGCCGCACCTTCCCAAAACACTTAATTCAAACATGCCCCCACAAATCTATACATCAGTGTGTGGGGGAAGTGTTTCATAACACCACCAACTTTTATTCTTGCTGTGTTATTGTTGCTGTCGGCGCCGCCATGTGTGGAGACGCCGTGTTTTTTTTTTTTTTTTTTTTTTTTTTTGCGAAAGCCTAACTAGCCTAACTTTGTTTGGCCTTCCAAAAGAGGACAAAAAAAAAAAAAACAGTGCTTAAAGAGTAACTAAACCCTAAACCAACTTTTTTTTAGTTAATGATCTGTAAAAATGGATATTTATTAATACCAGTCATTGATTCGAGTAACTTTGAAATTTGTATATAAAGTGTTTTATTTCTACAATATATGGTGTAAAAACGTCTTAGTGCTGCCCTCTTCAGGTTGAACGGTGGCTACTGCAGTTGAATTTTCCTATTGGATGTTCCGCACTTCGTGACGTATGCAGGTTTACAAATGCCCAGAGTCATTTATTGGGTGCTACCATAGACAGTAAAAGAAATGGACACAGCGACCCCGTTGATTTCAACAGAGAGAGCTGAAGCTCAACATGGGCACTCACTTCCTGATAGCCAAGCGTTCTGCGCAGGCTCAAACTGAGCTTGACGACGTAGATGTCACGTGAGCAAACTGACTGACTTATAGCTGTGCCAAGAAATATTTTAATCGTGCACAGAGACGGCGAAGCGCGACCTGTAGCAACTTTTGGTAAGTATATTCTGATTAGTTATTTTGTCGTTTTGCTTCTATTTATGCCATGGGCTGACTTTAGACAGTAAAAGATTGCCTGCGAGGCTGTGCGAGCTTCTCTTCCATACAGTAATTCTCTCCTGTGCGACGGACAGTCGAGTGGTTATGACGCAATTTTTAGCCTATTTTTACAAGAACGGCGTCTACGTGGCCATAACGTAACATACAAAGTAATGGAGCCTTTTATACATTGACGTGTTTCTTTAGAAATAAATAATGGATAAACAGAGTCTTTGGACACCTCAGATGTAAAGTTATTCGCTGTCAAATTGACGCCAAAATCAATGGGAGTCAATGGATGCTAACAACAGGTGATAGTACGCTACAATGGCGGCCCCCGGAGGGCTATAGGCTATAGGTTATGTCATGTTATTTTAGTCATATATGACGACGCGCATCACCTCAGATGAGCAGCTGAGCGCCTATTCATCAAGCCAGCGCGCCGCAATCTATCGCAAATCAAAGTGAAAGTAAGTCGCAGACTCTTAACACTACCATCTTCATTAAAAGTAAAGAAATGAACTGATATTTACCAGGGCTGTTGCCGCTCTCTCTTATTGCGGTCTTTGCCGATTTTGAAATTAGCCGATGATTCATAAAATGCAGCTCATATCTGTTGCATTCGGTGACGTGCACTTCATGAATTCTGTATATAGCGCGGGAATTGAAGATCAGATTATATCCGTTTTGCAAAAACACATTTATGTGACCAGGTGTAATTGAATCGTTTTGATAAATCAGATAGCTATCCGATCTGAGAAAACGCATTGTGGCCAGATGTAAACAGCCCCAAAGAGTTCATTGTAGTTCATTCCAAACCCCAACGCAAACTCCACGTGAGACAAAGAAAATACAACTTCTGTCTGTCCAGTGCCAGTCGTCGGAATAAGACGAGAGTCAACATCGGGAAGGCTTTCAACAAACGGAGAGATCTCCGGTCTGCTCTAGGGCTCAAACGGGTCCTATACAAAGTAATAACTTGTATTGTTCATGAACGTGTTTCCATAATTATACAATCATGCGTGGATACAGTAAGCCCATAAAACAGTTCAATATGGAGATAGATGGAAACAAAAACCGAAGTTTTCTACTACCCCTGTTTTCCCCTCACACACACATGTACTCGAATGCCTTTCATTTCATATATTTTAAATGACCTGCAGATTTATAACTGTATTACCTCATTATGACTGTAACAAAAGATATGTGCCGCACACTGATGCTCCTTTGGTTATGAACAGCTCGTGCAAATGTGCGTGTACAGTATGTGTGTGTGAGCGTGCACGCAGTTTCGCTTGTCGCCAGAGGGGGCGTAGTTCTGCAAAAACTCAGATACTTGCGTTTTGCTCCTTTAAGTCATTTGAGGATTTTAAAGTAAAATATCAGAAATGCATTCATCAAAATGTTTATGGAATATCTAAACAAGATTCATCACCTTTTTATTTGAACGATGGTTACCCTTGCAGCCACTACTTATATAAATAGTTCCCACAGGCGAATTAATGTCAAGTGACCTCCCCGGAGACGCCGTCTTTGAGGGTAAAACCGCTGTGTTTACCATAGGCGTTTACAAAGTTTTATCAGAGAATGTTGTTTTACAAACAAATATTTATTTCTGTTTATATTGTTATGCAAATCATGAAAAGTGAAATAGATTATAGAGAGACTATTAAAACAAGACAGAGAGAGGTACAATGCGAACATTTCATTCATAAATGGTGTGGATCCGTATGCAGTAACGAAGGAAGCACTGAGCACTGATTATGCAACTTTGCCTCAGATGCACTATTTTCATGTGTACCATTATCTGGTGTTGGTGAGGAGTTTTTACACATGTGAGCAATTCCGAGCCTGGAAATCACTGGAGGCGTACGATCAGATTGACGTGGGGTTGGTTTGGTGATGTTTGCTCAAGTGCAATCAATGGAAAAGTAACTTAGTCATCATAGCGAAGTAGCATGATGCTAATCTGTCTATTAAAAAGCCATAGCCTGCACAACTTAATTCCTATGTTCCCCTTAAAACAGACACATGTACTTGCGGGCGTCATGGTTCGGTGCATGAATATAAAAATAAATAACTCGCGTGCCATTTAATTAATGTAATGCGGAACTACATTATACGCGGGTTCTTTAGGGACATAATCTGAGATTGCGATGCTGGAATGTGAGATCAAACAGTGGAAACAATGTTGTTTTGTATGTTTTTAATACCTCGTCATTTTGTTCATATACAGGACATTATTCAAACTGCAAAGTGTTAACTTATATTTATTTACACTCGCAATAAAACACAACATTGTGCTTTTGTCAAACAAATTCTTGCGTGTTTTGAGTGAGTTTCTTTCCTGTTAATGCTCGCCAGCCAGAATCTCCGTCGTTGTTCGGACAAAAGGACTTTTCACATCATGGAGTCTAATGACGGGTATAGTGTAAAATCCCAATTTAATTGAACCTCCGGCACGATTTTATCATCTATTGACCCAGCAGGAGATGACCATTTTCACTTTATAGCACGAAACTCATTTTACTTAGTTCAACTCGTATTGTTTCTTCTTTCTGTTTTGCCCTCAGCAATGGCCCCGGGTCAGCAAATGCCCATATGTTGTGACGTCATGTGTGAACTATGTATTAAAATAAGTCTTTAACTACCTAATATTTTAATGAATTGTTTGATACAATGTACTTTTTTTATACATATATGTTTTACATTTTACTTATATTTAAAAAAAATGTCTGCATATTTGGCAACAGCTGTAATTAATTTATGTAATGATATCTATAGCCGCTTTTCTAATGTTAGACAGTTCCAGTTATATTTCCACTTGATCTCGGTTTGGCACGGCAAACCGCTCTCGGCCCATAACCATGCTGGTTGAAAATCTGATCACTTGTCTGTTTCTTGGTTGCCAGTTTCTCTGTAGCTACCTGGCCAGACGTGCTATTTGAGTGAATAATACAAATTAAAAGAAATATCTGATCATCCTTCACAACGCGGTCGCTATTTACACTTCATATCATCTGTAAACTGCCGTGTTACCAAAGCAACGACTGATGCATTTGATTTTACATTCCAAATAGCTTCGTTATCAGCCTCACAGTGGAAATTGAAAACATATCCTAATGTAACTCAAACGTCATTCGAAAAATAGTTTTGTCAGATGAGAGCTTATGATTAATAAATGCTGCTCAAGTATTCTTTTTCAGTTCATGTTAACGTATGCAGTTGATTCTTGTAAATTGTTTCATATTTAAATATTTACCTTTTACATTGATCTGTTCTTCCAGAGTATAAAAAAGACTTGTTTTTCTAGGCCTATAGAACCAGATCCTAGTCAACTATCTGTAAACACCTTGTCTTGTTCAAAGGCATACCTTTGGATTTAAGCAGGTCCTTCACCTCAGTAGTAATGCCTAAATGGCTACAGGCACTCTAAGAATGTTTCCCCTACACGTTGTGACTTTGGGTGGTTCTGTACGTGTCTGCGGATAATATTTGAGCACTTAACGTTGATGTTACCCACAGCGAAGCCCTGAGGCTGATCCTCTAACGCCTCAGGCTGTCACACACGCACACTCAAGCCTTCTGTCTGGCCAAGGACACAGAGTATCTTCCATTTACACTCCTTTCCCCATCTCTTCAATATGGGCTATTTAACTGCTAACTGCCCTAGGGTGCAGACAAATTTACCTTGACATGCAGGACGGGGCATATGAAATGCAAGTCATCCCAAGAGGCAGAGAGATAAAAGAGAACTGCCTGTCTTTTTCTGTCAAGTTTTAGCATATTTAGGCTTGCTGTAGGGGACCACTTTACATGTACATTTATGTTTAAAAATTCACATGTTGAGAAATAGCAGGCATTTGTAGGCAGTTCGCTTAGAAATTGTACAAAAGGAATGTGTGTGTTGTAAAGCAATGTTTTTATAAAAGAGAATAGCAGACTTTCGGAAAAGTGCTCTGGCTAAGCTCAGAAACTTAAACGATATTACTATTACTTACTATTAGTATTTTCACGATAACAAAATGAAATGTACCATAGAAATATAGAGTTGAAGTTAAAGGGATAGTTCACTTTGAAATTAATTTTTGATATGTTTTAGCTTACCTCAAGGGGATCCAAGATGTAGGTGTCTTTGTTTCCACAGAATTTTAATTTTTTAAATTTTTTGGTCTAACCGTTGTTGTCTGTCAGTCATACACTGGAGGTGAAGGGGGTCCTCAATCAGTTCACCTCAAAGAGCATGCACAGAGAAGTCCAAATTAAACATGATTTAATGATTCGTACATGTAAGTACACATTGATGGCCTAAGACACGAAATGAGCGGTTTGTGTGAGAAAACGAACAGTATTTATATCGTTTTTACCTCTTGTAATCATAGCCATGACAAAATGATCTGACGGCCATGGGCGCTTCGGTCTGCGCATGTGCTGGAAATGATCGCTTGCGCGTCTACGTCACTCTTTGTTTATACAGAGATTTCGGAAGTTTTACCTTTCACTAAACATATTTAGATATACCGAAATCGTCTTTTATTGCAGTTTCCCGTATATCTAAATATGTTTAGTAAAAGGTAAAACTTCCGAAATCTCCGTGTAAATATTGAGTGACGTCACAAGCGATCACTTCCGGCGTAACATTGAACTGATTCAGTTAGGTTCAGTAGGACATTGAACAACTGATTCAGATCACTTGGATTACAAGAGGTAAAAACGATATAAATACTGTTCGTTTTCTCACAAAAAACGCTCGTTTCGTGTCTTAGGCCATTATGTGTACTTACATTTACGAGTCATTAAATCATGTTTAATTTTGACTTCTCTGTGCATGCTTTTTGGTGGACCCCCTTTGCCTCCAGTGTATGACTGATAGACAACAACGGTTCGACTGAAAAATGTCAAAATTGAAAATACTGTGGAAACAAAGACACCTACATCTTGGATACCCTTGAGGTAGGGGTGTCACGATTCTCCAAATCCTCGATTCGATTAAGTTATCGATTCTAAGGTCACGATTCGATTCGATTCTCGATTTAAAAAAAAATGTAAAGCTCAGATTGCTATGCAATTTTTAGACTACACATTTATGCATTATGCAATATAAATTTGTTCACATGTACACTACACCATTGCCAAATTTAAAATATAACAAAAACAAGTAACATCATAAATGTAACAATAACTTTATTAAGTCAATTGGAAACTTAAGAGAAACTAAATGGCAGGTTACTTTGCTTTTGTAACTGCAGTCTTCTCAGAAGATGACCTTTATGTTCAAATCACAACAAAACAAACAAAAGCAATAAAACAGCAATGTCCATAGACTCCACACTAGTCTTCTCTGAATAATTAGGCATCTTAAACTATTTCCGAACAGTTATATTCTGTTATAAAAAAAAAAAAAACATATACCACACAAATAACTACTTTTTATCCCCTGAGAATGATGACTGTATTTTTCATTATTTTATGTTCTTCCTAAAGAGGGATATTATCAGTTGCTATTATCAGTTGTCACAGGAATGGTTACATTTTGTCTGTCCAACTTCCATTCCACTTCCCTCAGCACTTCTGCTAAATGTTCAATTGTGTGAGTTTCATATGGGGCGAGTTTGAAGGACTGGATTTTGAATTTCCCAGTATAATGTGCTGTGACAGTCATGAAGCTCTGTGTTGCTCTGGAGGTCCAGCAATCTGTAGTCAAGGCCACTAAATGTGCACTTCTCAGACCTTCAATAACTTTCTCCTTTACATTGTTGTACAATGAGGGTATCACCATAGTTGTGAAATGCGTTCTACTTGGGATTTCGTAGCGCGGTTCTAGCACGCTAATT
The DNA here is from genome assembly GCF_016745375.1 of Pimephales promelas. Next base: position 13,875,528 of record NW_024121100.1, read on the forward strand.
AAATGCCTAAGGCCGGATTCACATATAGCGCCTAAAACGCGTAGAAAACGCTGGGCGCGCTGCATTCTCCATTTTGCAAAGCGCCAGGGCAGTTGCGCTTCAATTGGTTCTTGTCACATGACCTATTGTGTGCGTATGGTGCGCTTGCGGTATTCTGAAAAGTTGAGATGTTTTTATCTCGACGCGGCGCGGACGCGCATGGAAAAAACGAGCGCGCCGCACCGCTTCCATTATGAGCGTGCATACCGTGCGCCTACATTTGAAATAACGAACTTGAGCGCGCAAAAGACGCGATATGTGGCCCTAAATCCGGAGTTTTCCACCACCGAATAAGGTCGCATAGCCTATCTGCAGCGATGAATATTCCTAAGGCGCTTGTAATTGCATGAGTTGATGTGTCATGATGTGTCAGTTAAAGGACTCGCAGCCTTTCAACAGGTGTTTTGTTTTCCGCACTGTGATGAGTCGTTCATCATGAATGAGTCATTCATCATAAACGATCTGTTCATTGCCTCTGTCACGCGACAAATGAACAAAAGACTCGGAAGGTAAAGTAATTATGTTCTCTGTAAATAATTTTTCACTGCATTCAATATGTACATCTTCTTAATGTTCGGGGAGTTTGCATGTTAATAGTATAACATTTAAAGCCCCTGAAATGACTAGAAAAAAAGTTTAGTTAATTTTGATGAACGAGATTGAACAATAGAGTCAGTAAAACGATCCGAACTTTCCATCACGGACGCGACATGGGGCGTGGCAGTATCGACGATACCATTTTTTATTTCGATTTCGATATCATTGAATTAATTTCGATCGATTTCGATTTAATATCGAAATCGTGACACCCCTACCTTGAGGTAAGCTAAAACATATCAAAAATTAATTTCAAAGTGAACTATCCCTTTAAAATAACTGATAACTTCATGACATCAAGACTAGATTATTGTAATGATCTACTGGGTGGTTGCCCTGCACGATTAATAAACAACAACTAGATAACAGCTTAATCAAATAATAATTAATTCATAATTAATTAAATATATTTCACTTAATTCAAAGCTCGATTAAAAACACATCTCTTTGCCCTAGCATACACTTCTATAATTCAATGTTAGGCTGCATAGATTAGGTCAGCCGGAACTGCGAACACTTCCCTTAAATCCTGATGTACTCGTTACATCATAAGAAGAATGGCATCTACGCTAATTTGAGTGTCTTTGTTTATCACTTGAGAATGAAACATGTTCTGGAAACCACATGTACATTTTCTCGTATTTGAGGCGTGGTTTACAAATGCCCAGAGGCGTATTATTGGGTACTACGAAGGTCTATCAAATGCGCCTGTGCTCCCTCCCCGTTCTGTGATTGGTTCAATCAATCATTCAAGATGGAGAGACTCAAGTGTCAACATAGACAACATTCCGAATGGTTATTGATGAATTATGTAGCTCATCGTAGCTATCTCTAGTCTAATTAGCTAATTAGCTTATTTTGTGTCAAAATTCTTTAAATCATGTCCCGTGGGCAGGATTCATGTAAATTTAGGTTGTGATGCACTAACCCAGGAGGAATTTGTTTGCTACCCTCAGAGCTGTTCTAACCTTTAAAAAGCTATTCTTTAATTCTCCCATTGCTGAACTCTGAGTGTTGTAACCTTGAAGATGTTGGTTATGTTTATACAGTAACATTGACCAAAGAAATTAAATTATGATTTAATTTCTTTAAATTCCCCTTCATTTATCCTAACTAACGAGCACTTCTCTCTAAGCCTAGTTCAGGACTCAAGTTTCTGTCCTCAAAAGCTACAGTTTATCTCCCTCCAGTATACTGGTTATTCCTTCAGGATTGGGGCTGCCACGACAGCAGCCGAACGTGGCATTTATTCTGCAGCCAGTAAAATCCTGGGCAGATGGTCTTCCTCTATATTCGAGTCATGCATACGACCTGATCCAAAAATCATCCTCGAAGCTCAGCAATCTCTTCACTAAACGGTTCAGGTAAATAATCTTTGCAACTACTGGTGGTGGTGCCATTATATTCCGGTGTCATATTGGTCTTTAAATCAGCTTGCTTTCATGGTCATAAGTCGTCGTCAATATGTGGCCTAGTGGCCTTGTCTTGATGTGGCCCTTGTCTTTATGTGGCATTAGTAGCCGTTGTGGTCTCGTCCCAGGTGGCCTCATGGAAAAAAAAAATCATGATATGTGTTCCGTGTGGTCTACTGTGACCGTGTAGCCTGATGTGGCCTTGTCCCGTGGTCTTGTGGCCCGTTACGGCATGGTTCTGTGTGGCCTAGTGGCTGTGTCTCGTTGGCCTTGTTCGTGTGACATTAGCAGCCTGTGGCCCAGCGGGCCTTGTCTCTGTGCGGGTCTCAAGGCCTTGTGGCATAATATTGCCTTGTCCTATGTGTGGCCTATATGGTTTTGTGACCCTTATGGTCTTGGTTCTGTGTGTGCTAGTGGTTGTGCTCTGTGGTCTAGCAAGGCCATGTGGGCGGGCAGCCTTGTCTCTGTGGCCTATCATGGCCGTGTGGTCCAATGTGGCCAGATTGCGGTCTAAGGAGGCCTGCTCTGTGTGGTCCAATGAGGCCTGGCCCAATGTGGCATTGTCTGTGTGGTCCAATGAGGCCAGGCCCATTGTGGCTCTGTTCTGTGTGGTCCATCGTGGCCTTGTCTCTGCGTGGCCCAAGGTGGCCTGGCCCATCATGGCTCTGTTCAGTGTGGTCTATCACGGCCTTGTCTCTGTGTGTTCCATGAGGCCTGGCCCTATGTGGCTGTTCTGTGTGGTCCATCGCGGCCGTGTCTGTGTGGCCAAGGTGGCCTAGCTCTGCGTGGTCCATCAAGGCCATGTCTCTGGGTGCTTCTCAATATCCCTCCTCGTCTCCTCGCTCCTCCGTCCTCCCTCCTATGACCCGGAAACCGATCGAGCTCAGCCATCTTGAAGGACATCTCAATTCTCTAATTGCACCGTGAGGAGTCGAGGATCGAGGAGATAGGAGGCTTCCTGAGGAGTCATAAGCGAGGATACACAGGTGCATCCTACGCGGAACTGTTATACTGACTAAACGTGACGCACGTGTCAATTCTCCTCCCCCTTCACATCGGTCACAATCATTTTAATTTATACTTTACCTTTGCAGTTTATATAAACCACACATCTCAAATATTTCAACAGTATAGCCTATCTTTATTATTATTTATTATGAATTTATTAAATAACCAAACTTCAACAACATAAGGGCAGATCCTTTTAGCGCTGCTGATGACACTGTGGAGTGACGCTCGAGTGATCAAGAATTCCAATGGATATAAAAAAGCTTTTATTCGATTCCTCTGTCCTCCTTTCCTTTCCTCGCTTCCTTCCCTCACGTCCTACAGGGGGTGGAGCTGAGACGCAAGGAAAGGAAGCAAGGAAAGGAAACGAGGATGCACAAATAAGAAATGAGAAGCACCCTCTGTGCGGTCTGTTATGGCTTGTCCCATATAGCCGATTCTGTATGGCCAAGGCGGTCTTTTCTCAGTGGTCCTATTACAGCTTGCGTTCCAATGACCTGTCCTATGTCCTAAGTTAGCCTCCTCACAGTTTAAGTAACTATTCCACAACACTTGATTACCTTTAACTCATTCCCTGATTCCCTCTAGCATTATTCTTAACACCGGCATCCCCCAGGGCTGTTTTCTTAGCCCAGCCCTTTATTCGCTCTTCACCCATGACTGCACTTCTTCACACAATTCCAACACTCTCGTTAAATTTGACGATGATACAACCATAGTGGGACTCATATCAGACAACAATGAAAGAGCATATAGGAAAAAGGTCCAGAGCCTGTCAGCTTGGTCCACGGACAACGACCTCAACCTAAACATTAAGAAGACAAAAGAAATTATAATTGACTACAGAAAGAATAAAATAAGCCACAATGGACTGTGTATCAATGGGAAGGAGGTAGAGAGGGTACATTGCAGAGGATCTAACCTGGAGCGAGAATACCTCACATATCATTAAAAAAAACCCACCAGAAGATGTTCTTTTTGAGGACCCTGAAGCGTAATGGGCTCCCTCAAGAACTTCTGACGGACTTTTATCGCTGCACAATTGAAAGTACCCTGACATACTGCTGTACTGTGTGGCACTCTAGCTGCACAGCAGGAGAAAGAAAGGACCTGCAGTGGGATGTGAAGACTGCTGAGAGAATAATTGGCTCCACCCTACCGAACCTGAGTGGAGTATACTCAAGCCGTCTTCTCACAAGGGCCATAAACATCAGGAAGGACACCTCACACCCCGGACATTCCTTGTTATCTCAGTATTTCCTTGTTATCCCACCCTCCCCTCAGGCAGACTGAGAACCCCTAGCACATGCACAAATAGATTCCGGAACAGTTTCTTCCCCAGAGCTGTGAACATATTACAAAATCATACGCAACTCCATGCAAACGAATATAAATACACACGTCTCCTACCTACTACTCCCTCCTACTCTCTCAGTGGAATCTGACTCTGTGCAATAATTGCTGTGTTCACTGTTTTAGCTGTTTTTATCTATTTATTGAGAATGCATTAGTGCATGTGTATATGTGTAGGCATGTGTATGTATGTATATATGTGTATGTTTGCATGTGTGAATTGATTTCATTTTGTAGCCTATTAGGCTTTTTGAACAAGATTCTGTGTATGTGATCATTTTGGTCACTATATTCATGAAATAAAAATAATTTTCGTAATGATCAACTAAAATCCACGTTAATTATGTGTTTTTACAGTAGCCTATAATATGCAAAGTGCAATTTTCTATTTTCTAAATAATCTCTGATTATGTCCTTTTCTCTGACATTTTAAGAGTGACATAGGGCTACAAAAGCTATGGGGGTGGTCTCGCCCTGGGTGTAATTCAAAGTAGAACCGCCACTGGCGAAGGTGAAATATCGTGTCGCCCGCATTAAAGAGTAGATCCCTCCTGACGGGAGGTGCAAAGGAGAGCCAGAGCTGAGAGTATACACGGCTTGAGTCTACTTCAAGAGCTCCTGGTAGCAGAGCAATCGGGGGGAAAGCATACAGACGTGACCTCGGCCACGGCTGCACCATAGCGTCCAACCCCAGAGGGATTGGATGACTGATGGAGGACCACAGATGACAAGTGCGTGGTCTCCTTGGAAGCGAATAGGTCCACCTCGGTGAGACCGAAACTCAACCAAAGAAGCTCCACCACCTCAGGGTGGAGTCTCCGTTCCCCCGGCCTCGGCCTCTGCCTGGACAGGGAGTCTGATACCAAATTCAAATACCCAGGAAGATACATTCACTGCATGAAAAGTGAGATTTTCATCCCTGTAAACTGCCATGAATCCCACTAATCTCCAGCAGTTATTGGACGTTTTCAGCGCCGCGCGTTGGTCAAATGTTTTCTCTGTATAATATTTCATGTGTAGTCACATATTTGATGGAAAATATTACAAAGAATTATTTAAAATTAAAGAAAATGATTTTTTTTTTTACTTTTGTTAAAAATGTTCTAGTCACTTGCATGAACAAATAAACATTAAAATGTAAGCATCTGGTTACAGAAAGGTAATCAAACCTCCACCACTAACTTACTGTTGCATTTGTATGGCTCACAGCCATTTCATTTACATGTGAAAGCCACCCCTAGACCTGGGGGTAGGGGGGTCATGGGAGCAACACTGACAAACAAAGCCCACGTCAATTCCTGGCAGTTCCTGGCAGTTTTTGGTGCTGACCAAAAATTCCCGTTAATAGCCCTTAACCTCAAATTCCACGACAATTTTATGTGCCATTAATTGCCCAAAATCCCACTTTTCATGCAGTGATTGCTTTAAGTGATAGTAACTTCCCTTGGGACCACAGGAGGGCCTGACGGGCCAACTTGTAAAGCCGGCGTGACCGCAGTTGATTTATATAAGAGACCACCGACGTGTTGTCTGACTGAACTAACACATGACGACCTCTCAGGTCTGCTAGGAAGTGTTACAGAGCCTGAAACACTGCCAACATCTCTAGACAATTTATATACCATGATAGATGATGGTCCTGCCACAGACCTTGGGCTGGACGACCACTCATAACCGCCCCCCACCCTGTGAGGGAAGCATCCATTGTTAGCGTTACACAACGACAAAGAGCCCCCAAGCACAGGACCTTTGGATAGGAACCAAGTTTATTTCCACAAGACCAGAGCAAGGCAGCGCTGCGTGACTTTGATTGTGCAGAGTGGATTTCCCCTCAGGGAGAATCCCTTGGTCCTGAGCCACCTCCGCAGCGGTCTCATGTACAACAGGTCTCCTGTACAACAAGGTATAATGTTGGACACTGCTGCCATCAAACCCAACAGTTTCTGAATCTGCTTTACAGTGAGTAGCTGGCCTAGCTTTACTGTTTAAGTATCAACCAATTGGTGATGTAATTGAGAATGCAAATGCCCTGAAGCCTCAGAGGCACTAGTACTGCATCCGTGCATTTCGTGAAAGTACGGGGAGATAGCTAGATCGAACGGATGAATCCTATATTGGAATGCCCCCGAAAGCAAACCACGGGAACTTCCTGTGTTGTGGAACGATGGAAATTTGTAAGTAAGGGTCCTTTAGATCTAATGTGACAAACCAGCCCTCGAACCTGATTTGTAACACGACCTGCTTGTTAGTGAGCATCTTGAATTGAGCTTCCCTATCAAGCGATTTTATAGGCGCAAATCAAAAATTGGACGCAACCCCCCATCCTTCTTTGGAACGATGAAATATCGGCTGTAATAACCTAGCTCTAAACTGGGAGGAGAAACCCGTTCTATAGCCCCCTTTTGAAGGAGCATTTTCACCATTGTTCCATTACCAGAGCCTGTTCGGGGGCCACACTATGGGCAGAACTCCTCTGAGTTTCGGAGGACGACACCTGAAATGGATCGCATAACCTCTTACTACTGTCTGCAAGACCCACGGAGATATTCTTGGAAGGCTTTACCACTCTGCCAAAAAAAAATCTTCTAAGGGTACCAGTCTCTTGAGACTGGCCTCTGGTGTAATTTGAGAAGCAAACACAGCGCCCTGTAATGGAGCAACGGCAGGGAACAACTGGTTTGACTGCTCTGAGACCCTCCTCGGAGGGAGCGAGCGTCCCTCTGGAAAGCGCTCGCTGGGACCATCTGCACCCCAGGAATGAAGGCAGGGTTGGCAGAACGGCTCCCTGAGGGCACTGAGGAAGAATGGGCACCGTAAAAAGAGGTGAACACCTTTCTCCCTCGGTGGGGACCACCCTCAGCATAGCCAATATAGCTGTCCTCAAATCAGTTCTAATACCCAAAAGCTTTGGCTGAGAGTGCCGCAGTCCCACTGTCCAGCAGGGGGAGCACGAGACACGATACTCTGCTTTGCAGTGCCTATGCGATGAGCTCGTAGACGGCCGGGGCTGTCGTGACCTTTTAATGGAAGAAACCATTTAAAAGCTTCAGCCTGCTTCTTTTCTTCCTGAAATTATCAATGACAATATTAACTCTGTCAATGTCACTGAAGAACCCTGCAGGCGAGAGAGAAGAAATCAAGAATCTAGAAAGCTTTTTCTTGGAAAAAATTCATTTTACCATAAATCGGCAGCCTGATGCAGTTCTCGAACCACGTCAATACTGCCTCCTCATTCACGCTCGTGTCCTTTAGCAAATCAGCCTGGTATGCCTGCAATATAGACATTGTATGTAGACACGACGCAGCCTGACCTGCTGCCAAATACACTTTACAAAGCCGAAATATTTCATAATAGCTTGGAAGGTAATGCCGATGCTTTAAATGACAATGCAGCCTCGGAAGAGAGATAACTCGCAAGCGTCTCTTCTGCCCACGGCAAAGCGCCGTCTTTTCTTTTCAAAAAACCTAGCCTTGCTAAATCGAAATATGTAAAAGATTGGGGGGTAAAAATTCTATTAGAAGCCGGCTTCTTCCATAATCTCGACAGCTCAGTATGGAGATAATGAAAAAAAAAAAACGGCAAGCACGGGCATGGAGGTTGAACGTGTATCCCCGCCCGTTAGATAGCGAGAGCAGGGAGCAGTCTCTCGTACAAAATTGTTTGTGTGGTGTAAATGTGACAACTCCTGCCTAGCAAATACTAAAGACAGACACAGTACCCTCTTTACACTCAGACTAGCAAATACTAAAGACAGACACAGTACCCTCTTTACACTCAGACAGATTCTCATATAGCATATGAAGCTGATGCGCTTGTGATTTTGGGGTGCTTTATAGTTTCCTGGTCGATGACGTTACCCGCCTATGACGTTCCGTGTCTCGACTGGGCTGATTCCATACCTGCTTCATGACGCACAACGCAGGGGTGTTCCTACAGCGTCTGATGCAGCTCGAAGTTCCCATGAAAGGGAATCTCGGTTTGTTTTCATGCCAAGAGTTCAAAAGATAGCCTTCATTCAATTATTTTAGAAAAAAAGGCCTTTATATTTGAAATATAAAGAAAATAATTATAAATTCACCATTTGAGATGTGGCTAGAAGCTATAACGCACATACTTGTTCTTTTTATGAGTTTCTTCGAGGTTGAATTCATATCAAAATCTGCCAAACTTCTCATTTTAATTCTGAATAGGATGTCTACTTCATAAATTGTATGAAAATTGTGGAAATAGTGGTTCATATCACTCAAAACACATATGGAAATGGAGGCACCCTTATATGGGCAGTAATGGAGTCTGGATCTAGTGAAAAAGTTTGGTACTGCGCCCAAACAAAATCTTACTGAAAGCTCATTTTATGAGATATCAACCTAACATTTGATATCAATTTCAAACTTCTATAACTTTTTTTTCTGTTTCACTTTCTTAAATTATTTCACTTTTAAAAAAATCTGCCTGTAAGTTCCCCTGGCCTCGTTGGATTCCCTGATCGGGACCGCACGGTGAGTGTTGATCTTTTTGCCCTTTGTAGCGCAGTATTTTCTCCTTCCTGACTCTCTATGCGTTGCTGTATTTTTTGTGGGATTGTGATGATGTGAGCATGACAAGCGTGAAAAGTATTTACATTATTGTTGGCTGACTTGGCTCTAGTAAGAGTGAAGCGGCGATGTGTGTTTTTTCCACCCCAACGCACACAAGCATCGTTCAGGCCTGCATCTTAATTTTATTTGTTTACTTTATTGGGACTACTTTTTACATTTATATATATTTTCCAAGAGCCTGGGCCCAAATTAAGTTTAATAACTGACTGAAAAGAAATGTTAAGTGATGTGAAAATGTTGAATATACTCCAAAGAGTTAATTGTGAGTAATGTAAAGTTATTTACTGTGATTACTGTATTACCTTTTTGTTCATGCACATCCAGTCTGTGTTTGTGTTTGTAATTCTGTCGAATTGATTCATAAATCCTTGATTTTCTTCTTAATCACTCATCACACACAATTCAATTACACTTCACATATCCTTTATCCAAAGATAGTTTCTGTCATTTACTGTAGTTTCCATCACGTTGATGTATAAAAGTTTTTTTTTGTTTTTAGTTGATGCTATAAAAACAGTGCTGTGACATTCCAAAAAAATCCTTCTCTAATCTCCTCCTCACTGTCTCTCTGCTGCATCTCCCCTGATTCTTCTCACTCCTCTCCCCTGCTCACTTTCTCTCCCGCATCAGCTTCTTTTATCCCCCTCCTAATCCAATCGTCTGCTCATATATTTCCCCCAATAGAGCTGTCAGCGATTACCCTTGTTAGCTTTGAGTTTTTTTATGAGTTTTTGCCATTTATTATATTTATTGCATGTTACAGCTGATACATCCAATTTTAAAAACTACTTCTATGAAATAACTTGTAATATTAGTATAACTATGTAATATTCCTTAAAACTTGATCTTGCCTAATATGCATTCCTAAAATTGTTTTCTTATATTATGTTACTCTTATTGCATCACATTTTTTTATTACATTAAACAATTAGTATTATAAAAATAAGGAATGAAATAACACAAATTATATATAATACTGTATATCCCATTATGTTATTGTTACAGTAAACTGATATTGTTTTTCAAATATAAATATTTGGAATAAATATATTAATATTATTTCTCATTCTTATTGAATACATCACAATATAGTGAGCAAAACAATATGTTAAACCATAAGTGTACTTTACAAAGGCATTAGCCAGTTTCGGGTTTCTTGCTTTGAGTCAGAGTTATGTGTATCAGCCCTCTTACTTTTCTGTAAAAAGTTAAACACCCAATTCAATTCTGCTCAGCATGCAGGCTATTAGAACTGTAAAGGGAATAATTTAACACGCTCTCTCCTATCACAACATTCCACCTCTATCTCTTGTCAAGCACACACAGCACACACTCAAAGAGAAAGAAAAAGACACTTGATCTGTTTTCTATAATCTAATGTTTACTGCTGGTTCTAACACTTTTGCTCTGTCATGACATACTTTATCAGTCAGTACATAATGTTTGGACACTATGATGTCTTCTCTGGGCTCTCATGTTGTACAATTACATCCAGATAAGGTCATTTCAGGCCAAAGAAGTGGTAATTAGAGGAAGACAAATATATGACTTTACACATTGGACACAAAGGTAAAGTTGTTGAAGATGTGTATTTTACTTTATTTAAGATGTTATACAGTGGATAGTCATAGAGAAAGTAAATGTTTCTGTAATGCTGAGAAACGGGGGAGCTGCATCAAAATGCAGTTGTAGGGGTTAATTAATAAAATGACAAAAATGCACACAGCTGAGATAAAAAAAAAAGAAAGAAAAAAAAACAGAATAAGTCAAAGAGTAAACAAAACAAAGAGTAAATCCACATGGAACCGAACAGAACAAACCCACAAGAAATAGAACTAAGTTGGAGTTTAAATACACAAGGTAACACTGGGGTTTAAATACACAAGGTAACGTGGGGCTGACAAGGAACAGGTAAAGGTGAACAAACAAGGTAGGAAATAAAACAAGGGAAACAGGAACTGAACTAGGAATAGAATACAGAAACAATGGTGACGGGAAAACAGGGTGAAATCATGATACAACCTCTATTCAGGGAATGCCTCCCGCTTGGCCTCCCTCCTTTTCTCGAGGGATGGGGACTAAGCTCCTGCACCTTGAATAAGTGGAGGCAGATTTTGAGACGAAAGAGAATAGCCTATTTCTAATGCTCTCTGTGGATTCAGATGACCCTCTCCTGGATCTTTAATCTCGCTCTGTTCAAATTTTGGATTCTATTACAGATGCCATCCTGTGACAGAATGGCTTCACTTCTAGGTGTCAGGGCCCACTCCACTAGAAGTGTGGCATCTTCTAAACCTCTTGTGAAGGGTGCACATTTATAGGATGTTTGTGCTGTGGCAGGCTAGTCCTCTCTGCACACATTCATCAGGCTCTACAGTTTGGATGCAGATTAAACCCCAGGATGTTGTGGCCTTTAGGGTTGACTCAAGTCCAGTTTGCACTCGACAAGCGTCTGTGCTTTTACACAGCGTTGTGTGCAGGCACTGTTACCTTGAGTGGGTCAACTTTGGTAGTGAAGTTCCCAAATCGTCAACGTCATGACCCGTGCCACACCTCGCTTACACCTGTGCTTCTTTTTCAGAGAATTAGAATCTATTTATGCTCATTTCTGCCACCTATTTATGGATGGTATACACTGTCATGATGTCCATACGTTTGGCCAATCAGATTGGTGTTTGCAGACACATTCTTCAGACACTGGCTCACGTGGAACTGTGGGAGTATTCCCATAGTGTCAACACCATAACGTCTCGTTCCCTTCTCGGGGAACCTGGTTACATACATAACAGTGATGCGCGGGTCAATGTATAAACAACCCGCAACCGACCGATGTTTTCAACTACCCGCCCGCAACTCGGACCGTAGAAAAATATTGTACCCGACCCGCTTCCTGACCGCATTTTTTAAAAGTAGTAAATGCTCATCAGAGCGTTATTGGGCCATAGACGTGTAACAACACAGCATCGCAAGAAGACGTCCTACACATAACAAAGGCAAAGCCTGCACTTTCGCCATCATCTTTCATTATTTCAGCAAATGTCTCCCACACTTTTACTCTTTCTATTTGTGTATTTGCAGAGCTTCCACTCCCCAGTCTTCACCTTTACTCTTGCCGCCTCCATCTTTCTGCAGACTGTAGTGATCATAGACATGGCCGGTTCGTGAACGAATCGTTCTTTTGAACCGGTTCTTTTTAGTGAACCGGTCGAACCAGTACACTAAATCGAACTGAATCGTTCGAAACAGTTCGCGTCTTGCATCAGTGCTGATCCACAAGTTACTAAAGTTACTCACTTTCAGACATGCCTGACAGTTGCCTACGAATCGAAATAAATCAATATCCTGAATTATATTTTACTCCAGTAACTCCAACAGTTCACTGAACCGAGACATGTGCCACTGTTGAGAGAAGTGATGAGCACGAGCAGCTGATACTGCGTATACCGAACGCACAGGGACAACGGTTCTCGAATCACCAGTATAGAAACGAGAACTGTTCAGACTGAGCTTGTGTGTTATCTGCGTGCCAGTTATTGCAGTCAATAATGTGTAGGGCTGTATATTTCATCAAACATTGTGTCTAGTACTATATTAATACAAATGTTTAATTGTCATCTTTTTTCAAACGACCCGACCGACCGCGACCCGAATATCATTAAAAACATTTTTGGATGACCTGTAACTGCACCCGCTCATTTCGGATCAACCCGCGCATCACTGATAGATAACCTGAGATGTTGCCTATGCCAGTATCAAAAAACAAACAAAACAAAACAAAATAAAAATCATTTATAATCAATATTCTTGAGTCAATGAAATTGTCAATAAAGAGTAGGACAGAAAGGAAGAGCAAGAGAAAACAGGAAGAAATGCAAAGAGAAGGAAATAAAAAGATAGATAAAAAACTATGCTATTAATTAAAAACTTTTTGGCATGTACTGTACAATATGTCGAAAGCCTTAGAGGATGTTCATAATCTTTTCCTTTATATGTGACTGAGTAAAATGTAAATGTCCTCATTAGAGACCAAGAGACTAAGTTAAGACCTTGTTTCCGCAGTCCTTCTTATAATTAAGCAGCAGATCTATAATTAATCTGGCCATTAATAACTGTTCATCTGGCTACCCCCAGTGCTAGGATTGATTGACAGCCAAGGAGTGGTGACTTAGGGTTAGGAAGGTCCATTACTGGTCTTTGATGGAATGCAAAATCAGACTTCAGATGGTGCATGGTTTACTTCCTGTTTAATGAGGTGTTAAAACATGCTGTCATACTCGGAAAGTCACACACACACACACACACACACACATTTATTCAAAGAGATCCTGCAGGTCATACCCATAAAGCAGTGCACAAGTCTTGACATTATAGCCCCTGGTTGTCAGCCTGACTGAACCACAGGTTCTAATTACAGAGGAATGAAATGCCCTATTTTTTCTCTCTCTCCTTCCCTCTTTCTCAGTATGTGCGATTCTCATCACTCTGACCCTCATTTTGCAGGAGGGTCAGCTTTTTCATTTGTCCCTAAGACTATATTATTTGCCCCGCTTACACAACCTGGCCCATTTTTCCTTGAAAAGTTAGTTTAATCAAATTTAACCTTAAATTAATCTCTTACATCATATTATTTAAGCAAGCCATTTGCTTGAGGACATGGGGCCTGATAGATGAACACACTCAACAAAAAATATATCTGAAACTTTTTCCATGAATAATTTGGGAAACTTAGATTGGCTTTAAATTGCATAACACATGGTTTCGGAGTTTGAATACTATCATTGTCAACTTTCTCTACCCTCCTAAATTATGTTCCTCAGCTCAAATGAAGCCTGGATTCTCCTGAACCATCTATTATAAGTTTCTCATCTATTATAGTGACATCCATCAACACAGGAATGCGCAAGCTCCAATAAACCTCACTTAATTTTGTTTCACATTCTTCATAGCCTCAAGTGTATATGGAATTACTTTTTAAAATTATAGAGCAAAAGTTATTTTGGCTGGACGGTTCACAAGGAAAATATTAAAATATCTATGAGGAGTTCTTATTAAAAGTCAAATTTAAAACTTGTCAGTGTCTTTCTGATTTTTTAATTTTTTTTTTTAGCTGTGATACACCACAGTGTAAAATACTGAAATAATGAAAAAAATTAAATCAAATATTTTTTAATTCCTTTATTTGAAAAGTTAGATTTCCTTGGTTTCTTAGAATGTTCTTTGGAATAGAACTTAGATCAGTTTTAGCACAAACTTTTGGAATCTATCCCAGATCGAGTACACATACCAAATACAAAGAAAATGCATGGCCACTCAAAAAGTCTCTCAAATTGTTACATTGGAGATATTAAATCATTTGTATTTTTTTATTTTATTGTTATTGAATATCAAAAGAATGAAAACAGGTTAAACAGGCATGGAAAGGACATCTCCTAAATGTTTTTACATTATGCAGTTTTTTTACATCTTCATGAACACTACAATGAATATTTTCCTTGATGTAATTTAAGATTTCCAAAAATAAAAACTGTTGCATCTGTGTTGATGAGAGAATAAAAATTAATGCGCATTGTGCAAACGCAACATTAAAATACTTAAAATAGCATTATAAACAATTCGCAACGCACCACTGACTTTAGACTAGTTTTTTTCTGGTCAGTTGCGGAATTGTTTTCTGGAACTGCAAAACAGCACTGGGGAATGTTTGCACCGAAACATGACTCCTTTTTGCGCCGGCTCGCCCAGGGAGTGCAAGTTTATTTCCTAAGTGCATCTGTGGAGGGAAAAGCCCGCAGGTGCATAATAGGAATGATTCATGTGTCAGTGTAAAAAATAATTTGCAGTTAGTTAGGGTTAGGCCCCTTTAAAGAGCTGAAGTTTCCTTTTTAAAACGGTCACTTTGTATTGTGTAGTTGATACGCAGTGGAGAAAATATCCTTGAGAATATTAAAGTCTATATTTTATATTTTGCACAGCAGAGCGTCTAGCTCGCCCATTGGCTGTGCTGTAGCAACTGTAGCGAAGCGGCTATGGCCATGATGAAGCGGCTCAGAGGTGCCGCAAAAAAAGGATATGAGAATCTGCCTCCTCTCGAAGTAGTGGTTGCCCCTCATCTCTGCCCGCCCACCACTGCTGGATGGAGAATTAGAGCAGTTCAACCATGTCAGTGCTGCATGTATTCCAGGCCAAACTTCTCCAAGCTATGGACAAGTCTGGATTGGATCTTGAGTCATTTAGAGACCTGTGCAATGCCACAGACTTAGCACTGCACGCCACGAAATCCACTGCTCAATCTATCGGCAGAGGTATGGCTAACCTGATCACGCTCGAGCGTCATCTTTGGTTAAACCTGACTGACATCAAAGAGGTGGACAGTATGGCTTTTTTCGACTTGCCAGTCTACAGCACCTGCCTCTTCGCCCTCGAGAAAGAGTTCGCTTAGATCTCCCAGCTCCCTGTTTAGTTCAGGTGGCTGGAGATTTTTCTATTGTCAAAGGGGCCATTGTGCTTCATGTGGCCCTACAAACAAACGCTTTGTACAGTGACCCATATAAATCACAAAAAGAGTATGTTTCAAACACAACACGTGAGTAACTGATCCCCCTTCACTAGGCGAACCATCCCCAGTTGTCACTCTATCTCTATTCAGTTGAGCCGAGGCCTGGCAAGCCAGCCCCAAAGCGAGTATGTGTACAAAACACAATGCACTGGTAATAGGTCCCCCTATGCAAGGCGGCCCATAGCCACATGGGCTGAATTGGGAAATGAACACTATAAAGTGAGGTTAATCGCCCCAATTTGCTCGCAGACCCCACACTTTCAGGCAGTCATCAAGACTTTGGTGTGAAGCAGCATGGCACACATTCTTTGCACTGAAATGCTAAGCCTGAAAGCAAAAGGGGCTGTAGAGAAAGTTCCCCCTGCGCTAAGCCAGATGGGTTTTTACACTCGCTCCTTGTACCAAAGAAGGATGGTGGCATCAGGCCCATTTTAGACCTCAGACATCTGAACAAAGCTCTCATGAAACGGCCATTCAGAATGCTAACTGCCAGAATATTTTTTGAAGTGTGTTTGGGTTATATTCCATTAGGATTTAAAGCCCCCACCAATACAACCCAACACATATCAGTAGAGACCCACAGAGACCAATATAATTGCCATTACAACCAATTAAATTCCCACGAAAACCATTACATCCAATAGAATAACTGTAATGGTTTCCATGAATATAGAAACCATTACATTACTGCTTCTTTCCTGTGGGAAGCAGAACTCTATAACTTGTTAACTGGTTGGACTAATATTTTTGTATGTGAAAAGGATGTGCTTGTGTAACTGGTTGAACTTGTATAATGTAGCAGAGGGTTTTTGAAGTTTTTGTCTTTCTCCATGTCATGCACTACATATGTAAAAACATTTGTATGCAGAAATGTCAAAGAACTAGCCTTATTTGGGGAAATAAGTTTAAAGTGTTCCCAAACTTGGGAACGAGTTCTCTTTCTCGCTGGCTCCATCACAACACTAAAATAAACTCAATCTACTCTCAATAATAACGCCAAACTACTAATAATAACTCCAAACACTGACTACTACAACCCACACTGTTGCCATGTTTTGGCTTCAAGACTGAATTATTGAAACACATTTGCCATGTTTTGTCGAAGACCAAGTTATTGAAACACAGATCCCAAAGCATCCAAAATCTGGGTGTGGACCAGTTGTCCCAAGACAACACTCCCCTGGCAGGGTAGAGGTCAACCTCTTTGCCTCAGAAAGCAACATTCACTGCACAACGTTCTTTTTTATGAACAGGGATGCGCTGGCCAGTGCCTGGTCCAGACTCCCGCTCTCTACGTTCCCTCCCATCCTGATGATTACTCAGGTCATCGAGCGGACCAGGAAGATCAGAAGCACAATCCTTCTAGTAGCCCCCCTCTGGAATACTGTAGGGTGTCTGGACAGTCTCACATGACGCAACCAATCTAAGTTTGGGGAAAAACCTTTAAGATTTGACTCGCGTCTAGTAATTTACCAGCGAGTGCCAGAAAGTCTATTCCTAATGACGTTCATTGACACTTTCATGGCGAATGTGTGTTAAAACAAAACACCCCTAAAAACAGCGATGAGCCAGCTTCACACAGAAATTATCACCTCAAAACCTTCCCCTTTTCCGGCAAAAAGAAATTCCAGCCCCGAGTGTTCAGAGTGTTCAGCACCATACAGGCAGTTGGAACAGCTCTTTGTGTGCTTCGGAGGCTGCACCAAACGGTTACATGTCACGAAGCAGAGACTGTCGAGGTGGACCTGGTCCAATGGTGATTGAAGACATGTGTAGTGGCCAGCTAGTCTTTGCCGTCCACATTTGTCAGATTCTATAATATGGAGGATACCCTGCTAACAAGTTCTAGTCCTCTCTGTATAATAAGTCTGACCTGAGGGTCGTCTGGTCTTATCTGTCTAAATATGATTTTACTGTCCATAAGCACAAGTCTGTCCTGGGAAGTAATATTGTTCATACAGAGCTGGTATGGCTCCGAAAGCTCCAGTCCTCCTTTTATGTCATAAGGACCCGACTCAGGTCTGGTCCCCATTAAAAATGAATATCCCTATCAGGAGCTTTTTTTATTAGTGGCTTGTGTCTCACTGTGAACTTTGGGCATGTTGCCCTAGGTTCACCCCCTAGGATTGCTGTGCAGCTGTGCTGCGTTTTAAAATATAGGCTTCAATATTCTCAAGGAAATGAATTTCCCCACTGCATATTACCTACGCAATACTTGTTCCCTATTTTCAGGGAACCAAGGTTACATTAGTAACCGAGTACGTTTTATGTGCAAGTCTTTAGCTGAAGTTTCTTGCAGAAGCCTCTTTGCCAGTCTTGAGTTTCTGCACTTTTCCCACTTTTCAGTGTTTTCTCTCATTAAAGTGTCTATGGATTCCACTCCATTACTTTTTTATAGAATGCTTATGTGGCACAGTGCTACAGTAGGTCTCAGTTTCTTTCATGTTATCTCAAAATAGAGTTCTATTCATTACACATTCACAGATATCTCTCAAACATTTACATTTCAAACAGAATAATTTTATATGTTTGCACAGACCATTTTATTGGCCGTTTTGTAGTTGTGGCACATTTTTAGAGCGCTGCCTGAGATAAGCTTACAGACTCGTTGAGTGAGACAGTTACGGTGAGAGAGTTTTGGCTTTGTTCTTGCAATGTACAGATTAAGTTCAATGTTGTGTGTTCTTTGCATTATATGTTTTGTTGTGTGTGTGTGTGTGTATATTTTTTATGTATTTCATGTACATATTGTACACGCAAACTTTAGATTGTTACATGGGCAAAAGTTGAAAATAGGATCAATGGATTAGAGTATCGCAGTCCTTGAGGGGCAGTGAAAAAAAATGTCAATGAGTAAAGTATGTATGCTTGCGTCTATACAAGGCAATATGATAATGATGTTCTTTCCTGTTTACTAAGTGCTGGTGTTGAGTTCTGTCTTTTACATTGACTTTTACGTTTGAGTGATGTCATTTCCACTTGCTGAATCGTCCAATCGCGTCTTGCGTAAAGCTTAGAACAGCTTTGGATTTGAGCGAGACACGTAGCCTACAGTATGTTGCAAATGTGCAACAAGTGCAAAAAGTATTTAAATATAATAGATTCTTGATCAATATGACAGGTTTTAATGCTGGATTGTGTCACTTCATGAATGGCATGAATGGCGTTATTTTTGTGTATATTCTGGGTTTTGTGTTAATGAGCTCTTAATGAGTTGGTTCAAGTTGTCACCCGTGCACCATTTTGAACGGCAGGTTTCTATAGTAATACAGTATGCAGGGGAATTGGTATGAAATAGTTATTTTGTTTTCGTATGATCTGCTTATGCCCCACTCATGGTCTGAGGGTGGACTCCCATGCTTTTTCCCTCTAAAAATGCAACATGACATCATGACTTTTGCGTAAACATACACGCCACTTTCAAGTCAAGTGGCGTGTTATCTCTACGCATTTTGAGCTATCTGCGTGTATGCGTGTATGTATACACCATTAATGTCAGAGTGATTCCACGTGTCTGTACACGTCGTCAAATGTCCGAGCGAAACGAAGCAAACTGTGGCTCTACATCTGGCGAGCGATCTTTTTTTTCCTAGGATGGTAGGGGAAGACTCATAAATGCCATTAACCCCAGTGACGGGTAGGTTTAGGGACGGGGTTGAGGTAGTCATATCTTTATATATAAAGTAATAACGTTAAGTCAACGGCATTCATAAACACGCTGAAAAGCGATTATGCGTGCTGATAGCACACCAAAAAATGGAAATACGAACTGGCGTGTCATACACACGCTACTTCGTGAGATCAGTCTGAAAAATTTTACATTTCCATACAAAATCTCCACTTCACCACCCAGAGTTGTTATATTTTCTTGTGAGATTGGGTACCACATATCAGGAATTTGTATAAATAAAAGCATATAGGTTCAGTTTTGATTCCATGTTGATTTCAAGGTCTTCCTGGTTTTTTTTTATTAAATTTTTTTCCCCATTTGTTCAGCTGTTTGATGTAAATCTCTTTCAATTATTTATCATCCAGTTTACATCAGAAGTTATTCCAGGACAGAACTGTGCAAATGGTGTATTTGTGTGTGTGAGGGGGTGTTGGGATAGGAATCAAATCTAGGCCGTGTTTGACAGAATTCAACTCAAGGGCAAGCACTGTAGCACACATGAAAAGAAGAGAGGAGTGGAGAGAAAAAAATAAATAAGAAATATTATTGTTGTCTTTGGTGGAGGGTTGGAGAGATGAAAAAAGAAGAGCTTAAAGGGCTAAAAAGGAGGATAAAACATTTATGAATCTCTCAAGTATCAAAATGGATGGATATTGGTCCATAAAAAACATTTTACATACCTGTAGGAAATTATGAGAATAAAAGATCGATTTCCAAGGGTTTAGGGTTGAGTGTTGTTATTTTAAAATAACATTAAGCTTTTGGCGCCACTCACGGTATTTAAATTCAGAACTGCGTTTATACGTAAAAACTCCAATATGATAAAATGTTGCCACATTCACATTCATCTGTTCTGGAAAAATGCTAAATGCTTTTAGCGCCACTTAATGGATATTTTACTTTGAAACTGTTGTGAAACATGCACAATAAAGTGTATTTAGAGTTTTGCAAAAAAATTGTCAAAGGTACATTTTTCTAATGAGCCTGGGCTGCATATTTCCCTGTCTGAGACCGGTAACTTATTTTATCAGTTCATTCATTCCTGCAAATCACACTAATGACCTTGGTGTTTCAAGCCCTATACTCTGGTATTTGAGCTACAGGAACACCACGAATGTTGACTGATGAGTATACCTGTGGGCATTGATCAAGGCCTGAAAACTGCACTATGGCTGAACCGTGTGCACAATGTTGTATTAGTGATTTTAGTAATTTAGGTATGTCATTTGTGAGAGTGTCTGTCACAGAGTGACGAAAAGGAAAGGCGGAACCTTTCTTCGAGCAAGGACGTTCCCCATCGGAGCACTTCCGGTGAAACACTGGGCCGGTTCCAGTTTACCCGCGATGGCCGATCACGGGATAATGGATTGAGAAATGAGTGTCAGTTTCGAGAAATGAGGGAAGTGATCAGCGATTGGAACACGTGTCTAATACAAAGGGTATAAAAAGGCATTTTGGTGAAGGAGAAGGCAGAGTCTGGAGAAGGGAAAGAAGTGGCCGAGATAGTGTGGGAACAGGACAGATGATTGCAGTCTTGATGGATGCTAGGAAGGGGAACGTTCAACTGAAGAATTAATGTGCACCGATCACTTCTGGGACAGTTAAGTACCACGATCACGCTGATGACAATTCTAATAACCTACTGATATTACTTGGGTCCCTTAGCCTGAAAGTTAACCCCGGTAGTTGCGGTCTCTCAAAGCTCGTGTCTCTGCCGACATTGCTTTTTCATACTGCCCTTAAGTCCTGGTTCCATGGGAATGGAGGAAACTGGATGAATGCTGGAGTCTTAATTCATTGTACGTGTGAAGATTGTAGTGTCTGAGGTGATCTAAGCACATTTTAAAGTCTTGGAAGTTGGATTGGAATACACGAGTGTGGGAAGAATACGAGTTCTGTCCTTAACTGTAACTTCAACCAGTTGACTTGTTATCCCCATGGGACGCTGGACTTTATTAACTGTGATGTGTGGAGTGTGTGTAAAGCAGGAAAGAGCCATCATTCTTGCCGACGTGCTGGCATGATTTAAAGAGGAGTCTACATCCGCGTGGTGCTTCACCTATTCTGAGGAGGGTTTCACAACAGCAGGATCTGCTGTGAAGCTCCTACCTGAGTTCTACCTACCGTCTGCCTTGAAGAACCCCCGTGGAGCTCCTTACCTGATTGCTGTTCACCGTTGTGAAGTTCTTACCTGAGTGCTGTGCACCATCTGTCTGGAGGACTGTTGTGGGATTTCTCACTGCTGCCCGTGTCAGAGTGCGTCTTACTTCCCTGCCCTCGTAACCTGTCTTGAGGGTCTGTTGTGAAGCTCCTACCCGAGTGCTACCTATTGTTGGCCTTGAAGGTCCACTGTGGAGTAGAAGTCGGAGAAGGAGAAGTCGATTAGTTGATGCCCTGTGTTGAGAGACTATTTTAAACTTAATAAAGTAAAACAACTTTGTATCTTATCACGTTGTCCTGTCTGTGGTGCTTCTCAGGGTGGAACACTTCTAAACTTTAAAAGGTTTGTTCATCCTTTGTTCATGATGAGCCATTGTTTATTGAGATAATGATACCAAAACAATTTTGATATAACTACTTCAATGATTTATTTGTGATAATTTTTGTATCAATTATTAACTCAAACTATTGACGTCAGGTGGAGAAGAGAGGGCCCAAGAGTGAAGTGCAGGTAAATCATGTATTTTTAATGTAACGGAGGAAAATGGCCCCTTTACAGGCAAAATGCAGTTCAACAGAAATATTCCTCTAGAAGTAATTTCAGCAGGAGACTGGACGTGGGGTAGGACTAGCCCTCAGCAAAAGATCAAGTGGGCAAAAGATTAACTGTTAAAGATGACGATGTAGTATGTCCCAAAGCTTGCCTACTCTTTTGCTACACACTCAAAAGTATGTACTTTTTCTTCACAAAAAGATACCGACGTGACAACTATCACTCACTGCTTAAACCACCATGTCCAACGATATGCCTATTGTTTGCAATTACTCAGACTCTGATAACGATTTTGTTCCGCCATCTCCTCTTCCAACACGGTGCAGTGCACGCCTTCAATTTCACAACCAACTGTGGGTAACGTGGTCCACGGAGGACATATCCAGTTTTTTGGAAGCAGACGGAATTCCCATCAGCCAAGGACTGTCCAGAGAGGATCTAATCTTTGGCATCTGGCCAAAAAATAAGCCGGCAGAAAGAGAACTGCCAAGTCGGCGTCACCGGTGGGTATACCTTCCATTATCTATTTTTGGGGGTTGGCTGGCCCCGTCCTGGATCCATAATCCACCTATTTCTGGGGGTCGGATGCGCCCCTGCCTTTGCTCCAGACAGGAAATGCAGATCCGCTACCCTCATATAATGAACTACAGACAGGGCCTACGCCAAAGAAATTTATAAATAATCGTTTGCTGGGCTGTCAATAAATTCACATTTGTTCATCAATATATCTCCTGAGTCTTTCTGGTAGAACTGATTTATTTCATAATTTACGTATTAATTTAATTTAACTTGCAACACATTTGTAAATCATTAGCATACAACTTAACAATAACAAGTGTGTGTTATCTCGCCAATAAAAACAACTGAGCCATGATCTCTGCCGATCTTATCAACCAGTCTGGAAATCTTTTTGTGGCAGTATCTGACCAGAAAGATCACATTCCCTTTGGCTTGAAAATACCATTTTAAAATTTTACTGTCACCATACACCCACATGTGAGTACACAACAGGGGGAAGACATTTCTTGTAATAATAACATAAAATGTAATACAGTGCACAAGCTTGAGTGTGTATTCATGTTTGTGCATTAAACAAAGAAGCAGTGACTGTATCAGGGCATCAGGAGATTGAAGGGCAGTAGGCTAATAGGATTGCTTTATTGCTTCTGAAGATCATCAGCAAGGCTGTATAGACCATTTCACAAGATGTAAACAACACTGGTCCAGAAGCACTTCCTGTTTCAGTTTGTAACTGTTTTCTTTATTTCACATGTAAAGAAAACATCTTAAAGATGTTTGTTTAACTTTTTGATCAGTTTTAAATGTTCTGTTGGTTGTATTTTATCCCAGCTTTTATGTAGTGTTAAAAAACTGAAACAGGAAGTGCTTCTGGGCCAGTGTTGTTTACATCTTGTGAAATGGTCTATACTGTGTTTGAAGGCCTTACATGTGCTCATCATTCAAAACTACCAATACACACTCACACAAACAGACTCAAACTTTTTTTTCCCATACAATCCTTGTGATATCAAATCTTTCATAAACCATTACAGGAATTCCTAACACTCAGATGTCCTATGTTATCATTCTGCATTTATATCCATTAAGAATTAAGCCTGGTTTGTGTGCCTGGGTGTGTGTGGCAGTTGTGTTTTGGAGTTGATAAGAGCGTAGTCATGCAGAGGATGGAACAGCAAGGCAGTGGGGCATCAGATTAAGGCAGGAAGCAATTACAATACTGTGTGTGTGGGTGTGTGCTTGTAACTAAGTAGTGGCTTATAGGTTGCTTCTTAATCCCAAGCATACTGAGTTTTTTCATACATGACACCCGTCATACCAGATACCAGTAAAAATGTATGTGTCGTTGCTGTTTAATATCTCTGAACAGGAAAATAAATGGGATGAGCATCTTTATACAATTTTCAGTGTAACAGCTTGATACTTCAGAAAACGTATTTATTGGCATTGGTCAAGCGCTACATAAAATAACTAATTTCTTGCAGTCAATCATTTTTGCCAAAAATGCTAAAAGTTATGCTGTGTTTGAACTCATATATTCCTCTGAGAGTGAAGGTTGTCTTGGATGCAGATGATGGCTGTTCTTTGATGTTCTTATTTCTTTCTAATTAAATTACTATAAAAACACATCCTGTCTCACCAGCCGTTCTCATTCAGCTTGCTCTAAAATTGCTTCCAGCAGTAGAGCCTTGAATTTGCTTCTGTGGTATCAAGTACGCCGTGGAAGTGCAAAACTTTTTATACATTTTAATTACAGTTACTGGCCAACAGCTCACTTCTATATAAGTCAAACACTCATATCCATTTCTACAAGTGTCCTTGTTTGACAGACACAAAGCAATTTATATGTAGCCACCATAACACTGGATTTACTTATTATATTATCATCTCAGGCTGTGTGAATATTGTCAGTGCATCTGCTCAATTACATCTGCTCAATTACATATATATATATATATATATATATATATAAACATTTGATTTACAATCTAATTTACAAGGAGGTTGGGTGTTTGTTGTATCCACATTTTGTTACAAAAAATATACACATCAATAAACTTTACCGTATAAGAAACAGATTTCTGTGTTATAGACAGGCTCACTTAATTTAGCATTTATTTTTGACATTCCACTCTAGCCCTATTGGTGTTTTATTACCAAAAAGTACTAAAAATGATATGTTTGTTTTGGTGATGATGTTTATTATTGAATATGTTCTGATAAGGCTAAAATGTTTGAGGTGATGCAGGCTATATTAGTACCATTTTGGTTATCAGATGATATTAAATGTTTCAATCTTTATTGGTCCATATCAGTGTTATTATCATTAAAGGGGTGGTTGATTGCGATTTCATTTTAAATAGTGTGTAATGTTGCTGTTGGTGCATGAACATTATCTGCAAAGTTACAGCGCTGAAAGTTCAATGTAAGCAGAGATATTGTCTTTTAAAAATCAGGAAGTTTAATACCTACAAAAACGACTTGAATGGGACTACAACAGGTTTTATACGTAAATAACCCATACATTTACATCAACCCTCCCTCCGGAATATGCAAAAAAGGGCATGGCCATATTTCTGCGACTCATCGAAAGTGTGGTATTTTCACCCAGCTATCAGGTCTTCTGTGTTCGGGCTTCCAACGGACATTGTAGTTCATCAACAATGGATACAATTTATGTTTGATTATGTCCCTGAAAATTACAATCATAACTTAGCTCTCTGTACTGTGCATTTTATGAAAGACAGCTTCCAGAATCTCCACAATTTGCATGTATAAATTTTAGACGTAATGTTTTAGTTTTATCAAATGCCAGCACTTGCTTTTTTTAGCCTCTTAGTTATGCTATTTCGTGTCTACGACAAACGCGGACAAATATTTTGGACCTGAATTTGTATATGTACTAATTTTGTAAATGTATTTTTCATGCATATACTTTGAACTTATTTTTCGATTTGATCAAGAACGTAAACCAATGCCAATGCTGTTTGTGTATATAGTTGCAAGTCAGTTCGATGCTATTGTGTAAAACAAATGTGATACAGTTTAAAAAAATATCGGCAAATTACCATTCAGAAATGTTTTATAAGAGCCGTGTTTAGGGAGGTTCTGCTTGACTCTCGTCATCGCCGCTTTCTGGGTCTGATTCTGGCTCATACTGATACTGCAGTATCGACACCATTATTTACATTTGACAGGAACACATATGCAATTTTCGCCCGTAAAGGTACTGGTCATGAAGTATCTGGACAACGTGCGCTACACAGTTTAGCCAATCACAACACACCAGCCCAAACTAACCAATCTGCTAACCCACTGCCTGTTTCTGAGGGAGTGGTTTCAATCAGGATGAAAACCTAAACCTGAAGAACGCGACTTACAATATAGGTGAAATTTATGAAAAATAAGACTTTTTAAACAAGAAAAACCACAAATACATGCTATATTGCACCCCATAAACACAATCATGTAAACAAAAAAGCAGTGAAACATCCCTTTAACTTAAAATACACCCATTAAAACATATTTTGTTCATTGAATTCAAGCTGAAATAAAATAAAATATGAATATTAGATTTAAATAAAATCTTACATTTCTTTCAGTCAGTTGCCAATACAACATTTTTAATATGTTTAGTTTAAGCTGAAGTACTAAAAAAAAACAAAAAAAAAACTATTATATAAATACAAACTGTTATATAAATAATATTAAAATATCCCTGGTCTTTATTGGATATTTAATGTGCATGTTCAATTGCTATTTTTATGTTAAGATTATTAGATTAGACTTTATTTTAATAACAAACTTAATTCTTGTTGTATTTAAAACATTCTTTTTTTTCCTAGCTAGTTTAATATTTTATATTTTTAGACAAAACTGTACAAATTTTTGTCAGTCATAAAAAAGGGAAGCCCACAAACTGGATAGTAGAACCTTTTTTATATATATATATATTAATGAAATGTGCTGAATTGCTTTTCTTGATCATCCTGGGAAAATCCTACCTCTCCTGCAATGTACACTCTAATCTAATTGATAGTCATGGAATTCAATATCAGATCCCCAGTCTCACTTTCCTAAAAGAGATTATTACATTCGTAATAATGTAAATGAGAATGATCTGGAAGGATATCGATTAGTGGAGGATACCCTTTAATGAATCATGTTGATCTACAAATTCACAGAAACAGCTGCACCTTCTAGCTTTCTGACATGTCTTGACCTACATTATGAAAAGTTGTTTTAATACATTTGCAGAATGTCTCAAACACATTTTTCCCCTTAGCTAATACCTTGTCCCTGTCTGTTACTTTCATCACAGGCCTAGCAACTGAGCACTGTGGTGCAGCCGAAACCTTGCAGAGACCTTGATAACATCTGGTGAGGAATCGGTTCATCAGAGATTGTGTAGGGGGTGTGTTTGAGATAGAAGAGCTCAAACTGTGTGATCAAATAAGTGCTATTAAAACACACTGTCCTAAAATAGAGAAGTATAAAGACAGAAATACAGAGGGGAAAGGAATATAATCAGTGATGTAGTGGTGCCTGGAGAAGTGGGTATACTCTTAATTTATGCCCCCAATATTTTTTTAAGCGTCCAAGCAAAGGATGAACGCTCTGTGTTATAAACAGTTACGTGTAAGACTACTAGTCTTGCATTAGTATTCAATATGCAAGACGAATAGAGTAATGAATACAATAGAACACATAGAATCAGTAGTATCTTTGCATATCAGGGCCGCACATATGTTTTTCTAAATACCCAGGTGCCAGGTCCCATAAAGTATATTGTTAGGGGGGTTCGGGGGCCCACCCCCGAGAAAATTTTGATTTTCCTTATTTCGAAATGAGAATTTTAAGGTGTTTTGATGGCCAAAAAAATTGACAACAGTAGCTTTAAAATCATGAAGTTGCCTATTTGATCAGATTCTTAAACATGAGAATCAGTTCCAATTTCAGCAACTTTTCTTTCCTAAATTAATCAATGTTTTTTGGACTAATCTGTTAATTTAATAATTGGTTCAATTGCTCACTCAAAAAGACAGTCACTTGTCGCCACCCACTGTTTTAATGATGCAAGTTGTCGAAAAAACGTTATACAAATATATTTATACAATAATAATGGCAATATATTTAATAGGGTGCTTGTGTTGTTAAATTGAGCTTATAATTTCCATTGTCTTTTATCAAACTGATTATTTCTGTCGGTCATTTAAAACGTCTATTGAAAAACAGCCCTACATTTGAGCTATACTTGCATCTTATCTCGCACTGTCGTTAACTGAAGTGAAGCGTCGCGTTGGGATTCGCGCTCGGATCGCGCTTCTGTGAACAGAAATAGGCCTACTGCATTCTTTGATTGGTCTCACGAACATTTAAACATTGACGAGCAGGTGTTTGAGTGCTGAAGCAGATCAGATGAGAAGGTCAGTTATCGTCGCGAATCATTGCAGCAACAAATTAGAGTTAATACGGGTACGACTCTAACTGGGTGTTTTTTTTATTCACGAAATTGGATTAGCAACTAACGTTAAGATGCGCATCAGAGGGGATTTAGAAGTGGGTATACGCAATGCCGACTGAAAAGGAAGTGGGTATACGCCGTATACCTGCGTATACCCTGCACTACACCACTGAATATAATGGTGTGCTTGTGCATGTCTTTTCACTGTGTAAGCTGACAGATGAAGATATGCATTTCTTTCTCATGGTGCAATTGTGATGTCTTTGTGACATTTTCATAAAAGACAACAAATGAGCGGGGGGGGGGAAAGAGATAAAGAAGCTGATGCCCTTAATCCACTTTTAATGCCTGTACTGTTGTTTTGCTCAGAAAAGCTGTGTTAGCCTGATAAACTACACTCACAGGGGATGTTTGGCATTGAAGAAAATGGCACAAATTTTCATCATCATCTCTGATTTCTTTTAAAGTAAAGTCATCATATGCAGTTTTGGACACACATGTTGAACATATGAAGATTCATGATTTTAGAAATCTCAGGTCAACCAGCAGTCTACAGCTGACTGTTCCGAGGACATTTGTCTAAAATTAAAAGGAGATTGTGCCTTTTCTGTGGCCGCTCCACAGCTTTGGAACAATCTGCCATCTTATATGTTGCCAGTAAACAAAACAAATCAATTGACACTGAACCATGAACCACTTTATCTATTAAGTCAATCAATTGTTTAAATGTTCTTTGTTAAGATCTTCAATGCTTTAAACTGAATAGTTCAACAAGTAACAGGTGATAATTTATCACTCAACCACACTACTCAAATTCCCCACATGGGGTCACTGTAATGATTTAACCAAATAAAGAGTATAAACTCAAAATGAATAATTAACAAACAAATATCTTAACTGATAATTCAGTAAAGCCTCATAAAGTGTCAATTTCTCAATGTCAAATCTTAACGAATGTTAGGGCACACTTTCAGAGTGAAACAATACACTTTGGAAGCAAACACAAACACGGGAGTGGCTAACAAACACAAAACCCCTGTTCGCATTTTCATCATGTGCTTTCAAACACCATTTCACAAGAATCAAATATAACATACACATGATATTATAAACGTTATTCACATTTGTTATGCACTTTACATTGACTTACCGAACTCTTTTATAGAGACTTCAAAATGCAGTCACGTGCATCAAACATCTTCGACCATCTCGAACTAACCGCAAAATACACATACACAAGATGAAACAAACACATCCTGTTACATTAGACTAAATGATGATCATCACATTTACTCACATAGAGCATCAATTAAAACAAGGATGATACTCGACACACGACTGGATAAATCTCATGCACTGCTGTTTGCCGTTTCTCTCTGCATTGCCCGCTATTGACACGTCATCATCAGCGCTCAAATTTCTTAAAGGGGAAGTACTTTTCTACAAGTTCAAACACCACCCGGCTACACATAAAGGCTGCATTTACACTGCAGGTCTTGATGCCCAAATCCGATTTTCTGACTACATCCGTTTTTTTTTTTTTTTTTTTTTTTTTTGACGACCTGCTTACATCATCTTTTAAAAGTGACCCATATCCGATTTTTGCATTCACACTGAAACTACCAAATGCAGACGTTTTAATGGTTCTGATCCGAGAAATTAAGCAAAACAACACGAAATTCAATGGATGGCGATGCGAATAAAATTATCCAGTGTTTTCTTTCCACAATATTTCAATAAGTCATCAAAACATTGGTCTCGTGCATGAGCCCATTGACTTTTAACAGACCCCCTAAAGATTATGGGTTTAGTGGAGGTTAAATGAGAATGAATGGGGAAAAGAAAAATGCCTTTATCGCAAATGTGATTGGTTGACTATGATGTGTTCGCACATCCATCTGAATGAACAAAATGATGGCATAAATGGAAAGACTAGTAAAAAAGTCAGTAAAGTAAACAGCTCAGGCACTAAGATATGACCACTTGATGTCATGTCAAAATTATACTTAAAATTACCTAAAACATGATGACTGTGGAGTTTTTTGTGTGCAATCAGCTTGGTGAAATTAAAGGTATTCTCGTCTGTGACCAGTGTTTATCGAGCATGATGACTGATGATCCAAAAATAAGTTGACTATTAAAACGAACAACTGACCATCAGTTCTCAAATAAAATATATTGCTTATTGTTACTCCCTTTAGCTATTATTTTGGGGGAAAATGCTTAAAACATTAACTTAATGAGATTTATAGTTGGTTTAAAAAAATAGATCATTAATTACATTGTTAATGTAAAAATGAAGAGTTCAGATGCAAAAGCCTCTAAGTGCCATTTGAAATTTTCTTCTAAAATGATCATTTTTATCGAGCTTGTATATTTAAGTTCAGTGATTTCACTTAAATGGCAATGAAGATTACCTATTAATTGTCATTTAAGTGAAATTACTGAACTTAAATATACAAGCTTGATAAAAATGGTCATTTTAGAAGAAAATTTCAAATGGCATTTAGAGGCTTTTGCATCTGAACTCTTCAAATACAAAAAGGAATTGTATGTTCCCATTGTTGGAAAAACACCCAGTGAAAATTAAGGTTTGGGATAATTCTGGCTTTGCTCTCAGAAGAACAGAGAAGATAAATTAAACAAAAGAGGCAGCAGAAAGCAAGCTGATTTATTAAGGCTCTTGCCAGGCATCCAAAAAGTCGATCAGCCTGTCCCAACTGTGCAGACCAGCAGGAGTTTTAATTGTGTGTGTGTTTGTGTCTAAAACAATAGACATTAGACAATAGACAATATTTAGAAGTCTGATAATTACACTCCACACAGACAAAAACTACAGTGATTATAGCAGGAAAAATGCTCCTGTGATGGACACAATGAGTGCATATGTGAGTAAATGATGAACATTTAATTGTTCCAGAGATATTGCCATCAAGCGTGCATGTGAAGCGACTAATACAGACTACAGTACACGTACGCTAAATTACTATTCACATCACGTGCGTCAACATACATTAAGAAAGTATCATGGTATAAATTACTGTAATAATGTGCACGTACATGCACGTGTATGTGTAGTTCAGAGAAGAGTGACTTTGTTTGCTTTATTCCAAAATGACACCATGTCACTGCGGGAGTCTGAGGTCATACATGAACAAATTGTTGTTGAAGGCTGTACAACACATTCATAAATGTGTCCCACACGTGTACTGTTGGCCCAGGGGTGTTATTTGACCCCATAAAAATCAGGACCATATTCAATGGAATAAATGCAGAACTACTAAATTGCCAATATTTATTTCTATGGACGATTTCGGCCGGAAACAACTACTTAAAATGTAATCACAGAAACACATGGATAATAATAGGGAACTCGCAGCTGGGGAAAAGGTTGTTTGATAAAAAAGAAAAACAACCATTGTGTTTGTCCATGTGTGTCACATAATGAAAAAAAAAGCACAATTTTCAAAGGCACCCATTTTC
This sequence comes from Pimephales promelas, assembly GCF_016745375.1. The sequence continues at coordinate 13,906,941 of NW_024121100.1, forward strand.
TGAAGGAAACTTTAAAAGCTCAATTCATATTGAAGGTTGTCACAAAGCTTGTCAAATCACACCTCCATATTCTGTGATGTGTCACTAAAGAATAATTTAAAATATGAGATGGGAAAATGAAAACTAAGATGAACCATTATTTTCACAATATTTTAATATGTCATTAGTCAAATTGTTATAATAATTACATTCAAATTTTATTTTCAGTCTATCCCTAAATTTTTCAAATTTTCAAAATTTATCAAAATCAAAATTTATCAAAAATATTTAATTGTTCAACATACATAAAATAGGGTTTTCACAATTTGTTAAGTTGCCCATGTTCTGTTGCAGCTTCTAACAATTACTGAATAATTTAACCTTAATGAATATTAATTTAATGAGGAAGTCAGAACACAGGTCACAAGGCCATATGCAAAAGGTAATTAAAGGGTTAGTTCGGTATTTTACACTTAAAGCCCTGTTTTAAGATAGTGCCAAATAAAAAAAAAAGCTGCAAAAGATGCTTTCCAACAGGTTTTAAGTATATTTTGCAGCCATTTTTGTGCGAGCATATCAGTGTAAACTGAAGTTTAATGAGTTTTATGAATGATTGTTCCAGTGCACATAGACAACCATTGTGGAGGTGGGTGGATGCTAACACAAAAACTCAGATTGTGTTCGGCTGAAAGAAGAAAGTCATTTACACTTAGGGTGAGTAAATTATTGGATAGTTTTATATTTTGGGTGAACTATTCCTTTAAGAATCACTGCTTTAAAGGAAACAAGTTGCATGTGGCTCAGAGTGAAGAGAGAAACGAAGGTGATAAGAAAGCAATGAAACAATTAAAATCAAATAGCTAAAAGAGCTGAATGCAGCCCTTTTTATTCCCTAAAGGTTCCTTTTCTTCACTCCTATTTGATTGTCAATCAGTGGACAGTTCACTTCTGCTACAGATGTTTCCAGTCAGCAGCTCCTAGTAAGTGGCCAATTACTCTGGGTTTTCAGGATTGAAGGACCATCTCTTCTATTACCCATGTTACTGAATCTCTAAATCACAGTAATCATAATTACTAAACAAATGAACTAATTCTTAAACAGCATGCTCAATCAGCAAAATATTTATATCATTTACTTAATGCTACTTGTTGGCGTGGAAGTGCTTTCCTACAGTCACAATAATATTAATAATAATTAATATTAATAATAATTTGTCAGTGTGGTTATATTATATGTATATATATATATATAATATATATATATATATATATATATATATATATATATATATATATATATATATATTTACCTAGTATCTTGAATATGTGGTGCAGGCATTATTAATTCACAGATGGTTCCTTTCAGATTTTCCAATAGGATTTTATAATGGGGGTTTTCGATTTATGTGTAAAAAGATTGTGGCAAACATAACCAATACTTTGTGACGTTTAGTTGAACAACATAAATTACCCGCATCTATATCGAGAGCTTTGATGAAACTGCCATATCTTCCCATGCTTTTCTTCTTGGAATCTCCAGTTTAGCGTAATCGTAGACATGGATAAAAAACAATTTCAGAGGATAAAGTTATTCAAGAACTTTCAGAGTGAAGAGCCGAGAGGTAATAAAATAATATTTTTTGAATAAATTAATTAATATTTGCTGATCAAATGCAACAATCAGTGTTCAAAAGCATGTCCTTGTATGTTTGCTATCATAATTTTGTGTGCATATAAATAAAAGCAAATGGAACAGACATTTTAAAGGGATCGCACTATAATTCAGCAAAAAGAAAGAGAGAGAGAGAGTGTGTGTGTGAAAGAGAGAGAGCGAGAGAGATGGAGTGAAGGACACAGAAGTTGATCGCTCGCTGCCATGTCTCATCCCATCAGTCAGTCTAAATGCAGTTCTTTGAAGGCTGGTGAGTTGTTAGGCTCCCTCAGGATACTGCAAACACAGATCCAAAGCAGCCGTGTGTAAAACACAGATCAGGTGCAACAAATTACACAGCTCTGAGCCTAAAAGAAGTAGTTCACTCAAACATTATGTAGTCATTTACTTACCATTCAAAAATTATTATTTTTTTTTCAAAAATTACTCACTAAAAATAAAATGTAGTGGCCAGTAAAACACATACATACATAAATTATATTTTATAGTATATTTAATCGTGTGCTTAATGTGGTAACATCAACATTAATTGATTTTATTTAAGTCAAACATTATTTAACATCTCTGAATCAAACCCTAGCTGAACTATTTCTTAAAGGGGTGGTATATTAGCCTGGCTGCGCCCGCCTACGCACTTCCGCTCAATTTCATTTTCCTTCAGTACTGCGTCTGGGACCGCTCCATATCCTTAGGTTTCCAGAAATCAATTTTTTGTAGGACCAATCAGCGAATAGAGGGAGTGGCTGAGAACGATGACGTTGATGTAGTGCGTCAGTTTGAGTGCAGTAATGGCAGCGGAGAAAGACGTGAGAAAAGCTATTCGGTCCGTTGTTGGAAAAGAAACTGCCGAATATACAGAATTTAAAGCCGGATTGTTGTCGTCTCACCTCTTGTTGCACAACGGAGGACCAAGTGAAGGAGGCAGAAAGTTTGGAAGTTTGTGCTGGGCAGCTCGTGCACAATGACCGTGACATTTTGGACTTTAGCCTGGTGTTCGCGGTGTTCGGAAGCCCCGAGTCCTGGCTGCTAAACTATTGTTGAAGATCCGCTCAGGAGTCATGTCAGTCGCTCAGATTCCCAACAGTAAATTTACTGATTCTTGTGATGAATAGAACATTTTGAGCCCCTTTGTGTACTCGTACAGGAGGTTGGTGTGTCAGTTTTACATGTTGTAAATCATACAAATTGGTTGTGATTTAAAAAAAAAATTGTCATAAATAAAAATTTGAAAACCCATACTTTGGAGACTATATTTGATTTTCAGTTTTAGATGTCAATGGTTCATTTGTTTTAATAAAAAAACAACTAAATGCCATATAAAAATGTACAAACACATACTTTGAAGACCATAATTAAGGTAATTAAGAAACAAAAATACGTAATATGAAAAATTGTTGTTTATTACACATCTGCAGACAGACTGATCATTCACTGTAACTTACAGCATTGACTGAATAATCACTGTCCTTCATGTCAAATATACATTTCGAATTAATAATTGTTCCTAGATTAACAAAACCTGCAGCTCTCGTTGACTGAAATCCTATTGTAAATTTAATCCTCTGATCATTCGGAGTTCGGACTTGTTGTTTCTTTTACTGTCTATGGTTGTTTCCAGCCGTTTCGGCGCATGACATACGTCACTCACGACCACACATTAGCGATTGGCTATGGCAGATCGTGAGTGACTCTGGGCAGATCCAATAGATTTGAACTTTAATAGTGAACCCGCCTACAAGGAAGGAAACGTTTCTCAATTGAGGGAGGCCAGACTCTCTGTACAAATGAAATGTATGTACGAGAGTCTGGTAGAACCAGGCTAGTGGTATATGCCCCTTTCACAAGATTTCAAATAAATCTCTAATGTCCCAGAGTGTGTATGTGAAGGTTTAGCTCAAAATACCCCATGGATATTTTTATATAGCATAAGAATATCCTGTAAGTTTCAGAACTGAAAACGTCCTTGTTAGTCCAATAAAAGCCTTTATTGACACCAGCCTCTTCAAACGACTCTTTTTTTCAAAGTGGGGAACTATAACGTCAAAGAGGATAAAACACCACACCCGCAGAAGAAGATCAATGCCTACTTCAACACGGCCGGTTGAGCCCCACCCACCGATTCATGCATTACATGCATAGCTAACTATCATAGATGCCTACCTCGTGATGACAAACCGGATCGATCTACTGAGCGATACAGAATATCGTGCAGTGCCTGATAGTGGAAGAAGACAGTGGCTGCATATGCTTCCTCTGGATTCCAATAGGACTGCATGGATAAATTTTATTTTAAATGACGTTCCAGCTGATGTGGTAAAACATCATCCATCTGTCGCTTAATTTCACTGAGGAATGTTTTGTAAACAAGACTGGATTTTCAGACCGATTAAGAGTAAAGAACGGTGCTGTGCCATCTAAATTGGATCTGACAGGAATTGTGCAACACACGGACTCTGAGTCAAATCATTCCGATTGCCTTTTTACAACATTGAACGTTTTCAAAACAATTTCCCTCATGTGCGCCGACGAGTGAGTCGAAACTCATTATAATATGCAAAACTGTTATCCACTCACAGCAGTGGGCGTTAACTTCCAAGTCTTCAGTGTGAGACGCCCATAAAAACCGAGCGTTTTTCAGGTAGGCTAAAAACTAGGGTAAAAAATAGCCTATTACTTATTCATTTTGATGTTTTTGAATGCAAAAACCAATCAAACGTCATAAGTTGACCTCAGACAACAATATAATAAAATGTAAAAAGCCAGTTCATGACCCCTTTAAATGCACATGAGCTGCAGCTCCCGATACAGTGGGCGGAGCTTCAAGAGTTAGCAGCTCCGATTACCCCACGCAGACACATGCTAAAATGTGAGAAACTGTTTTGCCTTTTATGTTTAGAGTCAGACAAAGATGAAGAGACTAAGAAGAAGTGACAACATGTAGAATGCAACAGGACATATCTGAATGGTTAGTTGATGAATTTATGTTGCTGATGTGGAGTTAACTATCTTCAGTTAGCATATTCTGTCAGGATAATCTAAAAT
>NW_024121100.1:13912133-14267133 GCF_016745375.1 Pimephales promelas
ATTTGTGTAATGTGGATCTAAGAAATAATTTACAAATGCTTTTATCTTCGCCACTTTGGCCTAAATGTCTGCCATTCTTTTTTATTTAATATTTTGTTACCTAAGGCTTTGTTTTTAATAGGGACATGAGTTTGGCTGTAATGCTCAGCCACTTGCAAAATAGTAAAACCAACTTGAAAAACAATCACGATATGATATTTTTGCCACTTTGCCCACCCCTACATCAAACTATCGCTGTATAGCTGAATAAACAGAAGATTGAAACGCTTTGATTGATTTATTAAATGTTGTCTGTTATAATGTTGGACAAGAGGTTCATAAATGCTTCCCTTCCCTTTCAGATGGAGCAGCATCTACTACTGATCACAGAGCATGTTAATTGTGATTAATTGTGCAGCCTTATTTTTTTTTCAATGTCATGCTAAAAAGTGTAGTTTCTTGAACCTGGTTTAGCTCTACCATGCTCACTCCAACGAACGTTGTCTTCTTTTTCAATTGTTTTGTTAACTCAGGTCGAGAATGGCTGTTTCCAGGCTATTGCTAGAATATCTGACTTGGTTCTGGATCACAGCAGGCTCAGCTCTCAGTTTATCACCAATATTTGCACAGAACTTGCTGGCACAGCCTTGCAAAACCTTTCCCTTATGAACACTCTCCAGGGATCACTCACAAACATGACTTTTCAAGGTCTAGACAAGACTAACATTACAGTGCTTGACCTCAGCTACAACACAATGTCAAAGATTGCTGATGGTGCCTTTCAGTGGTTTCCCCGACTGGAATCTCTATCCCTGGAGCATAACTCCCTTAGACACCTAACTAAGGACACCTTCAGTGGACTGGGAAATCTAAGGCAGCTTAACCTGCAGAAAGCACTGATTAAGAGTCATACATCATCCTTACCAGTTATTGAAGACTTCTCATTCCACCATTTAGTCCAGTTGGAGCATCTGTGTATGGAAAATACTGCATTCCGAGAGATAACGGAGCACATCTTCTCTGGACTTCTGCACCTGAAGACTCTGGATTTAAGTTGGAGCATCACAGGATTGAAGACAGTCACAAACAAAACCTTTGCTTCTCTGCAAGAATCTCCACTCCTTGAGACTCTTAATCTTACAGCCATGGGTATAAACAAGTTGGGGCCTGGTGCCTTTTCAATGTTGGGCAACCTTACTACACTCCTACTTGGCCGAAACTTCATTAATCAGCAGTTGAAAGGGGATGAGTTCGAGGGCCTAACTAGCATTAAAGAGATTGACATGTCTATAAACCAGCAAAGTATTTCCCTTACTAATGCATCATTCATCCACGTCCCTACGTTGAGGACTCTAAAGCTAGGTCGTGCCCTAAAAGGAAGCCTAGATATGGAACAATCGCCATTTAGGCCACTAGTCAACCTCACAGTTCTAGATCTTAGTAATAACAATATTGCAAACATAAATGCCGGCATGCTGACAGGGCTGTATCGTTTGAAAGTGCTGAAAATGCAGCACAACAACTTGGCTAGGTTGTGGAAAACAGCCAACCCAGGTGGTCCAGTGTTTTTTCCTCAAGGATGCACACAAGCTGACTCTCCTGGATCTGGATTACAATGGCCTCGATGAGATTCCACTTGATGCTTTGCGTGGCCTCTCTAATTTACACGAGCTAAGTCTCCGTGGTAATCTCTTGAATCAGCTGCATTCCTCTGTTTTTGATGACCTACAGTCTTTAAAGTATTTGCATCTTCAAAAGAACCTTATAACATCCGTCCAACACGCCACGTTTGGCGTGCCGCTGTCCAACCTGACAGAACTTTCCATGGACCGCAACCCCTTTGACTGCACCTGTGAGAGCATCCTGTGGTTCTCTGAGTGGCTAAACTCAACCAATGCAAGCGTTCCTGGATTTCCTCAAAGTTACATCTGCAACACCCCAAATGCCTACTTTAACCGCTCCGTCATGAACTTTGACCCATTGTCCTGCAAGGATATGACACCTTTTAAGGCACTGTACATTTTAAGTAGTACAGCCGTGTTAATGTTGTTATTTACAGCTTTCCTGGTGCACTTCCAAGGATGGAGAATCCAGTTCTTTTGGAGCATAATGGTAAACCGTATGCTGGGGTCGCTGAAGGATGAAAGCGTTGCTGAAGGTAGATATGTGTTTGATGCTTATATCATTCACACTGCTAAGGACAGACCATGGGTGGATCGAAGCCTGCTCCCCCTAGAGGACGAAAAATTTATTTTTTTCCTTGAAGACAGAGATGCAATACCTGGCTTTTCTCAACTTGACACCATTATTGAGAACATGGGAAAATCAAGGAAGATCATTTTTGTTATCACAGAAATGCTTTTAAAGGATCCATGGTGTAGGCAGTAAGTAAAAACTTCTCTATCTATAAAAAGAAAAAGGCATACGAACTACAATAATATTTAGTCACCATTAATTAAATAAAAACTACTATACAAACCAGTTTCGGTTCTTTAAGGTAAAGATTCAGATCCTAAAAAAACAACACAGCGAGTTATTAAAATTCACAGGTATTTCAGCAAAAAGTTCAGAAGTATTTACACTTTCTCCTCCTTTCTCTGCAGATTCAAAGTACATCATGCACTTCACCAGGTTATGGAGAAGAATCGTGACTCATTGATTCTGATTTTCTTGCAAGATGTCACTGATTACAATCTAAACCGCTCTCTGCATCTTCGTCGTGGCATGTTGAAACCTTGCTGTATTCTCTACTGGCCTTTACACAGGGAACGTATCCCAGCTTTCCATCAGAAACTTCGTTCAGCATTAGCCTCCACCAACAACCTTAACTAGAAATTATTTTTCCATAATGTTTATTTTGTGCCAGGTCCTCAATCATTGTACTAACAGTTCATACTTGAATTCTCTGTTTATTTACTTTCATATTTCTTCACACATTTAAAGTTGAAAAGAATTTGCAGGTCAGATAATATTGAGTGATGGTTCCTGTCAAATTGTTGCCTCTGGTACTGATTATTTGATTGTTTCAACCTGGGAAGGAGTAATTAGTAAGAAACTGATGATAAATGTTGCTCTTTGTTTGTATTTAAAATCAGTGTTAATGCTAAACAATGTAAATACCAATGATTTCACTAAGAAAGCAGCTTATGTTTGAGTATAGAAACGAGGGGGTTACATCGCTTTTTTAAGTAATTAAAAACTATTAGCTGCATTGTTAATGGAGATAGACTGATATGGATGGATATAAATCTCTCTCTCAATAATTAATTAAAATAAATGATATAATTAATTAATTCAAGTAAATGCAATTTTACATACTACTTTATCTCTCTGATTCAATGCAGGCAGAATGCAGAGCTAACGAGTAACTGTCGAAAATAACCATCAGTTTAACCTTCCGGTCAAATATTGCACTGCAAACATTAATAACAGCTTTAAGTGGTCAAGTGCTGGCAAATGACCATAGTATAAGTGGGGTAATCCACAGCTAGCTGTACATGAAATTGTTTTAATGCACTTCAGACGGTTCTTTGCCTCCACCTCGTGCATTAAAATCGTGTATTAAACAATGTTAATGTACAACGTGGAAGCAAAGAGCCGCCTGACGCGAAATGCATTAAAATAATTTCATGCACAGCTAATCACACACTGTGTCTGATCAGTGCTCCATTAACAACTTAAAAAAGCTATGTAACCGAAGGGGGTAATCCACCAGCCGGAAACTGAAGTCTTTCCGGGGGCCGCTATTGGCTAACAAGGCATCACCGGCTGTTTGCATTCCATTTGACTCCCATTCATTTTGGCGTCACTTGGCAACGAATATCTTTACATCGTTCTCAGACCGTCTCAGCGCTCTTCTTAGCCCGTCTCAGTCCGTCTCGGCGCTCTTCTTAGCCCGTCTCAGTCCGTCCCGGTGTTCTGTCGATCTGTCCTACCTTGTCAGATTTTCCTACCGTAGCGCAAAATTATAGCCATATCTATCGGTTCATCCTACCTCGTCGTAAAATCCTACTGAGCGTTTCTGCTTCGCGTCTGTGACTAAGTTACATAAAATATTTCTGTGTAACTTTGCCGAATTTTCTTATTAGGCCATGTTACGGTGATTTTACAGTGCAAAGTAACGTTACCTCTTCAGATTGTCCTATGAAATAAACGATAGGATGATTTTACGTTGCAAAATACCTCATCAGATTGTGCTACCAGTATGAAATAAACGAGTAGTATGATTTTACAGTGCAAAATGCCTCATCAGATTGTCCTACCAGTATGAAATAAACGAGTAGAATGATTTTACGTTAATGTTTTCATGAAAAAAATGCTAATATGAATTTGCTTTGTATGAATGTGAGAGTAAACAGTTCTCATTACTGCTATATATCTTTGTATAGTGAAAAACTTACCTCAGATGAAGAAGATCTCGCGCAAGTAGTAAAATATTATGGGCGTGTTGTTCAGCGTGACAAAAAAATGACGTATTATTGATGTGCGCATGCGCAGTAAGCCTTGGTAGGACAATCTGACGGGTAGGATGGAATGTCAGAACACCGGCTCTCTTCTTAGCCCGTCCCAGCCCGTCTCGGTCTACTGCGTTTAAAGACTCCATTTGTCCATTGTTTATTTCTAAACAGTCCCTCAAAAACAAGATTATGCGATAACATTATTTAGTGCATAATAAGCCAGAGTCCGCATTTTCATGTTAGTAAGTTTGATGTTTTTTAAGGTCTTGTAACGTGTTGTGTCGGGAAGAAAAATAGGGATAGCTCACAGTTGAAGTTATTGCAGAGGCCAGATAGACTCACAGAGGCGATTGGCATCTCACAACTCAGACTTTATCTCCAAATCAAACTCCTAACTGTCTGTCACATGTTCTACAGTCCACATCGTTACTTATTAAACAAAATAAGATAAAAGAAGTAGCATCAAACAGAAATTACCCGCGCCTGGTGTGTTCGAGGCGCACATACAATGTAATACTGCAGACAGTACAATGGACAAATGTAGTCTTTGGACGCCTCAGAGGTAAAGTTATTCGCTGTCAAAGTGACGCCAAAATGAATGGGAGTCAATGGAATGCTAACAGCAGGTGATAGCTACAATGGCGACTCAGTTTCCAGCGGATGGATTACCCCCTTGCTTCTAATTGACCTGACTTTTCTCCGTTGAAGTCTATGGGGTCGCTGTGTCCATTTCTTTTACTGTCTATGGATGTAAACCCCAGTTGCTGAAAAATATTGTACTCTAGCAATTCAGTATTAAAGCTATTCTATTTCTTAAAGTCGCGGGGCAGCGTTGGTAAGTTTCTGTGCTCCTATTTCTGTGCGTGTGCAGTATGTGCCACAATGTTTGTCCCACCGTAGCTCCGTAGCTTCTTCGAGCTCGCTTAGTGCACTTAACTCGCAACGAAGCGCTAGATGTCGCTACAAAATACACACTGCACCTTTAAGGGTATTTGTGTATAATTTATCATCATTATGATGGTTGTAATGTTAAATCTTTTATGTTAAGTCTTCACGGTTACTTTTCCTGTGTAGCCTACATGCATCTTTCTCTACCGTGAATGAGATTAGGTTATCCCCCTGATGTGGATGTACTGATCCAATGTTACATTTGAGGTAGACATATATTTTTCTTGGTTGTTTAGTTGCCTTAAAGGGTTAGTTCACCCAAAAATTTAAATTATGTCATTAATGACTCACCCTCATGTTGTTCCAAGCCCGTAAGACCTCTGTTCATCTTCGGAATATAGTTTAAGATATTTTAGATTTATTCCGGGAGCTTCTGTCCCTCCATTGAAAATGTATGCTGTCCTTGTCCAGAAAGGAAATAAAGACATCATCAAAGTAGTCCATTGTGACATCAATGGGTTAGTTAGAATTTTTTTGAAGCATCGAAAATACATTTTGGTCCAAAAATAACAAAAACTATGACTTTATGGTTATTCAGCATTGTTTTGTCTTCCGGTTCTGCTGTCAATCCACGTTCACGAGTCCGCAGTGACACTGATGATGCAAGACGCTGCCGACGTTTTATCTGGCGCGTCTGTGTATTTGGGTCAAATAAATATGGCTGGGCAAAAAATGCAAGGCTTCCTCTGTGTCGAAATCCTTAGACATGTTTGCCAAGATTGTTTTGTTTACAGCGTGCGTCTCCCTCACACTGTAAACAAAGCTCCGGCACACCAGATACACGTCAGCACTCAGCAGCGTCACTGAACGCGGATTGACAACAGAACCAGAACAGAATAAAGTTACATGCGAGTCGACATTGGTATACACGATTCTAACTTCAATAGCATTTGAAGAGAACGACTTAAAGTCATAAAACCAACCGTAACGTGTTTATGTAGGTGTCTGGCGTAATGAACACCTTTTATATATTTTGTATTTATTCAATATATATATATATATATATATATTGAGAGAGAGAGAGAGGTCTCTTTGTCATTTCTATTCCATATTAAATAAAGATTGTGGCTTATGCAAAATAAACAAGGAGAGTCATTTTGTGTAGGCTATTTGAAAACCTAAGCACGTCCCATGTCTTTAGGGGGATGTACTGTAGCCAACAACATTTTCAAGTAGCCATTTAACAGGCGATGATCTCTGGAACACTACTGCACTACACATCTTACAAAACATCAAAATGCATGCGGAAGTTGGTGAACTGTTATACGCATTTCTATTTTTTGTCTTACTTTTACTTGTTTTGACTTTCACAACATATCAGTTTTTTAAAGATTACTTGCACAAATGGAGAGAACTAAAACCTGTCCCAGGGATTAGTCCAACTTACCCTTTCCTAGGCAACGCGCTCAATTTTAAGTCTAACAGAAGAGGTAAGTGCAAAGTTACAATACAATTATTTGGCTATATTATACAGGATATAATATACAAACATAAAATATGATAATTATTTAGCTACTTCAGTTTAACTTTGTTTAAATTGATACATTTAAAAATAATAAGGCTACTAGTTTTATGATTAACGTGTGCATGATCTGTAAGTAGATTACAGTGTCTAACAACGTTTAACTTAACACTAATAAAGACAGCAATACAACATTTAAAACAATAACCTGTCCTTGAATGAGCTTCAGTGTTTTGTCTGTCCCTGGCGACCCAACAAGACTTTTACGTGCACAATGCCTCCCTCTCCCGTGGAGCTGAATAACTGCAACTCTGATCACCGTATCCTGGCAACTTAGACATTTCTTTTCTCATGCTTTAATGACGGAGGAAACTTATGTCATAGCAACCTAGCCAAACTTCACGTTATGCTTTACATGCACGCAGGAAGATAAAAACAAACGATAGCAACATTTTAATGCAATATTTGCATTCTTAAATCCAGACACCATTAATTACAGCCACAACCTTTACCAATGTAAAAATTTCACCCAGTTATTATGATTAAAATGTATGTACATGGAACAGGACTGTGAACTAAAGTGCTAGCATGCTTTTCTGTTCTGTCTTGAATAACGTGTGTTGTTCCCACAACAGAGATGTTAAGCGTTGTTTTTCTGGCATTTCCAAAGGCTCATAAAGTATAGCCTAATACCAGCTTGATTTGATACACAGTCTAATGGTTTAATGCAATCCAAATTAAAAAAAAAAAAAAAAAAAAATTCCTGTACCACTTGAATGGGCCTTATATGCTTCCTATTTGAACCAATGCAGATGAATGAGCAAAGTTATGCTGCATTCACGCCATGTTGTAATTACCGACATGTCTGAAGATGACAACACGTTACATTATATCCTGAGCTGTTGAGAATGGAAATGTATTTGTTTCTATGGCATCACTATCAACACCTTAATGAACCTGCAGTAGTCAGGTGATACAGCAGTCGTGTGGTACAAAAAGCTCACAAGACAATTCCCCTCTTAAGTTACAAGCTGTATCTCTACGAGGATGTGAACACTTCTTACAAGTTGAAATAATAATTGCAAACGCACCTTTATTTTGGGGCAAGACGACCCTGATTTTAAAGATTGGTTGGAGCATGAGAGTGATCAGTACAAATGACTGTTATCTGATGGCTTATGTTAGATGGTTGGTGGATTCCACTTATTTGTGAACTTGTCTGCACATCTTGACGCTAGAAGTGTTTCTAAATCCACAAATGCGTGCGGGGATCTACAAATGCATAGAAAGCAATTCACAAACGCAAAGAAAGCGATTCACAAATGAATGCCATGATGTGTTTGTGTCATAAAACACATTAGTATTCTTTATTATTATTTTTTGGAAATCTCTTTTTAATTATTTGTGAATTTTCTTCATTTTGTGAAAGTCTTTACATTTATTTGTGAATCTCAATCAATTTATTTGGAGAATAAATATGAATTAATATAAATATAAATAGAATTTAATGCAAAATTCTTACCCCTTATAACACAATCTTTGTCTTAACTCTTTCCCTGCCAGTGTTTTTAAAAAAGTTGCCAGCCACCACCAGGGTTTTTGACGATTTTCGCTAAAATGTAATGGCCCGCAGAATATTTTCTTCTATGAATATATAAAGATATATCAAAATAAAGATCTGAGATCTACTTGAACAGAGGCGTTTGTCAAAAACACAACATTCTGGACAAAAAGCTGAGAAAAATGCATTTTTATCAAACAAATGCATTTTCAAGCAGAATATGGGGAGACATGGATGGAGTGGTTCTGGCATGATTTTGATTTGTATAAATTGTATCTTAATACATTTTTTTCATTAACCAATTGCCTGGATTTAATAAATAAGAAGCAAATATAGCAGACAATATAATCATGACATGGAGGCGCCGGCGAGGCGCGGTCACCACATGAACTGGAACAATCTCATCATAAATTAAATCAATTCTCGGCACGCTTGTCAGAATTTACAAATACATCTTGCTTGTTGCATGCACACATGTCGAAATAACATTATTAATGAATCTTTAAGAATATTTGATTGAGTGCTGATTCTGTTGAACGTTGTGCTTGTTCAATGTAATAAAATTAAGCAACGGTGAGAAAAGCTATGTTTCCACCTATTGCCCTGTGCAGCAGATTTTGCTTTGATGGGAGGTGACGTAGTAGGCGCAAAGCGCCCCCCATTGGATCTGACGTCACCAAGGGCCTTTCTCGATAGGCTGCTGCAGTTACCGCAGGACAGCCAATAGGCACGCGAGCCGCCTTGCCTATGAATGCACGCTGCCGCAACGTGTTATATAATTAATTCAAAATTAAGGATAGATTTTGGCTTCAAAATCTTGTGGAAAAGAGGTTTTCCCCTTTGCGAAAGATATTACGCAGTACAAGAGAACCTCTCGTAAGACAGACTGATCTCATGAAATGACGTATGTATGACACGCTAATTCGTATTTCCATTTTTGCCGTGCTATCAACGCGCATAATCGCTTTTCAGCGTGTTTATGAACACCGTTGACTTAACGTTACATTACTGTATATATAAATATAGGACCTACCCCAACCCCATCCCTAAACCTACCCGTCAGTGGGGTTAATAGCATTCACGAGTCTTCCTCTACCATCCTAGAATAAAAAATATCACTCCCCAGATGTAGATCTACATTTTACTACGTTTCACTCAGACATTTAATGGCGTGTAGGCTACATACACGCGGAATAACTCGGACAGGGGCGCAACTACCCAGTTTCAGAGGGGTATGCAGCAACAATTTTAGCGCCCCCCCCCCCCCCCCCCCCGAAAAAAAAATTTAAATAAATGTAATGTAAGTGTGCTATGTAATAACTGAGTAGGAAGAAATGAGAGCTAACAGAAAAAAATAAGTGCAAAATTGTCGTTTATTAACACAATTAAACTATAGCTACTCCACCTTGATGAACCCCCCTAAGAAAACTATAAGCTCCATTGTAACAGCAATACCAGTGTTTCTCACAGGATTGATGTAGGTCTGTACCTACATTACACTACTACATAATAATAGTTATAATATTAATCCCATGATATAATTCCCATTAAGGCTATTGTAAAACAAATGCACAGAAAAATAAAGGAAACTTTCATAATTAGTTTTGCACTAATTTCTATACTTGAAAGATACTTGCGCATAATGACATATTTCATGGGCCAGTGTCAGAAAAAAAAACTAAAGCTGACTTTTTTGACCAATACATTACACCAGCACAGCGCCGCCAATTAAGCAAAAAACAAAACAAAAACAAACAACAAACAAACAAATGGGCCGCCGATGTATGAGTTTTGTGGGCCGTTAAGACAAATAAATTAAAAAAGGAAAAGCACGTCGGCCCAGCGGGAATCTCCCGGTAGTCCCGATGGCCACCGAGATATAGATAGCCTATGCCTGGATGTCACATTTTAAATCCTACCTGTTGGCTTTCAGCAATGCATGCAGTTATTTAGCTGCTGCTGCATCAATTGACATGCCATCTCCTTTTCTCTCTTTCTTTTTCTATTTTTAGCCCCACAGCATTTTGTTTTATCCATCTTTTTCGACGACAACCAACTACTTGTACCTGCTCGCTCAGCGCTCACGGCGCCCCCGCCCGCTCGCTATATTTTCCCGCCCCCCTTCTCCATGATGGCGCCTACTCTAGCCTGGCTGTTAGTCCTACAATTTTATATAACATTGAAGGAATGCAGAAATGATTTAGAAACGGACAACGGCAGCTACATATAGAAATACAATATAGCCTATATATAATTTTTTTTTTTTTTTTTTTTTTTACCATCGCTTTGGCGCCCCCCATTGTGCTGCGCCCCTATGCGCCGCATATAGCGCATACCCACTTTTTGCGCCACTGAACTCGGACATTTAACAGCGTAGACATACACGCATACACGCGGATAACTGAAAATGCGTATAGATAACATGCCATTTGACTTGAAAGTGGTGTGTATGTTTACGCAAAAGTCATGATGTCATGCAACCAACCCAGATAGCACATCTTCAAAATGTCTTGTACATACAGCACACTGTCTGGAAAGCATCTTCTGTGTACAAACATTCTTCAATTGTCCATACATTCTAAATCATAAAGATGTTAAAGACATTTTCTAAATGTCTATTTGACATCTTACAGGAAAATCTTAGTGACTTATTGCCAGTGAGCAAACACTAAAAAATACATCTTGCAGACATCAAATATGTCTGTGTGTACTGTAGCCTAGATGCTATCAAAAAGTGTGAACACATCCTTAAATGAGTTGTCACCCTTGGTCCTTTTCAGGGGTCGTTTTGCCGATATGTGAGCACTCCAAACAATCTGGACTGAACCAACCCAAGAGCATCTTGGGAGGTGGTCTGACTACATTTCGCTAAAACGTACATTGTGGACACAAATTGCTCTGGACTCACTCGATTTATAAATTTGTTAACTGCAATTTATTTGGTCATCAGATCCCTCTACAAATCAGTTATAGGCCATTCATCATGGCTGATTCTTCTGGCAGATCTCTATACAAATTATTATTTCGGTACATTCATTCTAACCGTATCTGCTTCAAACATCCTATTGTAGCTTATAGTCCTTCCAATAATTCCCACTGGGAATTTCACAACATAAACACACCAAACTTTCTAATTTAAAATTGTGCCATTTCAAAGAACATTTTTATTTTGAACAGTTATGCAATTCTTAGTCATTTCAGTGGGTTGAACCAGCACTTGTGTAATTATTGCTCAGGATGATCCAAAGTCCAGTAAATTCACTGGGGAGCTGATAGAGACACAGACAACTCGCCGGTCGTGCATCTCATTGTCAAGATGGTCATGTTTGGCGGTGCGTATACCTTTGGGTTCGTGGCCGCAACAGTATGCGTTATTCTCTTGACATACATCACTTACCAGCTGCTGAAAAACTACCTGCACAACTGGAAAGAGCTGAAGCCCATCCCGAGCATTGGAAACACATATCCATTCATTGGGAACGCGCTACAGTTTAAATCAAACGCGGGAGGTAAGAAGAGCTTTATATAGGTCCATTTCCCTTTCCCCTAAAATCTTCAGGCCGTCCGACTTTAAATACAATAGTCTTTCAATTAATATGGCATAAAGCTGCACTGATGAGAATTACACAGTGGCCAATTAGGAAAAAAAAAAAGTTTTCAAGGAATTATAGCAGTGCATTTTAATCATACTTTTATCATTTACTTGAAAATATTTTCATGTATAAATTTTATTTTTATTGATCAGGTTATAGCAGATTAAAAAATCAACTTCATTCGGTGTCAGTTCTGGCAGGTCATGTGTTTGTTGCAAATGAATCAGCCAGATTTTCCCAGTTCAAAAATATTTCTGAGAAATTACAAATGAGAGCTTTTATTTTCTCAAAATGTTTTTTTTTTTTAAATTAGAAACGTTTTCCAAAATCTGATTCTCAATACTATAAAAGGGAAGACGTAAAAGAAATCGTGATCAGTTAAAAACACTAAAATATACAATTTACCTTGGCATATTTTAAGCCTGGGACTAGGTGTCTCAATAGTAAATATTTTTCATAAGTGATTGTGAAATAATTTTACTTAAAGTTACACACTTGAAATATATACTGTACTTGTCACTTTACCAATGTGACTACTACCCGCAGTCTTTATTCAATTAAACATAAAAGATCCATGTTACTGTCAACAACAACAATTAAAATAACCCTTCAAATGCATTAAAATAAAAATATAAAATGTTAAAAACTTTCTTTCAGATTTCTTTTGTCAGTTGGTTGGCTACACAAATGAATTCCGGAATTCCCCTCTGCTTAAAGTATGGATTGGACCTGTCCCATTTCTACTCTTATACCATGCTGAGACTATCGAGGTACTGTATTGTCCACTTGCATGTAGGCTAGACAGAAATACTCACCTTTGACCAGGGTTTCTGGCCTATCAGTATAATATCAGTAAATTTCACGATATGAGCAAATGTTTGAAGATGAAGATAACCTGGGTTTGTGAACTTACCTGACAGCATAACAAAGTTGATAAGTACAACTACAAAGATAATACATATATACATAAAATGTTTAAGATTAGAAGAGAACATTAAAAAGATAATTTTATATGGAGTTTTAAAGTCCAATGAAAAGTAAAAAGAAGTGCAAGTTTCACTGTGTACAAAAGACTCAAATCAGCAACAAGATGCCTCACACTTGTGAAAAAAGACAAGATTGTGAAATTAGTGTTATGACGCAGTCTTTATGAAACCTGTCAAATTTTGTTTAGTTTTACGATTGTCAGTTTTACAAGTCCTCACTTCTGTTTTAAATGTTGCTCTTGGAAAATCCTAACACATAATACAGACAGTGCTGAACAACCCTGTTCACATGGACAAGGCCTACGCATACAAATTTCTGCACCCCTGGCTGGGAACAGGACTACTCACCAGGTAAACTGTTGACTAACTCACTCTTAATAAAAGCGTAAACATGTTAGGATTATCCCTTTGCAAATAATGATCAAATTATCCATTAAGTATGTGAATAATATCCACACTGATATAAAGGATATCTGTCTTAAATTCCCTTCTATTTTCCTTTCTATTAGTACTGGGGATAAGTGGAGACGCAGACGTAAGATGCTAACTCCAACATTTCATTTCTCTATACTAACTGAGTTCCTTGAGGTGATGAATGAGCAAGCGGAGGTGCTCATAGAGAAACTAGAGAAGCAAGCTGGAAAGGGGCCTTTCAACTGCTTTAACCACATCACTCTCTGCGCCCTTGACATCATCTGTGGTTTGTGTGATTTTCTGAATACACTTTAACCATAACCTGTTAACCGATACTCCTCTTTTTGAGCATAGATCTGATCTTAAATTGTTGTAATTCATGGTTGGCCTATATGTTTTTGAGTCTGTTTGAGCCTGCTAAAAGGTTATAAATGACAGTTTTCATGGTAATGCAATGTCCAATTTCAAGTTATGAATTACAGCTAAGGTTTCAAATTATATTATGATAATTACTCTAATATGTGATAGTCAATAAAAATGGCCACCAAGTGTCAAGCTACCTGGACACTGACCGTTAACAGGCTAGGTACTGATAGTCTGATATGTATGCTTCAGGGTATACTGTAGATAATTCATACATTTTGGACTGATGTTAAAGGTGTGTTAATGGTGGTTTTAATTTTAGTGATAATGACAATAGAAAGTACTTTGAGGATGTGGAGCAAATGTCAAACTTAAAAACAGATCTGGTTTGCATTTCAGAGACTGCTATGGGGAAGAAGATCTATGCACAGAGCAACTATGACTCGGAGTATGTGCGCAGTGTGTACAAGTACGTTTTTTTTTGTTTTTGTTTTTTTTTTACATTAGTGTTAATATGGCAGGGGTATTTAGGGTGGTGGATATTAAATAGATTGGACTGTACATCTGAGTACAAATCAATACTGGTTTGTATCTGTGCAAATGACTGTGTGTATTTATCTGGGTTGGCCAGTTAGTTTTTATTCCTTGTCATGTTTGTTTTACAGTTTTTCTCCATTGGTTTGGCTCATTTCTTGAAACAGAAATTACATTCTCAAAACTCTAAGATCATTTGGCAAAACAGTCTTACGGTTCAGCACAACACTATAGCTCGCTTGCAAAAGCTCATATCTACACACAAGCCGCCGACTTACTCGTCTATTGCAGCCAGTTTGGCTGGTGGTAATGTTGCCTGCCCGCATACCGCCTCCAATGGCCGAAACTGGTATTACGACACCTGCTGGGCCGGGGCTAGTAATTTAGCATGCTAATTCAGGTTAATATCTCGGCAGCACTATAACTTGTCATTTTTTTAATGACATCATCAACCTTATTTCTTCTCATTCTTTTGATGCGTGTAGCTCATTTTTGGGATATTTTAACCTCAATTTTTACAGATGGCACCTTTAAAGGCGATTTTCTCAATACACTCAAAACAAAAATGTTGGCTTTAATTAACTTTTTTATGTCTACAGGTTCCATGAATTAACTTTTTTATATCAAAAGGTTGCCCATAACTGGGTTACGGTAAACAAACATCATTTGTTCATATAACTTCAACACATTAATAAACTTTTTTATGTCATCAGGTTCTAATATTTTGGCTTTAAATAACTTTTTTTATGTCAACAGGCTGCACATACAGTAACTGGGTAATGTTGAAGCAGTGTTAAAGTTAATGAAATAAGTGAACAATTGAGTAATGTTGGAGCATTACTGAAGACACCTGATGTTAACAAGCAGTATTGCTGAAGGAGGAAACTGGAATTTAGAGTAACCATTATGGTGATCAGTGTTTGTTTTAGTTGGGCTCTTGACCCTCACATTATTAACTTTAAATTTTGTTTGGCTGCTTTATCTGAGTTATAACATCCAGATGAACACATAGAAAAGGTGATCTGATGGTTTTGGTTGTGTTTTAACATAGTCAGTATATCATAATCAGTTGACCTGAATCACTGAACTCATATAGGCCTGAACCCTATTTCTGAGTTAAGTTTACCTTATGGATTAAAGCATCACTGCCATTGTAGTGAAATCCAAATGATAAAATCAATAAAAAAGAAACTTCTTAAAAAAATAGTTTATGTAGACATTAAGAACATCATACAAAGACTTCAAGAATCAGTCTGTGAATCTCAACAATGGTGACAAAGATAAAGCATGTTGCAGAGCATTCTGGGTGTCACCAATCAAAACTCATTAATGGTTCCCATCATGCATTGCTGCATGAAAAAATAATGAGCTTTTGTTCAGAGGTGATCTGTGTGTCACCATAGCTGAGATTCATACAGTAATTCTTGATGTCTGTCTCTGCATACAATGTTTTTTCTTTAAATGTTTCTTTTTTATTGATTTGATCATTTGGATTTCATTGAAAATGCTAAAAATGGTATGCTCTACATTAATGACAGTACCGCTATATTCCAAAAGGTAAATTTAACTGAGAAATTGGGTTCTAAACAAGTTCAGGTCAAATGATTGTGAAATAATAATTATGTTAAAAACAATCAGCACCATCAGATCACCTTTTTATTTGTTCATCTGGCTGTTATAACTCAGATACAGCAGCCAAACAAAAACTAAAGTTAATGACGTGAGGGTCAAGAGCCCAACTAAAACAAATACTGAATGGTGACCTAAAATGACGGTTTTCTCCTTCAATGATTCTGCTTGGTAACATCAGGTGTCTTCAATAATTCTCAATCATCACTCAATTATTTACTTAATTATTTCATTAACTTTACACTGCTTCAGTGTTCATTTAACACTCAGATCAGAGTTTAATTGGGTCGCTTAACATTACTTTTATTATGTTTGTTTAACATAACCCAGTTATGTGGAACCTGTCTACTTAAAAAAAAATAAAATTGAATTCAACAGATCTTTGAGTGTATTTTTTTTTTTTTTTTGCACCGTCAAATAGTTGTATTATCCTGAAAAAAAAAAAAAAACATACATTAATGGAAAGCTTCTTTATTTAGCTTTCAGATGATGTATATATAATATATATATATATATATATATATATATATATATACACACTTTTTTTTTAATTGACTCTTATTGATAATTGTGAAAACATCATCACCGTCTCTGAAAAGGGTCAATTACTTGCAAGTACCTTTTTTCTCTTTGGTACAGAATGAGTGACATCATTACTAGGCGCCAGAGAATGCCCTGGTACTGGCCTGATTTTGTGTATAACTATTTTGGCGAAGGCAGAGAACACAACCGTAGTCTGAAGGTCCTTCACTCCTTCACAGAGAGTGTAAGTGCCTATGGTATCCGTCCACATTCAATCTAGATCCAATCTAGTCAAGGCTGCATTCTGATCACCTGTTGTTTTTTTTTGTTTGTTTGTTTGTTTGTTTTTTCCTGACACAGGTGATTTATGAAAGGGCAGAATACATCACCTACATTGAGTCCGACAGCGAATCAGATCAGGGCATGAAGAAAAGACGGGCTTTTTTAGACATGCTGTTGAAAACAACCGATGAGGATGGGAAAAAGTTAACTCACAAAGATATCCAGGAGGAAGTGGACACCTTTATGTTTGAGGCAGGAACTGTTACAATAACTTCATGTTAGAGTGCTGTTATATCCTTGTAGCTTTATTTCAATTACCAATTTTGCAACATTTTTGCAGGGTCATGACACTACAGCGGCTGCCATGAACTGGGCCATACACTTGTTAGGTTCCCATCCTGAAATCCAAAGAAAGGCCCAACAAGAACTATTTGAGGTTTTTGGTGTGTTAAGCGCATTTGTGGTTCATATTATGCAGTTAAACACCAAGCATAGTTGAAACATTGTTGTGAGCTAAAAGAGCCTGAAACTAATTTTAATAATTTTTGCAATGTGTGTGTCAGGCGAGTCTGAGAGGCCTGTTAACACAGAGGATCTGAAGAAACTGCGTTATCTGGAGTGTGTGATAAAGGAGTCTCTGCGTCTCTTCCCCTCTGTTCCATTTTTTGCCCGAACCATCTGCGAGGATACGAAGATAAGTGAGTTCCTTTTATTAGTCTTCTCTTCATATTCATTTAATTTTTAAGTCATGCATGCATTGAGTAATGAGGAATTTCACTCTTAACTGGGACGTTTGCCATTATATTTTTAAAACAATAATATCTTAGTAAAAATCTTAAGTGATATTGACAAACTATATATCATTTGAAAGGTTACAATCTCTAGTTTAGCTGTAATTTATCAATTTGCAACAAGAATATTTTCCTAAGGCGTGTTCAGACCTTTATTTTGAAAGAGCAATGAACATGAAAAATCATGAAAAAAATGGTAGAAACCTCAGTTTGTTTTCATGCCAAGAGTGCGAAAGATAGCATTCATTCAATTATTTTAGAAAAAAGGTCTGAAAATGTTTTAAATATCAAGAAAAAAAAATTCATAATCTGTGATATCGCAGTGAGCTATAACGCACATGCGTGTTTCTTTGTATGTTTCTTAGAGGTTGAATTCATATCAAAATCCACCAAACTACTCATACTACTTCTGAATAGGATCTCTACTTCACAAATTGTGTGAAAATTGTGGAAATAATGATTCAGATCACTCAAAACACATGGAAATTAAGGCGTACTTATTTGGCCAGTAATGGAGTCTGGTTGTGACATAGTGAAAAAGTTTGGTACTGCGCCTAACCAGAAGAGGGTCTAACCAGAAGTGCAAAAATGCAGAAGAGTGCAATGTGAACAGTGTAGGTCAAACAGGCTGTGCAGTATAAACAGTATATGACATACAGTAACAGTGTTTATGTCAGAATGTTTATTTTTAAAGCACAACCTTCTAAACATCTTCAATGTGTGCTTCTTTTACCAATATATTTAACAATATCTTTTGCATTTCTAATCCAAATAGTGTCAAACATGGCACTGCACTTACTAGTGCCCGTAGCAAGACACTTGTCAAGTTTGAAATCCATCAGACTCACGGTTCGAGAGATATGCAGATAACAGGCAGACACACAGACCGACGGACATTCCTAATTTTTATATATATATATATATATATATATATATATATATTTTTTTTTTTTTAAATAATGACAATCTCTTGGTGAGCTAGTCCTTCCTATTCAGAAAAATTATAAAGATGGACATCTGACATGATTTGTGTGTGTGTGTGTGTGGGTCATATGCCTTCTGTAGATGGCTATAAAGTCCCTAAAGGTGCAAATGCCATCGTCATAACTTATGCCCTTCACCGTGACCCACGTTTCTTCCCTGACCCTGAAGAGTTCCGTCCTGAGCGCTTTCTGCCAGAGAATTGTGTCGGTCGGCATCCTTATTCCTACATTCCTTTCTCTGCCGGTCTTCGCAACTGCATCGGTGAGACCTACCAGCCCGTTCTCATCCTTTAACGTCATATAGAACGCTATATGCAAAAACGGCGCTATACTACGCACATGGCACCCTTTATCGTTAATATAACACGCGAACCCAAGACGTTATAAATCCTTTAGCGTGAATATGACACGCACACCCTACCCCACACCTAAACTTAGCCCTCACAGCACGTGTTATATTAACGATAACGGGTGCCATGTGCGTAGTATAGCGCCGTTTTGTCATATAGCGTTCTATATGACGCTAAAGGATGAGAATGCGTTGGACCTACACACAAACATCATACTTTTCATTGATTTGTTATTCTAGCTTCCAACATTTTTTTATGTTTATGTGTATTCAGGTCAGCGGTTTGCTATAATGGAGGAGAAGGTTATATTGGCCTATATTCTGCGCTACTTTAACATAGTGGCATGTCAGAAGAGGGAGGAACTCCGGCCACTGGGTGAACTGGTGCTGCGACCAGAGCAAGGCATCTGGATCACATTGGAGCGCAGAAAACGCTAAAACATATAGCTAAACAGTGACATGAGAGTCAAATGTATGTGAGCGTATGATTCAAACCTAAATATAACCATAAAACCCAACCCCAACCCCTGGACCTGACTATTATTGTTCTATACATTTTTATATAAGATATTGCCATCTTGTGCAAATTATTGTCAGAAGAGTCTGTTGACACAATTACAACACTCACATAGACATGTTGATTTTTAGCAGTGAAACTGTACTGTAACTGAAAGTACTATGAAATTTATAAACAACAATGACAAAGATTACAATTCTAACTATTTTTGAGTCTTGTAATAACTAAATATGTAGAAATATTATGAGAACTAATTATTAAAAATGAAACTACTATTAAAGCACCTTTAGTGTCTCGTTTTCATTTTCAGCTTTGGGGTCTCAGGCAAAATTTGGTAGCCTTTTGCATTTATAGCTGTAAGGATAATCAACACAAATAATTACTCAAACACACGCCATATGACACATGCAACATAAGGATAAAGAATGTTAGATTCCCATGTATACATGAATACTCATACCTCATATATAGGTCAGTGAAGTCAGCGTGAAAAAGTTTGGAATTATGGGACAGCTTCAGAATAAATGATGGAGACGGTAATGACTTGTGTTGAAAAAGATCAACGGTTTTTATAAAAGTCATTAGGGAGAGACAAGAGTTTGGGAATTAATTTCACGAGCAAGCATGGTTGAACTTCGTTACGTTATAAATACATTTTTTTACAACATTACATAAAGTCATAAAAACATTGTTTTTTTAACACTGTTAATTCGACATTCTTAAAACGTAAATATCACGTCTAACTTTCTGGACGTCGTCCTGGTTATAACACATTTACTCGAAATCACCAAAACGAAGTTTCCAGGTTGTGCTTTGGATGTAAATTATCTTCAAGTGTTTCTCACACTCTGCATATGTTCTACATTGGTCTTTTGTGATTCCATTGAGAAGCATAATTGACCCATTAAAAACTTTGAAACGTTACTGGAAAAAAAAGCCTTTCCACCTGTTTCCGGGGGGCGCTACTGTAAAAAATAAAGTGGGTGCAACTTCCGGTCAGGTTTCTTTAGAAATAAATAATGGACAAATGGGGTCTTCAAACGCCTCAGATGTAAAGTTATTCGCTGTCAAAGTGACGCCAAAATGAATGGGAGTCAATGGAAATACTAACGCAAGTGAAGTTCTGCTACAAGATGGCAGCTCCCACGAGGCTTCAACTTCTGGTCAATGGATTACCCCCTTGGCTCCAGTTCAGTTTTTTCAGCGCGCGCACCCATTAAAACATATAGAAGTCACGCATTTACATACATTTAGAACTAATGGAGTTAATTATTTGATAAAATAAAGAAAATATTAGATAAATGTAAATAAATGTAGAAAAAATATTTTCTCTTAATTAACATAGTTCTTTTATTGCATATTGGGACCGTGTGAGGAGTAAAGTTATGTTTGTATATGAGTTTCCAGTATTGGAGAACCTGTTGATGGAAAGTTGAAAGCGTAATCAGTAGTTTGGAAATGTTGAAGTCACATCTTAACAATAAATGTATGCCACTAAACATTTTGAAGATTTTGAAGGGGAAATCAAACCAGAAATGATCACCTTTTACAAAATTTTCTAACCATTCTAATTTGATGGTACCATACAATGGATCAAAGCCAATGACATTTAACACATCTTCTTTGGCAGGTTTCACTGTATCGCTTTTATTTTGATATTTATTTTTCCATAAAACAATTGAAATTATCTTGATTGATCTTCTTAACTAATTTGTTGGGAATATCCAATGAAGCTGGGAAGGTAAGACTTGACAAGTTTTGCATTTTAGTAAATAAAATGCGTTCAAAAACAGATACGTCTCTTTGTAGCCAACTGTTAAGAACAGTTATTTTTTTTTCTGAATGATATTTTTGATATATCAAATATTATTGATATATCTTTTGTCTTTGCCTTGTTTGGGAATGAGACTTATTATCCCCTGTTTCATTGTGTAAGTGTCCTATTGCTCAAATTGGATGTCAGGCCATCTTGTCCTGGTGCTGTCCCTACTGCTATTCTCTTCATCTAATTCTGCCATTCTCATCTCAGTCACATATTTCTTTAAGGGCTAATTCTATTTTGGGGATATGCGGCCTCAAACCACCAAGGCAAATATCATTCGTCATATCTTGAATATTCAGAGATATAGAGTTTGGAGTAAAATGTATAATTTTTTTTCAGATATTAGTTTATGATCTGTGCACTCTGTATCATTAATCATTAATGAATTAATTATCTTGTTCTCCTGTCTCCTTTTCTATAATCCACTAAAATTAGACGTGTTTTTCTCCCCTTCCTCTATCCATTTAGCCCGAGACCTTACATAAGCCCCTTGAGCTTTTTTTTAAAGAAATAAGTGATCTAGTTTTTCTTGAAGGTTAATGAAAGTGCTTTTATCAGCATTTGACATTAGAGTTTTATCACAGTACCTATTAGTGTCCTGTGCCAATAGGATCTCATATTGCTTTTGTTTGCTATGTTTGGATTTACTGCATTGTATTGGAAACTCCATTGCCGTAAACTTAAAGTACTTCCATCTACTATAATTGCCAACATGTATATCATTTTTTTTTTCTCTCTATCAAATTCCTAATAGTTGTATTATATTCTTCATCTTTCAGAAGGCCAGCATATACATTTCCATTAATCTTTTTTTGTTGTTTTTTGTACATATCATCTGGAATTAATTCAAGATTTATCACAGTGATCAGTTAAAGGTGCACTATTAATCAACACATTTGAGACATTGCTAGAAATGCCAGTGTTGTCAACCATCCATTCTGGATTTACTACTACCTTTGGGTTTGACCCATGAGAATTGAATGACCTCTGGGTTCCTATCCTTCTAAATGTCTATAAAATTGTTTGAATTAAGGAAAGCGCATACAGTAGAATAGTATTCCATTGGTTTGTATTGTATTTAGAAGGATATCTATTCTGCCATTCATCAGGCGTGAGATTTAAATCCCCACCAATCAAAATAAGTTTGATCTGATATATTTCCTTATATTCAGTGACTACATCCGTCACTTCTGATAACAGCATTTTGTTATGATTATTATTAAAGCCATAAATGTTAACCAAAATATTAAAAATCCCTTCAATATTTAACACAACAGCAAGCCAGTGACCAAATCCATCAGCTTTAACAGTGATTACTTTCCCCGAACATTTATTGAAGCAGATGGCTTCACTGCCAGTTCGATTGGACCCATGACTGAATATAATATTTTCCCCCATTGGTTTGACCAGAAGGTGGCATCAGTGTCACAGGAGTGAGTCTCTTGTAAGGAAGTAAAGAGGGCATTTTGTCCCTCACAAAATAAAAATATTGAAAAGTTCAAAAAACAACAACAACAACAACAACAAAAAAAAAGCCTCACAGACCTGCGATTTTCTAGTCTTTCTTGTTATCTTCATTCCTCCCCAGGCAGTGTACAGTGTCCACGTATTCCTCCAATTTCTGGGACCATTCTGCTGCGATCTCCCCCAGCAGTCATATCACCTCTTGCCTGATGTTTTCATCCAATGTTACTTTCTCTTTGATTCCCTTTATTCTCAAATTCCAGCGTTGCCTGCTCCTTTAATCTTTCTGTGAATTCGTCAACTTCTTTCCGTAAAACACTTGGGTTTCCAAAGTAAAAAAATTATTGCATTCCTTGACCCTTTCAGCATTAAATTCAATTGATTTCGTATGATTAGCAATCATCACAGTGTTTTGAGTTAGTTTAACGTCAAGTTTCACCATCTTTTGGTCTTGACCACTGTATCAAACCTGGAGTGAAGTGCTTGAATTGCTTCTAAAACCTACACCGCTCAAAGAAACCGCTTTTAGAAAATTCAAATTAAAGGAACTTCGCCAGATGCATTGATTTCCTCCAACCGTTCAATCCGCCATCTTGCCAGACTCCTTTTTTCACAAGAGAGAACCTAAAACCCTTTTTCTCCCAGTTGACATGACAAGACATTACCGTCATTTTCAGAAATCTCCACTTTTGGCTGGAGTTTTTAGAAATAATTGTTTTCTGTAATAAAAAACAAGGTTTTCATGTAACCTTGTCATGTAAGTCCTTTTGTGAGCGTGCCAAATTCAAAGAAGGAAATTCAATAACACACAGCCCGATTTATCACATGGACTGCTTATGTGCATTTTGTTTTTTGAGATGTTGGTATTCAGAAGCCTCAAGTTTATATCTGAGGTGTCCAAAGACTCCATTTGTCCTTTATTTATTTCTAAAGAAACACGACAAAGTATAAAAGGCTCCATTACTTTGTATCTATGGTCCCGTAGAAGCCGTTTTTGTAAAAATAAGCAAACGATTGCGTCATAACCATTGGACTCTCTGTTGCACAGTAGAGAAGTTACCATATAGACAGAAGGAGAATCTTGTAGGCAATATTTTACAGTCTTTAAAGCAATCGGGTGGACATGGAAGCATAAAGTCAAGCCAGAAGCCCATAAATAGAAAGTCCATAAATGGAAGGGGACAAAATATTTTAACAGATTCGTTTCAGATTTCAATTCAGATTTGTCTTGGCTTAGCTACTAGAAGGTCAGAACGGTTGCTCATGTCACATACGTCATGAAGCTCAGTTTGAGCCTGCGCAGTATGCTTGGCTATCAGAAAGTGAGTGCTTCAATTTTCTTGTTGAAATCAAGGAGGTCGCTGTGTCCATTTTTTTCACTGTCTATGCTTATCCCGGGACAAGAACAAGTTTGGAGCGACAAATTTTTTTTCTTTTTTTTGTGGTAAGTTATTCATTTCATATTCTTCCTACAAAGCAGTACTGCTTTTTTATTTTCGAAGAGCCATTTTGAGAGCCAACACACTGGTCAAAGTCAACAAGTAACGTTAGGTCTCCTACAGTTTTTTTTTCTTCTTTTTTTTATCATATACTGTACATGAAACATTTCTTTTTGAAAAAGTTTTAAAATATATTTTGATATTTTTTTACATCATATATAGAAACAAGATACACATTTAAATTCAGATCTATATTATATTATAGTTATATTATTATTTATATTATATTTATAGTTGTTTAAATATAGTTAACATATGTAGTATTATATATATATATATATATAAACACACTTATAAATATACACTTTTGTTTTTATTACTTCTTTTTCAAATGAATTATGTATGTTTTATCTAAAATTTTCCATAGGCCCCTCCTTTAATTGCAGACCCACGGCTGAGCATACCAGCACCTTGAGGTACAGTACACATTGTGTAAGGAATTAAATCAGTTTTAAGCATTTATTTTCACTTTAAGTAAATGCATTGGCAAAGAGCTAACAGATTCTATTGTTCAGATCGCTGAAATGAACTGATTAGGGTACTATTTTATTTTTGACAATGGAGAAGAATAGCGCTGCTGTTCTCATCGATTGCCCACTCTAATTATCTCTTCATTATCTCCCCTGTCAGTTCTGCTGTCAAAAGTTTTGCTGCACGTTATCACAAAGAAACAAGTCCTCTTACTATCTATCAACAAAAAAAACGTGGACTGTGATGCACAGCACGTGCATTCTGTCCTATTTTCGGCAACGTTAATTGTTACAGAACCCAAGTCAAACTCTAATGACTTCATCCTCTCTTCAGACATCATCCATCAACTCTCTCTCTGTCCTCATTCTTCTGATCTCTTTCTTCTTTTTTTCTCATCAGTGTAGTGTCTCATTTTACCCAACCAACAGGGTCCCACACGACCTCTGGTCAGTGAGCACATGTTTTCGGAGCTAATCAACACCCTGCCTGATGACCACCAACTTCCTCTAATGGCAGAACCCTTAACTTCAGAAGAGACAGATTAGGCTTAAAAAAAAATAGGCACTATGTGTTTGGGTACACTACATAGCAGCCATGGGCCATATAGTGGTCAGCTCTAGCTGCATTTGTTAAAAGGCACAGGGCTCCATTTCTTCCTTATTATTTATCTCCTCATTTAGCTTCTGCTGTTCGCTTTCTGTTTGTGCTCAAATGATCTGGTAGTTGTGAGCAGATTCAATATAGTGTCCATCTGGGGTGCAGTTCATTAAAACGTTCCCTTCATTCTCTGGCTTTTGTGTTCTCCTCTATAATCTTCTCATTCACTATACTGCTTTATTTTGACAGAAAAGCCATTGTCACTGTGCTTTTACCCACAACACTGATGTACTATGTGACCTCTTACATCTTCCATCTTAGAGTAGAAATGAAAAAAAGGCTAAAATAAGAGTCTTTTGTGGAGGAAAATAGATTCAAGCTTTACATTTTATCCCTGCCTGGAACAGCAAAATTGTTTTTATTATAGCACCCATAATGTGACTAACAGTTGTAATAATGAAGCATATCTTGGTTTGAAAAATTGGTTTGCTTTCATTACGTTGAAACAACGCATTGATTTCAAGTTGATTTTCCGTTAGTTTTGAAAGAATGACGCGTCTGACGTTGGTTCAACGTTAATTCGATGAGCAAAACAATGTCAGATCAACGTTGTTTCGATGTCATATTTCCACGTTGATTCAATGTCATTTGCTATCTGGGCATGCATTCAAACACTAATAATTCATACTTAAATAGTATTTATAAAAACAGGAAAGTTAATTTTCATGGCCAGAGAATAACTTCTCTTGAACATCTATAACTTTCATGAGGTTTGATGATGGTCGGACAATTAGTTTTGCTTGACAAAGCAGATTATTCGATAATAAATTGACCCATGTGTGTGGGTTGAAGAAGACAGATAAGGCAAAAGCTCCAATAGAAATAGTTTTGCCCAAAATCAAACAATAAACAGGTACAGGCTGGCTGGTTACACCACACTCTAACATATACACCATGTAACATTGACGAGAACCAACCAAGACAGACTGAACAGAGAGAACTAAATACAGATACAAACGAACACTAACGAGGTGAGGACAGGTGACACAGATGAAGATAACGATGAACAGGTGGATGATTGAGGGGTGAGTACAGGTGTGGACAAGAGGATCCTGGGAAGTGTAGTGAAGACAGGTGCGTTCCATTCGACACAGTGGGTGCTTCTCAATATCCCTCCTCGCTCCTCCGTCCTCCCTCCTATGACCCGGAAACCGATCGAGCTCAGCCATCTTGAAGGACATCTCAATTCTCTAATGGGCTATATGCACGCATAAGTTCCGCATTTGACGCAAGGATGCTCGTCTATTTCCGGTTGTGTAGATTAAAGCGGAGGAAAACCGGAGAAAACGGGATTATGGCAGAGTCTTCAATATTTACTGTCCTCCCGTCTTTGAAACGAAACGTACATACGTTTAGATGTAATTTTATATACAGTTATGTTTATTTGATATAATTTTAAAAAGAAGCATAAACACAACGAGGGGTGTCTTTTTTATCTGTTTTTGTGACTAACGTTTCATTAGTATAACCATGGAGTATAAAATTCAATGTAAATTCTCGCTATTGCATTGGACTCTATGATCGGCGGAAGTTATCGAGCATCCCTAATGCTTCACCGGAAATACCGCCGTGCATAGAGCCCATTGCACCGTGAGGAGTCGAGGATCGAGGAGTGAGGAGGCTTCCTGAGGAGTCATAAGCGAGGATACACAGGTGCATCCTACGCGGAACTTTTATATTGACTAAACGTGACGCACGTGTCAATTCTCCTCCCCTTCACATCGGTCACAATCATTTTAATTTATACTTTACCTTTGCAGTTTATATAAACCACACATCTCAGATATTTCAACAGTATAGTCTATCTTTATTATTATTTATTATGAATTACCAAACTTCAACAACATAAGGGCAGATCCTTTTAGCGCTGCTGATGACACTGTGGAGTGACGCTTGAGTGATCAAGAATTCCAATGGATATAAAAAAGCTTTTATTCGATTCCTCTGTCCTCCTTTTCCTTTCTTCGCTTCCTTCCCTCACGTCCTACAGGGGGTGGAGCTGAGACGCAAGGAAAGGAAACGAGGATGCACAAATAAGAAATGAGAAGCACCCCCTGTTCAATGCTCCCTACTCCATGAACACGGTATATCAGTTGAAGTGGACTTCACTGACGTCCTGTGAAGTGATGTATCGATGTTCCCTTATTCCCTATGCCGCTTGCAGTGCCCTTTGAACTGAACATGTTCGTTCCCTTCGAATTGGAATCTCACTTAAGATGGCGAAATACCCTGTGAAGTCCACTTCGCAGTCCACTTACGGTCGAATGGAACGCAGAGAAAGACAAACGGGTGCAGACGAGGACTGTGACACCATGAAAGTTATCCTTGGAATCTATCTATCCTAGACAATTGACATTTTAATATTTAATTATAATTCGTTGTGATTGATTATGGGGTAACACTTTTTTATTGTCCCTTATGAACATTATGTTGACTAAGTAACTTTGCAACTACATGTCAACTAACTCTCATTAGAGTACCAGTACACTGTCTGCTTAATATCTGCTAACTTTTTATAGTGATGATCCTCCAACAGACATTCTACTGACTATAAGTATCTTTGCAACTACATGTCAACTTATTCTATCCTTAACCCTACTCGTCTACTAATACTCTAGTAACACTCTAATGAGAGTTAGTAGACATGTAGGTGCAACATTACTTAATGAACATCAAATAGTTAAACCGATTATTTATATATACAATTGATCTAATTTTGCCAACCTGCATGGATAACTGACTATAATTTAATTTCACTTTTTTCCCTTTATGGGTAAATTTAATTACAGTATGTATGTGATTACTGGACATATGCATGACTCCATTAAAATTATATTCCCTTTATTTGAGCCAATAATCGCTACAATGCACAGATGCTAATGAAAACCTGTTCCATCTAATCCAAATCAAATGTTGTGAATTGTGACACAACCGCTGGTAAAGGAGTAATAACGTGAGAGCTGAAACTGTTTTAACACTGAATATAAAAGGGATGCATGCAGTGATGTCTTCTGAGCACAGAGGGGTGGTGGTGTCCTCTTTAACTGTATTTGCTCATAAACAGAGACACAATCTCCACAATTGAAGGCACCAGACACATGAATGCCCAAGTAAAGCATATGCACTGGACCCTCTGGCAAACTCCAAGTCTTGACACAGCAATAACTCACCTTTTACGAGATGCATTATCTCTGGTACAAACATTGCAACTCTAGAACAGTGGCTTTGGAAATATCACTGTAATAAATGGCTATGCTACCTTAAAGGGATAGTTCACTTTGCAATTAATTTTTGATATGTTTTAGCTTACCTCAAGGTCATCCAAGATGTTGGTGTCTTTGTGTCCACAGTAAACCGTTGTTGTCTATCAGTCATACACTGGAGGTTAAGGGGGTCCACGTCAAAAATCATGCAGAGAAGTCAAAATTAAACATGATTTAATGACTCGTAAATGTAAGTACACATAATGGCCTAAGACACGAAACGAGCGTTTTTTGTGAGAAAACGAACAGTATTTATATCGTTTTTACCTCTTGTACTCCAAGTGATCTGAATCAGTTGTGCAATGTCCAACTGAACCGAACTGAAACAGTTCAATGTTATGCCGGAAGTGATCGCTTGTGTGTGACGTCACTCAATATTTACACTGAGATTTCGGAAGTTTTACCTTTTACTAAACATATTTAGATATGCCGAAATCGTCTTTCATTGCGGTTTCCCGTATATCTAAATATGTTTAGTGAAAGGTAAAACTTCCGAAATCTCTGTATAAACAAAGAGTGACGTAGGCACGCAAGGGATCATTTCCAGCGCATGCGCAGACCGAAGCGCCCATGGCCGTCAGATCATTTTGTCATGGCTATGATTACAAGAGGTAAAAACTATATAAATACTGTTCGTTTTCTCACACAAACCGCTCGTTTCGCGTCTTAGGCCATCAATGTGGACTTACATTTACGAGTCATTCAATGTTTGATTTTGACTTCTCTGCATGCTTTTTGACGTGGACCCCCTTAACCTCCAATGTATGACTGATAGACAACAACGGTTTGACTGAAAAATGTCAAAATTGAAAATACTGTGGAAACAAAGACACCTACATCTTGGATGCCCTTGAAGTAAGCTAAAACATATAAAAAATTTATTTCAAAGTGAACTATCCCTTTAATAAAATCTCTGAATATCAATTAGGTGCATGAGATGGACATTAGCTACCACATGGTTTAAATCTGACAGCTAATGCCTAGTTCACACTACATGATTTTAAAATGTCGGGCTGAACTGTGCAGTTCACACTACATAACTTGCTCTCAGTGAAATCATGAGTGTTCAAGTTGTTTAGCTGTTCACACCACACAACACAACGTGATTGATCCACAACAGGAGGTAACTCACTACACGAGTTAACAACGCACTACATAGAGATACAACCACGATCGGATGATAAGAGCATATCATTTGTGACTCAATGAGAGCTGTTTCAGTACTATAGTACGGTCTAAATCCTGAAAATAATCAAACAAATAACGAGTTGACAACAACACGATTCTATCTGGTCTAGAAACCATGTTTTGTAACGAAAAACCACGCAATAAAACGAACCAGAAATGACGCGAAACTGCAGAGAAGAACACAACACGCGAATATGGACATCAGACAGAAACTAGTGCTGCACACTGTTTGCTCGACGATCTGCTCTGAGAAAAAAAATGCAAAAAAGAAAAAGTAAGATTTACCTGGTGTCCTCAACCCATGCGTTGCTATGATTGGCTGTACTCATGACATCACTGAGATTGAGTCGCGACTGCTCGAGATATCTAGCATGCTAGATATTTTTCTGAGCTCGGTGACCTGTCTGCGAGGTGTCTGCGAGCTGTCTTTGATGCGTTGTTGGCTCTTTCACACTAACGGATTGGCGAGCGTTAATCGTCCGCTAATCGCCCGCGATTTGCACCCTGACTTGTCGGCGACTCAACGATTTGCAAATCGGGCTTAAATCGGGCTTAAAATCACGTAGTGTGAACTAGGCTTAATACAATTTATTAAAAATCTATTATTTAAGTTTTTTCAATTTTTTTTTTAAATATAGAAACTGTTTTCTTTCCTTTCCTAAAAAAAATCTTTGTAAGGAAAGAAAAAAAAAACATTTTCTTTAGAATATACATATTTATATTATATTATTTTAATATAATATTATATAATATTTTATATACATTATTAGAAATATATTACAAATATATTTCTTCCCTGGAACCTGCTTAACTACTCCCCTGAAATGCAGATAGACATATCTAGAAAAAAAAAAATGTATGTGAAAGAAAGATACAGTTAAAGTGAGCTATTTAATGAAAGCATCACAGCACTTCAATATTAAATTTTATTTTAACTCTTAAAAGCAATATTATTTGCTTTTGACTATTTACTCATAGTCATGCTGAATGCGACAATTAGAAAATTCAATAAACAAGTATAAAATAGATTACATGATAGATAGATAGATAGATAGATAGATAGATAGATAGATAGATAGATAGATAGATAGATAGATAGATAGATAGATAGATAGATAGATAGATAGATAGATAGATAGATAGATAGATGTGCAATGGACAGTGTGGTCAGGTATATGTGTGTGTGCGGTGCATTGTGTCAAACACACGTGTACTGGCAGCTAACTAGCTCAGGGCTCCATACTGGTGTGACGGTCTTCCTTTTGAAGTGTGTGCTGTGGTAATCTTACAGCTAAATTGGCTGAAATTTGGGTCATGCCACCAATTTTATCCTCGTTAACAACTTCATAGCATTTCATATTTCCTTACTAAAACCCTCCAAGACAGAGTATTTTCAAAACAATTCTGCTAAATTAATAAATGCTGACAACGCACTAGGGACACTCTTCACTCACTTTTCATCTTTCCCTCTCTCTTTTACACACACACAAAAAAATATATATTTATTTGCCACTTAAGAATATGGTTCACTCAGGACACTATATGACACACTCATGTTTTCTTAGTGTAAAGAAATGATCTTTTTAGATATCCAGGTTTATTAGATATCTTAAACTATAACAACAAAGTAACCTTGCATGAAAAAAATACATCAAATGTATGTATTCTGTTGAATTCATACTTATTTCATCATAGTAAATAAACTCTGTTCATATATTTTGGCTTGTGCCACATTTTAAATGTTTTTGCAAGATTGTCCCCATTACAAAAATCTTTAACATTAGATCTCATTAAACCTATTACCATTTTGTGTAATATGTAAATATTATTCAAGTTTAACCCTCCAACACTGTTAAAACACTGTTAAAAATAGAGCAAATACTTTAATTTGTATGGGAAAGTTGATGAATAACTATGATACATCATTTGGTTCCAAGTGCATGAGATATTCATTTTGGCTAAATTTGCAACTCTGGATGAAACATGGAATGCTGTTTCCTAATCTTGCAAATATTTTAATATTTTTTTTAATTCATATATTTTCTATTAATTTTAGTTTATTTAATGTGTGTAGCTAAATGTACAAAATTACACAAAATGTACTATATACAATGTTAATTCAAAGTGCAATATAGAAAAGGAATTAAAATAATTATAAAATCACAACATATGCATAAGGCCGTGTGTCCACCAAAGCTTTTTTAGCCAGCTGAAAACACTAAACGCTCTGCTGAAGACGCCATGCTTTGGGCGCTTGAGAGCGTTTTGGCAGCGCAGCGTTTTTTTCCGTTGAGACGTTTCGTTGCTATGATACATAATATCCGCAGCACAGTTTAAATGTTGTGACAGTTGGTCGGTGTGGTATTAGTCCCGCCCCTCGTCCACTGTGATTGGACAGCTGGGTTAAAAGTGACAGTAATAAGCGCTGCGTTTTATCCAAAGTTGAACATTTTTCAACTCTCGGCAACCAGTAAAATACGCCGAGCGCTCGGCGCTTCAGTGTGAAAAAAACGCTCAGTGCCTCGTTACGCTCATGGCGTTTAAAAAACGCGGCGCTCCCATTGAAAACAATTGAAAACATACGTCAGGTGCATGGAAAAACGCTTTGGTGGACACACGGCCTAAGAAATTAAATATATATATATATATATATATATATATATATATATATATATATATACGTATATATATATATATATATATATATATATATATATATATATAATGCATAAGAAATACCAATTACATGTCAACATTTTTTTTGTTTTGTTTTTCATGTTCCTGTTGTTTGTCATGTGATCCCCTGTTCTAGTCATGTGATCCAGCCATGTGTTCAGTGTTGTCATTGGTTTATTGGTTCATAGAGGATGTAGCGGCAGACAATAACCGCTAAGAGGCTGAGTAGAGGGAATAAAAGGTGACGCGTTTCCACTGCAGATCCAGGTGATTTATTGTAACATTGAAATGAACATGATGGATGATGACAGAAAAGTAAACCAAAAGTAATGAAATAGAACAAAACTAAAATGAAATGAAAACGGTCAACAGAAAGTGAGCGTCCCAGCTACTCACCCCCTTCCAACCTCCTAACCACACGCAAACTAACAGGTAATATGCACCTACAACAAATGACGTAACAAACTGAAAATAAAAAATTTCAAAATAAAAGACATCAACCTAAACCTGGCACCTACAGAGGATTATGTAGAAGATCTTTGTCAACTGTGTAACTTTAATGATCTGACACTCAAATAGATTTTTCTAGTGGTTTTCAATGAACCCATTCGTTCACAGATGTCTGGGGAAAAAAAAATAAAATACAACTTTTTTCCCTATAAGAATATAGTGACTTCGCCCTTTTGTTGAGTGGCTCGTCATTTACTGTGGGTTTTGTGGACGAGGAGCCCCGTAGTCCCACAGTATCGTCCAAGCCTCTTCACGTCATGCCTGCCAAGCCTGAGTCTCTTCACATCATGCCTGCCAAACCTGAGACTCTAAACCTCATGCCTGCCAAGCCTGAGAGTCTAAACATCATGTCTGCCAAGCCTGAGACTCTAAACATCATGCCTGCCAAGCCTGAGACTCTAAACATCATGCCTGCCAAGCCTGAGTCACTTCAAGTCATGCTTGCCAAGCCTGAGCCTCTTCAAGCCTTGCCTGCTGAGACTGTTCACTCCATGCCAGCAGAGCCTGAGA
Organism: Pimephales promelas; assembly: GCF_016745375.1. The sequence continues at coordinate 13,945,564 of NW_024121100.1, forward strand.
CAGTTCATGCCATATAACCATCAATAGAGGGGAGGATATGTCATGATTTAATTTTTTTTCATATTCCTGTTTCATGTCTGTCCTGTGATCCCCTGTTCTAGTCATGTGATCAACCATGTGTTGTCATGTTGTCATTGGTTCATTGTTTCCATGTTTTCCATGTGTCCATGTTAATGTTCACTGTTAAGGTTTCAGTTTCATGCAATGCCACGCCATGCTTTTGTTCTATGTTGGATCACATTTTGATTTATACTGCACGTTGTGCCTGATGAAGAACTGAGGGTCGAAACGTTGTGCTATTAATAAATTCATTTGGTGCAGCTATTTTCAGTGTGCAGACTTCATGCTTCTTTTTTTCTGTTATATACAATATCTTTAACATGACTGCAGGAAAAAGGTAGATCATGATTTAACAAACTAAAAAAAATAAAATTCTGTCATTTACTTAAGAAGGTATTTTTTTTGTTTGTTCAAAACAACTGAATGCCTGTAACAGTGAAATTTGTAGTTGTAGAGAAAAGCCACACATGTGTATCGGTAAATTTGAAGTCACAGAGAGAGAAATGTTTTAAGAGTTGCAAACTTGTAGACTTTTTGTATCTTCCACAACAGTTACACCTTCTCAAATTCAAGGTGCAATTTATACAATGAGTTGAAGTTTGCTGTACTTTATATAGGCCTAGACGAAGTGAATGCCAGCAATCATTCAGTCAGTGACAAATAAATAAAAACATTATGAACTTAAAGGTTGTATCAGTGATTTAAGGCCCAGACAAAAATGATCACATTCATCTAATCTTCCCTAACAATCCACTAGCTGCCCATCCCATAAGCAGGCTGTCAAAAAAAAAAAAAAAAAAAAAAACGAGTCTCTGTAGGCAGCCTATAAGATCTGCACACAAAAACTAAAGCGAACAACCACCACTCAAAATCAAAATAAACAGTGTTCTAACCAATCACCGACAGAATTGTTTTTTGTTTTTGCGCTCGAAGAATAAGCCAGCGTCTATCAACTCTATGCTTTTCTATGCTTCCGGACCAAATGCATTTAACATGGAAAAGGCAATTCCCAAAAAGCAGTATTAGGGCGAGGGAATACCATTGTTTTTTTTGTTTTTTTTGTCAAAGAAACTAACAATAATCAGGAAAGCTTTTGAACGGTGGAGAGAACTCAAAGAATTGAAAATGTTTCAATCGGGCGCAGAGGTTGCAGTGTTTCTTCTGGACAGGTGAGTAGCTTCTAGTGAACTGTTTGTGAAAATATAACTCTTTAAAAAATATGAGTGAAGCTCGACTAAACTTGGATAGCTCTAGTGAATATCAGATTGTAGGGATTTAGTGTGTGAGTTACATCTACTTGTAGCCATGATAGTAGCCTACTATTAGCAATAACACTAGCCTACGTTCAGGAATAACTTTAGCCAAATAATAATAATACGGTGTTATAATTATAATTATTCCCGATAGCTGTTGTTACCATGAGTTTTCCCCATAACGTTAGATCTGTAGCTATATGACTGATTCTGGTACGTTTTATCACACTGCTGCTTCCAGTGAAGCACCAGCAAAACTAGCTGTATGATATGACATGGCTCGACTGCAGATTTTATATACATCATTATACTTTGTAATCCAAAGCAGCCAAGTTCACATTTTACAGTTCACAGAATGAGCCATCATTAAGGTAGACTGTCAATCTGAAAATAGTGTGTTTTTGTCGCTTTAAGATATGCGTGTGCATGATCGGTTTTTTTTTTTGTTTTTTTTTATGATGTACGAAACAGCAGGGAGGGGCGAGATAACTTGTTTTGTCTGGGATCTTGCTTCAAACACAAACAGAAGTGACACCACAATCGCTAATACAACCTTTAATGAGTTGTCCTTTAACGATACACAATTGCAGTTTAAGTTCACGCTAAAACTATATTTACCTTTTCTGAAATAATCCATTAATCCTGTTGAGAAACAAGAAGCATGAACTAAAATGAGCAGTTCCATGAGCATGCCTGGGAAACTCATGAATATTAATGTAAAAAATAAGTCTACAAGTTTGCAACTCTGAAAACATTTCTCTCTGTGACTTCAAATCAACTGATACACATTCGTGGCTATTCTCTACAACTACAAATTCGGGCGTTTTGCACCAAAAATATCTTCATATTTACTCACCGTCATAGCAAATCTGAAGAATGAAAAAAAAGAGAAATTCTGCAAGTGGTGTTGGTCACTATTAAAATTAAAATTAACAGCGATTAGGATGACGGGAACGGGAATCATGGCAACATTGGAGCTAAGGAGCCATCTTAGGAAATAGTCTCGATAAGTCAAACCACGAACGTCGCGCTGAGTGAGCTGAACTGTATGAAGTTCAACAAACTTCTGAACTTTATGAACGGCGTTCGGGGATCGACTTATCGAGACTATTTCCTAAGATGGCTCCTGTCTGTATACGCGAAGTGAACTCTCTTCATAAAGTATCTTCTTATTAAACGGTCTTTACACTTACAAAGTTCTCAATGCTTCGTTTTGCATGTATGGAGCCTCATTATGTTACTGTGTTAGTGTGAGGCTATTTTGAGCCTTGTTAGTGGTATAAACTAGCGATTTCTTTTTACTTAGTCAATGCCCCCATTATACGCTAAACAGTTTTTATAGATAAAACTCTTTACATTCGATAATCATGAAAACAAATCTCAGAGAACGGTTGACTAGGTACCGATGTTTTATTAGACCAAAGGTTCATTGTTCACCGGAGTTCTCCTTTAATGCTCCATTGCATTTGAATATTATGTACAGCCAACACTAAACCCTAGCCTCACCTAACAAAAACAAACAGGAGATAAAAATGCATTTTCTGAAGCAAACATGTCAGGTTGGCTTGCTTCATTGAGTCTTTGAGCTCTTTCATGGTGAATCATGTTTCACGGGACCAGCAGAGCAAGTTTACTACATCAGAAAAGCCATTATGGAGCTTATGTGAGGTGAATGTCAAAAGGTATTAGTTTACAAATCATCCATTGAAAGTGTTTTGAGGTCACAACAGTCTTGTGCATAGAGACGCATGAAAATACTATTTTATTATTCAATAATCGATAATATAGCATAATTATTTATATAAAAAGGAATATTAATTGTTGCTTTTTCCTGCTACTATAGTGTCCATTTGCAGTCAATTGGATGCACTGTATAAGTATATTTTAGGAGTTCTGCAAAAATGTAAGTAGAAGAAGGTTTTTCCAATGAACCTAGGTTGTATTATAAGCTTTAAAGCTTCAAAATGGATGTAAAAGCACCATAAAAATTTCATAACTTGTAATTTGAATCTTTTTTAAACTTTCCCCTTTTCTCCTTGTGTTTTCATGAATAATCTCTGTTTATCAGTCAACTTTTCCTACATGTATTGCTCCAGGGCACTGTGGTGAACGCGTGTGTGTGACTGTCTTAATTTTGGCTGTACTATTTCTGACCTCATGCTCCTTCAGAGTAGAGAGCTTTCCAGTTGATTATGCATGAGGAATGGTGAAACTTGGTTCTTACTCCCTCCTGTACATTTCTAAAAAAAAAATTGCTAACACCACCTAAAATGGATTTTCACAGGTTAAAAATGTCAGCCAAATGAAATAATGTAACAAGACAGAGAAAGAAAAAATCCAAATACAAAATGCACTCTAAATCTAAAACACTCTCTCAGTTCTTTTAAGGTTGTTCCTGCTTTCATGGTTTTAAAAGTCTAGACACCTCGGGAAATATCCCGCTTTGCGCGCGTGCAAAATAGAAATGACACATGCGTTTGTGTATAAATTTGTGCCGGGTGCAAGAGAGCCCAATGTCTTTTATTCTTCCCTCTTTCAGAGAACATCTCAGTGACATGGCTGCCCTCGCCTGTGTAAGCCCTGCAAACCTGTTCGAGGCTGCGAGTTAGTGAAAGCACCTGTTCTGAATCCTTAGCTTTATTCTGCATCTGCCGCAGCTTTCCTTTATGTGAGGAGTGATCCTCAGCTGATGGAGCTCACCTTGTAGTGTCAGTCCTCCTCGCTTCTTTCTAACACCGTTAGACACAGAGATCTCAGGTGGCCCAAGATCCATCTGCTTCATTGCTGTCTGTGCACATGTCTTTGATATTTATTCAAAGGTGCTTCCTGCCCCCAACCTCCATTTTGATAGCTATCGCTCTAAATCATTATGCATATCATCTAAATCATATTTTCTGTCACTTTTGAATAATGAGGTTAAGTATTAACATGAACAGCTGGATGGGACTTGTGTCCTATGTGACCAGGGGAAGTTTTTTTTTTTTTTTTCTGTATTATTTAATCAGTTTCTTCTCTTCTCAGATTGTACAGTTACAATCTGATGAGGTTACACTGGAAGACACCAACACTAAAATTCAAGCCAACTTTAAAAGAATAATTTACCATTCAGATCTTATTCTTCTGACTTGAGTACATTTCAGAATGCGGACATAGAGATCATTAAAAAGATCATTGGGTGTTGCTTGGTTTGCTATGTTGCTTGAATAATACATTATCATGATTACATGATTAATTAAGTAATGGCCTGGATGCAGGTGAATTTGTGAAAAATACACACTGATGTAAAGAATACGTAAATAATACATTTGACTGTAATAAAACAGCTCTTTTAATGATATTTTTTTCCACTTGAAGAGAAATCGTTTCATTTAAACTATGGAAGGTTTATTAAAAAAGACTAAAAATGTTTGTAAGACATAATTTTTTTGTATATCGGTTATTAAAGGTAAACAACTGTTAAAGAGCCCCTATCATAGCATTTGAAATGTTCCTTTTTTTGTTTTAGGAGTTCCCAAAAATAGTTTAACGTGCATGCAAGGATTAAAAACACTTTATTTGTCTTATAATATGCATTTATTTTGAACCGATTTGCTCAACGACTCCCAAATGATTCGTTCGACGATTCATTTTCCCAAACACCTCCTTTGAGTGACACGAATCTGCGGCGATTGGTCAAATGACCCAGTCAGTTGTTATTGGTAAACCGTAGGCAGAGACTGTCGGCAACGGAACGCCCATAACCAGGATTATAGCTTGTCAAGTGTTGAAAATTGTATATAGTGTATAGTATACTGTGTCAGAAAAAGTGCACTTCCACACGGTCCCTTACTCGCGTCTCCGTCAAGAGCAAGCTTTCCCGGCGATACTTACATTGTGGCGACTTTTGAGGGGCAGTGCTTATTAAATAGAGTGAAGTCATATTTGGCTGAGTCGTTTAGGAGGAAATTGCCATTTTTCAATGAATGTCTGGTGAATATCAAAAACAAAACTAACTTTACCCTGCTTAGAAGCTGCGCGGAGTGTACAGAACATGCAAAACACAATATAACTACAGAAATGCTACAGAAAGCATAACAGCAAACATTATTAATATTACTTACAGATTGTGATTTGAAGGAGGACGAACCTGATCCACATACACTGGATACTGAGCCTTTCTTCAAGAACAACCGGCTTGCGAATGATTCGTCATTAAAATGATGAGAACACAAGGTTCAGGCTATACTGTTGCAAATATGAACTCTGACCACTGATTCTTCACATGCTTGGCCCTGGACAATGGAAACAAGTGGCTGAACTGTCTTTGCAATGTAGAACACAGCGTCTTCTCGAGATGATGCGATTCAGCTGAAGTATTTGAATGCGTCTGCGCGCGCAGTTGTTGGGAGCGGCCAATGACCTATCTACGTCACGATGTAACAGCTAATGACTCGTTTCAAAAACAATTCATTTCATAGACTCAGAGTCGACTCTCACTTTTGAAAGACAATAAATTTATATATGGTGCACTTTCAGATATAAATCTTTGCAGGATGTTTTCATTCCCTTAGAGCTATATTCCACACTACATGAACAGTCATTTTCAAAAATCCATGATAGGTGCTCTTTAAGTGTTCTTAGTCCCACCAGTGATGAGAATCTGAGAGCTGGAGTGAACTTTTAGTCAAGAGATCGGTATGTCTCGGCCAAATTTACTTTACATGGTTCAAGTGAAGCACATGGATTATGATACTCTCAGATTGGTTTAAGGCCTCATTTATATGTGGAAATAAATCTGATATGAATCGGATACGTGTATTTGCGTCTGCCATGTAAGTGGACAGATCGGATATTCCCCTGTCAATGCGAGTTATACCGTATACGTTATTAAAAATGCGACTGTGGAGAATGACGTCAAATCAGGTGGACACCAACTGCGATCACATGACTCTTTTCAATGGAGGACAAAGGCTAAACCCAGTGGAGTCATTCTCATTCTAAAGTTTTATGTCTTGTGAGCCTTTCAGGCGAAGGGTAAGCAAAAGCTTGTGTTATCAATTGGTCTGCATCCATTGCAAATCACTGCATTTTTGCTTCCTTTTCAGCCTAAGCTTTTCCAGGTCTGTAGTCAGTATGTCTCCCTTGGGTTGCATCGCCAAGTATATAGTGTAAATGTAAAAAAAAAAAAAAAAAAAAAAAAAAGTTATCTGAAAGTTGCGGTTGGTTGGTGGTCAGTTAAGAAAAAAAATGCAGCACAATAGCGTCTACTATTTAGCAGTCTTTTTGGTAATTTTGATAGACAAAAGACACCATATATAGATAGTTGACTCAAAAAATGGTCACCCTTTGACCATCTTTTATGAATCACCAGTGAAAAATAAAATTAATAATAATAATAATAATAATTCATTACATTTATATGGTGCTTTTCTCTGCACGCTACATAGAAGGGGGAATCTCCTCAACCCCCACCAATGTGCAGCAACTACCTGGATGATGCGACGGCAGCCATATTGTGCCAGAATGCCCACCACACACCAGCTTATTGGTGGAAAGGAGACAGTGATGAAGCCAATTGGTATATGGGGATTATTAGGAGGCCATGATGTACAGAGGCCACTGGGCAAAAGATTGGGATTGTGACCACAGAGAGTCAGGGCCTTGGTTTAACATCTCATCCGAAGGACGGTGCTCTTTGACAGTATAGTGTCCCCATTATTATACTGGGGCATTAGGGTGAGCACACCCTGCTGGCCTCACTAACACTTCTTCCAGCAGCAAGCTGGTTTTCTCAGAAGGTCTCCCATTCAGGTACTAACCAGGCTCAGCCCTGCTTAGCTTCAGTGGACAACCAGTCTTGGGCTACAAAAAATGTTCACCCATTGACAATCTTTTATGACTCACCATATATATATATATATATATATAATGTTAAAATGGCTTTCTGAAGAAAAAAAAAGATAACACAATGGTTTGGAAGCTATTTTCCACTGAGATGTTTACCATGATATAGATCAAGAATTGTAATAAAAAAAAACTCCCAGAACTAACTTTGGTCAATCATTTTGGTCAATTTTAGTGACATTTTGAATCACTCTCTAACCAAAAATCATCTGTCAATGTGCTCCCCTTATACTATTTATAATAGACAGCAACAGCACCATCTGTCATTGTGGTGCCCTTATACTTATAATAGACAGCAACAGCACCTTCTCAAAACAGCTCATGTGAAGGATTTATTTCCTTCCGATTTGAAACAGCGAAGCATTAACTCTCCAAAGATGTGTTATGCTTTTATAATGGCAATAATTCATATAATAGAGATAATAATAAGGAAATAGCTCTCATTTAGACCCAGTTTTATATGATTATAATGTATCATAGCACAAAAAGACATAGTATTGTAATAGCGCACATTTCCCTTTTCTCTGCTTAAAGACTGATGATTATCGATAATGCTTGTATTATTATTATACTTATACTTATACTTATTACACGCTTATAGTTCAGTTCCAGAAAACTGAACTTGTTCTGTGCAATGACCTGTCTTTCTTTTAAGCATGTATTTCTTTTGAGTTTACTTTTTTTTTTTTTTTTGCTCACATTAGCAATTTCACCCTGACGTATGCACAAGCGTGCTTTGTTTCATCATTGCCATGCAGCTACTGGTTTTAATGAGGCCTTTAGTAAGCAGAAAGACTATTTTTTCCAGTCACTTGGTATTTATAGCTAAAGATCAATAACAATGGTCTTTATCGTTGTTTATCTGCAGCCTTGCATGGTTTTGTGCAAAAAAAAACAAAACAAAACAAAAAAAAAAAACATGGATAATCAGCACTTTTCAATATGGCGCAAAAGCCATAAATTAAATGTTTTAAAGCCTCACATTGCCTTTTTTAAGTTATATTTGAGCAAAACTGGTAAATATGTTAAAGTGGTTTTCTATGAGATTTATTTCTCACACACCAAATGTTGCAGCAGAGTTACAGTGCGCAGCTTTGTCCTTGTGTGTTCTGAATGTGAGCCGTCATCTCGTCTTGCGGAGATCTCTAAAGAAATCTCATAGTTATGATGACTATTAAATATATGTGATCTTGCATTCACAGCTCGTAGCTAATTACATTTAATTAGGGATTCCCATTACCAGTGTGAGCTCCATGTACACATTACCTCACCAGTTGTATACTCAGGATGCAAGGACAAACCCAGATACGTAATTTTCCATGTGGTGAGGAAAGATATGAAGAGAATATTAAAATTGTTTAAATCTGGCTTAATGCACCATGACATTCATGTACAAAATAATGGCAAAAATCAATGACAAATAAAGCTTTATTAAAAGGGTCATATGATGTGGTTTTTTTTTTTTTTTTTTGCTTTCCTTTTTCTTTAGTGTGTTATGTAGCTGTTTGTGCATGTATAAGATCTTATGTATAAGCAGTATAAGATAAGATTTACAACACTTATAAACAAGTGTCAAACCTAAAGAGATATTCTTTATAGAAAATTAAAGCTCAGCCGCGCCTTCCCAAAACACTTAATTCAAACATGCCCCCACAAATCTATACATTAGTGTGTGGGGTAAGTGTTTCATAATACCACCAACTTTTATTCTTGCTGTGTTATTGTTGCCGCCGGCACCGCCATGTGTGGAGACGCCGTGTTTTTCTTTGCGAAAGCCAAACTAGCCTACTTTGTTTGGCCTTCCAAAAGAGGACAAAATTAAAAAAAAAAAAAAAAACAGTGCTTAAAGAGTAACTAAACCCTAAACCAACTTTTTTTTTAGTTAATGACCTGTAAGAATGGATCTTTATTAATTGATTCGAGTAACTTTGACATTTGTATATAAAGTGTTTTATTTCTACAATATATGGTGTAAAAATGTCTTAGTGCTGCCCTCTTCAGGTTGAACGGTGGCTACTGCAGTTGAATTTTCCTATGTTCCGCACTTCGTGACGTATGCAGGTTTACAAATGCCCTGAGCCATTTATTGGGTGCTACGAATGTCTATCAAATGCGCCTGTACGTATAGCCAATAGTTTCAATTATACCAGATGATGTATGTAGAGTGACAGAAATTAGATGTGGAAGAAATCTGGTGCATGGTATCCAGGCTGCCTAGCAGCGTGAATAAAATTGTGCTGCACAAAGGCAGCATGGTTAAACTCAGGCTATGTAAAAGCCAGAAACTATGCTTTTTTTTTTTTTTTTTGCACAGGCCTATCAAAAGGGTTAATGGTGCCACCTGGTTATCAACAGTAAATATTACAAATTTTACCTCTTCCCAACAAGGAAAACCACCAACAATTGAAAATGCATGATTATATGGTGGCTTTTCTGTCAAAAAATGTAGTTATAATGGAAGTCAATGGGGTATAAACAGCCATGAACAGTAATTGAAGGAGAACAAGTCATTAAAATCTGATGCTGCACAAAAACTAACAATGCATCAAAACCAATGTTGTTTCTAATCTTTGACATGTCCAAGACTGTGATAAAAGGTTAATAAATAAATAAATAAATAAATAAATCCAGTCCACAATCACATTTTATATAGAAAATAAGTCATTTTGTGTGTTTCCCCCCCAAATCAGTGACATCATTTTTGAATTTGGCAATTAAAGAGTTTTTTTTTTTTTTTTAAACATTTAGTAGATTTGATCAGAACTGAGGTTGATTAATAGATTTCTGCCAAAAAAAAAATACATTAAAAAATATATATTTATCTAATACATTTTTACAGCAGTTTAAAGTAGTGGCTGTTTTCAGACACGAACATAACGAAAGGGTATAGTGAATTTGCCCACTGTTGAGTACTGTTGAGTTTTTGAAAATTTTCAAAGCAAATTAAGACTCAAAAATACCTCATAGTGGATGAAAACATCCCCAACAGAAGTTTATTGACATATTAAATCAAGAATTTACATGGTTACATTACATCTGATGAATATCATTTGTGCCACCTGATAAAATGAGTAATGCCATGGAATATGATGAAAACTGGATTTTTTTTTTTTTCATTTCAATCACATAACAAATAAAATACAAGTGATTTAGTCAACAGCCTCAACTGAAGTAAAAGTAGTAAATTGATCAAAAGCACTCGGGTGACATCACATACGTAACGTAGGATCTGGAATAGGCAACAGTATAGAATACTTAGAGATACACAAATCGACTGTGAATGACAAAAAAGTCATATTTTATATTGGTACAAAAATAATCAGCTTAAAGGTGCATTGCGCAACATTTCATGTTAAAAATAGCCATTTTCTAACCCATACATGCTTAAACAATCGCCTGATGGGCTGAATGAGCCCTTCTCTGATCACTGAGATCGCCTCTATAATCCTGTAAAGTAAAATAAATAAGAGGGATTTGGGCTCGAATCTGAGACTGGCCGTGACATCATGCGCGTTCACGCTCGCCTGGCTATGTGCCTATGTCTTGCAGGTAGTGTATTCGCCGCCATTCTCCGTATCAGAGAAGACAACTCGAGCGACACAACTTTAGTCAACTTTCCACAAAAGTAGAAGATGGATCAAAGGGGCTGTTTAGCCTACACCTGGTCACTTCATGCGTTTTCTGTGATCGGATAGCTATTCGATCGTGAAAAGACCAGGTTGCCCTCCAAAACGCATTCGAGACGGATTTGAATCCGATCGCTCAAATCACTTGAGGACGTGGTCTGGGCCGTATTCCAGACAAAACTGGACAAGTGTAAATGCATCTGGTTGTTGAAAGCAGGCTATAGGTTATGTCATGTTATTTTAGTCATATATGACGACGCGCATCACCTCAGATGAGCAGCTGAGCGCCTATTCATCAAGCCAGCGCGCCGCAATCTATCACAGATCAAAGTGAAAGTAAGTCGCAGACTCTTAACACTACCATCTTCATTAAAAGTAAAGAAATGAACTGATATTTACCAGGGCTGTTGCCGCTCTCTCTTATTGCTGTCTTTGCCGATTTTGAAATTAGCCAATGATTAATAAAATGCAGCTCATATCTGTTGCATTCGGTGACGTGCACTTCATGAATTCTGTATATAGCGCGGGAATTGAAGATCAGATTATATCCGTTTTGCAAAAACACATTTATGTGACCAGGTGTAATTGAATCGTTTTGATAAATCAGATAGCTATCCGATCTGAGAAAACGCATTGTGGCCAGATGTAAACAGCCCCAAAGAGACCGGCTTGTAGTTCATTCCAAACCCCAACGCAAACTCCACGTGAGACAAAGAAAATACAACTTCTGTCTGTCCAGTGCCAGTCGTCGGAATAAGACGAGAGTCAACATCGGGAAGGCTTTCAACAAACGGAGAGATCTCCGGTCTGCTCTAGGGCTAAAACGGGTCCTATACAAAGTAATAACTTATATTGTTCATGAACGTGTTTCCATAATTATACAATCATACGTGAATACAGTAAGCCCATAAAACAGTTCAATATGGAGATAGATGGAAACAAAAACCGAAGTTTTCTACTACCCCTGTTTTCCCCTCACACACACATAAGTGTGTACTCGAATGCCTTTCCTTTCATACATTTTAAATGACCTGCAGATTTATAACTGTATTACCTCATTATGACTGTAACACAAGATGTGTGTCTGATGCTCCTTTGGTTATGAACAGCTCGTGCAAACGTGCGTGTATGTGTGTGTGAGCGTGCACGCAGTTTCGCTTGTCGCCAGAGGGGGCGTAGTTCTGCAAAAACTCAGGTACTTGCGTTTTGCTCCTTTAAGTCATTTGAGGATTTTAAAGTAAAATATCAGAAATGCATTCATCAAAATGTTTATGGAATATCTAAACAAGATTCATCACCTTTTTATTTGAACGATGGTTACCCTTGCAGCCACTACTTATATAAATAGTTCCCACAGGCGAATTAATGTCAAGTGACCTCCCCGGAGACACCGTCTTTGAGGGTAAAACCGCTGTGTTTACCATAGGCGTTTACAAAGTTTTATCAGAGAATGTTGTTTTACAAACAAATATTTATTTCTGTTTATATTGTTATGCAAATCATTAAAAAAAAGTGAAATAGATTATAGAGAGACTATTAAAACAAGACAGAGAGAGGTACAATGCGAACATTTCATTCATAAATGGTGTGGATCCGTATGCAGTAACGAAGGAAGCACTGAGCACTGATTATGCAACTTTGCCTCAGATACACTATTTTCATGTGTACCATTATCTGGTGTTGGTGAGGAGTTTTTACACATGTGAGCAATTCCGAGCCTGGAAATCACTGGAGGCGTACGATCAGATTGACGTGGGGTTGGTTTGGTGACGTTTGCTCAAGTGCAATCAATGGAAAAGTAACTTAGTCATCATAGCGAAGTAGCATGATGCTAATCTGTCTATTAAAAAGCCATAGCCTGCACAACTTAATTCCTATGTTCCCCTTAAAACAGACACATGTACTTGCGGGCGTCATGGTTCGGTGCATGAATATAAAAATAAATAACTCGCGTGCAATTTAATTAATGTAATGCGGAACTACATTATACGCGGGTTCTTTAGGGACATAATCTGAGATTGCGATGCTGGAATGTGAGATCAAACAGTGGAAACAATGTTGTTTTGTATGTTTTTAATACCTCGTCATTTTGTTCATACAGGACATTATTCAAACTGCAAAGTGTTAAATTATATTTATTTACACTCGCAATAAAACACAACATTGTGCCTTTGTCAAACAAATTCTTGCGTGTTTTGAGTGAGTTTCTTTCCTGTTTATGCTCGCCAGCCAGAATCTCCGTCGTTGTTCGGACAAAAGCTTAGTCTTTTCACATCATGGAGTCTAATGACGGGTATAGTGTAAAATCCCGATTTAATTGAACCTCCGGCACGATTTTATCATCTATTGACCCAGCAGGAGATGACCATTTTCACTTTATAGCACGAAACTCATTTTACTTAGTTCAACTCGTATTGTTTCTTCTAATGTTTTGCCCTCAGCAATGGCCCCGGGTCAGCAAATGCCCATATGTTGTGACGTCATGTGTGAACTATGTATTAAAAAAAGTCTTTAACTACCTAATATTTTAATGAATTGTTTGATACAATGTACTTTTTTTGTACATATATGTTTTACATTTTACTTATATTTAAAAAAAATGTCTGCATATTTGGCAACAGCTGTAATTAATTTCTGTAATGATATCTGTAGCCGCTTTTCTAATGTTAGACAGTTCCAGTTATATTTCCACTTGATCTTGGTTTGGCACGGCAAACCGCTCTCGGCCCATAAGCATGCTGGTTGAAAATCTGATCACTTGTCTGTTTCTTGGTTGCCAGTTTCTCTGTAGCTACCTGGCCAGACGTGCTATTTGAGTGAATAATACAAATTAAAAGAAATATCTGATCATCCTTCACAACGCGGTCGCTATTTACACTTCATATCATCTGTAAACTGCCGTGTTACCAAAGCAACGACTGATGCATTTGATTTTACATTCCAAATAGCTTCGTTATCAGCCTCACAGTGGAAATTGAAAACATATCCTAATGTAACTCAAACGTCATTCGAAAAATAGTTTTGTCAGATGAGAGCTTATGATTAATAAATGCTGCTCAAGTATTCTTTTTCAGTTCATGTTAACGTATGCAGTTGATTCTTGTAAATTGTTTCATATTTAAATATTTACCTTTTACATTGATCTGTTCTTCCAGAGTATAAAAAAGACTTGTTTTTCTAGGCCTATAGAACCAGATCCTAGTCAACTATCTGTAAACACCTTGTCTTGTTCAAAGGCATACCTTTGGATTTAAGCAGGTCCTTCACCTCAGTAGTAATGCCTAAATGGCTACAGGCACTCTAAGAATGTTTCCCCTACACGTTGTGACTTTGGGTGGTTCTGTACGTGTCTGCGGATAATATTTGAGCACTTAACGTTGTATGTAGTGATGTTACCCACAGCGAAGCCCTGAGGCTGATCCTCTAACGCCTCAGGCTGTCACACACGCACACTCAAGCCTTCTGTCTGGCCAAGGACACAGAGTATCTTCCATTTACACTCCTTTCCCCATCTCTTCAATATGGGCTATTTAACTGCTAACTGCCCTAGGGTGCAGACAAATTTACCTTGACATGCAGGACGGGGCATATGGAATGCAAGTCATCCCAAGAGGCAGAGAGATAAAAGAGAACTGCCTGTCTTTTTCTGTCAAGTTTTAGCATATTTAGGCTTGCTGTAGGGGACCACTTTACATGTACATTTATGTTTAAAAATTCACATGTTGAGAAATAGCAGGCATTAGGCAGTTCGCTTAGAAATTGTACAAAAGGAATGTGTGTGTTGTAAAGCAATGTTTTTATAAAAGAGAATAGCAGACTTTCGGAAAAGTGCTCTGGCTAAGCTCAGAAACTTAAACGATATTACTATTACTTACTATTAGTATTTTCACGATAACAAAATGAAATGTACCATAGAAATACAGAGTTGAAGTTAAAGGGATAGTTCACTTTGAAATTAATTTTTGATATGTTTTAGCTTACCTCAAGGGGATCCAAGATGTAGGTGTCTTTGTTTCCACAGAATTTTAAATTTTTAAATTTTTGTCTAACCGTTGTTGTCTGTCAGTCATACACTGGAGGTGAAGGGGGTCCTCAATCGGTTCACCTCAAAGAGCATGCACAGAGAAGTCCAAATTAAACATGATTTAATGATTCGTACATGTAAGTACACATTGATGGCCTAAGACACAAAATGAGCGGTTTGTGTGAGAAAACGAACAGTATTTATATCGTTTTTACCTCTTGTAATCATAGCCATGACAAAATGATCTGACGGCCATGGGCGCTTCGGTCTGCGCATGTGTTGGAAATGATCGCTTGCGCGTCTACGTCACTCTTTGTTTATACAGAGATTTCGGAAGTTTTAACTTTCACTAAACATATTTAGATATACGGGAAACTGCAATGAAAGACGATTTCGGTATATCTAAATATGTTTAGTAAAAGGTAAAACTTCCGAAATCTCAGTGTAAGTATTGAGTGACGTCACATGCAAGCGATCACTTCCGGCGTAACATTGAACTGATTCAGTTAGGTTCAGTTGGACATTGAACAACTGATTCAGATCACTTGGATTACACAAGGTAAAAACGATATAAATACTGTTCGTTTTCTCACAAAAACCGCTCGTTTCGCGTCTTAGGCCATCAATGTTTACTTACATTTACGAGTCATTAAATCATGTTTAATTTTGACTTCTCTGTGCATGCTTTTTGGTGGACCCCCTTTGCCTCCAGTGTATGACTGATAGACAACAACGGTTCGACTGAAAAATGTCAAAATTGAAAATACTGTGGAAACAAAGACACCTACATGGATACCCTTGAGGTAAGCTAAAACATATCAAAAATTAATTTCAAAGTGAACTATCCCTTTAAAATAACTGATAACTTCATGACATCAAGACTAGATTATTGTAATGATCTACTGGGTGGTTGCCCTGCACGATTAATAAACAACAACTAGATAACAGCTTAATCAAATAATAATTAATTCATAATTAATTAAATATATTTCACTTAATTCAAAGCTCGATTAAAGACACATCTCTTTGCCCTAGCATACACTTCTATAATTCAATGTTAGGCTGCATAGATTAGGTCAGCCGGAACTGCGAACACTTCCCTTAAATCCTGATGTACTCGTTACATCATAAGAAGAATGGCATCTACGCTAATTTGAGTGTCTTTGTTTATCACTTGAGAATGAAACATGTTCTGGAAACCACATGTACATTTTCTCGTATTTGAGGCGTGGTTTACAAATGCCCAGAGGCGTATTATTGGGTGCTACGAAGGTCCATCAAATGCGCCTGTGCTCCCTCCCCGTTCTGTGATTGGTTCAATCAATCATTCAAGATGGAGAGACTCAAGTGTCAACATAGACAACATTCCGAATGGTTATTGATGAATTATGTAGCTCATCGTAGCTATCTCTAGTCTAATTAGCTAATTAGCTTATTTTGTGTCAATATTCTTTAAATCATGTCCCGTGGGCAGGATTCATGTAAATTTAGGTTGTGATGCACTAACCCAGGAGGAATTTGTTTGCTACCCTCAGAGCTGTTCTAACCTTTACAAAGCTATTCTTTAATTCTCCCATTGCTGAACTCTGAGTGTTGTAACCTTGAAGATGTTGGTTATGTTTATACAGTAACATTGACCAAAGAATTAAATTATGATTTAATTTCTTTAAATTCCCCTTCATTTATCCTAACTAACGAGCACTTCTCTCTAAGCCTAGTTCAGGACTCAAGTTTCGGTCCTCAAAAGCTACAGTTTATCTCCCTCCAGTATACTGGTTATTCCTTCAGGATTGGGGCTGCCACGACAGCAGCCGAACGTGGCATTTATTCTGCAGCCAGTAAAATCCTGGGCAGATGGTCTTCCTCTATATTCGAGTCATGCATACGACCTGATCCAAAAATCATCCTCGAAGCTCAGCAATCTCTTCACTAAACGGTTCAGGTAAATAATCTTTGCAACTACTGGTGGTGGTGCCATTATATTCCGGTGTCATATTGGTCTTTAAATCAGCTTGCTGTCATGGTCATAAGTCGTCGTTTATATGTGGCCTAGTGGCCTTGTCTTGATGTGGCCCTTGTCTTTATGTGGCATTAGTAGCCGTTGTGGTCTCGTCCCAGGTGGCCTCATGGAAAAAAAAAAAATCATGATATATGTGTTCCGTGTGGTGACAAGTGCGTGGTCTCCTTGGAAGCGAACAGGTCCACCTCGGTGAGACCGAAACTCAACCAAAGAAGCTCCACCACCTCAGGCTGGAGTCTCCATTCTCCCGGCCTCTGCCTGGACAGGGAGTCTGATACCAAATTCAAATACCCAGGAAGATACATTCACTGCATGAAAAGTGAGATTTTCGTCCCTGTAAACTGCCATGAATCCCACTAATCTCCAGCAGTAATTGGACGTTTTCAGCGTCGCGCGTTGGTCAAATGTTTCCTCTGTATAATATTTCATGTGTAGTCACATATTTGATGGAAAATATTACAAAGAATTATTTAAAATTAAAGAAAAAGAATTTTTTTTTTTTTTACTTTAGTTAAAAATGTTCTAGTCACTTGCATGAACAAATAAACATTAAAATGTAAGCATCTGGTTACAGAAAGGTAATCAAACCTCCACCACTAACTTACTTTTGCATTTGTATGGCTCACAGCCATTTCATTTACATGTGAAAGCCACCCCTAGACCTGGGGGTAGAGGGGTCATGGGGGCAACACTGACAAACAAAGCCCACGTCAATTCCTGGCAGTTTCTGACAGTTTTTGGTGCTGACCAAAAATTCCCGTTAATAGCCGTTAACCTCAAATTCCACGACAATTTTATGTACCATTAATTGCCCAAAATCCCACTTTTCATGCAGTGATTGCTTTAAGTGATAGTAACTTCCCTTGGGACCACAGGAGGGCCTGACGGGCCAACATGTAAAGCCGGCGTGACCGCAATTGATTTATATAAGAGACCACCGACGTGTTGTCTGACTGAACTAACACATGGCGACCTCTCAGGTCTGCTAGGAAGTGTTACAGAGCCTGAAACACTGCCAACATCTCTAGACAATTTATATGCCATGATAGATGATGGTCCTGCCACAGACCTTGGGCTGGACGACCACTCATGACCGCCCCCCACCCTGTGAGGGAAGCATCCATCGTTAGCGTTACACAACGACAAAGAGCCCCCAAGCACATGACCTTTGGATAGGAACCAAGTTTATTTCCACAAGACCAGAGCAAGGCAGCGCTGCGTGACTTTGATTGTGCAGAGTGGATTTCCCCTCAGGGAGAATCCCTTGGTCCTGAGCCACCTCCGCAACGGTCTCATGTACAACAGGTCTCCTGTACAACAAGGTATAATGTTGGACACTGCTGCCATCAAACCCAACAGTTTCTGAAACTGTTTTGCAGTGAGTAGCTGGCCTAGCTTTACTGTTTAAGTATCAACCAATTGGTGATGTAATTGAGAATGCGAATGCCCTGAAGCCTCAGAGGCACTAGTACTGCATCCGTGCATTTCGTGAAAGTACGGGGAGATAGCTAGATCGAACGGATGAATCCTATATTGGAATGCCCCCGAAGGCAAACCACGGGAACTTCCTGTGTTGTGGAACGATGGAAATTTGTAAGTAAGCGTCCTTTAGATCTAATGTGACAAACCAGCCCGCGAACCTGATTTGTAACACGACCTGCTTGTTAGTTAGCATCTTGAATTGAGCTTCCCTATCAAGCAATTTTATAGGCGCAAATCAAAAATTGGACGCAACCCCCCATCCTTCTTTGGAACGATGAAATATCGGCTGTAATAACCTAGCTCTAAACTGGGAGGAGAAACCCGTTCTATAGCCCCCTTTTGAAGGAGCATTTTCACCATTGTTCCATTACCAGAGCCTGTTCGGGGGCCACATTATGGGCAGAACTCCTCTGAGTTTCGGAGGACGACACCTGAAATGGATCGCATAACCTCTTACTACTGTCTGCAAGACCCACGGAGATATTCTTGGAAGGCTTTACCACTCTGCCAAAAAAAAATCTTCTAAGGGTACCAGTCTCTTGAGACTGGCCTCTGGTGTAATTTGAGAAGCAAACACAGCGCCCTGTAATGGAGCAACGGCAGGGAACAACTGGTTTGACTGCTCTGAGACCCTCCTCGGAGGGAGCGAGCGTCCCTCGGGAAAGCGCTCGCTGGGACCATCTGCACCCCGGCATGAAGGCAGGGTTGGCAGAACGGGTCCCTGAGGGCACTGAGGAAGAATGGGCAACGTAAAAAGAGGTGAACACCTTTATCCCTCGGTGGGGACCACCCTCAGCATAGCCAATATAGCTGTCCTCAAATCAGTTCTAATACCCAAAAGCTTTGGCTGAGAGTGCCGCAGTCCCACTGTACAGCAGGGGGAGCACGAGACACGATACTCTGCTTTGCAGTGCCTATGCGATGAGCTCGTAGACGGCCGGGGCTGTCGTGACCTTTTAATGGAAGAAACCATTTAAAAGCTTCAGCCTGCTTCTTTTCTTCCTGAAATTATCAATGACAATATTAACTCTGTCAATGTCACTGAAGAACCCTGCAGGCGAGAGAGAAGAAATCAAGAATCTAGAAAGCTTTTTCTTGGAAAAATTCATTTTATCATAAATCGGCAGCCTGACGCAGTTCTCGAACCACGTCAATAGCCTACTGCCTCCTCATTCACGCTCGCGTCCTTTAGCAAATCAGCCTGGTATGCCTGCAATATAGACATTGTATGCAGACACGACGCAGCCTGACCTGCGGCCAAATACA
This sequence comes from Pimephales promelas, assembly GCF_016745375.1. The sequence goes on from NW_024121100.1 coordinate 13,965,178, forward strand.
CTTTACAAAGCCGAAATATTTCATAATAGCTTGGAAGGTAATGCCGATGCTTTAAATGACAATGCAGCCTCGGAAGAGAGATAACTCGCAAGCGTCTCTTCTGCCCACGGCAAAGCGCCGTCTTTTCTTTTCAAAAAACCTAGCCTTGCTAAATCGAAATATGTAAAAGATTGGGGGGTAAAAATTCTATTAGAAGCCGGCTTCTTCCATAATCTCGACAGCTCAGTATGGAGATAATGAAAAAAAAAAAAAACGGCAAGCACCGGCATGGAGGTTGAACGTGTGTATCCCCGCCCGTTAGATAGCGAGAGCAGGGAGCAGTCTCTCGTACAAAATTGTTTGTGTGGTGTAAATGTGACAACTCCTGCCTAGCAAATACTAAAGACAGACACAGTACCCTCTTTACACTCAGACTAGCAAATACTAAAGACAGACACAGTACCCTCTTTACACTCAGACAGATTCTCATATAGCATATGAAGCTGATGCGCTTGTGATTTTGGGGTGCTTTATAGTTTCCTGGTCGATGACGTTACCCGCCTATGACGTTCCGTGTCTCCACTGGGCTGATTCCATACCTGCTTCATGACGCACAACGCAGGGGTGTTCCTACAGCGTCTGATGCAGCTCGAAGTTCCCATGAAAGGGAATCTCGGTTTGTTTTCACGCCAAGAGTTCAAAAGATAGCCTTCATTCAATTATTTTAGAAAAAAAGGCCTTTATATTTGAAATATAAAGAAAATAATTATAAATTCACCATTTGAGATGTGGCTAGAAGCTATAACGCACATACTTGTTCTTGTTATGAGTTTCTTCGAGGTTGAATTTATATCAAAATCTGCCAAACTTCTCATTTTAATTCTGAATAGGATGTCTACTTCATAAATTGTATGAAAATTGTGGAAATAATGGTTCATATCACTCAAAACACATATGGAAATGGAGGCACCCTTATATGGGCAGTAATGGAGTCTGGATCTAGTGAAAAAGTTTGGTACTGCGCCCAAACAAAATCTTACTGAAAGCTCATTTTATGAGATATCAACCTAACATTTGATATCAATCTCAAACTTCTATAACTTTTTTTTCTGTTTCACTTTCTTAAATTATTTCACTTTTAAAAAAATCTGCCTGTAAGTTCCCCTGGCCTCGTTGGATTCCCTGATCGGGACCGCACGGTGAGTGTTGATCTTTTTGCCCTTTGTAGCGCAGTATTTTCTCCTTCCTGACTCTCTATGCGTTGCTGTATTTTTTGTGGGATTGTGATGATGTGAGCATGACAAGCGTGAAAAGTATTTACATTATTGTTGGCTGACTTGCCTCTAGTAAGAGTGAAGCGGCGATGTGTGTTTTTTCCACCCCAACGCACACAAGCAACGTTCAGGCCTGCATCTAATTTTATTTGTTTACTTTATTGGGACTATTTTTTACATTTATATATATTTTCCAAGAGCCTGGGCCCAAATGAAGTTTAATAACTGACTGAAAAGAAATGTTAAGTGATGTGAAAGTGTTGAATATACTCCAAAGAGTTAATTGTGAGTAATGTAAAGTTATTCACTGTGATTACTGTATTACCTTTTTGTTCATGCACGTCCAGTCTGTGTTTGTGTTTGTAATTCTGTCTAATTGATTCATAAATCCTTGATTTTCTTCTTTACCACTCATTTATAAACAAGCACTTTCTATTTTTACAATTTTTTCAATACTATTCCTTATAAAAAAACAATCGGATTGCTTTGATATCGCTACTTCGAACTTTCCGAATCTCCGCTACTAGCCTTTAACCTGCTAGCATTTCATTTTGTCTCATTTTACACCACTTTCACTGAAAGGATACGGGTTATATCCAGGATTTCAGTCCTAAATTAGTAGTAATATTGGTAGTATCACTACTAATTTACTGTTCATCTGTTATAATGGCGAATGTATCGGATGTGTGTCAATTGAAACTTCACGTGCCGATGCTCACCCGTCAGTGGTTAGTAACTTTTTGACTCTGACCTCCTCTACTCCATCCGTGTGTTTCTCTGCACAGGACGCAAGCTCCCAGGACGCAATCATCTCTGGTTTCATTCACTCTGGCACCGACACACCACCATGAATCTTTTCCTGAGTCAACTCGTTAATTTCATTCGTTGAATGAACCAAATGACGCGGGAAAAGATTTGTTCATTTTGATAAACGAGTTCGAACAGGAGAGTCATGAACCGGCATCACAGAACAGAGCAAAGCGACCATTTGAGCTTATAAAACTTAAACTTTGTTTTTTGTTTTTCTTTTTAAATGAGCGATCATTTTGGAATAGAATGCGGAAAGTTCTGTTTGTTCGTTGGCCAGAGGAGAATTGGCTCTGACTGAGCCTGGTTTCTTCCAAGTTTTTTTTCTCCATTCTGTCACCTGATGGAGTTTTGGTTCCTTGCCACAGTTGCCTTGGCTTTTGGCTTGCTTATTTGGGGACATTTATTATTTAACAACAATACTGATATGCCTTACTTCAGGTGGACGATGATGCAATTTTCTTCTAGAAACAAACTTGTTGTATTATTTTAATGTTATCACTGTGAAGCTGCTTTGATTCAGTCTGTATTGTAAAACGCACAATATAAATAGAGGTGACTTGATTTGACATCCAGAATGTGACAAAGCAAATGCATATTAGCTGACATTTACCTGGAAAACTTACCTGATGATAGCAATGCAGAAAAAAATGCAATCGCACATTTTAAAGTTTGGCATGTAGCTTCACACAGAAAAACTGGCAGATATGACTCCTTTGAAATCTGCTTTGGTTTAAAGCTCGGGCTCATAGGCTGCTCTCTCTCTCACACAAACACGCACATACTCACTCTCTCACTCTCACTCTCTCTCTCTCTCTCTCTCTCTCTCTCTCTCTCACACACACACACACACACACACACACCCCCTGACTGAAGTGATTCCTACTTTACTCACTCATTGCCAAAATAGGAGAACTGCTCCAAACCCTTGGTAAAAGAGGATGCAATCTAAAACCTACTGCTAATAAACAAATTGCTATTCAAATTGATGCCCATTTTGTTTCAGAGGTGAGCAACCTCTAATTTTATGAGAAATGTAAATAACACAGAGATATGGAGAGATACACAAACACAGATTCTCTGCCCAAGCATACATTATTTATACCTGCACATTACAGGGGATGTGGGGATATGTTTGCATCATATCTTTGACTTATTGACTGACTGTCCTTGAAATACATAGATGCATACTCCCTTTCAGGGGTCATGATATTAGATGGGCTTTCAGGAATCAAGTGCAAAGCAAGCATGCATTTACAACCATGCACATATCTATCATTCTTTTCCATTTCTTTCCATCCATCTCTTTAAAAAATAGTTTAAAGGGCACCTATTATGCCCCTTTTTACAAGATGTAATATTGGTCTTGGGTGTCCCTAGAATGTATTTGTGAAGTTTCAGCTCAAAATACCCCACAGTTAATTTATTATAATCATTCAAAAATGTCATTTTTGGGGCCTGTTTAAAAATGAGCTGTTTTGGTGTATACAACCTTAACTGCAAATGAGCTGCATATTCCCGCCCTGCCTTTGGATGAGGGCGTCACTTGCATACCTATGGCAGTCGGTAAGCAGAAGGGCTGAGAGAGTGAGAAACCCGCTGTTTTCAACGAAGAGACTTCGGAAGAATAAACGCATGAGAATGGACCAGTATGTCTCGGTATGGTCATTTGATACATTTATCTACTAATAGAGTTGTAATTGTGTCCCCTTTGAAATTATGGATGTGCAACACACATACACAGACACACATAAACACTAACGTTGGTGCAATTTTTTGAAACTACGTACACATACTGTGAAAAATTTTGCTACGCACAAGCAAAATTACATTTATGCGAGGGACCTGTTGCATCATGTTTACATTACTTGTCATAGAGCTGGTAAGTCCCACCCATCCGTAAAACTTCAAGTGGACCTCTAGGTTGAAAAAGCGTCAATACAAGTGAATGAGAGAAAATAATTATTTTTGATCCCGTTTGAATTGTGCCATGAATGTGACATATGTTGTCTGTGAATTTTTTATATAATTTCTCATGTAACGAGTTTGACAGTATATTGTATGATTCTTTGGCTAGCAGTTGTGGAATAAACATAACGAGAAAGACTACACGTCGGATATGTGACGTCGCCGCATAACACATTTTCCCTCCACAAATCACGGTTTTCACCACGCTCAACTAGTTTGTCCTCTCCCTGAAGGAAGGCGGTGAAGTGCACCAAAGACACAGGCATGTATAGCGGGATCCGTGTGACAGTGGGGGTGATGTTATATCAGACACGTCGAAAGAGTTGTAGTCCACAAAGTGCTCTCAAACAAAGTCAAACCGCATGAAAATTCTACCCGCTAAATTGTAGCATTCTTTACACGAAAAGTTATATAAAAAAATTCACAGACAACATATGTTACATTCATTGCAAAATTCAAACGGGATTAGAAAATAATTATTTTCTCTCATTCACTTGCATTGACGGTTTTTCGACCAGGAGGTCCAGCAGGGTTAGCGGAAGGGGCGGACCTTACCAGCTCTATACAGGTGCTTCTGTGGCAAATGTGAGAAGATGGCTAACTTGCAGAACAACAACATATATGCAGTTTTTAATACAAAATCTTTAAAAATATATATATTTATAAACGTGTGGTTACACACTGTACAAACAAGGTTAAAATTATATACACAGACATCCTATGACAACAACGACAACAACTTTAGACGCATTTGTTGACATCGGCTGAAATGACTATTTGCTCAAAAATCATAAAATACACTTACTGTTACTGGAGGTGTTGTTGGATCGCAGTAGACGGCGATCCACATTTGAGGATTAACTTTGAAGCAAGACCCTCTTTCACAAAACAGTCAGTCAGAAAATGATTTGCTCAAACATAAACTTATTTATGAAGGAAAGGCACCACTTAAAATTCCAAAATACAATACATCCACTGTGTTTTCAGTGGCTCTGATGTCGGAAATAAGTGAAAACTACTATCTATGTCATTATTGCATCCCATCCCACAACATAACACTTATGAGAATTTGAGGTTAACGTCTATTAACAGAAATTTTTGGTCAGCACCAAAAACTGTCAGGAACTGCCAGGAATTGACGTGGGCTTTGTTTGTCAGTGTTGCCCCCATGACAGGTCTAGGGGTGGCTTTCACATGTAAATGAAATCGCTGTGAGCCATACAAATGCAAATAAAGTAAGTTAGCAGTGGTGGAGGTGTGATTACCTTTCTGTGCCCAGATGCTTACATTTTAACAATAATTTGTTCATGCAAGTGACTACAGCATTTTTAACTAAAGTAGTTTTCTTTAATTTTAAATAATTCTTTGTAATATTTCCCATCAAATATGTGACTACACATGAAATATAATACAGAGGAAACGCCCCCTAAATTCACCTAAGCATGGGCGTCAGTTTGAAATTTGCTGGACTTCACAAGTCCTCAAAAGCTAAACCAAAAAAACTCGATCGCCCCCCAGTGGCCGGTCCTTGTATAGGTCATAAACCCCGCCTCCCCATGTTATTCAACGGGACGTGAGACCAACTAAACAATTAAATTACACTTCACATATTCTTTTTCCAAAGATAGTTTCTGTCATTTACTGTAGTTTCTATCACATTGATGTATAAGAGTTTAAAAAAAAAAAAAAAAAAAAAAAAGTTTGTTTTTAGTTGATGCTATAAAAACGGTGCTGTGAGATTCCAAAAAAATCCTTCTCCAATCTCCTCCTCACTGTCTCTCTGCTGCATCTCCCCTGATTCTTCTCACTCCTCTCCCCTGCCCACTTTCTCTCCCGCATCAGCTTCTTTTATCCCCCTCCTAATCCAATCGTCTGCTCATATATTTCCCCCGATAGAGCTGTCAGCGATTACCCTTGTTAGCTTTCGAGTTTTTTAATGAGTTTTTGCCATTTATTATATTTATTGCATGTTACAGCTGATACATCCAATTTTAAAAACTACTTCTATGAAATAACTTGTAATATTAGTATAACTATGTAATATAATAGTATAACTATGTAATATTCCTTAAAACTTGATCTTGCCTAATATGCATTCCTAAAATTGTTTTCTTATATTACGTTACTCTTATTGCATCACATTGTTTTATTACATTAAACAATTAGTATTATAAAAATAAGGAATGAAATAACACAAATTATATATAATACTGTATATCCCATTATGTTATTGTTATAGTAAACTGATATTGTTTTTCAAATATAAATATTTGGAATAAATATATGAATATTATTTCTCATTCTTATTCAATACATCACAATATAATGAACAAAACAATATGTTAAACCATAAGTGTACTTTACAAAGGCATTAGCCAGTTTCGGGTTTCTTGCTTTGAGTCAGAGTTATGTGCATCAGCCCTCTTACTTTTCTGTAAAAAGTTAAACACCCAATTCAATTCTGCTCAGCATGCAGGCTATTAGAACTGTGAAGGGAATAATTTAACACGCTCTCTCCTATCACAACATTCCACCTCTATCTCTTGTCAAGCACACACAGCACACACTCAAAGAGAAAGAAAAAGACACTTGATCTGTTTCTATAATCTAATGTTTACTGCTGGTTTTAACACTTTTGCTCTGTCATGACATACTTTATCAGTCAGTACATAATGTTTGGACACTATGATGTCTTCTCTGGGCTTTCATGTTGTACAATTACATCCAGATAAGGTCATTTCAGGCCAAAGAAGTGGTAATTAGAGGAAGACAAATATATGACTTTACACATTGGACACAAAGGTAAAGTTGTTGAAGATGTGTATTTTACATTATTTAAGATGTTATACAGTGGATAGTTGTGGTGAGCAGGACGGCCGAGGGACGTGAGAGAAAGTCGCGAGGCCGGTGGTGCGATTGCTAATGAGCAGCACCTGCGAGGCACACCGGTCTCGCATCTCTTACGAAGGAGCGGAGCCATAAAGGGGGAGCGACGGAGTGGATGATCGAGAGAGGAACAGGCCTGCTTTTGTTTGTGTTTTATATTTTATTTGGTAAGCCAGCAGTCGTCCGCGAGGGGCTGCTGGCCGGTATTTTATATTTTATTTTCGGTAGCCAGCAGTCGTCCGTGAGGGGCTGCTGGCAGGTATTTTGTTTGTTTATTTTGTTTAAATAAAGTTTTATTTTTCATTATTATCCGGTTCCTGCCTCCTTCTTCCCTGAACTTTGTTACAATAGTCATAGAGAAAGTAAACGTTTCTGTAATGCTGAGAAACGGGGGAGCTGCATCAAAATGCAGTTGTAGGGGTTAATTAATAAAATGACAAAAATGCACACAGCTGAGAGAAAAAAAAGAAAGAAAAAAAAACAGAATAAGTCCACAGGAAACAAAGAGTAAATCCACATGGAACCGAACAGAACAAACCCACAAGAAATAGAACTAAGTTGGAGTTTAAATACACAAGGTAACGTGGGGCTGAAAAGGAACAGGTAAAGGTGAACAAACAAGGTAGGAAATACAACAAGGGAAACAGGAACTGAACTAGGAATAGAATACAGAAACAATGGTGATGGGAAAACAGGGTGAAATCATGAAATACAAGATACAACCTCTATTCAGGGAATGCCTCCCTCCTTTTCTCGAGGGATGGGGACTAAGCTCCTGCACCTTGAATAAGTGGAGGCAGATTTTGAGATGAAAGAGAATAGCCTATATTTCTAATGCCCTCTGTGGATTCAGATGACCCTCTCCTGGATCTTTAATCTCGCTCTGTTCAAATTTTGGATTGTATTACAGATGCCATCCTATGACAGAATGGCTTCACTTCTAGGTGTCAGGGCCCACTCCACTAGAAGTTTGGCATCTTCTAAACCTCTTGTGAAGGGTGCACATTTATAGGATGTTTGTGCTGTGGCAGGCTAGTCCTCTCTGCACACATTCATCAGGCTCTACAGTTTGGATGCAGATTAAACCCCAGGATGTTGTGGTCTTTAGGGTTGACTCAAGTCCAGTTTGCACTCGACAAGCGTCTGTGCTTTTACACAGCGTTGTGTGCAGGCACTGTTACCTTGGGTGGGTCAACTTTGGTAGTGAAGTTCCCAAATCGTCAACGCCATGACCCGTGCCACACCTCGCTTACACCTGTGCTTCTTTTTCAGAGAATTAGAATCTATTTATGCTCATTTCTGCCACCTATTTATGGATGGTATTTATACTATTTATACTCTGTCATGATGTCCATACGTTTGGCCAATCAGATTGGTGTTTGCAGACACATTCTTCAGACACTGGCTCACGTGGAACTGTGGGAGTATTCCCATAGTGTCAACACTATAACGTCTCGTTCCCTTCTCGGGGAACCTGGTTACATACATAACAGTGATGCGCGGGTCAATGTATAAACAACCCGCAACTGACCGACGTTTTCAACTACCCGCCCGCAACTCGGACCGTAAAAAAATATTGTTCCCGACCCGCTTCCTGACCGCATTTTTTAAAAGTAGTAAATGCTCATCAGAGCGTTATTGGGCCATTCGCCTTATTCACTTGGCGGCCATTTTGAAAATGGAACGCCGCTGAGGGGTACACTCACCCGGAAGGATGCATGCGACTCAGCAGCACCAGCAATGAAAACTCGCAGTGCGGACCACCAATCATTCCTGTCTGCCCGAATTAACGATGCAAAATGTGAAGCGAAGTGCCAGTGACTGAAACATCCCCCGGGCTGTGTTAATTAAGGGATACAGTACCTGTATCGGAGGTTTTATCCACGACATTGAACGTAAGAATGGACGCCAATTTACCTCAGTTTCTGCAAGCTTGTAGGAAGTTGACTGTGTACTATTAGAATCTATACAAATCCATTACCATCATTATTTTTATTCTTTATGAATACATATATGTAAACTTGTATTGTCACCATAGCAGCTTATCATTGTCAGTGTGTAACAGGATCAGTCCCTGTCAGACCTTAAAATCACTTCTCCTCTTTCCTTTTACATACATGTGAGTGATTTGATTGTTTTACATGCGTGTGTATGTAAGCTACTGGATGTGTATCTATCTAAACAATAAAGTACAATTGTATCTAACATAGTAACTTACACAGTCAACAACTCCATATTACAGCTTAGCTTACTAACGTTAATTACCTCTGGCTGCTGCAAGCTCGCAGAAACTGGCAAGGCGTCCATTCCTACGTTCAATGTCGTGGATAAAACCTCCGATACAGGTACTGTATCCCTTAATTAACACAGCCCGGGGGATGTTTCAGTCACTGGCACTTTGCTTCACATTTTGCATCGTTAATTCGGGCAGACAGGAATGATTGGTGGTCCGCATTGCGAGTTTTCATTGCTGGTGCTGCTGCGTCGCATGCATCCTTCCGGGTGAGTGTACCCCTCAGCGGCGTTCCATTTTCAAAATGGCCGCCAAGTGAATAAGGCGAATAGACGTGTAACAACACAGCATCGCAAGAAGACGTCCTACACATAACAAAGGCAAAGCCAGCACTTTCGCCATCATCTTTCATTATTTCAGCAAATGTCTCCCACACTTTTACTCTTTCTATTTGTGTATTTGCGGAGCTTCCACTCCCCAGTCTTCACCTTTACTCTTGCCGCCTCCATCTCTCTGCAGACTGTAGTGATCATAGACATGGCCGGTTCGTGAACGAATCGTTCTTTTGAACCGGTTCTTTTTAGTGAACCGGTCGAACCAGTACACTAAATCGAACTGAATCGTTCGAAACAGTTCACGTCTTGCATCAGTGCTGATCCACAAGTTACTAAAGTTACTCACTTTCAGACATGCCTGACAGTTGCCTACGAATCGAAATAAATCAATATCCTGAATTATATTTTACTCCAGTAACTCCAACAGTTCACTGAACCGAGACATGTGCCACTGTTGAGAGAAGTGATGAGCACGAGCAGCTGATACTGCGTATACCGAACGCACAGGGACAGCGGTTCTCGAATCACCACTATAGAACCGAGAACTGTTTAGACTGAGCTTGTGTGTTATCTGCATGCCAGTTATTGCAGTCAATAATGTGTAGGGCTGTATATTTCATCAAACATTGTGTCTAGTACTATATTAATACAAATGTTTAATTGTCATCTTTTTTCAAACGACCCGACCGACCGCGACCCGAATATCATTAAAAACATTTTTGGATGACCCGTAACTGCGGGTAACCGCGGGTGACCGCAGGCACCCGCTCATTTCGGATCAACCCGCGCATCACTGATACATAACCTGAGATGTTGCCTATGCCAGTATCAAAAAACAAACAAAACAAAACAAAATAAAAATCATTTATAATCAATATTCTTGAGTCAAGGAAATTGTCAATAAAGAGTAGGACAGAAAGGAAGAGCAAGAGAAAACAGGAAGAAATGCAAAGAGAAGGAAATAAAAAGATAGATTAAAAAACTATGCTATTGATTAAAAACTTTTTGGCATGTACTGTACAATATGTCGAAAGCCTTAGGGGATGTTCATAATCTTTTCCTTTATATGTGACTGAGTAAAATGTAAATGTCCTCATTAGAGACCAAGAGACTAAGTTAAGACCTTGTTTCCGCAGTCCTTCTTATAATTAAGCAGCAGATCTATAATTAATCTGGCCATTAATAACTGTTCATCTGGCTACCCCCAGTGCTAGGATTGATTGACAGCCAAGGAGCGGTGACTTAGGGTTAGGAAGGTCCATTACTGGTCTTTGATGGAATGCAAAATCAGACTTCAGATGGTGCATGGTTTACTTCCTGTTTAATGAGGTATTAAAACATGCTGTCATACTCGGAAAGTCACACACACACACACACACACACACACACACACACACACACACACACACACACACATTTATTCAAAGAGATCCTGCAGGTCATACCCATAAAGCAGTGCACAAGTCTTGACATTATAGCCCCTGGTTGTCAGCCTGACTGAACCACAGGTTCTAATTACAGAGGAATGAAATGCCCTATTTTTTCTCTCTCTCTCCTTCCCTCTTTCTCAGTATGTGCGATTCTCATCACTCTGACCCTCATTTTGCAGGAGGGTCAGCTTTTTCATTTGTCCCTAAGACTATATTATTTGCCCCGCTTACACAACCTGGCCCATTTTTCCTTGAAAAGTTAGTTTAATCAAATTTAACCTTAAATTAATCTCTTACATCATATTATTTAAGCAAGCCATTTGCTTGAGGACATGGGGCCTGATAGATGAACACACTCAACAAAAAATATATCTGAAACTTTTTCCATGAATAATTTGGGAAACTTAGATTGGCTTTAAATTGCATAACACATGGTTTCGGAGTTTGAATACTATCATTGTCAACTTTCTCTACCCTCCTAAATTATGTTCCTCAGCTCAAATGAAGCCTGGATTCTCCTGAACCATCTATTATAAGTTTCTCATCTATTATAGTGACATCCATCAACACAGGAATGCGCAAGCTCCAATAAACCTCACTCAATTTTGTTTCACTTTCTTCATAGCCTCAAGTGTATATGGAATTACTTTTTAAAATTATAGAGCAAAAGTTATTTTGGCTGGACGGTTCACAAGGAAAATATTAAAATATCTATGAGGAGTTCTTATTAAAAGTCAAATTTAAAACTTGTCAGTGTCTTTCTGATTTTTTAATTTTTTTTTTTTTTAGCTGTGATACACCACAGTGTAAAATACTGAAATAATGAAAAAAATTAAATCAAATATTTTTTAATTCCTTTATTTGAAAAGTTAGATTTCCTTGGATTCTTAGAATGTTCTTTGGAATAGAACTTAGATCAGTTTTAGCACAAACTTTTGGAATCTATCCCAGATCGAGTACACATACCAAATACAAAGAAAATGCATGGCCACTCAAAAAGTCTCTCAAATTGTTACATTGGAAATATTAAATCATTTGTATTTTTTTATTTTATTGTTATTGAATATCAAAAGAGTGTGGGAGGGGTGGCATTTTCACTAGTGTGCTCAATTATGGACCCCATGCTGGGTTCAATGTCAAACTTGATTTCATAAGAAAATGTGAGATATGCTATGATTTAATTAAAATTGATTTGTATGAAAAAAAAAAAATCAGTAAATCATTTAAATCAAATGAGTTGTATTGAAACGTCTTGAATATGGAGAACGATGATATTAACGGTCTCTTTCTCTAACAGGTTAGATGAATGATGAAGGGGAGAGCAGACCACACACCTCAGTGGATAGCTGGCGAAACAGATCAGTATTGATATCCACAGAACAAACAGGGAGACATAGGGAGAAAACACAAGGAATAATTTAAGGGGAATAATCACAGTAATCACACTGGGATCAAAAGAGAGCAGGAATGAGAGTGTTCAAGGTGTAGATATGAAAATCATACTTTTCCCCATTATTGTTAAATCACGGAAGCTATCAGTAACTTTGCCAAGAGATCTCTTATTCATTATTGAATATGCATGCATCAGACATACGAGATAAACGAGAGAAACAGGCACTGAAGAATAAGGCTACATGAGAGGTGGTCTTTATTCTAGATTTCTCTGTTCCCCGTTTCTCTATCCCTCACCCCATCATGCCAGCTGTAAATGGTTTCTCAGTGTTTCTCCTCCCTCACTCCCTCATGCCTCAGTTTCTCCTTCCTCTCACCCTGACATGACTTTATGTTTCTCTAATTCAGTACAGTAAGGATTGAACTTATATACACCAGTGAGAAACTTAGTTACAACTTCCTTGTAAGCAAAAACATGTTAGTTTAAAAAGGAACGTATACCTCATGGCACAATACACTTTACATATTAAGAAACTATCCCTCGGTGTATACATTTTTGGTACCCATATCTCTCCTTAGCACGCATACTCTGACATAATTAAAAATGAGTAAAATAAAGAAAGAAACATAAGAAAGGATAAAGAAAAATAAATACTAAAAAAACAGTAAAATTGTAGTCTTCACAAGGCCAGACAAATACTGAGGCTGAGGTGTGTTTTAACAACTAACATCAAAACATATTTTAAGTGTGTTAAAAGTGACAGATAATAAAGCACAAATATATTGAAATGCATGGCGTTGCTGGTTAATACGTTAAATTCAATTGCATTTATTTGTGACCAATAAATATTAAATTATTGGTTACTAATTTTGCTCCTGTGAATATTAAATTTGAATGTTAAAATGTTTCTTCTGAATGAGTAACATCTGTAAGAATCTTAACACTAAATACATCACAATCCACAGTCTGCTTACATACCTGTTGACTCTTATCACAGAGAACAGATTTACATGAAGAATGATTGTAGATGAAAAATATGCAGTAATTGTCAGGGTTCTGTCACCTCTGTTTGATCTGGTATGGCGAGAGAGCTCTGACATCCCCGGTTTGTCATGTGTTGGTGTTTAATCTGGTTTGTTGTGAGCACATTGGCTTGTCTTGTATTCCTTGTGCCATGTGCTCTATTGTTAATTGTCTTGTTACCTGTTATTGATTGATTTGCCCCACCTTGTTTGTTACACTCTTATGTTTGTTTCCCTATTTAGTCTCCCTGTGTTTGCAGTCCTGTGCTGGTTGTCCAAGTTTTCCATGTTATCCTGCCTGTTTTTGTTCTCGTTGTCCTCCATGAGGGAATTTTGTATGTAGTTTGTGTTTGTTACACTAACGTGGTATGTACACTAACGTGGTATGGGGATGGGAGAAACCCATCCAAATCAGCGTCGGTTAAACAGGCATGGGAGGACATCTCCTAAATGTTTTTACATTATGCAGTTTTTTTACATCTTCATGAACACTACAATGAATATTTTCCTTGTTGTAATTTAAGATTTCCAAAAATAAAAACTGCTGCATCTGTGTTGATGAGAAAATAAAAATTAATGCGCATTGTGCAAACGCAACATTAAAATGCCTAAAATAGCATTATAAACAATCCGCAACGCACCACTGACTTTAGACTAGTTTTTTTCTGGTCAGTGGCGGAATTGTTTTCTGGAACTGCAAAACAGCACTGGGGAATGTTTGCACCCAAACATGCCTCCTTTTTGCGCCGACTCGCCCAGGGAGCGCAAGTTAATTTCCTAAGTGCATCTGTGGAGGGAAAAGCCCGCAGGTGTATAATAGGAATGATTCATGCGTCAGTGTAAAAAAAATAATTTGCTGTTAGTTAGGGTTAGGCCCCTTCAAAGAGCTGAAGTTGCCTTTTGAGAACGGTCACTTCGTATTGTGTAGTTGATACGCAGTGGAGAAAATATCCTTGAGAATATTAAAGTCTATATTTTAAAATGCTGTGCAGCTGCACAGCAGAGCGTCTAGCTCGCCCATTGGCTGTGCTGTAGCAACTGTAGCGAAGCGGCTATGGCCATGAACCTGACTGACATCAAAGAGGTGGACAGTATGGCTTTTTTCAACTTGCCAGTCTACAGCACCTGCCTCTTCACCAGTGTTGGGTGTAACTAATTACTAAGTAATTAGTTACTGTAATTTAATTACTTTTCCCTTGAAAATGTAAAGTAAGGGATTACTCTTCATTTATCTATAATTTAATTACAGTTACTTCTGATGTAATTGAGGTAAATAGCTACGGTGTATAGATCAATCTGATCTCGCAGCAATTCGTATGCATTTTATGAGGTGTCTAAATATTACAACAGTCGTACAAATTCGTTTGAATTATTTTAAAATATGTATGGAAAAAGTGTGAAATGTCATGAGATCAGACACAAAAAAATAGTGGGTTTAACATCAAAATATATTGTCTGATGTTAAAAAGTATGTTTTTATAATGTAACCTTCTCCTTGGTCAATTTAAGGATAATTCATGCAATTTTATAGTATTTATTTGAAAGAATTAAAACAGATTCATGTCTATCCTTGTACTATTCAGCTGGTTGAGATTGATATGGGATTTTGAAAGTAATTAGTAATTAAAAGTAATTAAATACTTTTTAGAGAGAGTAATTAGTACAGTAATCTAATTACACTGTTGAAGAGGTAATTAGCAACTAGTAATTAATTACTTTTTTAGAGTAACTTACCCAACACTGCTCTTCGCCCTCGAGAAAGAGTTCCTTAGATCTCCCAGCTCCCTGTTTAGTTCAGGTGGCTGGAGATTTTTCTATTGTCAAAGGGGCCATTGTGCTTCATGTGCCCCTACAAACAAACGCTTTGTACAGTGACCCATATAAAGCACAAAAAGAGTATGTTTCAAACACTGATCCCCCTTCACTAGGCGAACCATCCCCAGTTGTCACTCTATCTCTATGCAGTTGAGCCGAGGCCTGGCAAGCCAGCCCCAAAGCGAGTATGTGTACAAAACACAATGCACTGGTAATAGGTCCCCCTATGCAAGGCGGCCCATAGCCACATGGGCTGAATTGGGCAATGAACACTATAAAGTGAGGTTAATCGCCCCAATTTGCTCGCAGACCCCACACTTTCAGGCAGTCATCAAGACTTTGGTGTGAAGCAGCATGGCACACATTCTTTGCACTGAAATGCTACGCCTGAAAGCAAAAGGGGCTGTAGAGAAAGTTCCCCCTGCACTAAGCCAGATAGGTTTTTACACTCGCTCCTTGTACCAAAGAAGGATGGTGGCACCAGGCCCATTTTAGACCTCAGGCATCTGAACAAAGCTCTCATGAAACGGCCATTCAGAATGCTAACTGCCAGAATATTTTTAAGTGTGTTTGGGTTATATTCCAGTAGGATTTAAAGCCCCCACCAATACAACCCAACACATATCAGTAGAGACCCACAGAGACCAATATAATTCCCATTACAACCAATTAAATTCCCACGAAAACCATTACATCCAATAGAATAACTGTAATGGTTTCCATGAATATAGAAACCATTACATTACTGCTTCTTTCCTGTGGGAAGCAGAACTCTATAACTTGTTAACTGGTTGGACTAATATTTTTGTATGTGAAAAGGATGTGCTTGTGTAACTGGTTGAACTTGTATAATGTAGCAGAGGGTTTTTGAAGTTTTTGTCTTTCTCCATGTCATGCACTACATATGTAAACACATTTGTATGCAGAAATGTCAAAGAACTAGCCTTATTTGGGGAAATAAGTTTAAAGTGTTCCCAAACTTGGGAACGAGTTCTCTTTCTCGCTGGCTCCATCACAACACTAAAATAAACTCAATCTACTCTCAATAATAACGCCAAACTACTAATAATAACTCCAAACACTGACTACTACAACTTCAAGACCGAATTATTGAAACACATTTGCCATGTTTTGTCGAAGACCAAGTTATTGAAACAGATCCCAAAGCATCCAAAATCTGGGTGTGGACATGTTGTCCCAAGACAACACTCCCCCGGCAGGGTAGAGGTCAACCTCTTTGCCTCAGAAAGCAACACTCACTGCACAACGTTCTTTTTTATGAACAGGGATGCGCTGGCCAGTGCCTGGTCCAGACTTCCGCTCTCTACGTTCCCTCCCATCCTGATGATTACTCAGGTCATCGAGCAGACCAGGAAGATCAGAAGCACAATCCTTCTAGTAGCCCCCCTCTGGAATACTGTAGGGTGTCTGGACAGTCTCACATGACGCAACCAATCTAAGTTTGGGGAAAAAACCTTTAAGATTTGACTCGCGTCTAGTAATTTACCAGCGAGTGCCAGAAAGTCTATTCCTAATGACGTTCATTGACACTTTCATGGCGAATGTGTGTTAAAACAAAACACCCCTAAAAACAGCGATGAGCCAGCTTCACACAGAAATTACCACCTCAAAACCTTTCCCTTTCCGGCAAAAAGAAATTCCAGCCCCAAGAGTGTTCAGCACCATACATGCAGTTGGAACAGCTCTTTGTGTGCTTCGGAGGCTGCACCAAGCGGTTACATGTCACGAAGCAGAGACTGTCGAGGTGGACCTGGTCCAATGGTGATTGAAGACATGTGTAGCGGCCAGCTAGTCTTCGCCGTCCACATTTGTCAGATTCTATAATATGGAGGATACCCTACTTACAAGTTCTAGTCCTCTCTGTATAATAAGTCTGACCTGAGGGTCGTCTGGTCTTATCTGTCTAAATATGATTTTACTGTCCATAAGCACAAGTCTGTCCTGGGAAGTAATATTGTTCATATGGAGCTGGTATGGCTCCGAAAGCTCCAGTCCTCCTTTTATGTCATAAGGACCCGACTCAGGTCTGGTCCCCATTAAAAATGAATATCCCTATCAGGAGCTTTTTTTATTAGTGGCTTGTGTCTCACTGTGAACTTTGGGCGTGTTGCCCTAGGTTCACCCCCTAGGATTGCTGTGCAGCTGCGTTTTAAAATATAGGCTTCAATATTCTCAAGGAAATGAATTTCCCCACTGAATATTACCTACGCAATACTTGTTCCCTATTTCCAGGGAACCAAGGTTACATTAGTAACCGAGTACGTTTTATGTGTAAGTCTTTAGCTGAAGTTTCTTGCAGAAGCCTCTTTGCCAGTCTTGAGTTTCTGCACTTTTCCCACTTTTCAGTGTTTTCTCTCATTAAAGTGTCTATGGATTCCTCTCCATTACTTTTTTATAGAATGCTTATGTGGCACAGTGCTAGGTCTCAGTTTCTTTCATGTTATCTCAAAATAGAGTTCTATTCATTACACATATTCACAGATATCTCTCAAACATTTACATTTCAAACAGAATAATTTTATATGTTTGCACAGACCATTTTGTTGGCCGTTTTGTAGTTGTGGCACATTTTTAGAGCGCTGCCTGAGATAAGCTTACAGACTCGTTGAGTGAGACAGTTACGGTGAGAGAGTTTTGGCTTTGTTCTTGCAATGTACGGATTAAGTTCAATGTTGTGTGTTCTTTGCATTATATGTTTTGTTGTGTGTGTGTGTGTGTGTGTATATTTTATGTATTTCATGTACATATTGTACACGCAAACTATAGATTGTTACATGGGCAAATGTTGAAAATAGGATCAATGGAGTAGAGTATCGCAGTCCTTGAGGGGCAGTGAAACAAAATGTCAATGAGTAAAGTATATATGCTTGCGTCTATACAAGGAAATATGATAATGATGTTCTTTCCTGTTTACTAAGTGCTGGTGTTTGGAGTTCTGTCTTTTACATTGACTTTTATGTTTGAGTGATGTCATTTCCACTTGCTGAATCGTCCAATCGCGTCTCGCGTAAAGCTTAGAACAGCTTTGGATTTGAGCGAGACACGTAGCCTACAGTATGTTGCAAATGTGCAACAAGTGCAAAAAGTATTTAAATATAATAGATTCTTGATCATTATGACAGGTTTTAATGCTGGATTGTGTCACTTCATGAATGGCATGAATGTCGTTATTTTTGTGTATATTCTGGGTTTTGTGTTAATGAGCTCTTAATGAGTTGGTTCAAGTTGTCACCCGCGCACCATTTTGAACGGCAGGTTTCTATAGTAATACAGTATGCAGGGGAATTGGTATGAAATAGTTATTTTGTTTTCGCATGATCTGCTTATGCCCCACTCATGGTCTGAGGGTGGACTCCCACGCTTTTTCCCTCTAAAAATGCAACATGACATCATGAATTTTGCGTAAACATACACGCCACTTTCAAGTCAAGTGGCGTGTTATCTCTACGCATTTTGAGCTATCTGCGTGTATGCGTGTATGTATACACCATTAATGTCAGAGTGATTCCACGTGTCTGTACACGCTGTCAAATGTCCGAGCGAAACGAAGCAAACTGTGGCTCTATATCTGGCGAGCGATCTTTTTTTTCCTAGGATGGTAGGGGAAGACTCATAAATGCCATTAACCCCAGTGACGGGTAGGTTTAGGGACGGGGTTGAGGTAGTCATATATTTATATATAAAGTAATAACGTTAAGTCAACGGCATTCATAAACACGCTGAAAAGCGATTATGCGTGCTGATAGCACAACAAAAAATGGAAATACGAACTGGCGTGTCATACACACGCTACTTCGTGAGATCAGTCTGAAAAATTTTACATTTCCGTACAAAATCTCCACTTCACCACACAGAGTTGTTATATTTTCTTGTGAGATTGGGTACCACATATCAGGAATTTGTATAAATAAAAGCATATAGGTTCAGTTTTGATTCCATGTTGATTTCAAGGTCTTCCTGGTTTTTTTTTAGTCAATTTTTTTCCCCATTTGTTCAGCTGTTTGATGTAAATCTCTTTCAATTATTTATTATCCAGTTTACATCAGAAGTTATTCCAGGACAGAACTGTGCAAATGGTGTATTTGTGTGTGTGAGGGGGTGTTGGGATAGGAATCAAATCTAGGCCGTGTTTGACAGAATTCAACTCAAGGGCAAGCACTGTAGCACACATGAAAAGAAGAGAAGAGTGGAGAGAACAAAATAAATAAGAAATATTATTGTTGTCTTTGGTGGAGGGTTGGAGAGATGAAAAAAGGAAGAGCTTGAAGGGCTAAAAAAGGAGGATAAAACATTTATGAATCTCTCAAGTATCAAAATAGATGGATATTGGTCCATAAAAAACATTTTACATACCTGTAGGAAATTATGAGAATAAAAGATCGATTTCCAAGGGTTTAGGGTTGAGTGTTGTTATTTTAAAATAACATTAAGCTTTTGGAGCCACTCACGGTATTTAAATTCAGAACTGCGTTTATACGTAAAAACTCCAATGTGATAAAATGTTGCCACATTCGCATTCATCTGTTCTGGAAAAATGCGAAATGCTTTTAGCGCCACTTATTGGGTATTTTTTTTCTAATGAGCCTGGGCTGCATATTTCCCTGTCTGAGACCGGTAACTTATTTTATCAGTTCATTCATTCCTGCAAATCACACTAATGACCTTGTGTTTCAAGTCCTATACTCTGGTATTTGAGCTACAGGAACACCACGAATGTTGACTGATGAGTATAACTGTGGGCATTGATCAAGGCCTGAAAACTGCACTATGGCTGAACCGTGTGCACAATGTTGTATTAGTGATTGTAAGTAATTTAGGTATGTCATTTGTGAGAGTGTGTCACAGAGTGACGAAAAGGAAAGGCGGAACCTTTCTTCGACGTTCCCCATCGGAGCACTTGCGGTGAAACACTGGGCCGGTTCCAGTTTACCCGCGATGACCAATCACGGGATAATGGATTGAGAAATGAGTGTCAGTTTTCGAGAAATGAGGGAAGTGATCAGCGATTGGAACACGTGTCTAATACAAGGGGTATAAAAAGGCATTTTGGTGAAGGAGAAGGCAGAGTCTGGAGAAGGGAAAGAAGTGGCCGAGATAGTGTGGGAACAGGACAGATGATTGCAGTCTTGATGGATGCTAGGAAGGGGAACGTTCATGAACTGAAGAATTAATGTGCACCGATCACTTCTGGGACAGTTAAGTACAACAATCATGCTGATGACAATTCTAATAACCTACTGATATTACCTGGGTCCCTTAGCCTGAAAGTTAACCCCGGTAGTTGCGGTCTCTCAAAGCTCGTGTCTCTGCCGACATTGCTATCTCATACTGCCCTTAAGTCCTGGTTCCATGGGAATGGAGGAAACTGGATGAATGCTGGAGTCTTAATTCATTGTACGTGTGAAGATTGTAGTGTCTGAGGTGATGTAAGCACATTTTAAAGTCTTGGAAGTTGGATTGGAATACACGAGTGTGGGAAGAATACGAGTTCTGTCCTTAACTGTAACTTCAACCAGTTGACTTGTTATCCCCATGGGACGCTGGACTTTATTAACTGTGATGTGTGGAGTGTGTGTAAAGCAGGAAAGAGCCATCATTCTTGCCGACGTGCTGGCATGATTTAAAGAGGAGTCTACATCCGCGTGGTGCTTCACCTATTCTGAGGAAGTTTCACAACAGCAGGATCTGCTGTGAAGCTCCTACCTGAGTTCTACCTACCGTCTGCCTTGAAGAACCCCCGTGGAGCTCCTTACCTGATTGCTGTTCACCGTTGTGAAGTTCTTACCTGAGTGCTGTGCACCATCTGTCTGGAGGACTGTTGTGGGATTTCTCACTGCTGCCCGTGTCAGAGTGCGTCTTACTTCCCTGCCCTCGTAACCTGTCTTGAGGGTCTGTTGTGAAGCTCCTACCTGAGTGCTACCTATTGTTGGCCTTGAAGGTCCACTGTGGAGTAGAAGTCGGAGAAGGAGAAGTCGATTAGTTGATGCCCTGTGTTGAGAGACTATTTTAAACTTAACCCCCTGAGCCCGACGGCGTCGTCGACGATGCCACACGTCACCTCCGATAAATGTTTACATAACTCGATGACAGATTTATCGATTTTCTTACCGTTTTTTCCAGCAGAAAGCTAACGAGCTAGCCATCACGGGGGTGTCTTTCGGGTCTTTCTAGCCTTTACAGAAGGTTTTCTATCCAGCCTGGAACTTGTGCTTCCTTTCAGAGGTTTTCAGCAATAAATCCAAACGCTTTATGTCAAACTTTGATACTCTTGAAGTCCATAATTCATAAATATTCCGTCATTTTTGCCGCTAGCAGGATGCTAGCGGACATTCTGGATATCACGTGATGTTTTCACGTGATGTTTTTTGACCAATTACAGGCTGATCCGTAGTAAACATTGGTGTGCGTCATTACGCATGAACCAAGCGCTGATATAGTGTAGAGAGATAGAGAGACTCACGGAGACGCGCGATTCACAGAGAAACACAGAGAAATGGACGTAAATAAAGCGCTGGTCTATTTTGTTGCATTGCAGGATGAAGGATTTTCAGGAGAACAGAGCTTTTTGACAGACGAGGAACTAGATTACCAGGATAGACCCAGCTGAAGTGCCATTTATTTATTTACTGTAAAAAAGTATTATAGTAGTATAAATGTATTATAAAAGAATAAAAAGAACATAATAAATAAAAGAATAAATAAAATAGAAATGCAAAACCTGTGATGTGGCCCTCTGTGTGATTGCTGATAGGGGGCTTGGCACCAGTGAATTTCATGAGGCCCCAAACGCCTGGACTTCTTTTGGAAAAATGTCAATAGTTTTTGTTCTGTACAAGTTATAATGTTTATTCCTGTGCTCCAGGACTCCAAAGACATGAACAAACTATTTTCCAGAGGAAAATTGCTTAGCTTTTATTTATTTGTGTGTGATTTCAATAAATAATTGAGTGATTCCATTTCCGATTTATTTTTTCATTTGTCTTTATGGTCCCATAACTTATTTTACATTCAGGTGACATCAATGTAACACAAATATGCTGAAAGTTCAATTTGTCCTGAAAAAAAAGATGTGTGTCAATTGTCTGTGCACCAAAGGGTTGATATTTTACAAGCTTTTTTAGTAAATGACACCAGACGGAAAATTTATAGTAAAAATACCCTTAGGTCTCAGAGGGTTAATAAAGTAAAACAACTTTGTATCTTATCACGTTGTCCTGTCTGTGGTGCATCTCAGGGTGGAACACTTCTAAACTTTAAAAGGTTTGTTCATCCTTTGTTCATGATGAGCCATTGTTTATTGAGATAATGATACCAAAACAATTTTGATATAACTACTTCAATGATTTATTTGTGATAATTTTTGTATCAACTATTAACTCATCAAACTATTGACGTCAGGTGGAGAAGAGAGGGCCCAAGAGTGAAGTGCAGGTAAATCATGTATTTTTAATGTAACGGAGGAAAATGGCCCCTTTACAGGCAAAATGCAGTTCAACAGAAATATTCCTCTATAGAGGTAATTTCAGCGGGAGACTGGACGTGGGGTAGGACTAGCCCTCAGCAAAAGATCAAGTGGGCAAAAGATTAACTGTTAAAGATGACGATGTAGTATGTCCCAAAGCTTGCCTACTCTTTTGCTACACACTCAAAAGTATGTACTTTTTCTTCACAAAAAGATACCGACGTGACAACTATCACTCACTGCTTAAACCACCATGTCCAACGATATGCCTATTGTTTGCAATTACTCAGACTCTGATGACGATTTTGTTCCGCCATCTCCTCTTCCAACACGGTGCAGTGCACGCCTTCAATTTCACAACCAACTGTGGGTAACGTGGTCCACGGAGGACACATCCAGTTTTTTGGAATCAGCCGGAATTCCCATCAGCCAAGGACTGTCCAGAGAGGATCTAATTTTTCTTGCTCAAAATACTCTGGGGAATCCATCTGAGTCTGCCACCAGTCCAGCAACTCCTTCTGCATCTGGCCAAAAAATAAGCCGGCAGAAAGAGAACTGCCAAGTCGGCGTCACCGGTGGGTATACCTTCCATTATCTATTTTTGGGGTTGGCTAGCCCCGTCCTGGATCCATAATCCACCTATTTCTGGGGGTCGGATGCGCCCCTGCCTTTGCTCCAGACAGGAAATGCAGATCCGCTACCCTCATATAATGAACTACAGACAGGGCCTACGCCAAAGAATATATATTATTATAAATATATATATTTATAAATAATCGTTTGCTGGGCTGTCAATAAATTCACATTTGTTCATCAATATATCTCCTGAGTCTTTCTGGTAGAACTGATTTATTTCATAATTTACGTATTAATTTAATATAACTTGCAACACATTTGTAAATCATTAGCATACAACTTAATAATAACAAGAGTGTGTTATCTCGCCAAGAAAAACAACTGAGCCAGGATCTCTGCCGATCTTATCAACCAGTCTGGAAATCTTTTTGTGGCAGTTTCTGACCAGAAAGATCACATTCCCTTTGGCTTGAAAATACCATTTTAAAGTTTACTGTCACCATACACCCACATGTGAGTACACATCAGGGGGAAGACATTTCTTGTAATAATAACATAAAATGTAATACAGTGCACAAGCTTGAGTGTGTATTCATGTTTGTGCATTAAACAAAGAAGCAGTGACTGTATCAGGGCATCAGGAGATTGAAGGGCAGTAGGCTAATAGGATTGCTTTATTGCTTCTGAAGATCATCAGCAAGGCTGTATACTGTGTTTGAAGGCCTTACATGTGCTCATCGTTCAAAACTACCAATACACACTCACACAAACAGACTCAAACTTTTTTTCCCATACAATCCTTGTGATATCAAATCTTTCATAAACCATTACAGGAATTCCTAACACTCAGATGTCCTATGTTATCATTCTGTATTTATATCCATTAAGAATTAAGCCTGGTTTGTGTGCCTGGGTGTGTGTGGCAGTTGTGTTTTGGAGTTGATAAGAGCGTAGTCATGCAGAGGATGGAACAGCAAGGCAGTGGGGCATCAGATTAAGGCAGGAAGCAATTACAATACTGTGTGTGTGGGTGTGTGCTTGTAACTAAGTAGTGGCTTATAGGTTGCTTCTTAATCCCAAGCATACTGAGTTTTTTCATACGACACCCGTTACCCATACCAGATACCAGTAAAAATGTATGTGTCATTGCTGTTTAATATCTCTGAACAGGAAAATAAATGGGATGAACATCTTTATACAATTTTCAGTGTAACAGCTTGATACTTCAGAAAACGTATTTATTGGCATTGGTCAAGCGCTACATAAAATAACTAATTTCTTGCAGTCAATCATTTTTGCCAAAAATGCTAAAAGTTATGCTGTGTTTGAACTCATATATTCCTCTGAGAGTGAAGGTTGTCTTGGATGCAGATGATGGCTGTTCTTTGATGTTCTTATTTCTTTCTAATTAAATTACTATAAAAACACATCCTGTCTCACCAGCCGTTCTCATTCAGCTTGCTCTAAAATTGCTTCCAGCAGTAGAGCCTTGAATTTGCTTCTGTGGTATCAAGTACGCCGTGGAAGTGCAAAACTTTTTATACATTTTAATTACAGTTACTGGCCAACAGCTCACTTCTATATAAGTCAAACACTCATATCCATTTCTACAAGTGTCCTTGTTTGACAGACACAAAGCAATTTATATGTAGCCAACATAACACTGGATTTACTTATTATATTATCATCTCAGGCTGTGTGAATATTGTCAGTGCATCTGCTCAATTACATCTGCTCAATTACATATATATATATATATATATATATATATATATATATATATATATATATATATAAACATTTGATTTACAATCTCATTTACAAGGAGGTTGGGTGTTTGTTGTATCCACATTTTGTTACAAAAAATATACACATCAATAAACTTTACCGTATAAGAAACAAATTTCTGTGTTTTAGACAGGCTCACTTAATTTAGCATTTATTTTGACATTCCACTCTAGCCCTATTGGTGTTTTATTACCAAAAAGTACTAAAAATGATATGTTTGTTTTGGTGATGATGTTTATTATTGAATATGTTCTGATAAGGCTAAAATGTTTGAGGTGATGCAGGCTATATTAGTACCATTTTGGTTATCAGATGATATTAAATGTTTCAATCTTTATTGGTCCATATCAGTGTTATTATCATTAAAGGGGTGGTTGATTGCGATTTCATTTTAAATAGTGTGTAATGTTGCTGTTGGTGCATGAACATTAT
The DNA here is from genome assembly GCF_016745375.1 of Pimephales promelas. The sequence continues at coordinate 13,990,599 of NW_024121100.1, forward strand.
CTGCAAAGTTACAGCGCTGAAAGTTCAATGTAAGCAGAGATATTGTCTTTTAAAAATCAGGAAGTTTAATGCCTACAAAAACGACTTGAATGGGACTACAACAGGTTTTATACGTAAATAACCCTTACATCAACCCTCCCTCCGGAATATGCAAAAAAGAGCATGGCCATATTTCTGCGACTCATCGAAAGTGTGGTATTTTCACCCAGCTATCAGGTCTTCTGTGTTCGGGCTTCCAACGGACATTGTAGTTCATCAACAATGGATACAATTTATGTTTGATTATGTCCCTGAAAATTACAATCGTAACTTAGCTCTCTGTACTGTGCATTTTATGAAAGACAGCTTCCAGAATCTCCACAATTTGCATGTATAAATTTTAGACGTAATGTTTTAGTTTTATCAAATGCCAGCACTTGCTTTATAGCCTCTTAGTTATGCTATTTCGTGTCTACGACAAACGCGGACAAATATTTTGGACCTGAATTTGTATACACTGTAAATGATTTCTGTTGTTTTCACAGGATTATACTGTTTTTCTCAACAGTTTCTTACTGTTTTTCTCAACAGTTTCTTACTGTATAATCTATGTACAGTAAGTTACAGTAGATTTAGTTGTTTTCACAGTATTAAATTGTTTTTTCAACAGTTATGTACTGTGCACACAGTTGACAGTATGTTACTGTAGAATTTTAATGCATTTTGGGAAATTATCAGTTACTGTTAATCTAAATACAGCAGTGCAAATTGACCGCGAAAAACACCACAGTTCCACGGGAAAAATTGCTAGCCTACTAATGTTATTCTTACATTTAAAATAAAAATGTAGTACTGGTTGACCATTAACAGTCATAATTTATGACATAATTTATGTCAGTGGGGTGTGCATGAGAGCATATTTGACTTTGGAAGAGTTTCTCTGTCGTGTCAGTGGTGCTGCTGTCTTTTCTGCCGACCTGGAACTTCTTCATCTGGTAAGTAATAATTCTTATAATGTGTATACGGATTCTAGCTAATAACTTTAAAGTTTTTTAGAATAGCTGACCATGAGTTCTACATTCAATTTAATCTATTCTAGACATTTTAATATAATATGTATATGATAGGCTACTCTTCAATGTAGCCATTTGGGGCATGTTACTGTAAATTCAAATACAGTACGAAATGACCGCGAAAAATAACCACAACCAGCTGCCATTTTATGAAGAACTCTTCAGTTCCCTTCTCTCTGTAAGAACGCGCAGGCCGTGCATCGCGTCGCTGTCGGCAACGTTTTCGCCATACATATCTGGTTAGTAATTCATATTTTTATGCAAACCATATAAGTTACGTACGTTAACAGATTAACGTTAGAAAGAACTGGCCGCGGAATGTTCTATAAGCCTATAAGTCAGACGCGGATTTCTTTCATCTTGATAGCCTAACTTACTTGATTAAATATGTGATTTTATTAACATATATTTCATATGTAACCTCTTATAAGGTCAAAATGGTCTAATCATTTTGTTATTTACCACGTTAAGTCGGTGAAAGCGCCTGCACGTTCATTATTTTATAACTTAGGGGTTAGGAATTGAAAAAATCGATAAATGTATCCTGAAATCGGATATCCAAGGTTAGGATTCGGATTTATTGTTATAAAATTAAAGTGTCAATTCCTCTTATTGATTTTTTCACACTTTTTTTCGTGTAAATCCTGACCTGGCGTTCCGCCATATAACGTTACTGCTACCTCAGTGATAACTGATGGACCACGGAAAGCGCCCAGGTGTATTTTTGTCCAAAATACAAAGCTATGTGTGACTATAATATCATTGTTTTTTTTTTTAACTATGTGTAAACTGACATGTAGCCTACTCATTTGAAGGGAACGATGCCTTGTCAAGCTTTTTTTAAGTCATGTATCACACAAGCAAGATTTAACCTACGTTTTCACGTGATGTTGAGTTATGTTTCAGCTTGCGTTGCATTCAAAAGAAAAGAGTGGACGATAGAGATGAGTTATCTTTAGCCGTTCTTGGCATATTTATTTCAGCTGTTGACACATCAGTCTCACGGTCGAACTAACAGCACAGAGAGTAATGAAGATTCTCTCAGTAATATGATCCTCTTAACTACGGTAAATCAACTTGGACAAACATAATAATAATACAAACGCATCCTCCATAGCCTATACTTTAGTGCCCTTTTGTGGCATAAACATATGCACAACACTGAACAGTATAGCATTGTATTATATTACACAGCATACAACCGAGGACATAATGAACATACTTTAACAATTGATTTTAAACAACAGTCCAACAAACAAGATTTTAGTATTAAGTGAATTACACTTTAGACATCATTTTGTCTGTTTTTGCTGTTTAGCCAAAACAACAACAACAAAAACGTACTGTATTTTAACTGTCTTGTCTGTTCTCCTTTTCCACAGGTGTGAGCTGTGCATGTTAAGAAGACCCCTATCCATCTTGATGACCGATGAATTGTAAATCTAATCTAATTTAATTATTCTATTTATCGAACTACTACTACTATACCTTGGTCCAGTACTGACCCACTGAGAACATTTTAAACAGATTATTATCCATCTGTGAATTTTGTCTATCTGCAAGTTGTTAAGAATTGTTGTGTGAAAATAAATGTTGTTGTACAGTTTAAGGTTTAATTGCATAAAAGCTTGGATAGAAAACTTCCTATTGCAAAAGTTAGAACATAAGTCTGCATATAAATGATTATTAATACCGTAATGCAAGTTTTTCATGGCACATGTGCATGATGAGGTTGTTTTGTGTTTAGTTTTTTTTTTTTAAAGGACACTGGATAACTTGTCATTTTGTAATACTCATCTGGATTGGTGGTTTACTTGTCAAAGCTAGTTTATATGTGTCTCCCAGCCCTGCAAATCTGGTCCCTTAGATAAAAAGCAGCCAAAAACCCTTTAAAATCAGCAACTGACCAGTTAGACAGTCTATCTCAAACCAGTAGACAATCTTAGACTAGTTTAAGCTGTTTTACCCCAGCAGGGAGTGGGTGGACGAGTTGTTATGAACTATCTTTCTAATAGATTGATCAGATAGCACCCCTTTAATCTTTTCTATTTTACCTGTTCATGATAATTTTTGCATGTATTTATGCATAATTGTTCATGATTGTCATGCATGATTTTTATTGTATTATATTACATTTTTATTATTAATGTATTTAATTGTATTAATGTATTTAAATGTGTATTATAAATGTGCTAATGTGTTTGAAAATACACAATAAACCTCGTGCAGTTAAATCTTCAATTGTTCTTTTTTCTATTTCCCATTAGCAGTTAAAATAATATTTCTACGGATTTTCTACAGGTTACACAGTAGCACTATAAAATAAATAAAATAACATTACATACTATACAGTATTATTAAAAATTAACAGTGTAATACTGTACTTTAATATGGTAAGAAATTACAGTAAAATAATGTTATTTAATTTACAGTATGCTTAACAGTACTGTTGTTAGTGTTACGGTAATTTTACTGTTAAATGAAATACAGCAAGTACTGGATAATTGTTGCCAGTAAGTTACTGTTAATTTGACAAGAAATTTTTTACAGTGTATGTACTAATTTTGTAAATGTATTTTTCATGCATATACTTTGAACTTATTTTTCGATTTGATCAAGAACGTAAACCAATGCCAATGCTGTTTGTGTATATAGTTGCAAGTCAGTTCGATGCTATTGTGTAAAACAAATGTGATACAGTTTAAAAAAATATCGGCAAATTACCATTCAGAAATGTTTTGTAAGAGCCGTGTTTAAGGAGGTTCTGCTTGACTCTCGTCATCGCCGCTTTCTGGGTCTGATTCTGGCTCATACTGATACTGCAGTATCGACACCATTATTTACATTTGACAGGAACACATATGCAATTTTCGCCCGTAAAGGTACTGGTCATGAAGTATCCGGACAACGTGCGCTACACAGTTTAGCCAATCACAACACACCAGCCCAAACTAACCAATCTGCTAACCCACTGCCTGTTTCTGAGGGAGTGGTTTCAATCAGGATGAAAACCTAAACCTGAAGAACGCGACTTACAATATAGGTGAAATTTATGAAAAATAAGACTTTTTAAACAAGAAAAACCACAAATACATGCTATATTGCACCCCATAAACACAATCATGTAAACAAAAAAGCAGTGAAACATCCCTTTAACTTAAAATACACCCATTAAAACATATTTTGTTCATTGAATTCAAGCTGAAATAAAATAAAATATGAATATTAGATTTAAATAAAATCTTACATTTCTTTCAGTCAGTTGCCAATACAACATTTTTAATATGTTTAGTTTAAGCTGAAGTACTAAAAAAAAAAAAAAAAAAAAAAAACTAAACAAACTATTATATAAATACAAACTGTTATATAAATAATATTAAAATATCCCTGGTCTTTATTGGATATTTAATGTGCATGTTCAATTGCTATTTTTATGTTTAGATTATTAGATTAGACTTTATTTTAATAACAAACTTAATTCTTGTTGTATTTAAACCATTCTTTTTTTTTCCTAGCTAGTTTAATATTTTATATTTTTAGACAAAACTGTACAAATTTTTGTCAGTCATAAAAAAGGGAAGCCCACAAACTGGATAGTAGAACCTTTTTTTATATATATATATTAATGAAATGTGCTGAATTGCTTTTCTTGATCATCCTGGGAAAGTCCTACCTCTCCTGCAATGTACACTCTAATCTAATTGATAGTCATGGAATTCAATATCAGATCCCCAGTCTAACTTTCCTAAAAGAGATTATTACATTCGTAATAATGTAAATGAGAATGATCTGGAAGGATATCGATTAGAGGAGGATACCCTTTAATGAATCATGTTGATCTACAAATTCACAGAAACAGCTGCACCTTCTAGCTTTCTGACATGTCTTGACCTACATTATGAAAAGTTGTTTTAATACATTTGCAGAATGTCTCAAACACATTTTTCCCCTTAGCTAATACCTTGTCCCTGTCTGTTACTTTCATCACAGGCCTAGCAACTGAGCACTGTGGTGCAGCCGAAACCTTGCAGAGACCTTGATAACATCTGGTGAGGAATCGGTTCATCAGAGATTGTGTAAGGGTTGTGTTTGAGATAGAAGAGCTCAAACTGTGTGATCAAATAAGTGCTATTAAAACACACTGTCCTAAAATAGAGAAGTATAAAGACAGAAATACAGAGGGGAAAGGAATATAATGGTGTGCTTGTGCATGTCTTTTCACTGTGTAAGCTGACAGATGAAGATATGCATTTCTTTCTCATGGTGCAATTGTGATGTCTTTGTGACATTTTCATAAAAGACAACAAATGAGCGGGGGGAAAAGAGATAAAGAAGCTGATGCCCTTAATCCAATTTTAATGCCTGTACTGTTGTTTTGCTCAGAAAAGCTGTGTTAGCCTGATAAACTACACTCACAGGGGATGTTTGGCATTGAAGAAAATGGCACAAATTTTCATCATCATCTCTGATTTCTTTTAAAGTAAAGTCATCATATGCAGTTTTGGACACACATGTTGAACATATGAAGATTCATGATTTTAGAAATCTCAGGTCAACCAGCAGTCTACAGCTGACTGTTCCGAGGACATTTGTCTAAAATTAAAAGGAGATTGTGCCTTTTCTGTGGCCGCTCCACAGCTTTGGAACAATCTGCCATCTTATATGTTGCCAGTAAACAAAACAAATCAATTGACACTGAACCATGAACCACTTTATCTATTAAGTCAATCAATTGTTTAAATGTTCTTTGTTAAGATCTTCAATGCTTTAAACTGAACAGTTCAACAAGTAACAGGTGATAATTTATCACTCAACCACACTACTCAAATTCCCCACATGGGGTCACTGTAATGATTTAACCAAATAAAGAGTATAAACTCAAAATGAATAATTAACAAACAAATATCTTAACTGATAATTCAGTAAAGCCTCATAAAGTGTCAATTTCTCAATGTCAAATCTTAACGAATGTTAGGGCACACTTTCAGAGTGAAACAATACACTTTGGAAGCAAACACAAACACGGGAGTGGCTAAACAAACACAAAACCCCTGTTCGCATTTTCATCATGTGCTTTCAAACACCATTTCACAAGAATCAAATATAACATACACATGATATTATGCACGTTATTCACATTTGTTATGCACTTTACATTGACTTACCGAACTCTTTTATAGAGACTTCAAAATGCAGTCACGTGCATCAAACATCTTCGATCATCTCGAACTAACCGCAAAATACACATACACAAGATGAAACAAACACATCCTATTACATTAGACTAAATGATGATCATCACATTTACTCACATAGAGCATAAATTAAAACAAGGATGATACTCGACACACGACTGGATAAATCTCATGCACTGCTGTTTGCCGTTTCTCTCTGCATTGCCCGCTATTGACACGTCATCATCAGCGCTCAAATTTCTTAAAGGGGAAGTACTTTTCTACAAGTTCAAACACCACCCGGCTACACATAAAGGCTGCATTTACACTGCAGGTCTTGATGCCCAAATCCGATTTTCTGACTACATCCGTTTTTTTTTTTTGACGACCTGCTTACATCATCTTTTAAAAGTGACCCATATCCGATTTTTGCATTCACACTATACACTGCTGAAACTACCAAATGCAGACGTTTTAATGGTTCTGATCCGAGAAATTAAGCAAAACAACACGAAATTCAATGGATGGCGATGCGAATAAAATTATCCAGTGTTTTCTTTCCACAATATTTCAATAAGTCATCAAAACATTGGTCTCGTGCCTGAGCCCATTGACTTTTAACAGACCCCCTAAAGATTATGGGTTTAGTGGAGGTTAAATGAGAATGAATGGGGAAAAGAAAAATGCCTTTATCGCAAATGTGATTGGTTGACTATGATGTGTTCGCACATCCATCTGAATGAACAAAATGATGGCATAAATGGAAAGACTAGTAAAAAAGTCAGTAAAGTAAACAGCTCAGGCACTAAGATATCACCACTTGATGTCATGTCAAAATTATACTTAAAATTACCTAAAACATGATGACTGTGTGGAGTTTTTTGTGTGCAATCAGCTTGGTGAAATTAAAGGTATTATCGTCTGTGACCAGTGTTTATCGAGCATGATGACTGATGATCCAAAAATAAGTTGACTATTAAAACGAACAACTGACCATCAGTTCTCAAATAAAATATATTGCTTAAATTGTTACTCCCTTTAGCTATTATTTTGGGGGAAAATGCTTAAAACATTAACTTAATGAGATTTATAGTTGGTTTAAAAAAATTGATCATTAATTACATTGTTAATGTAAAAATGAAGAGTTCAGATGCAAAAGCCTCTAAGTGCCATTTGAAATTTTCTTCTAAAATGTGCATTTTTATCGAGCTTGTATATTTAAGTTCAGTGATTTCACTTAAATGGCAATGAAGATTACCTATTAATTGTCATTTAAGTGAAATTACTGAACTTAAATATACAAGCTTGATACAAATGGTCATTTTAGAAGAAAATTTCAAATGGCATTTAGAGGCTTTTGCATCTGAACTCTTCAAATACAAAAAGGAATTGTATGTTCCCATTGTTGGAAAAACACCCAGTAAAATTAAGGTTTGGGATAATTCTGGCTTTGCTCTCAGAGGAACAGAGAAGATAAATTAAACAAAAGAGGCAGCAGAAAGCAAGCTGATTTATTAAGGCTCTTGCCAGGCATCCAAAAAGTCGATCAGCCTGTCCCAACTGTGCAGACCAGCAGGAGTTTTAATTGTGTGTGTGTTTGTGTCTAAAACAATAGACATTAGACAATAGACAATATTTAGAAGTCTGATAATTACACTCCACACAGAAAAAAAACTACAGTGATTATAGCAAGAAAAAATGCTCCTTTGATGCACACAATGAGTGCATATGTGAGTAAATGATGAACATTTAATTGTTCCAGAGATATTGCCATCAAGCGTGCATGTGAAGCGACTAATACAGACTACAGTACACGTACGCTAAATTACTATTCACATCACGTGCGTCAACATACATTAAGAAAGTATCATGGTATAAATTACTGTAATAATGTGCACGTACATGCACGTGTGTAGTTCAGAGAAGAGTGACTTTGTTTGCTTTATTCCAAAATGACACCATGTCACTGTGGGAGTCTGAGGTCATACATGAACAAATTGTTGTTGAAGGCTGTACAACACATTCATAAATGTGTCCCACACGTGTACTGTTGGCCCAGGGGTGTTATTTGACCCCATAAAAATCAGGACCATATTCAATGGAATAAATGCAGAACTACTAAATTGCCAATATTTATTTCTATGGACGATTTCGGCCGGAAACAACTACTTAAAATGTAATCACAGAAACACATGGATAATAATAGGGAACTCGCAGCTGGGGAAAAGGTTGTTTGATAAAAAAGAAAAACAACCATTGTGTTTGTCCATGTGTGTCACATAATGAAAAAAAAAAAACACAATTTTCAAAGGCACCCATTTTCTGAAGGAAACTTTAAAAGCTCAATTCATATTGAAGGTTGTCACAAAGCTTGTCAAATCACACCTCCATATTCTGTGACGTGTCACTAAAGAATAATATGAAATATGAGATGGGAAAATGAAAACTAAGATGAACCATTATTTTCACAATATTTTAATATGTCATTAGTCAAATTGTTAAAATAATTACATTCAAATTTTATTTTCAGTCTATCCCTAAATTTTTCAAATGTTCAAAATTTATCAAAATCAAAATTTATCAAAAATGTTTAATTGTTCAACATACATAAAATAGGGTTTTCACAATTTGTTAAGTTGCCTATGTTCTGTTGCAGCTTCTAACAATTACTGAATAATTTAACCTTAATGAATATTAATTTAATGAGGAAGTCAGAACACAGGTCACAAGGCCATATGCAAAAGGTAATTAAAGGGTTAGTTCGGTATTTTACACTTAAAGCCCGGTTTTAAGATAGTGCCAAATAAAAAAAAAGCTGCAAATGATGCTTTCCAACAGGTTTTGCAGCCATTTTTTGTGCGAGCATATCAGTGTAAACTAAAGTTTAATGAGTTTTATGAATGATTGTTCCAGTGCACATAGACAACCATTGTGGAGGTGGGGGGATGCTAACACAAAAACTCAGATTGTGTTCGGCTGAAAGAAGAAAGTCATTTACACTTAGGGTGAGTAAATTATTGGATAGTTTTATATTTTGGGTGAACTATTCCTTTAAGAATCACTGCTTTAAAGGAAACAAGTTGCATGTGGCTCAGAGTGAAGAGAGAAACGAAGGTGATAAGAAAGCAATGAAACAATTAAAATCAAATAGCTAAAAGAGCTGAATGCAGCCCTTTTTATTCCCTAAATGTTCCTTTTCTTCACTCCTATTTGATTGTCAATCAGTGGACAGTTCACTTCTGCTACAGATGTTTCCAGTCAGCAGCTCCTAGTAAGTGGCCAATTACTCTGGGTTTTCAGGATTGAAGGACCATCTCTTCTATTACCCATGTTACTGAATCTCTAAATCACAGTAATCATAATTACTAAACAAATGAACTAATTCTTAAACAGCATGCTCAATCAGCAAAATATTTATAGCATTTACTTAATGCTACTTGTTGGCGTGGAAGTGCTTTCCTACAGTCACAATAATATTAATATTAATTAATATTAATAATAATTTGTCAGTGTGGTTATATTATATGTATATGTATATATATATATTTACCTAGTATCTTGAATGAGTTGTGCAGGCATTACTAATTCACAGATGGTTCCTTTCAGATTTCCCAATAGGATTTTATAATGGGGGTTCTCGATTTATGTGTAAAAAGATTGTGGCAAACATAACCTATACTTCGACGTTTTGTTGAACAACATAAATTACTCGCATCTATATCGTGAGCTTCTTTATCTTCCCTTCTTTCCTAAATAATGCATGTCCACAGGAAGTCCTCACACTTCAGGTTAAGAGCAAACGTTTTTTTTTTTTTTTTTTTTTTTTTTATCAACTCATGAGATCTAACATCTAATACATGCTTTAGATTTGAAATGCTTTTCTTCTTGGAATCTCCAGTTTAGCGTAATCGTAGACATGGATAAAAAACGATTTCAGAGGATAAAGTTATTCAAGAACTTTCAGAGTGAAGAGCCGAGAGGTAATAAAATAATATTTTTTGAATATATTAATTAATATTTGCTGATCAAATGCAACAATCAGTGTTCAAAAGCATGTCCTTGTATGTTTGCTATCATAATTTTGTGTGCATATAAATAAAAGCAAATGGAACAGACATTTTAAAGTGATCGCACTATAATTCAGCAAAAAGAAAGAGAGAGAGAGAGAGTGTGTGTGTGTGTGTGTGTGTGTGAAAGAGAGAGAGTGAGAGAGATGGAGTGAAGGACACAGAAGTTGATCGCTCGCTGCCATGTCTCATCCCATCAGTCAGTCTAAATGCAATTCTTTGAAGGCTGGTGAGTTGTTAGGCTCCCTCAGGATACTGAAAACACAGATCCAAAGCAGCCGTATGTAAAACACAGATCAGGTGCAACAAATTACACAGCTCTGAGCATAAAAGAAGTAGTTCACTCAAACATTATGTAGTCAGGTCCATTCAAAAAAATTTTTTTTTTCAAAAATTACTCACTAAAAATAAAATGTAGTGGCCAGTAAAACACATACATACATAAATTATATTTTATAGTATATTTAATTGTGTGCTTAATGTGGTAACATCAACATTAATTGATTTTATTTAAGTCAAACATTATTTAACATCTCTGAATCAAACCCTATAGCTGAACTATTTCTTAAAGGGGTGGTATATGCCCCTCTCACAAGATTTCAAATAAATCTCTAATGTCCCAGAGTGTGTATAGTGAAGTTTTAGCTCAAAACACCCCATGGATATTTTTATATAGCATAAGAATATCCTGTAAGTTTCAGAACTGAAAACGTCCTTGTTAGTCCAATAAAAGCCTTTATTGACACCAGCTTCTTCAAACGACTCTTTTTTTCAAAGTGGGGAACTATAACGTATAAAACACCACACCCGCAGAAGAAGATCAATGCCTACTTCAACACGGCCGGTTTAGCCCCGCCCACCGATTCATGCATTACATGCATAGCTAACTATCATAGATGCCTACCTCGTGATGACAAACCGGATCGAGCTACAGAGCGATACAGAATATCGTGCAGTGCCTGATAGTGGAAGAAGACAGTGGCTGCATATGCGTCCTCTGGATTCCAATAGGACTGCATGGATAATTTTTATTTTAAATGACGTTCCAGCTGATGAGGTAAAATATCATCCATCTGTCGCTTATTTTCACTGAGGATTGTTTTGTAAACAAGACTGGATTTTCAGACCGATTAAGAGTAAAGACAGGTGCTGTGCCATCTAAATTGGATCTGACAGGAATTGTGCAACACACGGACTCTGAGTCAAATCATTCCGATTGCCTTTTTACAACATTGAACGTTTTCAAAACAATTTCCCTCATGTGCGCCGACAAGTGAGTTGAAACTCATTATAATATGCAAAACTGTTATCCACTCACAGCAGTGGGCGTTAACTTCCAAGTCTTCAGTGTGAGATGCCCATAAAAACCGAGCGTTTTTCAGGTAGGCTAAAAACTAGGGTAAAAAATAGCCTATTACTTATTCATTTTGATGTTTTTGAATGCAAAAACCAATCGAACATCATATGTTGACCTCAGACAACAATATAATAAAATTTAAAAAGCCAGTTCATGACCCCTTTAAATGCACGTGAGCTGCAGCTCCCGATACAGTGGGCGGAGCTTCAAGAGTTAGCAGCTCCGATTACCCCACGCAGACACATGCTAAAATGTGAGAAACTGTTTTGCCTTTTATGTTTAGAGTCAGACAAAGATGAAGAGACTAAGAAGAAGTGACAACATGTAGAATGCAACAGGACATATCTGAATGGTTAGTTGATGAATTTACGTTGCTGATGTGGAGTTAACTATCTTCAGTTAGCATATTCTGTCAGGATAATCTAAATCACTTCTATAGGAACTGTTGTGAGATGCACACAGAGTGACTTTCTAATTCATGTGAAAAGACAGCCCGTTCTCATCCCAAGGCGTCATATACTGACGCGTTTGACATTTCATCTACATCCAACGCACACGGCATCCTTTAGCGTCAATATGAGAAGCAGATATTTATGGGCCAGAAGGCACCTCCTAGTGGTCTAACCCTAAACCTACCCCAGAACTAAACCTACCCATAACCGAACAATGCTCTTTGCATGGTATATTGACAAATTCAAAAGTGTGACTAAATGACGACCTAGGATGAGAACGCGTTGGAAAAGAAGGATGATACAGTTAGAACAGTTTTTTTCTAACTTTAGAAAACTAAAGTTAAAAAGGAGTTAGTAAACCACCTCTTTAAAGGGACTGTGTGTAACTTTTTATGTAATTTGTTATCTAAAATCAATATATTTATTCATAAATATTTCCTCAGTGGTGAACAAATACCTCTGCCAATTATTTGACTTATCCTCGTAAACAAAGAATTTATTATCTTTATTTACATGGGATGGGTAAGTCCACGGAGGCTTCCATGTCATTCCGCCATCTTGAAAAACTTTAATAGCAGAGAAGATCAAAAAGTATTAGGCCGATGAGTGTCCGCCGATGAGTGTCCACAACGTGGTTTCGTTCAGAGCGAGCGTCACCTGACTGAAGCAGCACACTGTCAGAAAAAAGGTACGAAAGCTGTCACTGGGGCGGTACCTTTTCAAAAAGGTACACTTTTGTACCTAAAGGGTGCATATTGGTACCATAATTGTACAAATATGTACCATGAAGGTACCAATATGCACCTTTTAGGTACAAAAGTGTACCATGAAGGTACCAATATGCACCTTTTAGGTACAAAAGTGTACCATGAAGGTACCAATATGCACCTTTTAGGTACAAAAGTGTACCTTTTGAAAAGGTACCGCCCCAGTGACAGCTTTCGTACCTTTTTTTCTGAGAGTGCAGAACTGGACGAGCAGAGCAGAGAGAGGCGCTAGTCTAAACCATAGGCAGTCTAAACCCACCAATTTTAAAAAAGCTGAATTGTAATTTTATTTTCTATGGCGAGTCATACGTATGCCGAGCCACAGGAGAATAAAACCTTGTCACCAAAGTCCCAAATTGAACGAAAAAGGAAATGTGACTGCAGCAGAGTACAAAAAACAAGAGTAAATGTCGGGATAGCTTTTCAAAAGAGACACTGAAGTCCTGCTTTCTCCTCGACAGGTAAGTCAATGTTACTGTCTTAATCACAAGCATTTTTTCTTTGCTTGGTTGTGTATTTTATAATATAGACAGTAAATCATTTATAGTGAGGAGTAAAACAGACTATTTGATGAATAACATTGGCAGCTATTGAGTAAAGTAGAGAAGTCGCTAAAAACAAGGTTTGTTATTTCACTTTCTGTAACCTAGAAATTCGAAAAAGAATATGTTTTAATAGAGCATATGATTGTTCTTGCATTGTTTGCATAAAAAACTACATGGTGAATGTTTGAAGAAATCAGACCAATCATAAAGGCTATCACAATCATGTTTTTATTTTATCAGATAGCCCACGTATTGTCTCTTTACCTGACTATCATAAAAAATAAATTTCTTTTCGGGAGCTTCCTCTTTTCTCTGACTGAAAATATCTGTAGCCTACTGGGAGTCGAGAGAGTGGTAAAGCTCCTCGACAAAGTGCTATTAGAAGACATTCTGTCATAGCTTTTTGGTACACAATGGCTACCGTAAATGAAACACGCATTTGAAAAAGCAAGGCGCTGGAGAGCACAATTTGTTTGAATGCAAAACACAATGTCACTGCTAGATGGAAGTAAATCTCACACAGAGTCCCTTTAAGTCTTGTTAAAAAAAATAAATAAATAAAAATTAGTGGTAATATGCCTATATTTAAAGACTCAACAACTATTGTGGGTATGCAGAAAAAACGTTTCAAAGAATTCATGTGATTGTAATAATTTAATTTATGATTTTTATTAAGTTTAATTATTATCAATTTTTATTAGCCGCTGAAATTATCTTTCAGTACATTTTCCTGTATGTTGTGTCTGTTCATCTGATATTGTTTGAGCCTCTTATAAGCTGATATAGTAGATTCCCAGGGGACAGTATGGACTTAAACTGCTGACATGCTTGCACTATGTGTCTGGCTTTAACTAGTTCACAGTCCTTTCCACTCTTTCTTCATTTTATCCCATCAGTCCGTACCTGTCCCCGAGTGAAAAGAGGAGATAAACGTGGATCAGAGAGTGTTTATACGGAGATTAGCTGGTTGAAAGAGAGAGAGAGAGAGAGAGAGAGAGAGAGAGAGAGAGAGAGAGAGAGAGAGAAATACATTATAAATCAGCCAAATAAACAGATGGCATCTATAATCTAATTAGAGCCAAGCTCTATTTAAAGTGTTCCTTTGCCCATATAATCTTTAAGCTAATAAATTATAAGAGTATTTGGCAGCAAGATGCCTAAATTATGTTGGTGAAGTTAAAATAATGGACAATAAAAGTAAAAGTCAAGTTCTTATCCCCATATAGCGTTATAAAAGCATTTTTCAAGTTGGTCCTGCCAATGCAAATGTGCAGGTCAGGATGGGAACAGAGCTTATTCTTCTTGGTGATTGGCTCTTTTATTTAGAACCTTTTTTGAACCCCTTTCCCCAAGAAAATATTTTAGGGCCCCCCTACACAAGAGTTCAGATGGAAAAGCCTCTAAATGCCATTTGAAATTTTCTTCTTTAATGATGATTTTTATCAAACTTGTATATTTAAGTTCAGTAATTTCACTTAAATAATAATTAATAGGTAATCATCATTGCCATTTAAGTGAAATCACTGAACTTAAATATACAAGCTTGATAAAAATGATCAGTCTAGAAGAAAATTTCAAATGGCACTTAGAGGCTTTTGCATCTGAAGTCTTCACATATAGTTATATTATCACTCAAGCTTGCAGCAAGGATGACAAAATATGTTGTTTTCAAACAAACTGTATTTTTACTATTACCAGATATGTTTATGCATAAATAATAGCTTATAATATTGAAAATACAACAACAAAAACATCATTAGGCCCTTTATAATTTAAAAACATAAGCCTAGGAGAAGCCTAGATAATGGCCCTGTTTGAAATAAAAAAACAAATATTCACACTGGTGTGCAGGAAAAAAAAGAAAGAAGAAACAATATAGTAGGCTATTACTAAATGATGGCTGTCTTGGGCCTCAGTACTTGAAAGTTATTTGTGAGGCTTTATCAGTGTGAGGCTTTATTTTTTACATTTATGGTGCTTTTGTGAGTGACAAACTTGTGTTTATTAACAGAATAATGTGTCTTTCGGGAAGAACATTGTAGCTGGAACTACTTCACTTTGTGCACATCTGTGATGAGTCATGCCAACCCGATCTCACGACCAAGTCGTACGAATTCGACGAATGATTAAAAAGTGGCTAATTCGTAACAATTCATACGACCTCACTCGTACGAATTAATACGATTTTGCTAAATCGTACATATTTTACGAATTGGCCAATTCGTATGAATTCGTACGAATGACATACCCCTTACCCGCCCCTAAACTTAACCATCACATGGGTTTAGACAAATCGTACGAATTAGTACGAGTGAGGTCGTACGAATTAGACACTTTTTAATCATGCGTCGAATTCGTACGAATTGGTCGTGAGATAGTGTTGGTCATGCAGGTACATTTTCATTTTTAAATGCCTTAATTCGTGAATTCATTATTGGCACATTTCACCATCAGTGTGCAATGCGCGTAACGTCTACATTCGTCAATAAATAAACTGCACGTGTCTTGCGGAAGAACACTGTAGCCGGATCAGCCGGAACCGGGAACACGTCCTGTAAATCCTGATATACTTGGTACATCAAAAGAAGGATGGCGTCTACGCTAATATCAGTTTCTCTGTTTATCCCGAGGGACCCTCTATGGTTGGACCTGCGCCTGGACCCATCCCGACTCATCCTTAAGTGCCGGCCTCATCGACACGGCAGCCATCGGAACTGATTCCCAACAACTCATCTCCAAACCGGCGTGGTTACTTCGACTTTCAAACAGATGGAAATGGACAATTCTCTTAATGTTTCGATCCAATTTGTTTTGTAATCACTGTTCCTTCGTTGGCCAGAGGAGAACTGGACCCCGACTGAGCCTGGGTTCTCCCAAGGTTTTTTTCTCCATTCAATCGCCTGATGGAGTTTAGGTTCCTTGCCACTGTTGCCTTGCTTTTGGCTTGCTTAGGTGGGGACATTTTAATATTCAACATTATTGATCAATGTCGTATTACTTTCATGTTATCACTGTAAAGCTGCTTTGATACAATCTGTAAAAAGCGCTATATAAATAAATGTGACTTGATCTTCACAGTGAAAGGAAAACTACATTTTAATGCATGACCAAAAAAGTACTTCTGCTCATGAGACAAACCAGGCTAAAACACTGCAAATATCTAATGGAGGAGATGCATTGCATGCCATCTTTTCTGAAGGGTGTCATTTTCAGTCAGAAGCCCCAGTGAAAGTCAACGAAATTATGGGTCTGGATTTAAAACATCTTTCCTGAAAGAGAGAGACAGTTTTTTTGACATTTTAATCAAGATTTTAAAATGAAGTCTTTGAAAAGAGCCATTAACATTATTTTTTATCCATTGCATTTATTTAAATAAATTTAAATTTATAAATTTATGGGTATATAAGATATATTTGATATGTTTTCATGTTTGCCTGCTTGGCTAGGTCATATTGGGGTATCTATGATTTTATCGTAGTATTAAATGAACTATAGGTGCTTGTAATTATGCACTAAGATGTATCTCTGTACCCCATGCCCATTTCACTTAGTTCTTGATACCTTCAGGATCCTCTTGGTCTCACCAAGCCATTTATATATATATATTGATACAAAGTTATATTTTCAATGGACATTTGAACTTCTTGTGACTACGCACGCTCTGGAAGAACCGAGAGACAGCGCGGCCTCTGAAGGAACGACACATGCGCCTTCTTTACTCAGCAACTCACGAGAGCACACGCTAAACAATGAGGCAAGCCATACAAACCCCCACATCAGCTGGATAAAACAACCAGTTTAATAAGAATCTTGTACTTTACCTTGTCTTGCTGCGCTGTGAGAAATAATACTATTGTAATAATCCTGGAAAAGTTACCTCAGAAGTCTGGTTTCATTTCGACAAACAACTGATTCAACTGATGCAATAAGTTATTTATTCTTGTAAGTGCTTTGTTCTAATTGCATTATTGAATAGTGTCTGTAAACTGCAGAAAGACTATTTAAATATGAATTGCGTGTCTGTGTGTGAATGAATGAATGGCACAGATGTGCACGCAATATTACTACAACATATGTGCGTTCATTCACTCTCGCTCCTACTTTAGTAAACTTTATTTTTACATGAACACATCCAAACTATATTGCTATCCTACTGAGATTTGTTCTAATCGCAACATAGAATTGTGTCTGTAATGACAACATTTTGTTGACTAGTTTTGGATAGACTATAAAGGTTATAAAGGTTTTACTCTAAAATAGACATCAAACAAGCTTTTGTTAGACAGTTTCTGCTCATAAGTTAAATATATGTTTTTTCAAAAATAAACTAATCAACTGTTATAGTGTTTGTTCCAATGCAAGCTAGACTATATCAAAATAATGAATCCTTTACTTTGAAATATGTATGATAAAATGTATTTGTCTACTTTAAACTCTAACTTTGAACCAATTCTATAGAATGGTCCATAAAACCTATTTGAACAGGATTTGTTTCCAGGTATTTAGTATGTGTTTTGTGGCCTTATTTCAGAAACTTACATTTTTAGTTGATGTTTTTAACCGTGCATAAACAATATTCTCTCAAAAATACAAACATGTACATACATGTTGCTCACATATTATGGTAGCCCTGTTTGTACTAAATAGGTTGTAATTTTACCTGTGTCATTGTGTTTATAAGCAACTGAAAAAAGCACAAATGTCAGGGCATGTCAACACATCTCAAGGACCCCAAAAACACCTTAGACCCCAGAGGGTTCATTAGTATTTTTATAAAACAATAAAGTTATTTTTCATGGCCAGAAAGATAGCCTTTCTTGCGAGTCTATAAGGATAACTTCTCTTTGAGAAGTTGGTGAAAGATTTGATGAAAAGTGTTGATGAAAGATTGGGGTTGATGAAAGATTGTGCAAACAGTTTGCTGGACAAACAGATTATTCTATTAATGAATTTACAAATGATTAATTCTATTAATTAACAAATTAATTCCATAAGGGTTATCCTTGGAATCGATCTAAGCTTTAAATATTGACATATTAAAATGTTAAAATTATAATTTATTGAGATTGATTATTGAAATATACACTTGATCTATATACAATTGATCTATAATTCGTTGTATTTAAGTGACCATACAGATACATTGGCAACGTATCCCCTTTACGGGTAATTTTAATCTGTGTATGCAATCCCTGATCATATTCTTGATCAGTTATTAAAATTATATTTCCTTTATTTGAGTTAAAATAGCTACACAACTATACCTAGATGTGCTGTTAAATCAATTAGCCATATTTCCTTTAAGAATTATGTGGGTGTACATCAGCTATGTGGCCTCTACTTTCCACCTAATTGAATTAAAGAAAGTCTTGTCTCACTAGCACTAGAGCGTTCCTCGCTCTAATCATGACTACGATGGCTTAGAAGTGCATGCATCCGTTGTCATGCCAAATGTCCATAGAAGACTGTATTAAGGAATTAAAGTGCTGTTACTACACTATCAGTGATATGAGTGATTGATAGTCAGCTGCTGAGTGAAGATGAACTAGTGTGTGTGTGTGTGTGTGTGTGTGCTGGGCTTTCAAAATTGTGGAGTCTGTGAGATGTTTCCTGTTGATGTGTGATCTGAGAGGTGAATGTGCTTGTGTGTGAAAGACACAAAGAGGACAAACAGAGACCAAGAGTAAAAAGAGGGAAAGAGGATGAAGAAGCGCTTGAAGGACGTTATGCCCTATTTGAACTTCTGCTGACAGGGGTAAACAAACAGGATCAAAACTAAAGGAAAGTGCACATACCAAGACTAAGTGCAACCTGCAATATTGTCACTTGTGTGAGTATATATATATATATATACTGTATATAAAGACTTCAGATGCAAAAGTCTATAAGTCCGTCTTAAAGTTTTTGTTTAAAATTAACATTTTTATCAGGTTCCTATAGGTTTCTACCTAATTACTGGCATTTCTGAATGGGCTGAGGCTGGGATTTAGTGAGTTTGAAGTGAAAGTATTTGATGAACGTATACTATGTGCGGAGAGCATTCACTCAATATTATTATCTCATGTTTGACATTGGTGGCTTTTAGAGGCTTTTGCATCAGAGGCCTTCATACTTTAATTTTAATGAATAAAAGGCCAGGTACTCCTTTTTTGCACTCTCTAGCCTCACTATCTTTAGTGAGCGCTTCATACAGTATATGCAACACAGTCTCATTAAGATGCGTATCTATACCACGAGTGTCATTTCTCGTGGCATTTATACGCCAAAAGTGTTTTTTTCGTGTATATGGTACGCACTAAAAAACCCTGGGTTAGGTTTAGGGGGGAGGGGGGTGGGGAGTTCGTGTGTATTATACGCAAAAAAGTGCGTATAATATGTACGCGAAAATCGCGTGCCAAATACACGCAAAAACTGCTTTTGGCGTATAAATGCCACGAGAAATGACATTCGTGCCATAGATACGAACTTTCATGAGATCGGGCTGGTATATGTGCCATATGTGCAAATGATTGATCTGTCACATTACATGGAGTACTAGTCCACATTCATGGTACTATAGTATATTATATAGCTACACTGTAAAACATATTGTTGGTTTATCTTAAAAAAAAAAAAAAGTAATCTTAACTTTAGAAATCGGCCCTAAAATGAAATGGTCTGTTTTTACCTTATTTGGTCATGAATAGTAATGAGGATTTCTGGTCTGATTGGCTGTTTCACAGTGTGAAAAAAATGGACTAACAAATAGACTAATGTTAGATGCCTTGTCAAATGTAGCTTCAACTTACAGTATGTGGTGGAGAATGTGATGTTGACTAGAAGGATCGAGTGAGCTATCTGCGAGCAACTAAACTAACATAGTTGGCCTCTGACGTGTTGTTGATGAAATATACAAAAGTAAAATTATTTGACAAAAGGGAATTTACATATATGTATCTACAGTTTGTAGATTTATATGACAACAAAGGCAATAAATATTAACCTCAGCGTAAATACTTTGTCATATTATTTAGTTATGCATGCTCGTTACTTGGAGTTTGCTATTTGTTGTACTAGGATTTTGCGCTGGATCTAAATAACACAGAGTAAATTATCATTAATAAAATCACTACTTATCGCTTGCGGGTATATAAACTACAAACTAACAACTTCGAATGAAACTTTTTTTAACATTATCATGAACATGGGCTGGCATATGCAAATTTTTGGAGCGTACATATTAGTGATCCCAACTGTTGCGTCACAGTCAGTGTTATGTAGAGATTCGCCTATTTTTCAGGGGCAAAAACAAGATTTAAATAATAAGGAGAAAACTATGGTGTTTGACCAAACAAACACTGTATGTCATGTTCATGTACTGAACTCTATATGCCAACTAACTATGCCAAGAATATTTAAATTTCAAATTCTCTGGCATCTTTAAGAGATGTTGAAGGCTATCCTAACTTTAAGTTGCATACAAGGATTTTTAAGAACATTTTTTGAATATGAATACTTCTTAAATTTGATCTTATGAACAATATAAAGAAAAAAGACAAGAGCAATCTTAAGAAATGTTTTAGGAACAAAATATGAATATCTTTTTTTAAGTTCTTAGAAACACAGGCCAACTGACATAAACAATCATATAGGCGTGAGAAGCTACAAAGGAAAACAGTCCCACAAAAGCACTTCTTTCATTGTATTGAAATGTTGCTTGAGCAGTTTGATTTCATTAGTAATTCAGCTGATGTAATCACCCACCCCCACCATCTCCCTCTCCCCACCACCTCCCCTCTTTGCATGTCCAATCTCTTACCCAATCTGTTTTCTTTAAACCCTTTTCTTGTGCAAATGAGAAAGAGAAGAAGTGAGTGATTAATGATAAAATAACAGAACATGATGTTTGGGTATCAAAAGGGCAGAAAAGGTCAGGGGATTTTCTGTCTTTTTATTGTTTCTACCACGCTATTGAATCCAATGAGCCCATGTGCTAATTATATGCAAGTAAAGGATAAATTAGCAGTTTAGTAAGGACTTTTGGTCATAACTATGTTAGCCTGCTATTAAGAGGGATATGGCTGCTAAGGGCTTGTTGGAAAACTGTTTATTATTTTTTGTATTATTTATTCATTATTATTCATCATATTTATCATGTTTTTTACACCACTTCAAGTGTAAACAGTTCACATAAAAAATCTTATGTGTTCACAATTGACTAATAATCTCCCATAGGCACCATATAATATTTTGACTGAACTATTACTTTTAAGTCTCTCCTAAATAGGCCATAGTGTGCCTGAAGTCATGCACACAGTACACATAGCACAGATAATTTCCCCACAGCACGGAGAAATAAGAGAAAGAGAACATCTCGGGTTACGACTGTGTCATAGTATTGATGCTTTAGGAATGCCTCTGTGTGACTGCATCTGAAGCACGTGTGGGAAATTAGTCCACTGGCCAAACTGAACATCACGGAACATCTTCCGGCCAAACGGCCAAATGCAGTCTATTCGCGCCTAATGCACAACTTGTGATGTCAGAAGTAGCATAGTGTGTCATGCCGTTACCCAAATTTATACAAAAAAGTTATCTTTGTCCAAATGGTATGAAACTTTCTACATTTCTAAACACTTTTTTAGATCTACAAAAAAAAAAAAAAAAAAGAATGATCTGTTTATATGTTAGCGTGAAAAAATTCTGTTAAAAAAATTATATGTTAGCATGAAACAATGCCGATCACATTGACAGAAATAAGTGGCACACTTCCAACAATGCTAAAAAAAAACATCTACAATCCAGGCACTCACACACAGACACACACACTCTCACACAGGAATACATTTGTAAGGCTATACTATGCATACAAGATCACTTCCAGCGCTTGCACAGACTAAAGCGCCCGCGCCCTCAGATCACGTGGACGTGGTTGTGGTTACAAGAGGTAAAAACTATATAAATACTGTTAGTTTTCTCACACAAACTGCTCATTTTGTGTCTTAGGCCATCAATGTGTACTTACATTTATTATTTATTAAATCAAATTCATTATTCATTAAATCAGTTTAATTTGAATTTCTCTGTGCATGCTCTTTGAGATGGTGACCATAGACCTGCATTATATGACTAACAGAACGGTTTGACCTAAAAATATCAAAATTGAAAGTACTGTGGAAACAAAGACACCTACATCTTGGATGCCCTTGAGGTAAGCTAAAACATTCAAAAAATTAACTTCAAAGTAAACTATCCCTTTAATATCCATTTTGGTAAGGGGAGACAATGATTGTATGTGAATGAATTTAGTTTCACATGTGTATGTGCATGGTAATTCTGAATAATGTCCCTAGGGGCACCTCATACTGTATAATGACACCCACTGTAAATAATCATAATATTTTTGATGCCTTGGTCTCCATATGGATTGTATGGTGTACATAAAACACTGCCAAGTATTTGTGCTCTTGTATGTATGCGTGTTAGAGACTGAAATGAAAAAGAGCTTCTGGGGTCCCTGGAGACCACAAAGATTGACACAAATGAGGGTTAAACAGCCTGTCAATATTTGATTCCTCTTAAGGGAGACTGAAAGCTGGCCTTGAGCAGTGTTCTACAGTGTTGAGCTGATATTCTGAATACCAGGACCAGATCCAGGAACATCCCCCTAAGCTTACCTTGAGAATCTAAAACTAAAAATAGACAGAGCAATGTGCATTTCGATACAAACTAAATAAAGAAACCAAACAATTTCGCAAACTTGCATCATAAGAACACAAACAAAGAGTTTTAAAAAGTCAAGGTTATCTTAGAATTTACCCCAAAAAGATTATTCTGTCATCATATAATTATGATTAAACCACCCCCCACACACTTGCCAACTTTCATATGGATTTGGTCTCAAGATAAAAAGACTAGACCAAGAGTCCATGGTAACTGTGCTCTGCATGTCGTGATTAAACTTTAATCTTGAACCAGCATTTTGACATCATTTGCAGTCCTTGCAATTCCTTTATTTTTGTCTGTCAATAACATAGCATTAGTCAACACAGCGATTTGTCTCTGAATGTACAAATCTCTTGAATTATACTAATCAGTCTTCTGAATCGTGCCCAGAAAACACGATTATCTTTAGCTGACAAGATTTTGTAAGCTGACAGTAAATCTGTCTGTGTTGGTTTTTAACTCCATAAGGGTAATTTCAGATTTTAAATTACATTTAGAAAGACATGAAATTACCCTTTAATATACATTTTGGTAATGGGAGACAATGACACCCATTGTATTTACTTAATCGTAATATTTTTGATGCCTTGGTCTCCATATGGATTATATGGTGTACATAAAACACTGCCAATTTTGTGCTCTTGTATGTACGCGTGTTAGAGACTGGAATGAAAAAGAGCTTCTGCATGAAGATGGCAGTTGTTTAATGTGGTGCATAAACACGTGCATATCATGTGTGAGCTTCTTTACATTTCATGTAGTAGGTCTTTTTGGATAAGCATTATTACATATTAAATAAGCATATTATTACATATTAAATGGTTATGTTTAATATTATTAAACTTTCTATTGATCAAATAATAAAGAAAAGTATGAGGGTATAATTCAACCTTGATGATAAGACGAAGTAATGTTTCTTAAAGGAGTAGTTCACTTTTTTTTTTTTTTTTTTTAATTTTGCTGATAATTTACTCACCCCCATGTCATCCAAGATGTCCACTTCTTTCTTTCTTCAGTCGAAAAGAAATTAAGGTTTTTGATGAAAACATTCCAGGATTTTCTCCATATAATGGACTTCATTGGGAACCAAACGGTTCAAGGTTAGAATGAGAGTTTCAGTGCAGGGCTTTAAACGACACCTGGCGATGAATAAGGGTCTTATTTAGGACCTTTCGAGTCATGACTTGAAAAAAGATTTGTTCATTTTGATGAATGATTTTGAACAGAGTCACGAATGCTCATCACAGAACAGAGCAAGGCGATCATTTTTGCTTATAAAACTAAATTTTTTTTATTTGTTTTTAAATGGCCGATCGTTTCGCTAGATAAGACCCTTATTCATCGTCTGGTGTCGTTTAAAGCCCTTTGAAACTGCACTGAAACTCTCATTTGGACCTTGAACCGTGTGGTTCCTATAGAAGTCCATTATATGGAGAAAATCCTGGAATGTTTTCATCAAAAACCATAATTTCTTTTCGACTGAAGAAAGAAAGACATGGACATCTTGGATGACATGGGGGTGAGTAAATTATCAGCAAACTTTTTTTTTTTTTTTTAAGTGAACTACTCCTTTAAGCACAAAATCAGCATTTTATGATGATTTCTGATGGATCATGTGACATTGAAGGCTGGAGTAATGGCTGCTGGGAATTCATTGTATTAATAAATGCAGCTTTTGTGAGCATAAAATACTTCTTTCAAAAAACATTAACAATCTTACAGACCCCAACCTTCTAAATGGTAGTTTAATTCTGTCCCTTTGGAAAACAGGTCTCAGTTGAATACAGATACACATAATATAATTGAGCTGAAGCTATTTGACTTATAAAAGAAAATTTCAGTGGACAATATGTTTAATATAGCCATATTGCCATCAGGCAAATCAACCACATAATTTTACTAAAATATTGAAGCCAGTATTACAAAAATTTAAGAGGCTGGAGCATGATCAACGCATTCTCACCCCAAGGCGTCACCTTTGACCATGCTTCAATATTTGACGCTTTAGGCACCCTTTAGCGTCAGTTACATGACGCGATCCTACGGCGTCATCTAACTGATGCTAAAGGAAAGCGTCAGTTAGATGACGCGGTTAGGTTTAGGTCTGGGGTGGGGGTAGGGTTACACGCGATCCTAGGGCGTCATCTAACTGACGCTAAAGGGCGCCTAAAGCGTCAGATATTGAAGCATGGTCAAAATGCGCCAGTTAGGTGACGCCTTGGGGGTGAGAATGGGCTGTGATACTGCATTTTATTTAGGATGTAAATGGCTTTTGTTGACAGTTTACTGGTAGTCTCAAGGGGAATGTTGGGCCAGTGTTGCCTTAGGCAAGGTTTTTATTCATGCCACAAGATGGAACACTGAGTATCGCTGCAGTAATGAGGATTTCTTGATGAGATGACCCTGTCCTTCTTTCACTCAGGACTGCGTCACTCAGGGACTATATCCTATTTCTGCCAAAACATGATTAACAGAATGGTTCTTTTTTTCTGTTATGTTTTAAACTCTTTCTAGTCAGGCTGTCAGAAAACACATACAAGATTTGTATTCCCACCAAACTTCACCGACTCTCACGTCAAGTTCACTCTAACGTCATAACATTTTTCCCATCATTACATTTGTGCATGCTTATATTACATAATCATCTGAATGCATGCAATGGGTATATGTATAGCTAAAGTTTGCAAAACATGCACACATTTTCTTGTGTGGGAGAATGAGGACACTCCACCTTAAAAACAGATCTTTGACCCATCTCTCATGTAAGTGGTTACGCCAGAGAGTGGGGAGGAAAATCTAAATACAACATATCTTAGTGGAGGAGCTTTGCTGGTTTTGTGATTTCCCTTTTTTCCCAAGGAACCTATTATTGCAAGTCATATGCTTCATGGCTCATGTGATTGGTTCAAAGTAACCTGAGCCACCATGAGCAAAGATGGAAGATTTTAAATAGTGTGCCTCTGGGGATCCTGACAGGGGCATTGCTATGCCAACATTTTATTTAGACTGTAAATCGGTTAAATTATCCCAGTTACATTGTGCATTGAAAATGTCTCTAGCCAATGCCAACAATAAGATTAAATATTTTAGAAAAGTCTATTATTTACATTACTGTAAATAATATTTACATAATCTGTGAAAAAAAATCAAGCTCCTCTGGCTCCTCCCAGTGGTCCTATTGACATTTGCAGAAATACACCGCTTCTGGTCAGAAACAACCAATCAGAGCCAGGAGGAGTGTCTTAGCGGTGTCAATCACGCTCTTGTACATGCTGATGACACCCCTCTCTTGCACAGCATGCGTCATTCAAACCAAACTCAAGATTGCCGGTGTGCTGCAGGTGTGCTAATGGCGGAGAAACAACCTAAACTGCCAATTTATCGAGTAGCACCTACTCATAAAACAAAGACGGGTAAAAGGAAAAAGACATGACGATAAACAAGCAAAAAAGAAAGAATTAGACAGAGCTCATTGATTCTGTGTCAAAACTCTAGCCGCATTACATGTAGATAAAATGTTCCGAACTGTGCAAAGCAACAATTGAAACCTGCTAATTCACTGGCTTGTCATGTTGCGGAAATAATATTGTGGCGAGCAGGACGAGGCCGAGGGAAGGGGGACATGATAGCGGCGGCGTGAGTTATTATGACTTTATGTTCTGTTTTGTGTGTTGTCCGTGTGGGGCTGCTGGCTTATTCTATAATTTTGTATTTGCTTATTTATTAAACTTGTTGAACTTTCGCTGGTTCCCGCCTCTAGTTTCCCATAACAACTGAACCCTGTTGCAAATGTACAAGCAAACCTTATCTAGCATTAGGCCTCCATATCGCTAGAATAATTATTTGAATTATATTATGTAGCCCAGATGGGATTTTATATGCATATAGAAATACAGACTGCAAGGGGTTAATACGTTTAGTTTTAAGCTACTAATATGCACGTGCTTTTATGCACCATAACTTGCTTGCACTGAAATATCTGCTTATCTTTATTTTATTGTTTTCTGATTGGGTAAATTCCGTCAGTGATTATTCATGAGGGGCGGGGTTTGGGAGATGTACACTGTATTTGCAACAATATGCTGATTTCACGCAGCCGCCATTTTTAAATTGAAAGCGAGGCTCCGGTGGGAGGAACCCCGGAAGTACAGATAGACAACAATGCCTTGGACTACCAACCTTAAGCTGCTACCGTGATTTACACTATTGGATGTTAATGTCCAATATAGCATATAGTTTGTTCCTGCTTCTTTTTTTTACGTTCTGAATTATATGTATATAAAAAAATATTTTATTTATAAATGAATTTCAATGTATCTAGTCTAAAGTATGAATGTACATTTTTAGAATAACTAATTTCTACATTAAACACAACCATACGCCATCAAATTCGGTTTTCTTGCCACCGGAGCGATTTCAAAATGGCAGCTGCCTGAAATCAATGTATGCATGAAAGTAAAAGGAATTCGCAATCCGCTTAGTTCTTTCTTTACTTTATACTGTTGCTGTTATGTTTATTGTTGCTTTCTACTGTTATTATACTGTAGTAAATGTATTAGGAATTAATAATCTAAACATACTGCAACCAGGACTATAGTCTGCACTTTACATTCACATATACAAACAAACTGGCACATAGCTTCACTCACAACAACTCAAAGCATTCCCTTTGATCACTGACATTATACCCTTGAGAGAGATTCTCAAGTACAGCTGAGCTTTGATCACTTTGTCTTTGCGAGCGAATGTACAAAAAACCCAGAGGTACCGGCGCCAAATGTAGGACATCACAAAATCTCTCTGATGAACCTGTTAAATTTTACAATGAACTGTCTAAAATCACAATCTATAGGCTTGCCTTCGGGTTGCAGCGTTCATGTGAACTTCATATTTTTTTCTGCAAAAATGTTTGTAGATCCAAATGACAAAGGCCATCTAGTTTCCAAGCAAATAAATATCATAGTCTTTTAATAAGATGTCACACATCTGTGCGTATACACAACTTTCAGAGGAGACAGAGAGGCATTTAAAGGGCAGACACTCCAGACATTTATGTTTGTCAGTAAACAGACTACAGTCATATACCTACCAACCAATACAGCTCTGATCAAGCACCACAGTGGGACTAGACCCCTTTATGTCTATCTAGCATCTGATCAGTGGGGGAAAACCATCACTGTGCATGTCCATATAGCGTAGGAAAACCTTTAATCACCTCTAGACACTATCCACGGTGTTCAGTTAAAATTGGGGTTAATGGGTTGAAGATTAGTGCAAAAAAGTCTTCATGAGCAAATATCATTGCACAATGATTTCTCCCCATAATTGTTGAGTCTTAAAAGGTTTTAAGGTTTTCAAAAATTTCGGTGAGTTACTGAATCTTTTAACACTAGGCTTGTGAAGAGAGATGATCAGTTCATGTGCCATTTGAAAAAATCTGTCAAATTTAAAAGCACCAAAACTGTATTTATTGTTCGAATTTCTAAATAAAATTGACAGAATCTAAGAGCTGTGAATTTATTCCATATCTAAAGTAACTTTCTCTGTCTGTCGGTGTCAGTTTCCTCTTTGTTTATATATACACAATTACAAATGTAAATTTACTCTGTTTATTAATATTTTTAGTCAACATTTGTGCAGTTTTTGGAGTATTTTTGATATATTTTACATTTCTATAAATAAATAGATGTTTATTTAAATAAGCTTACAGAGAACGGCATTAAAGACGGCATTGTATGTAAAATCACTTCACTTCACTAGACCTCCACTATAAGCTATTTGCTATTTGACTAAGAAAACTACATAACTTTTCACAAGTTTTTCCAGTTTGATTCATATCTAAATATTATAAAATCACAATTGTAACCAAAAAAAAAAACTTTTTGTAAAAGTTTAGCATTTTTTTGTGTTGACCTAAACCCCGTTTTGTCATATAGCGTTCTATATTACGTTAAAGGATGAGAATGCGTTGGTTTGACCATTTGTTTGACGGATGTAGCAACAGTAACTAAGGGGGGTGGTGCTCGGCGAAAGGCTAAGCCACGCCCTCAAACACGATGAGCCAGCTAACCTAATACACTCGGACATTCTTTGCTTCCACATCCATTGAAATGCTTTGCAGTTAGTCAGTTTTCATTCGTTTGTTCTTGTCATTTTAAGTTTAAAATGGTCAAACGGTGTGCATGGGTGGGGTACATGCAACTCTGACACTAGGTTCCCAAGAGGCTGGCCGACAGTGTGTATTTTTTATTACCCTTTCCCAAGCAACATCTCTACCAAGATAAGTGTCTGCTGTGGATTAAGTAATGCAATTTAGTTGCGGTAGACCACAACACCAACTAAATGTGGATAAATTAAATATGTTTACATCTTTTCTAAGTTAAGTCAACAATGTATTTGAACGTTCTCTTTAAAATCTCTAACATAACGTTAGGTTAACGTTAGTCTAACATTAGAAAACTTTAACGTTAGCTTCTAGCTGCGTTGTACATCATGTCACTTAGCTCACTGTTGCCTTGACAACTGAAATAAAATAAGTTTACGATTTTCTATATTGCATTTCATTTCAGCTAATCATCTATTCATTTTATTTCAAGTAATTTTTTTTGTGGTTTTAGGGGACATTTACACAAAACTGAAAACTTTTACTTGTTTTGGCCGTTATTCACACAACAACATTTTGGGTGCCTGAAAATGCAGGTTTCAAAGTGCTAGTTTTTGATAATTATACAGTTATTGTCTCCATGCACAATACAAAAAGTTCACAAATTTGTGAAAATGGTGTCATGCACATGTGTAGGCTATTACGTGTTCAGTCAGTGTAAATTGTAGTGTTTCTCTACACAGTGTCTTCTACCGGTCAACTACCGGTCAGTTATTCATATTATAACGCTACAATCTTTACAGCGCTACAATATCATAATACAGCATTTTTAGTTGTTTTCACGGATGCTTGAATGAGGATCAGTCTGTCCTCAGTCAACATTGTCGTCTGTATGCAAAAAAAAAAAAATCTAAAAATAATATTAATGCATGACGATTCTTTTGTACTTTTCTACAATTGTACTTATGTGTTTCATTGGGGGGGGGGGGGGACCATATACTGGTTTGAAACCACCATGATGTGAAAATAAATGCACAATATTTTAGCATGTTTATTTCTTTTTAAACTTATTAGAGGACCAATAAACACCCACATATTCGTACACAAAGACTACACTGTGGATTCCCTTCTACTTCACAGCTTCCTCATCTCCCTGGAGGCAGATTTCCCCTGAGTTTGAGATGCACTTTCTCTGTGTCACACACCTGCACATACAGATTAACCAACTATGCACATACCAACAGACACTCAAATAAATTTCTCTAAAGCTATTTAACATCAGCAGCATTAATTTGTCCTACATTATGCAAACATTAAGTCCCTGTGAACGATCCACACACGTTTGCTAGATCAGTACACTCTCACACACACACGTGCTCATGCTTGCCGCGACTGTCCTGAACCTGCCACAGCTAATCTGTTTTTGTGGGAAGGAAGAACTCCAGTTGCCTTTCTGCAACAACTGGAGCACGCACATATGTGAACACGTGTGCATTGACGTGCCACAGGCGATCCACACATTTCACTCATGAAAATATGAATGCGACTTTCTAAAAATACATACGCTCTCTCTGTCATGTCCAAACTCATTCAGATGATTGTGTTGCTTTGGTGCGTGCCTTGGTGGAGGCGTTCTAAAAATAGTAGTGTACCCCTGTGTGTGTCAGAGATTCCTCCTCAAGTGTTGCCTTCTCACCTTGATTACTCATTCACCCATATTTTTATGAAAAAGCAAGCTGCAAAGGAAATAGTGACTTATTTTCATAAATTATAGAACATTGAATGTATTCCCTGACCGTTACATGAGAAAAGGGGACAGAAACACATCTTTCTGCTCTGTGTTTGTATTAGCATGCGAGTGTGCGTCTGTGAAAGTGCGAACAAGTATGCGTGTGAGATTTTAATTTCCCTGCTGTGCTAGCACACTTACATGATGAGCAGCTTTGAGCCGGCCTCTCTTAGTTGTTTATAAACAAACAAACACAAATACGTATACCTCTGAGGCTATTTTATTGGGTTTTGGAAACTTTGAAGAAGTTGGACATTCTCGGATCCACGTACGCTATTTGATTATTTCAAGCAATACAATAAGATTACAATTTTGAACTGCCTCCAGTTGAGGTGATTTCACATTCATTCAGTACTTTGATTGCAGTGAAACATCTGGAACTGGCTACAGTAATAAGTGATTCATGAATTCTCATGTTTGGCTCTGAGCTCCCAAGACTCATTTAGGTTGGCAGATTTGCATTACCCATCGAGTCAAAAACTACAAGCGGCCAAGTGCACGCAGTTAATTAATTGAAATAAACTTAAATGAGTTGAGCCTGAGTCAGGCATTTGAATAAATTTAAGTTGTTTTATCTGTTGTGGTGTGAGGAACAAGAGAGCAGTCTGATGAAAAGGACACCCGCTAAGCCAAAGAAATCCCAGCATGAAACTCTAGGACACTGCAGCTGGTACATGCCCTGAGAAAGGTCACTCTTTAGTCAAATGTATCCACTTACAGAGGGACAAACTGGAGTTACACACACATACTGTAGTGTGTGTAGCAAATTAGCTCTAAAGAAATATTAGTAATCAATCATAACTGGTTATAACTGATTATGAATAATTGGATCAGTTAATGTAATTAACTTAAACGTACAGTATGCGATTTTTGGCCACCAGGGGTCACTTATTTAAAATAATAACAAAAGACGTACTTTGATGACGTCGGGAAAGAGCGTGGGCTCACGGGAGTTGTTGTCGCTGTCAATGACAACCAGCTCAGCTCATGACATGACATCATCGTTTCACAAAATATACCAGCCCATTCTCATCCTTTAACGTCATATAGAACGCTATATGCAAAAACGGCGCTATACTACGCATATGGCACCCTTTATCGTTAATATAACACGCGAACCCAAGACGTTATAAATCCTTTAGCGTGAATGTGACACGCACACCCTACCCCACACCTAAACTTAGCCCTCACAGCGCGTGTTATATTAACGACATAGGCGGAAATCGCGGGGGGGTCGGGGGGGTCAGGACCCCCCCTATCTGAAGGTTCCCCCCCCCCCCCCAAAAAAAACATTAAAATATGTGTATTGTAAATAATTTAATGATATATTCTTAAAATAATTAAGAAATAAAATAACACAGAAATGCAAACGGGGCAATTACGAAAAAAGCGTTCTAAACATTTTGAGACCCCCCTCCCTTGCCTCACAGTGCGTTGGTCCACCGCCTCCATCCCTTTTACCGGCTCAGACACACACATTCCGGTGGCGGGAGAGAAAAACATAGTTTTTGAATAGTTGTGGAACTCCAGTAAAGGGGGTCGCACACCCGACGAGAAGCGTATAGCGGCGCGTCGCGCAGCGCCACGTCTTTAAAATTCGAACACATTATTCTCTATGAGTGTACACACACCGGCGGCGCCGTTCGGCGTCTGTCCGCGGCGCCCAGCAACGGTTCAGGACCGTGTTCAAAACCCTGCTGCGCCACAGAGCTCCATTTACATAGTTTTATATACAATTTAAATTATTTTTGTCTCAAATCGGTGCTGATGGATCCTGACTTCGCCCTATGCTGCAATATACATTTAGTTTTGCATTCATTTACAGAAATCAGCTGCTTGAATGACAATTGCTGATGTTATTGGATTTTTCAGGTGAGATTCTCAATTCATTCAGTGAACGGATGATCTGAGGTAAAGTTTTCAGACCGCAGACTCAGCAACGATTGTATTTAATTGTAGGCTACATAACAATAATAACAGACACTATCTTCATGTCATTAAACATTACAATATTGCTGGCCATACACTGATGAGAAAGTCCGGGTGCGCTGTGCATTTAGATTCTAACGCTTTCACTGTGATTTAGTTGGTTTATATCATTTAATATAGTTAAAGAATTAGTCAATGAATGAAATGAAATCGCTGCGCTGCGCTGCGTGAGGAGAGTATGTAAACAGATTCGCCGCTGGCTTAAACCAGAAAGAAATTTTAAGAAGTATAATGAAATGGTCTCCGTCCATGCCACACTAATAATAGTTGTAAGGCTTTCCTCTGTATTTTTTTGCCTGTATTATTGGTGTCCCCTTCAAAATTTGCTCTTGAGAATTGTTATGTTTATTGTCCCCCCCAACATTTTGATGAAATTTTCGCCCCTGATTAACGATAACGTGTGCCATGCGCGTAGTATAGCACCGTTTTGTCATATAGCGTTCTATATGACGTTAAAGGATGAGAACGCGTTGAATATACGGATATACGGCATCTCTCTGTAGATTTAGCTTGTCGAGAAGCTTTAAATGCAACCCCAATGTTTACCTGTGTCATGCTTTTTCTCCTGTCCCAAACCCTTCTCGGGTCATATTTTTCACCCGTACGTTTGAGCTTTACTGAGCTGGCTGTAGCAGCAGAACGTGCAGGCAAAGCGTAATCGTGGTCCATAACTATAGCCTAATACAGACGAATATAAATATTTATATTACGCTCCTTCAATGAGTGACCTATTTTAGAACATTTTTCATATATAGGGCGCACCGGATTATAAAGCACATAAGATACTGCAGTCAAACGTTTGACTGGGTTTGCGTTATGCATCCACTATGTGCTAAAGGCTAAAGGGAATGTAGTGAGTGTGCGGCGCCGGAGGTGAGGCGTTTAGTAAGCATGAGCGCGCTGAAGCGGGCACGTACATTCGCAGCCTGACTCATATGAGTATTCAATGTGCGCGGCTCGCTAACAGCAACAGTTGGCTGTTTTGAATGATACGACGCGGTTACTGTGAACGGGGAGCGCTTTATGCGCGAGGAGCAGCACCGGGGACAGTGTCTGTTAAGAGTGAGTGCTCGTGAGCGGGCACGTGATTTACACACATAAAAATACCTACTACTTTTTTTTCTTCGTCATTTTCTTTGCTTTATTGGCGGTAGTCCAGTGTTCCCCTTTGTGTTTGGCGGTTTCGCCGGGTTCCGCAAGGAAGTTAGAGAAAAGAGAGGAGTCAAAAGTTATATGACGCAATAGACGGGCGACGAAACGGAAATAAAGAAACGTCCCGTGTCTTCGAATTAAACTATAAATTTCTCCGTATTTGAAAGTTGGTGGAAACTGTCGGGATAATGTAAGTACACATCTAATAGAAATATATAACATAGATACAGTTATTTTTGCTATTTATAAAGCAGAAAAAATACATATTGTGGCTTTAATGTTGTGAAATGAATATTACAATCAATTAAACTGCTCGTCCTGTGAACAGTAAATTGTTTATTAATTCTAAGAAATGTACATTTCCGGGGTATGTGAAATGTCTTTATTAATTTACAGTACTACGAAGAGCAAGTAGTATTAAAAGATGAAAAATTCGTAAACAGCGTCGTTGAAAAAGGAATTGTTGTTGCCGTTACACTGGTGCAAGTAGTGCCTTTGTGCGTACCTGCCACTATAGTTACAAATCTTTGTTGGACTATATACTGAAAAAGGTCTGATTGTTCCGACTGAGATACATTAAATTGACAGTTCACACAAAAATGAAAATACTGTATAAATGTACTCACCCTTATGAAAGCCAAACGTCTCTTCACAAACGATCAACGCGTGTCAAATGCCATCCCTTTGATCTGGCAAAGAGAAAAGACAGGAATGTTAAGCGGCATGTGACTGAGTTCTTTCTGTGGGGAGTCGTCACGCTGTTGCACAGGTGGTTGTTTATCCTGACAGGTTTTCTAATGGTGTGCTCATACAGAACACACACACGTAAAGCAGTTACAAGCTCTGCTGCACATAATATATTTTTTTCGACACTTATTTGTGAAGACACTTGTGGAAATTAAGATATGCAGGAAAGGTATTTGAGACATGCTGTCAATTGAATTGCAGCCCCATTGTTAGTTTTCATGCTGTTTTAGCACCAGTTTCAATGAATTATGCACATATGCAAACACAAGTGTTACAAACATTCTTGCAAATTTGGGGCTGTTTGAACAGTTATTATTTGCATGAGTTGCATTGATTGTGTTTGTCATGGAACAGAAGAATGCAACACACAGGTACTATCTGAACAGGAGATTGTGTTGCCAGTATGCAGAGAACAAGCGTTGTGAGTAACTGAGTGAAAGGATAAGTTGTCTGATGATAGCTGTGAATGAGAGTCCTTATCTGTTCCAGGGATGAGGGGGAAGACTGGTCGGGAAGAAGTGGTTCAGGTATAAGGAACGACCAGACAGCTTGGCATGTGTGTGTGGTGCTAGCTTATATAGAGAGGTGCTGATGAGGATAATCGCAGACATGTTGGTGATTGTGGAGTGTGAGCAGGTGTGAACCAGGAGGGATTGTGGAAATTAGAGTGCTGATGACTGGACTGGTGAATGGAGATTGTGACATTTTTTTTTTTTTCATTTAATTCATTAATAATTAATACAATTATTATTATAAATTATTAAACGTGTAAAACCTTGCATTAAAATGATTAATAAAAAAGCACAAAAAATAAAAATGATTACAAGTACATACACTCTAAAAAATGCTGGGTTGTTTTAACCCAATGTTGGGTCAAATATGGACAAACCCAAAATGTTGGGTTAAAAATGTAATGTAAAAATTTAACCCAACGGCTGGGTTAGTCCATATTTGACCCCAAGTTGGGTTAAAACAACCCAGCATTTTTTAGAGTGTATAATTCATTTTAGTTGACCCGAATACACTCACAACACCATATTTAACATCGTATGGTTGATTTCTAAAACATCAGATAACATCTGTCAAGCCGTTTAAATAAATAAGGGAACATTTGAAATACTTTCTGTTGTAACTGGCAGCATGGCACAAATGTATTACATGGGAAATAAATTGGAAATAACCTAGAATATTTCTTTGAGGATCTGATCTCGAAAGTATGCTTCTTCAATCCTAAGTAAAAGTGACGAAGGAAGTGGTCAGAGTCCAGTCCAATTATTACAGTGCCCTTGAGCAAGACACTTAATCTCTTGTTCCTTCAGGCATGGGCATAGGAGCCATTATACATTTCAAAATCTAAGTTTGTCCCCCCCACTATTTCCCAATGTAGGATTTTGTTTTGCATTGCCTGTCTATCTCTGCCAATTTTGGAGTCTCCCAATTAATCCATTCTGCAACTTTTAAATACATAATTCAATTTTTAAAAACAGCCGGTATTCTTCAGCTGCTTATGTCGTCAGTGGATCTCTTTTCTCAGTATGGAAATCGACTCCTCTAATTACTGCTGACTTTTTATTGAGACAATTTGAGGGCAAGAGTGTGGTTCCACTGAAGTTATTTTAGAGGCTCCTGGGGCATATGCCACATATGCAATGCCACTCGGATTGCTTCATCTGAGATCGCTTCAGCTCTGGCTTCACGACTGAGTTCCGAGGTGGGCATGGCAACACGACACGCTCCGAGTAGCATTTTACATGTCATTCTTAAATCTCTGACTCAGTTGACATCATTTGACTCTGGTTTGAACTAAAAGGCTAAAAGTTTTTGAAATTTTACGTGTGTATCTGTTTGTCTGTGTGAGGTAAAATGACACAAGCTGTTAAAGGTCCCCCAGCAGCAGCTCATTTGCATTTAAAGGGACAGACAAAAAGTTTAATTTTTGCTCACTCTCAAAAATTGACAACTTTAACATGCCATGTAAAAAATGCTGTGGGGCATCTGTGGGGCATTTTGAGCTACAACTTCACATACACACTCTGGGGACACCCTAGTTCACTTTGTTATTGGCGTTTTATTCCATTTAAATCTAAACGTTACTGTGAAGAAGAGAAGAAGAAAAAATATAAAACATTTAAATATCAATCTGCACATGTGAGGGACATTGCTTATGCTAATCTTTGCTCGCTCCTTTTAAAATATCTTGAGTAAAACCGCAAAAAAAAAAAAAAAAAAAAAATCATGAAGCACATACAAAAGACCTGAACAGGAAGCGATGCGATCTGTTTTACAGAATACAGAAGTAAGTTGTGCATAGAGCCTATTAAGGAAGCTACTGTACATTAATGGCACTTGAAAATTCATTTATTCACAATTCATTTATTTCATCATTTATCATTTATTAATTTATTCAAAAATCATTTTATTCACCCGCATGACCTGTATGACTTTATTTCTTCTATAATACAAAAGAAGATATTTGAAGAGTTCAGATGCAAAAGCCTCTAAATGCCATTTGAAATGTTCTTCTTTAATGATGATTTTTATCAATCTTGTATATTTAAGTTTAGTAATTTCACTTAAATAACAATTAATAGGTAATTATCATTGCCATTTAAGTGAAATCACTGAACTTAAATATACAAACTTGATAAAAATGATCATTCTAGAAGAAAATTTCAAATGGCATTTAGAGGCTTTTGCATCTTAACTCTTCATTTAGAAAAATAGTGGTAAACAAACAGTTTTAGTTATCATTCAATTGTCTTGTATTTAAGAAAAAGGAAGGAAAAAATTGACATTTCTCGAAATATCTTCTTTTATGTTCCAAAAAAGTATGTGAAGATGTGACGTAAATGCAGTTCTGCACTTGTTATCCCTCCATACCCCTGCCTTTATCTCTGCTTGAACCAAGATCTAATGTTTTTTGTTTGTTTGTTTGTGTGTTTGTGTTTGAATGTTTAATCACTCAACTTGTTTAATATTAGAAGTGGCAGCAGGCAACATTTGTTAAGCTTCGCTCTGTGCGCCTGTCTTGTTGAATACATCTAGCATGTAGCTCTTTAAAAAAAATTTCTTTAAACTGGGGTCATCACAAAGCACACTGCTCTAGAGTCCCTCATGGCAGTACTTAACAGATTTAAATTAGACCCTAAGGGGCTCCGAGAGGTGCTGGATGTAGCAAAAAGTGTGGCTGGCTAAGTAGTTAATGACCTTGTTAAACTCATCAGAAGCTGTCTGGTCTGAGGTGAAGATCACATGGTCATTGTCAGAAGCCCCTAAAGCTTTTGCGCTCATTTACTGCTGATACACCTCAAACTAATGAGGAAACTTTTTAAAATATCCTCTCTCGTGGTTTAGATATATTTGTTCTGTTTTCATGTAGCCTTTTTAGTCAAATAAAATACTCTGCATCCTTACTAGTGATTTTTTTTTCATCTGATGGCTTTTCAATTTGCTTGGAATCATTGCTTCATTTGACAATTTGTCCACACATATACCAGACACAGAGGAAGAGGACATGGTTGATCTTCGATAAAGGTGAAGCCATATGACAGTAATTGTTGATGTACTGTCTTCTCGTCTTAGCTGCTGCTCTCAGCTGCCCGTTCTGGACTGCTATTTGAGGATGAAGTTGTTGGTCCAAACGCATCTGGAGCTATTCTTTTAAATCTGTCCATATTATTTTGCACTACACACACACATCGTCACACACTATTAATTGAGGATTAAACACACACATACACACACTGGCGTTGACGTGCTGCTTACAGCTCAGCGAGAGGGGTTGAGGGGGAGGGAATTTGATTCTTTTTTTAATGAGGCAATTATGCATATATGACTGTTTTATTTATTATTCCAGACATCAGCTATTTATCATATATATATTAAATGATTTATACGCATTTTAGAAAAGTTTGAAGGATTTTTAGATGGCACCCCTGCTATCGTCAGATGGCACCCCAGTTGGGGAACACTGCTCTAAAAATCTGTAATTAAATAATATTTAAATATTAGTATTTATATTAGCAATTTGTGCTTTATATTATTTGTTTATTGTCTGAATCCCATCATGTACAATATGTATATTTCCTGCTTTGTTTAAAAATTCAATGGGCTATATGCACGCATAAGTTCCGCATTTGACGCAAGGATGCTCGTCCATTTCCGGTTGTGGAGATTAAAGCGGAGGGGAACCGAGGAAAACGGGATTATGGCAGAGTCTTCAAAATTTACTGTCCTCCCGACTTTGAAACGAAACGTACATACGTTTAGATGTAATTTTATATATAGTTATGTTTATTTAATATCATTTTTAAAAGAAGCATAAACACAACGAGGGGTGTCTGTTTTATCTGTTTTTGTGACTAACGTTTCTTTATTATAACCATGGAGTATAAAATTCAATATAAATTCTCTGTATTGCATTGGACTCAACGATCGGCAGAAGTTATCGAGCATCCTTAATCCTTCACCGGAAATACCGCCGTGCATAGAGCCCATTCATCCATGAACTTGTGGTGTGTAGTGGTGCTGTTTATAAAGGTCAGCAGCATTTTCATGATCAGTATGGACAGGGCCATCGCTAGAGGGCCAAAATGTGGTGGCGATTCTACAATTTCTACAGAGGGGGATGGGAACCCGATTTCAAAACAACTTGTGTATGTTTCCATCTCCATCCAAGCCTTTCTTTCCATTCTGTTTTTCCCATCCTTTCCCACTCCTCTCCATTCTGTTTTCCATCTTTTGGTTTTAGTCTTAGTCATCATCTCCATTTCCCTCTCCATTCGCTTCACTTAACATTCCTCTCATGTCATTAAAATTAAAGTCCAGAGAAGCCAGAATGATATGTCAGTCTGAATTATTTAAACAAGGGTGAATGGATGATAAGGACTGCAGTGGTTTCAGAAGTAGGCCTACATTATACTGATGGTCAGCTACCCAGAGCTAAAAAGGCAAGAGGCACCTTGTTGAGAGTAGTAATAGGCTGGAATAGAATGTGACTGAATAGATGAGAATTCACCTTTGGCTAAGCCACGCCCTAGAATGTAGATTGACCAATCACAGCGCAGCAAAGAACGAGCTCGCACAGAGGTCGGACACTTTTTCACAGCGCTCCATTGACTTTCAACACAGGCGTCTCATATTTTTGGTCTCGGCAGGCTATTACCGTCGTAGTTTTATCCAAAATATGGTTAAACGTTGTGCCTCGGGCATTTGTAACACAGATATGCGTTTCCCAGAGAGGTTGGAGGGGGTGTCCGTTTTTTCCCTTCCCAAAACCGGTTTAATCTTTGGATTAAACTGTGTGGATGTCCTCAGTCAGCTAAACCCCGCAAAGATCAACAAGCACATCTTTTTTTACTTCTAACCTTACTGTGAGTGTGAAGTTATACTATTTAGAACGTTTTATAATGTTTTAGGTTATGATTTCGGTACTCATACCGGTTGTTGATACACTAGCACACGCTAATAAATACAACGTTATACTCGCGTAGTCCTTTTGCTTTGTAATAACGATTATAGAAATGAATAGAGACCTACCCAGCTTTGCATGAACAGTGTTGCTCCCTGATATTGTTAGTCCCAGCCTATGGTCCCAGATTCCGTCGCGATTAGTAGGAAATGCGGTGGTTCATTTTGTGACTGTGACCGGCAACATTATGCTTTTGCCTCTATTTTGGATGCCTTGTTGTTTCTTGCGTTTCACCTGTATGTCTTCAATATAGCCTTCGAACGCAAATTGCAGCCCCTTTTGCCTACTTCTATCGGACACTTTATTTGCTGCTTTATAAAAGTTTGATAACATTTCAGCAGGAAGCGCTGTTACAGCATAAGCCATGCAGAGTGCAGATGAAGTTTGACGGATGTAGCAACAGTAACTAAGGGGGGCGGGGCTTAGCCAAAGGTGAATTGCTGATGAGCGACACCTGCGTGACGCACTGGTCTCGTATCTGTCACGGAGGAGCGGAAGCATAAAAGGAGGAGCAATGATCGTGAAAATTGAGAGAGGACCATTCCTGGACTATTTTATTTGATGTTTTGTTTTATTATGTGTGGCGGCAGTCGACCGTGAGGGACTGTAGTCTTTACTTTTATTTGTGTATTTGTTTATTTCATTTATTAAAATCTTGGGAATGTTCCCGCCTCCTTCTTTCCGTAACATGAAGTTCATTACACACCAAAAGAATGCCTAGCGATTTTATTGTTTGTTCATAATAGAATAAATTATTAGCATGAATTTTAGTTTATGACAAAAGGCTTATTCGGCTATTTTTTAGCATGTGTAGCAAAGTTTAAGGAAGAACGAGGCAGGAACCGGATAACAATCAAAATAAAAGTTTATTTAAATTAAATAAACCCCAAAATAAAATATAAATACCTGCCAGCAGTCCCTCCCTGATGACGGTTGGCTACCAAAATAAAATATAAAATACAAACAAAAGCCGGCCTGTTCCTCTCTCGATCATCCACGTTGTCGCTCCCCCTTTATGCTTTTGCTCCTCCGTGAGAGATGCGAGACCGGTGTGCTCACAGGTGTTGCTCTTTAGCAATCGCACCACCGGCCTCGCGACATCCTCTCACGTCCCTCAGCCGTCCTGTTCTCCACAGCATAATGTTTCTTTTCACTTTTATGAATTGGTGTAATGAATATTCCACATAATTGTTGTCACAAGGAGGATCCTTGGTGAACGTTGGCAAATATTCAAAGGAGCATATCAATAACCTCTATCAATAACATCACTTTAATTATAATTGGAGCAAGGGTGAAAAGTGAAAAGAACAAGCGCATTATCAGCAGCAGAATTCAGATCCAATTCAGGCTGTTTGGGTTGAGACCACGTGCAGTTAGCATAGGATTTTCTTTTTAGGGGGCTTAAATCCCCCAATGAGGGTATGGTAATTAAAAAATAATAATTAAAATAAAAAGGTACCACTTTAGTTTATGATCTAATACTCATTATTAAGCAGTTTGGTTCCCATGCAAAGAAAATTTAGATTTCTCTGATCTACATATGTGCATTTTAAAATGTTTTGAAGGACAAAAAAAAAAAAAGGATAACAGCTTTAAAACCCTGTCAGTGGGCAGCTGATTATTTTTCTCTCCTCATCTGCAGCAGCACCGTCTTTTTCTATTTATTTTTATCTTCAAGCTGAGCTTTGACTGATATAGGCTTGAGTTTGACTATGAATATTTTTTTCTCAGACACGTTTATTTACTGAAAGCTACTAGGTAATTTAGTTTATTAAATGCATTCACAATATGTAGGCTACACATTCATTATTGATCTTATACCTACTGTAATGCAGGGCCGTAGACAGGGCTTTATAATCAAATAGGTCCTAAATTTGAGGTTGGTAGGGGCTTCGAATTTTTTATTTCTCTGATATGTGCATTTCAAGATGTTTGAAGACCAAAAAAAAGGATAATAGCTTTAAAACCATGTCAGTGGGCAATAGCTTATTTGTCAGTACCTGCTCTCTCCTCATCTCCATCACTGTTTCTTTTTTCTCAGTCTCTTCATCCCTTTCTCCTCCGAAGGCTGAGCTTTTTTTAACCTACTAAAGGCTACAATTTGTATTATATTCTCAATATGTATACATTCATTTTTACTCTTGTGCCTAAAATGATGAAAACGGCTTTGTTAATGTTGCTTGTCCCCTCACAATGACAGTAAACTAATTATTACATTACATGAGGTACGTTACATAGGCCTATTTTCAGTTCAAAATGGCGAAATTAGACAAAACTATATTAGTTTGCCTCATTATTTTGTCATCCGTTTAACAATTATGATCTAAAAAAGGTCAAATATGAAATGTTAAGTTTAGCTACTTACATCTTATCTCGCACTTGACCGTACGTGTCGAGTCACACTGTTAAAATTCGCGCTTAGCAGCGTCTATGAACATAAAGCCCGCCTACTTTGATTTGATTTGTCATCTCAAATATTCTGACATTGACAAGGATTGATAGACCAATGAGGCTCAGATGAACACACACACACACACTGTTTTCTGTTTCTGACGTGCTCTCTGCTCGGCACCGCTGCCGATTGAAGATGAAGAATGCGGAATCTGATTATAAGACTGAAGCGAACACAAATTTGTGTAGCTTACATAAATCACAAATTTTAGGGGGGCTAGGCAGAACTTTGAAAGGGCCTAGCCTGGTTAGCATAGTCACCTCAATCATGGTGTAGCATGTGGCATAAGGTTAAAGAGTAGTTAAAAATGACTGCATGCAGACTAATTTACATATACCTGCTAAACTTTAGTATCTCCCACTCTGGAGGCTCAAAGCATCAGTTGCCCTAAGATGAGGAGTAACTGTACTTCTAACACATGGGAATCAAAGGACAGCGATCCCTGGCTTTCCTGCAGATAGAAATAAAATGAAATACCTTTGATGAGGCTACTGGCTATTTATCTTAGCTATAAAGTGCCTGAGATATAGCAGAGAGAATGACAAACAGAACAGAGGCTGAAGATGGAGGAGAAAGCCTGAAAGAAATGAAAGGAATGACATGAACAAAAAGCTGAAATCAAAAGAGTCTAGAATCCCTGGAAAAAGTAACAAGTAGTAAATCGCACGGTGAGAGTGGGGTGAGTAAAGTGAATTGAAGTGGCAAATTTGGTATGAGGCAAAGTGAATTTATAAAGGGAGAGACAGTGAAAGACATTTGTTTACCTGGCCACATGCAGCGGTTCTCAGTTCTCATCTGCTCTCTTGCCTATGTCCCAGAATGCCCCACTGTGATGTCATCTCGCTGTTTTCAAGACTACAAAACATTCCACATCTCATGTGGCCCAAAGCAAATCTAAAACCAGACACCAAAGATTTGCTTTCAAACAGTGCCACATTCCACTAATGTATAGTGCACATGCTGTTTCAAAAGGTCATTATTTTGTTTACTAGGTGCAAACATATGGGTTAACATGCTTTGTGTAAATAAATAAATAAATAAAAACCTCTGAAACATGCTGACTGAGTTCTGGTTTCTACAAAGAACCTCCTTCCAAAAAGCCCAGTGTTCTGATTGACCAGCTGACCTAGTGCGTTGTGACGGTTGTGTGGCCAAACACCTTGCACGCCTTAAAATAAGCTTCCAAGATTTCTAAAGCAATTGTAAACACAAACAGTTAATAATATCATTGGGTTTATCACACCATTTCGAGCCTAAGTCTGATTCTGAAAATGCAGATGATAGATCAGAGCCAACTTTGTTGTATTGTCATGATACTGGAATTTCTAACTTTGATATATCTTGAAAATATCTATATCAATATTTGATAGCATTTTCAATACCATGGGGAAAAATACTGGTTATGAACGTAACTGTGGTTCTAAGACAAAGTGGAAGACCGCCAGAGGCAGTGCTGAAAGCACTGGTGGAAAATCCCTCGCGTTTGCGCCTGACCAAGAATTTAAATAACAAAGTTGTCACCTCATGACTTATGACGTGTCTTCAGCTATAACCACCTCCTAACTCGTCAGATTGATTTCTAGATCATACTCGCGATGCCGAGTGACCAGAGACTAAGACGTTCTCCCACTTAGTCATAGAACCACAGTTACGTTTGTAACCAGTTTATATTTCATTTTTTGTGGGGCAGTGCTGAAAGTACTAGTGGAAGACGAATACCTATGCAGTCACAAGGAATCCCCTTGCAAAACGTCCGGCAGGCAGATAGCACTGCAGCGGATACCGCTGGAGAGGGAGTCTCATTCAATCTGTAGAAACGTGTAAATGTGCTGACTAAACCCCAAATTGTTCTTCATTGAGGCCTATTCAAGAACGTGCACAAAAACAAATGTTGGGACTTATAGTACGGACAACTCATATCAAATCATATCCAATCATAGAGATTAACATTTTAATGTGACATTTAATAATGTGCATTGTCTTATTTTTTATGTAATATTGATTATTTTCTCATCCAGTGTTTTTGAGCAGCCTCCCTTGCCTCTGAGGAAACGCCCATGA
Organism: Pimephales promelas; assembly: GCF_016745375.1. Next base: position 14,035,481 of record NW_024121100.1, read on the forward strand.
AACAAAGAGTTTTATCATTTCCAAAGCTTACCCATTTCAATATTTTGTTTTATTTATTTATTTATTTTGCTTTTCAAATGGCTTCACTCACTGTCTGTATTATTATGTGAGACTTTTTTAAAGTTTTATCCAAAATACCCAAAATGTACCTATATACTGGAGCGAGAAGCTTATGTCATAATTAGCAATTAAAACATTCAGCTCTTCCTGACTCACCCAATCAATGTGGCGTTTAGCCTGTTCAGTTACGGTAAAGTAGGCTTCTGACAGCCTGTGGCTCTTGTGGGGATTTTCTCCTGACAATCCCAGATCATGCCATTCTGTGAGGGATAATTCCCTGTGGACTCCATGGGTATAAGGTCAGATGAGTCATTACCTTCCAATTAAAGTTCCACCAGTAGAAGCTTAAACCATTGGGATTTCAGACTGACCTGTGTGACCCAATATGGTTAAGGATGATTAGAGGACTCATACAAACCTGAGGCTATATTAAACACAATGCTGTATGTTGATCAGCTCGAGACTGCAAGACATGCAAGACGATGAGCACTTATTTTCAAGTGGATTTCCTTTTCAAGACAGTTTTGGGTTATCTAAATGACTGAATTGATGTCTAATTGTTGATGTTGTGATTGTAATTGTGGTTTGCTTTTTCAGCAAGCTTTCAACTACCTGGATGTAACAGTATCCAGTAAGGATGGGCAGCCAGTAGCTACAGTACATCCAAGCATGTTGAGCTTGAGTTTACTCTATGGCACATTTACATAGGTTGAGGCGAATCAAGCTTATAACTTCCAAGCACACTTTCCAGGAGTCGAATATTCAAGCGTAAAATCCTTGCCCAGGGAATGTAAAGATATTAACACTCTGCCATGGCCTGCTAGGTCTCAGAAATCTCTGTTCAAAGGTCCGATTCTCTGAGCTTCTTGCCCAGGCTATGGCCTGTCATCATGCCAGGTCCTTCATTTCTCTAATTAGTCATACCTCAACATTTTCAGCCCGCTATCGGCTCAGTCTGACAGCTTGCCACTCCTTGTGCATGTTAATCACTTGTTATCTTGCTAATGAAGCAGCACTGCACGCATGCACCATTTCTCATTTCTTTGTTAATGAATCTTTGAGGCTGAGAAGCACAAAAAGGATAAGTGTGTCACTCAAGAATGAAGCAGCGCATAAAATATGGCATTGGCAAAACGGCCATTACATATACAGTTCACTTAATGCCAAATGTAGGTTATGGGGCAATATTCTGCCTCATATCGGAGGGCATCAGAAGGTTTCATTAAAAAGGTGAGGAGTTTATCATTTATATTCTCTTGTATTATTAATCATCCAACCTCCATTGATATTCTTTTTTTTTTGCCTTTTCTGTTCATAATGTCTGTGCTTTTAAAAGAAAGTATGTAAAATCAAAGACTATTAGCTACAATATAGCACAGTCATTCTACTGCATACAGTTTTTCCTGTTTCTGTTGTAATAAGAAATCATGTGTGAAAAGAAAAATAAAAAATATTCAACCTCAGGAAGCATTAGTTAAATCAAATAGGAAAGGAGTGATTAATAATAATGCACATGTTAAAAGGTTAACATTTGGTAATTTGCATAACTTTCGATCCTTAAAGGTATAGCGGAGGATCTTTCCGAATTTTAGAGAAGACCCGCCCTCTCCAATTTAAAAAAAAAAAAAAATGCACATGCACAAACACAACTCTTGCTCCCGAGAGCTAGGGAACGTCTATACGCCTTGCACAATTATGTTGCAAATTCTAAACTAACTAAAAAACATTCATAAAAAAGACAACATGTCAAATGCCCTTCCGTGTTTTATTTACTTATTATACTGATCGATTGAGTGACCGAGGACTCAAGACATGATATGTGCAACCCTGTATCACACGAAATACGTTCTGAGGAAACTATTTTGCAAATCGCAATTACGTTACATAGCAACATATAAGCAGTGCTATTACGTTGGTCCTTAACCTAATATCTCTCATTGTTAATACGTTATTTTTATACATAGTTGCATATGGAGAAGTAGCTTGTTGCATTTGTGTAATAATAAACACACAAGATTTTAGAATATTTCAGCGTGATGCCATTTACCATTTTGGACAAAAGGCTACTTTAGACAAATTGAGATGTTTACCGTGTCTATGCGGTGCATGACTCGTGCCAGGGCTAGCATTGTAGCTTGCATTAACTTTTACTAGTGATTTTAAATGGATTTCTCCAAATAGCGTGACAAACTTTACCTGTCTGGTAGAATCTTCGCGACTGCGGCATCAGTGAGAAGCCCAACCTGTGCTTTTAGCGCACGCCAGCGTGTGATATTCACCCAAAATCTCTCTGGTCTTGTTTCTATATTCTGCGGCCTTTCTCTTCTTATCATACACTTAGAAAACATTTTTTCTCTTTCGACCCTCAGCCATTTTTAAAGGAATGGCTGAAACCGTAACTCCGACATAATACACATGAAAGTGAAAACTACATAGGGATGAGCACGTAGCCTACGACGGCCTTACGTAAACATATCACCAGAATGATTGACACTTAGGTGGACCAATAGTATAGACTACCCACCCGGAAAAAGAAAATCCTCCGCTATACCTTTAACTACTACTAGAACCAACATGGAATCTACCTTAATTTTTGCCAGAAACCACCTGGACAAAAATGGGTCATCCAACAACCAATGACCTAATGGATTTACGAAAAGCAAATCTAAAATGGCTCAGGAGAACGAAGGATCAAGTCAAAGTCTTAACAGAATTCCAATTGAGATAATGTGGCTTAACATGAAGCAAACAGTTCATATTCCTTTCAGAAAAGAATTATTGCAATGCTCCTGTTTTGGAGAAGAGCAATTAGACAACATTTTAAGATAAGATAATGTGCTCATCCACAGAATCAGACACTGCTGCTTTTTATATACACATTTCCAATTGTGAATTATGATAGATATTGGTTCGTTGATTTGTTGTATTGGTTTTTCACCACAGCCGAACTGATCCAGAGCATGTTTTCAATTGGAACGAGAGTCTCTAAAGGCGCTTTTCCACTGCATAGTACGGTACGGTTCGGTTCGGTACGGCTCACTTGTGGTGCTTTTCCACTGCATGGTACAGTACAGTACGGTTCGCTTCAAGACGCTTTAAATGGTACCTGGTCTGTTGAGGTTCCAAGCGTACCGTACCGGTACTAAAATGTGACGTGAAACACTGCAGATCACTGATTGGTCAGACAGAATCGTCACTACTAGCGTCACTACTAGCGTCATTGGATTTGCGACACGAGACACGAGACACTTTTTTAGCAGTATTTTTGTTTTGCTGCCATCAGCCTCATTTTACAGCCCATTCTCACTCCCAAGGCGTCACCTAACTGACGCCTTGGGAAGCATTTGGACATGCTTCAATATCTGACGCTTTAGGCGCCCTTTAGCGTCAGTTAGATGACGCCCTAGGATCGCGTGTACCCTACCCCCACCCCACACCTAAACCTAACCGCGTCCTCTAACTGACGCTTTCCTTTAGCGTCAGTTAGATGACGCCGTAGGATCGCGTCATGTAAGTGACGCTAAAGGGCGCCTAAAACGTCAAATATTGAAGCATGGTCAAAGGTGACGCCTTGGGGTGAGAATGCGTTGCATTTTAAACACATTTTTCCGTCTAGCAGTTAAAAACAACCACATACCGAGAATCAGGAACACCATCCCCTCGATAGTCTCCATTGTTCCTGTGTTGTGGGTTTGAAAATGTGGCGCTTTTAAGATGATGTCATGGCAGTAGAGGCTCGCGCAAATAACGATCAGTCCCACACACTTTGAAGGAGTACTACTGCAGTGGAAACGCAAAGCGAACCGAACTGTTCCGCTTCGAGTCGAAGCGTACTGCGCCGAACCGTACCGTACTATGCAGTGGAAAAGCGCCATAAGTAGGGTAGGAAACTTTTTTTATTTTTTAGTAGAGAGGTCATTTTAAGCAGGATTTGTGGAAATAAATGTTCCTCAAACAGGCAGATTATGTGGAATATAAATTCTCACATGAGACAGGAGATTATGTGTAGCTGTTATTTAAGGGTGACATGGACATGATGATGGGGAAAGGAGAGACAGCCAGGGGTCTGATGGGATTTGGAAGCAAACACGTAACTTTTTGTCTCTTGTTCAGTAACACTAACACACTGTGTCTCTTCCTCTAGAAGTGATTGACAGATTAAAAAAGTCAGTATGACAGTAGTTCTGTCTTAGGGAGATGACATCAAACTTGAGAACAGCTGGAGTAATATGAGAGCAAAAGGAGACTCTTGCCTTTGTTAATGTAATAAGAGTATTTGCATGTGCCCTCCATTAGCATAAATAACTGCTTGCAGCCTTTTGTGAATGTTGTGTATAAGTCACTTGTTCTCCAGTGTCCCAAGTGAGTCGCAAAACTGGACCTCAAAGTTATATTGGGGGAATGTGCAGAGCTTGCAGGGAGAATTTATAGGATTTTTATTTGTCAAGAACATCAATGGCCTCATTTTTAAAACGTGCACACTGTAGATGCATACTAAAATCCACGCTAACGTTCATATGTATAAAAACGGTCTTTGACGTGGAAAAGTGCTTAACGCCACGTCGAGTTCTAGACAGACTTGCGCACTATTTATTGTGCCAGGGTTTGAGTATAGTAGCCTTAATTCATCATACTCATATTCTATTCAGAATGTGAGTCTGATACTGCTCCATAGGGCTTTGATTATGAGGCGTGTCTTAATAAAAAAAAAAAAAAAACTCTGCACTCAATTGGATAGACCTACAACCAATCAGAGCAACACAGTAAGTGACGTATGTTGAGCGACTGAACTCAACTGCTGTCAACAAAACTGAACTGCACACACTCTGGAAAAAGTACTTAAAAGAAAAATGAGGGTTAACGACCTTTGCCGGTGTTGCAAAAAGAATTTAAGGAATCGCGGAGTACTGGCAAACTAAAAAAAAACTAACTAGTCGACCTTAATGCAATGCTGTGACGCTTTAAGCTTGACGTCGACTTGTCGCGTTGAAGTTGCATTTGTTTGCATTTGTTGGTCCTGTCTTGCATTTGTCGGTCCTGTCTTTACTTTATAACAAGTTTGTAGCGCGACTTGACTGATTTTAATAAATGGAATGAGAAATGAGATAAAGAATGAGATGAGTCTTCAAACGGGAAGGAAACAACATGATGACAGATTTTTCTCGAATGCTATTTAGAGTTTCAACAGAACCTCTGCGCTCACATTGGAGGAGAAGCTCAAGGCAACGTCAAGATCAGTAACAGGTTTAGTGGAAATGGTCACGGCATCCATTGATGCATGATCTGATTCTGTCAGTCCTAATGAAGTTAATGCTCCTGAGATAAGCATTGTTTTGACTCAGCTCTCACAGAATGTTGCCGGCCACTTTGAAATGTGGACAGGTGAAGGTCAAGTCAAAGAGGTCAAGTTCTGTTCAAAAGCTCAGCATGAACACATGTATAGCCCCAAATGTGCATTTACGAACACATGCAATTGCAGATACTGCTGCCTATAAACTGCAGAGATTCACGTTTCCTTTCAGCTGACAGGAAGTAAAATTGCACACGTCACCAAATGCATATGAATACGGTTCACAAAAGAGTTGTAAATTATGATATGGCTTGTGACTGCAAAAAGAGTGTACTTTAAAAAAAAAAAAAAAAGGTGATATGTAATTCCGGCATCACTAAATTGAAACAATGACGAATTCTGAAACAACAATGATTTAACGGCATCACAGAATCTAATCATTGATACCATTCTCAAACCTCAAATGGTTTACTAACAGTTGTCTTGAAGTACGGTTAAAGTACAGTAGACACATCCCTCAGTTGAGTTCATACAGGCTGCAATCAATCAATTAATCAGTGCATCTATCTTATATTTATAGTATTAATATTCAGTTACACAAGACTTGTTTTAAGCATAAACCTGAGCAAAGTTATTATTTCTGATTTTCTAACAGCAATTCCAACAGCCTCATCTGGTAAAAAAAAAAGAAAGAAAGAAAAAAAAGAATTTGGATGATGGGTATCAGTAGCAGTGCATTCAGAAGTTCTGGGCAATACAGTTAGATAAACAACAGCTGAGATATGAGATATTCTGAATTGATAAAGACTATGAATAATAAACTCTTTTTTTTCCTTTCAACTACACACAACTGAGAAAGATGGCAGAGCAAGCTGGTGTGAATGGACACATCATTTGAAAACTAATTAGAGAACCAATTATTCTATGATTACCACAAATAACATTGCATAATAAATGTCTGATCAACTTAAATGAAAGTGAATTAACATACTTCAGTGATACAGTAAGTTCTGAAACTGGCCAAAAATGGGTTAAAAAATGGTGGTGCCCCTGTTATGTTTTTGGTCTCCTTCAACTCCCTTTATATTATTTTATAGTAAACAGATTTGTGTTTCTTTTCCTGACATCATGACAACATGCATGAACTTCTCTTCTTTGTTTTGTCACAGGACGTCCAGTAGAGCACAAGATAAGACTATTAGCATAGATAGGTTATTTGCATCAGATAGACAATGATTTGTAGATTTTAGATGATCCAGCTTTTAATGAATGTTAACACATCCAGTTTTGTTAAAGAATATAACTTACATCACAGATTCTCATTTTCAAATTAAGATAATATTAAGAATATTGACTAAATTTGGTTAATTTAAGATTAATTTAAGTTTCAAATTTTGGACCATGTCACAAGAATAGAGGGACCCTGACTGCACAAAATACATTAAATTAATTATACTGGATCATATTTTAGACTGGTAGATAGTTCCCACCTTTCACCCCATTAGAAACGTTGTGCGTTAATGTGTTTATTGGATTCTCTGGTGCAGATCTCTTTTAAAGAGTGAAAATGGCATCTACGCTAATTTTAGCATCTTTGTTTAGGTGTTCCCGCAGCCTGCCAGATCCAGGCTGTTTCCAGATCTGACGAAGGACCTTTGCCTGGACCGATGACAATGCAGTGCTGAAGTGCCAACTAGCCTCTCCCTATGGAGGACCCCTAGTTCACCATTGTGGAAATTAGGGTTCATGTACCAACCCAGAAGTAATCAAATAAAATATAATTCTGTTTCAAAATTTATAGGCAAGACAAGTAGTTTGTTTAGGTATGGTTTGTCAGGAATTGCAAACCTGCGCACATAATTCAACAGAATCAATTCTTAATCTTTAATTCTGTTTGCTCAGATATTTTGGATGTAGTGACCCCTTATAAAGTTAGGAAACCAAAGATTAATTCGATACCCTGGCTCAATAATCATACTCGTTCTTTGAGGCAGGAATGTAGAAAGGCTGAACGAAAATGGAGAAAGGATAAACTACAGGTTTCTCTTCAAATTATGATGCAGTGTTTTTCAGACTATCAGGCTGCTTTGAGAACTGCAAGGCAAAATTATTTCTCTAATGTCATTGCACAGAAATGTAACGACCCTAAAGCCCTTTACACAACGATAAATACTCTGCTAAAACCAACTGGCTGTTCTGCTTTGACACCGTTGGAAACATGTGATAGGTTTCAAACATGTTTTATAGAAAAAGTGATTAGATCTAGTCTTCCTTTATTGCCAGTTGAGACTGTGTTAATGACAGCTAGTGTTAAGAGTTTTGACTTCTTTGAGCAGGTGTCAGTGGCGCAAGTTAAGGACATCATTATTCATTTGAAACGTACATCTGATGTTTGTAATGTGACTCCATTATGCCTTCTCAAGGAATCGGTGGATGTTGTTGGACCAAGTATTGCCTATATTATTAATAGCAGTCTGCAGAATGGGATTGTTCCAACGGCTTTCAAGCAAGCGGTTATTCAGCCACTTCTTAAAAAGCATAACTTGGATTCTTTTGATTTGCAGAATTATCGGCCTATTTCAAAATTGTCATGCTTGTCAAAGGTTTTAGAGAAGGTGGTTTATGCACAACTGATGTTATTTTTAAGTAAACATGAAATCCTAGATAAATTTCAGTCCGGTTTTAGGGCCGGTTATAGCACTCCTGAGAGTTGTTAATGACCTTCGTTTAATCCGAGATTTAGGTAATGCTGCAGCTCTGATTTTATTGGACTTGAGTGTGGCGTTTGACACTATAGACCATGCGATTCTCATAAAGCGGTTATCCCAAATGGTTGGAATAGGTGGGACAGATTTAAAGTGGTTCAAGTCGTATCTTACTGATAGAACACTTTCAGTAAAGTATGGTAACTTTGTATCAGCAGCAGTGCCTGTCACCTGTGGGGTTCCTCAGGGTTCTGTTATTGGCCCTATTTTATTTTCTTTGTATATGTTGCCCCTGGTTTTGATTTTTTTTTTTAAATATGGCATGTTGTACCATTTGTATGCTGACGATACACAAATCTATCTCCCGTTGAAATCAGGAGAGAATTGTGGTTCTAATTTACTGTTGGCATGCCTGGAGGAGGTTAAGAGCTGGATGACTCATAATTTGGTTCAGTTAAATCAAAGTAAAACTTTTTTTTCAAAGTAAAAAGATTATGTTTTTTGGCCCTGCCAGAAGATGCCTTGACATTGCGACATATTTGGGCACATGGTCAGATTATTGTCATGACCAAGTAAAAAACTTAGATGTAGTGTTTGACCCAGAGCTGAAATTTGACAACCTGTGGATTTCAGGATAAAATATAAAACCCTGCTGTATGTTTTTAAAGCAGTGCATGGGATGGCTCCTACTTATATCTCTGAGCTTATTGCTACTCACCAAGCACCAATGTCTTTAAGATCAAATAATAAATCATTGCTCTCAGTCCGCCGATCTCATTTAAAGTCTGCCTCTTGAATTAAGAGAGATCACTTCGTTAAATGTTTTTAAAACCAGTATTAAAAATTATTTCATGTCTTTAGCCTTTGAGAGGTTGGGCTAGTATTTATATTTGTAAGTTGCCTGTTGTTTTTATGTGTTGCTTGTTTTATGTAGTTGACTGTACAGCACTTTGGTCTGCAGGTGCAGTTGTAAAGTGCTTTATAAATAAAATAACCATAACCATAACCAGCCATTAATGTGCATGTGAATGCCTTCAGCATTTATCACAGGTTTGCATTTAAAGTCTGTTTAGAGAGAAATTTGTCATCTTATAGTGGCCCCTAATTTTCATAACAAATGATCATTTCACTAGAAGTGAATCGATCAAAAGTTCAAAACGAACTTTAGCTGGAAAATAACATTATTCAAGAACTGCTATAAAACCAAACCAATCTGTGTTACTTTAAATTATACTAAGTTTATCTCTGTTTAACAGCTTTGAAACAATCTACTTTGTTAAAAGCTCTATATAAATGAGGATGACCTTTTACTTGACTTGGAGCACTGTTAATTCACTTTTATCTAAAAAAAAAAAACAAAGTGCAGACATACAGCCCATTCTCACTCCCAAGGAGTCACCTAACTGACGCCTTGGGAAGCATTTGACCATGCTTCAATATCTGACGCTTTAGGCGCCCTTTAGCGTCAGTCAGATGACGCCCTAGGATCGCGTGTACCCTACCCCCACCCCATACCTAAACCTAACCGCGTCCTCTAACTGACGCTTTCCTTTAGCGTCAGTTAGATGACGCCGTAGGATCGCGTCATGTAAGTGACGCTAAAGGGCACCTAAAACGTCAAATATTGAAGCATGGTCAAAGGTGACGCCTTGGGGTGAGAATGCGTTGTACAGAAACACAAAGAAAGAAATAATTATTTCAATGGTGCAGGAAGGGAATGGAAAGGAGTAATATTCTCTCCATTAGATTTATTTATAACATATCTCCCAAAGGGCAGAAAGGTTAATGATGCTTCTCGCTCCCTCATTCTCCGTTTTACTGCGGGCAATCAGTAGGGATGTTCTTCATACCTTACTTTCTCATTCTGTTTGACAAAGTGAAGACCTTTCTCCCCTAAGAACATCTGAAAACCAACAAAGGTTTTCTTCAGGGAGAAGACAAAAATACATGAATTTTTTAACCACTCACATTCTTTCAGGCACACTGATCAATGTGAGAAAACACCTGTTCATTTTCTCGCCTTCCATTTAAAGAAATAATCTTTCTGTTTTGTGATATTTTGATTTGTTTAGAGCTGGGGGGGGGGGTATTCAAGTGTGCTTTATTATATTTAGTGTGCTATTTTTAACTAAAATAAAAAGTATAAATGTTTTACTTTTTATGTACTTCAAATATACTTAATATTACACAAGTATACTTGTCTAATGTCAGAAAAGTCTAAGTATATTTGGCCTATATTTTTTGATTGAGATATACTTCAAAGCATAATTAAATAGTCTAAGTAAACTTGACTTGTAATTGTGTTAATTCTGTTAATTGAGTAGCCTAAATTAAATACTTTTCTCACATTTAGTTTTCCTGTCTTAAACAACTTGCATTATTTGAAAATATTGATTTATAAAACAGATATGTTCCTAATTCAGAGTATGTGAATTGTGTAGTGTTACTAGTGTAAATAGGTATTTACTTCAAATCTCCTTAATTTAATTCTGCTAACACAAGCTGCTAGGGCAGAATTTCCAGGTCGACCTAGACAACGCTGTTAGAGTCATAACTGACGACAGGAAGCAACTGCATGTAATTTACATTTACATTTAGTCATTTAGCAGACGCTTTTATCCAAAGCGACTTACATCTGAGGACTAAACCAAACAAGTCCTCATGAAGAGGCAATAAGAACATAAGAAGTGCTCAAAATACAAATTTCAAACATTGCGCAGAGTAGCATAAACCAGACAAGTGAGGATTTAAAGATTTTTTTCTTTTTTTTTCAAAGCCAGAAGAGCATTGTAGTAATCAAGCCTAGAAATAACCAGGGCCAGGACAAGAAGCTTCGTCGCCTGCTCAGTTAGGAAAAGCTTGATCTTCCTGATGTTGTGCATTGCAAACCTGGATGATCGAGCTGTCTTTGTAATGCGGTCTGAGAAGCTCAGGTGGTCATTGAAGATTACTTCAAGATTTCTGACCGACCTTGATGCTGTAGAGATGGATTGGCAGGGAGGACGAGAAGCTCAGTCTTAGCCAGTTTGAGCTGCAGGTGATGTTCCTTCATCCATGTTGAAATGTCAGCCAGACAGCTTGAGATTCGTGCAGCTGCTGTGGGATCATCTGGTTGAAATAAGAGGTAAGAGAAACCATTTGCCTGTATGATGGGTCCCAGTGATGTGGTGTAAATTGAGAAGAGGAACCCCTGTGGTCAGTTGATGTGCTTTGGATACCTTGCCTCTCCATGCGACCCTGAAGGACCTACCTGTGAGATAGGACTCAAACCAGTGGAGAGGAGTACCTGTGATGCCCAGTGATGAGAGGGTGGACAGAAGGATCTGATGGTTCACAGTGTCGAAGGCAGCAGACAGGTCCAGGAGAATGAGAACTGCTGATTTGGAAGCAGCTTTTGCGATCCGCAGGGCCTCTGTGACTGGCAGTAATGCAGTCTCGGTTGAATGCCCTTTCTTGAAGTCAGATTGGTTGACATCCAGCTGGATGTTCAGAGACAGGAAAGATGATACTTGGTTGAAAGCAGATCATTCAAGTGTTTTTCCAATGAATGGTAGGAGAGAGACAGGTCTGTAATTCTCTAAGAGTTATGTGTTTAGCATTGATTTTTAAGCAGTGGAGTTACCTGAGCCTGCTTAAATGCTGTAGGAACAATGCCAGTTTGTAGGGAAAAGTTGATAATGTGTGTGAGAGCTGGTAGAAGTGTGGGAGAGATGGCTTGTAGAAGGTGTGAGGGGATGGGGTCTAGAGGGCAGGTGGTAGGATGACTGGAGAGGAGTAAATTAGATACTCCTTCCTCGGTTAGTGGAGAGATTTCACTGATCCTTGGTGTTGTCCGTTTTTTTCCCTTCCCAAAACCGAAGTCAAATCCTGACAAGTATCATTTTTGGATTAAACTGTATGGACATCTTCAGTCAGCTAAACCCCTCAAAGATCAACAAGCACATCTTTTTTTGCCTCTAACCTTACTATGAAGTTATACTAGTTAGACCGTTTTAGGTTATGATTTCGGTTCTCATACCTTTTGCTGATACGCTACCACACGCTGCTAATAAATACAACGTTATACTCGTGTAGTCCGTTTGCTTTGTAATAACGATTATAGAAGTGAATAGAGACCTACCCAGCTTTGCATGAACAGTGTTGCTCCCTGATATTGTTAGTCCCAGCCTCCGTCTCGATTAGTAGGATATGCGGTGGTTCATTTTTTTGACTGTGACTGTAATGTTATGCTTTTACCTCTGTTTGGATGCCTTGTTGTTTCTTGCGTTTCTCCTGTATGTCTTGAATATAGCCTTCGAATGCATATCGCAGCCCCTTTTGCCTACTTCTATTGGACACTTTATTAGCTGCTTTATAAAAGTTTGATAACATTTCAGCAGGAAGAGCTGTCACAGCACAAGCCATGTCAATACCAAACCAGAGCCCAGATGAAGTTTGACAGATGTGGCAACAGTAACTAAGGGGGGGCGGGGCTTAGCTAAAGGTCAATTATTGAGCCAACACAATGCTTGTTACCTTGTATTTGGATTTTATGAGTACAGAATAATGGAGCTTACAAATAAACCAGGTTCTAAGCTTTATTTTCTTTTGCAGAGTTTGCCAGGCTTTTACTCCATCCATTCTTCCAGTTTTAATGAGATGCCCAGTTCCTGCTGATGAAAAGTATCCCCACAGCATGATGCTGCCACCACCATACTTCACTGCAGCTATGGATTTTGTGTGTGTGTGGAGAAATAGATTTGTGTGACATCTCAAAAATATATATTTTCCTATGTCGCAATAGGGTAACTTTAGGCATTTTTCCTTCTCCATAATATTTGACATATTTTTTGTGCCTTGAATTCCATAAAGGCCATGGTTGACTATTGCACCTTTACTCTCTTTGTCGTTACTGAGAGGGACACTTTTACACGTTGTGGTCTTGTCCTGACCTTGAAGTATACTGGGAAGGGGTCTTAGAGATAATTGGCACAGTTGTCGGTACTAATATACTCAGGGAGCCAAGACTTATCTTGTTGGGGGACAATTCATTACTGGACAAATGAAGGGGGATTAATCTGAGGTTTGTTAGATCAGCTCTTTTAGCAGCAATAAAATGCATAACTTTGAGGTGGAAGGACTCTAAACCACCTACTACTTCTGTGTGGAATACATCATATGTACCTCTTGAAAAAAAATGCATTCTGTTTGAAGAAATGTCAAGATCTGTTTGTAAAACACTGGGGCAGTTTCCTCTCTTATATGGGCATAACAACAGCAGGTCAAAAAAACTAAATTTAAAATGACTTTAAATGCTTTTTTCGTGTTTAATCTGTTTATGGTTTATTAGTGGCACTGGAGGTTTGGGGTGTGATATAGACCCTTTTAAAGATGGTAAACATGGTGACGTTTTTTTGTGGGCGGAGCTTAGGTGGAGGCAGAAAGATCCATAGACCAACGCCACTTTTGCGTCATCGAAGGGTAACGCCCCCTTTTGGGGGAAAACACCTCTATACTGTCAATGGGAAAACAAACGGATTCCCATGAGAACAGAACTCGCACTAGATCTGCAACGTTTCTTGATAGCAAAAATGGCACAAACTTAAAGAAGCTAACGTTACTGAATACGGGGTTACAGAGGTTTCCCTTTGAAATGGTCGAAAACTGGATTAATGACCCCACACAGCGGCCAAATATGGACTATTCAGACATCTAACGTTACCACTATCTCGTGGAATCACCAAGTAAGTAGCCTTTTTTATTTATTTATCATTTACACACTCACAGTAGCCTATTACAAACTACTAGACGATGAGGCCATGTCACTTGGATCATATTTAACTTGATTTAAGCTATTGACAGTTTTGTTGTCGACTAGCTATTAGAAAGACTAGCTGTTAGCAGCTAACGTTACCTTATTAGACTATGTCAATAGCTTAAATCAAGTTAAATATGATCCATTCATCGTCTAGTTTGTCATACTGTGAGTGTTAATGAAAAAAAAGGCTACTTACTTGGTGATTCCACGAGATAGTGGTAACGTTAGATGTCTGAATAGTCCATATTTGGCCGCTGTGTGGGGTCATTAATCCAGTTTTCGACCATTTCAAAGGGACACCTCTGTAACCCCGTATTCAGTAACGTTAGCTTCTATAAGTTTGTGCCATTTTTGCTATCAAGAAACTTTGCAGATCTAGTGCGAGTTCTGTTCTCATGGGAATCCGTTTGTTTTCCCATAGACAGTATAGAGGTGTTTTCCCCCAAAAGGGGACGTTACCCTTCGATGACGCAAAAGTAGCGTTGGTCTATCTGGCCGCTTCACTAACGCTAGTTAGCAAGGATTGTTAGCTTGTTTTTTTAACAATGACTGGAGAATATCCGATATTATCTTAATGAGTAAGGTCACTCAGTGTCCAGGACCCCGATTGTTATTTTCAAAAGTTATTTTTAACGGACGGAACCAGATTGGCCGACCTGTAGCCGCCTACACGCTCACTCAATGCATGGATGATCTGACAGGATTAACGTACGTTACCTCGGTTGAGTAACCTGACTTCTACACCTACCTTATAGAGAAACCGATCGTAAAGAGAAACTGAGGCATATAAATCTTTAGATGCCTATATGGTACTGTACAAGACTTGTGTGTAAGATCCGCAGTTCTGCCGAGCCAGCGCCGAGACCACGACAATGTAAAGAGTGACATTACAGTGCGATTTTAATGATGTGAATATTTTCTAGAAATAAAAGTTCCAGATACAGCATATTAATTTTTCATCAATTCTTGCACCAAACAACACAACAAGATGACATTTAATAATAGTAACAATTATTTAAGCTCCTTATTATGTAGCCGGATCTGTGCTGTTTTGCATTGACCGCCTCCAGTTTTCACTTTGTTTTGCCTCCAGCTAGCGCCGTGACGTAACTGTGACGTCGGCGCAAAAGGGGTCTATGGGTTGTGATATGGAAGAATTTTTCAATTTGTATTTTGTATTGTTTCTCCTTTATTTTCATTTTTTGAAGAAAAAAAACAACAATAAATACAATGTTCAAAAAATAAAAAAATAAAGTGGTTTATATTCTATAACTGAGAGGGATAACACTGACATAGAAATAGTCCTCAGGTCTAACTCAAGCAATCATATAGTAAATATTAAATAAAATAATACAGTAAAAAATTGAATCGCTTTGTGGTCAGCACAATCTAGGTATTGTAAGTGAACCACATTGATAATGTTGTCTGAGTTTAAAATATTAAAAGTTTTGTGTAGTAGCCTATGTCATGCAAATTGTCCATGCAGGCATCTGTCTTTGTAGAGGAAGAAAAACAGACTTTGACATCAAACACATAAGATAGGGAAAGATTATACTACATTTTAAATTTTACTAAGACAATTTATTTTGTGATCTTAACTATGCATATGGTTTCCTTTCATTATTTCCTTTTAGCGTGGATTTCCCCTCCTGCCTGAAAACACCCATTTCTGGATTACGGCTAACCAGATGATAATCACCGTGTTATTGTATGGAACAGAATACAGGTTTGGAACGACATGAGGCTGACTAAATAAAGGCAAATTCTTCATTTTTGAGATCTTCTTCACTTTAAGATTCAGCTGCCTCTTTTGTAGTGTTCACCTCTAAGTATTCTATTTGTGAAATTATTCTCTTTCTATTTGTGCCTCTTCCTCTGAGTGACAATTTGGTTGCAGCCTGACACATATGCCTATTTCCACCTCAAAACATAAAAAAGATCCTCAATTACTTTCATCCACTGCGATATACATTCTATTCTCTCTTCCTTTGCTTTCACCGTATGCTTCCCTCTTCCACATGGATCCGAGAGTGATGTGTGTTTGGGAGGGCAAATAATCGCATTTTGAGGGGGAGAGTTGCAGAGAATGCATGAGAAAAAAGATAAGATGACATACACAGACGGTGAAAGAATAGAGTGGTGGAAGAAGGAATATTATCTGCTTTCATATTTTTCTTTCTTCATTTTGGCCTGCATGTTGTTGTTTTTTCAATCTTCTGACTGAGGTCTTTTCACTGAGAGATGGAGGAAGGGGGAGATAGAGATAGACGAAAAGAAAAAAAAGGTCCTTTTAAAATCTCATTACAGCCCCGTTAGCCTTCAGTTTGTCTGAATGGAGAGAACGCATTGTGAAAAACCACCTTCACTAATCCTCCCAGTTTGAAATCCAAAAAGATTTGAGAAAAATTGAGGGATGAAGAATTAAAAAGCCTAAGTGGGGGACAAGGTTTTATGTGGGTGAGAGAGTGCAGAGTACGGGTTATTTATTACACAAGTAAACCGCGCCAGAGAATAAAAGAAAGACAGACAGAAAGGATGCCATGGAGAGATATGACTTGGTGAGAGAGGAATGGATGAGGAAGAGAGAGGTCTTTCTTTATGAGACGGTCTATGTTAGTCGAGAACATGGTTAGTTGGGTTTGCTTTTGTGTGTGTCTGTCATTGTGTCCCCCATTGGTCGCTCTGCAGTCACACGCAGATCGTCACAGTAGCACAGAAGTGTTTCACTTAACAGCAAAAGGTGTCATGGAAATCCATGTCCTCGTCAGCAATTCTTGAAAAAAAAAAAAAAACTAAAGCATTACCCAACCAATGAAATTCAAACTCAATATAAAATATTCAGAAAGATGTTTATAAAATATGTTTATAAAAGATACTGCAATTTAGGGGAGATTGAGGAATGTTCAATATCATCTGTTTTTTGTCATTTTGAAGGAGATACAATTGTTAAAGCTACGTAACTCTTTTAGTTTATTCTTAGCTAAAAACACTTAGTTCTTTCAAAAATATATGTGCTCATTAATGTATATTTACTTCGTTCAAGCAATAAAGTATTCTTGTGAGTGTATAATTTGCCATTGAAAATACATACGGGTAAGGGGTTCTAATGTCGGTCACCATGTTGCCCCTCCATCTTGAAAGTACATTAGCCAAAGAGGGACACACCCGTTAATCCAAGCTTCGCCTTTCGCGTTTTCATTTGAGTTAACACTCATGGACAAGGTCGAACTGGAAGCCATGTTAATCTTGGACTACATTGGCCACCGTAGAAGTTAAAATGAAATCGGAATTGAGAGGAACAGAAACTAATATTCACTGGATGGTCATATACATTTTCACCTTTAGATGGGGGTAAAAATCACACAGTGTAGCTTTAATCAAGGCCTCAGTTTTAGAGATCACACACAATTTTTTAACCTGGTGAGTAGTGTCTTAAAAATTAAGTGTCCATTACTGATACGTTGCAACATTGGCTATGTTTAAGCCTCAATGCTCAAGTCTGATTTAGTACTCAGATACGATTTTGTTGATTGGCTGTTCACAATATTTTTTTAAAAAATGTGGCCAATATCAGATTCTAGTGTGAATTGATCACAGTCCTGACCTGACCTGAATGCACAGACATTATACTGTAAACATAAATGCCACTGAAGTCAGCCATAAGGAGGACAAAGATGAGGATGAGGAGAACAACAGCAACATTTTAAAATATTCATTAAAGTTTTACTGTTACCATAGTTTTAACAGTCTCTGTGATTTTGCCAAGTAATGCATGTTCTTGGATCAACATCCATTGTTGATTCTGGAACAACATTTCTGTTCAAAACATAGTCTTTCTTTCCTTTCCTTACCCCTAAACCTAATGCTACGTTCACAACGAATGCGAATAGCGCCTCAAATTCGCGTCTGCCGTGTCTAGTTTGATGCTTGACCACTTTGTGTTATTTCGCGCGTCAAGAGCGAAACTGACGCGGGTAAAATAAAAAGTTTGAAGTATGTGCGTCAAAACCGAAACCCTTTGACGGCCTTCTTTGTTTATGTTGATCAAGCATTCATCCAGAGATTCACCGCACTGTATTTGCTCTGGAGAGCAAGAACAGCGGCGTGGGGATCATCGCCGCCGTATTTGTGTCCACCGGACCCTTTCGGAGGCGAACCGTTTGGCGAATTTCACCATTTGCTCGTTCCAGGAGCTGCGCCTGGATGACACCCGCTGTCAGCGGTACTTCCGCCTGTCCTGTGCCCAGTTTGATGAACTGTTGTCCTGCATCGGAGCGAGGATCACCCTCGCCCTCATCCACCTAATCTAGCTGTCATTTATTTTTGTTTTGATGATAAAAAGAGCCAGCCTCCAAAAGTTATTAACCTGTCCTGTGATTTTTTTTCTCTCTCACGTCCAGACACGAACTTATGCACATGCATGTTGGTTGTCTTTACATCATAATACTATTTCATATAATCTAGATATGGAATGAATAACATTCAATACAAAATGAACACGTATATAGAAATAATGTTTTAAGTGATAAAATATTTGCTTTGTTGTGCATAAGAATCCCACAATGCATTTAGTCATATTACAAAATAATTTATTGAAACATCCAGACACTTCACCACGTGAGCAAGCAGCTAGGCTCCTGATTGGTTAACGCGGCACGAAAGTTCAGATTTTTCAACTCGGGCGGCAGAAGCGAATTCACGTCAAACGCTTGAATGCACAAATGGCACTAACTAAATCATTTGTGCTTAACACGCCAGAAGTGCGAATGAGGCGTATTCATGTCTTTCATGTCGCAGGAATTTTTTACACGTATAATGCGTCTTTGCATTGACTTAACATTGAAATCATTTCCGTCTGACGCGCTATTCGCGTCCGGTGTGAACGCACCATAACACTACCCCATAAATTATCTCTGAATTCAGAGGAAAATGAAAGGTTAATAAGAATAGTCTCCCCTAACCTCCCCCTTCTATTCTATTCTAGAATAGAATCCCCTAACCCTTGTTGTAAGCCTAAACTTAAAATTAACAGAACTATTCCTCAAATCTGATTGATTAGTTGATTGAAATATTGTTCTACTCAAATTTGATTGGTTGACTGGAACATGTTCTACTTGGTGAAATCATGTAACACCTAACACCTCACTGTCCCTCCACTAACTAACTTCGCAGCTGACTACTATATGAACTAAATGACAAAAGAACTACCAGTACAATTTTTGGAATGACTCATGTCAGCACACATGTCGATCTAGAGTGACGTAAAACCACACAAGTTCTGATTTGACTGTTCAGACTGAGCGCCCATTGCAAACATCAGATCAGTATGTGATTTAGGCCCCGTTTACACGATGGGAAAACGCAGATATTTCTCTGCGTTTTGCCCTCTCATTTACACGAAAACGCCGTTTTTATCACTGAAAAGATTATTTCTAAAAACTCCGGCCAAAGTGGAGATTTCTGAAAACGCCGGTTATGTGTTGTCGTGTGAACTGGGAGAAACGGCGTTTTAGGTTCTCTCTTGTCGATTCTGAGGATTCTGATTGGCTTGAATGGCTTTATCCTTAACCCCTACACTGCCGCCAATAGGTTTGGCATAGTTATGATGGCGCTCGACGGCGTATTTATGCGGGTGTGTAAACAATTTTATTTTTAAAAACGTAGAGGGGGAAAATATTTGTTTTGCTAAATACCCGGCTTTGTGTAAACGTGGCCTTAGGACCACATGTGGTCCAAATCAGAATTGAAAAGATCTGATAACATGTGGTTTGTACCGTTTACACTCTTATGAAGAAAAAAAAAAAGATAGAGCTGAGTCACACATTAGCAATAATAATAATATGATTTTGGCCACTTTTTTTCTGCAGTCTCATTGGGAAAATGTGCCTTTATCTGTAAAACTCATTTACGTACCTGGACAAACAATACACTGAATTCAACTAAAATTAACACTAGTGGAAGTAAAATTACTTGTATTCCTATTAACACAAATTATAATTACAGGGACACATTATCGATTAATAAATTGATTAATACACATTGTTTCAGATAAAACTGAACACGCTTTATCTTTATTTCCACTTAGAAACATATCCCATTCTAAGTGAGTGCCTCTGTGAAGTGAATCTGTATTTTTTAAGGTGAGTTCTATAATTGATCAATCACAGTTCAATCACAAAGCTGATAGCAACTAGTTTGAAGTATGCGTGTGAATACCTGCACTGAAATGAAAGTATTTCAATTTCACTAGTCAGATTAAAGGAGATTTGGCATCTGTCAATTCACATATTTTCCCTTTCTGTCTTATCTCTTTTTAAAGTTATCTATCCATCCTGGACTATAATGTTATCTCCGCTTGGAATGCTTTGTTGATAGTCATTTGATTGACATGCAGACTGCGTTGAACTGACGACATGGCTGTGCAACAGAGATGAGTCTTCTCATTTCAATTCGCATCAAGACACTAAGCTAAGGAAAATCCTAAAGGTGAATAGACCTATTTGTTTTTTAATAGCTTTTGAAATTATCTTGGTATTACAGCTTGTGACATACAATGCAATATTCTGTATCTTTCAGAAGCTCGGCTGATATTATGATACCATTCACGGCATTAGATTTAATGAAAGAACAAGCCATCAAGGTAAGAGGAAGTTCAGACTCATGAATGAAGAGGAGGTGTTCCTGAAAATGAGAACACTTACAGCTTTTTATTTTTCAGGTTGCAGAATATCCGGATGAAAACCACTGTGGGTTCAAAAGCTTTTCAGGGCTGTAGTTGCACCTAGTCGCTTCTAATTCTTCTGTACCACCATACTATCTCCTAGTGTTTACCTGAACACTGCTCAGGCATGTCGTGATTGTTCTTTGCATCATTGTATTTATGGGGTGCAATATGACATGTATTGGTGGTTTTTCTTTTTTTAAAAGTCTTATTTTTCATAAACTTCACCTTTATTGTCAGCCGCGCTCTCCTCTGTCCTCGAACGAGCGGTTGACTTCCTGAGTCTATGAAACCACTCCCTCAAACAGGCAGTGGGCTCAGATTGGTTAGTTTGGCCCGGTGTGTTGTGATTGGCTAAACTGACGCTCACGTTGTCCGGAAGATTAACGCCCATTACCTTTATGGGCAAAACGTGCATGTCATGAGCTCCGGTCTGCTACATTTTTTAACTTTATACACGTTTCTTTTACACAATAGCATCTGACTGGCAACAATAGCAACTGACTGGCTACTAATGTTATAGCCTACACAAACAGCGTTGGCAAGTTTACGTTCTTGATCAAATCGAAAATAACGTCATAAAACATACATACATGAAAAATACATTTACAACATTAGTACTCATTAACACAGTCTCATCCCAAATCGTCATATAACTGACGTTTTGGGACGTATTTTGACCATACGTCAATATCCGCCTTTTTAGGGCCCCTTTAAACGTCGGTAGATGGCGATCCCGGGCCGTCATACAACTGACGCTTTACCTTTAACGTCAGTTAGGTGACGGGTTAGGTTTAGGGTTAGGTTTAGGTATGGGGTAGAGTTAGGATCCCATAACCTCATCTACCGACGTTTAAGGGGGCCCTAAAAAGGCGAATATTGACGTATGGTCAAAAGACGTCCCAAAACGTCAGTTATATGACGATTTGGGATGAGACCGGGTTGTACTCATACAAAATTCAGGTCCATAATGTTTGTACGCGTTTGTTGTAGACACAAAATAGCATAACTAGTAGCCTAAAGGCTATGAAGCCAGCGCTGGCATTTGAAAAAAACAAAAAACAAAAAAAAAAACACAAGGCTGCGTCTGGAATTATACATGCAAATACAGTTAAAATGATGAAGTCTTAGCCTACTTACAGGTTGTGGCCCAACAACTGCTGCCTCTGGTTTTAAAGTTGGAACTGCTTCATGTTTTAGTAACAGTTTCTTGTTGAATCCGGCATTGAATTAGCGGAGATTCTGGAGGTTGTCTTCCGTAAAATGCGCAGCACAGAGAGCTAGATTACGATCGTCATTTTCAGGAACATAATCAAACATAAATTGTATCCATTGTTGACAAAGTAAAGTACAGCGTCCGTGGGAAGCCCGAACACAGAAGACCTGACAGCTGGGTGAACACAACACACTCGACAGCCGCAGAAATATGCGCATGTCCTTTTTTGCATATTCCGGAGGGAGGGTGGATGTAAATATGTGGGTTTGTGATGTCTAAAACCCAGCTGTAGTCCCAATCGAGTTGTTTTTGTAGGCAATATACTTCCTGATTTTTAAAAGACGATATCTCTGCTTACACTGAACTTTCAGCGCAGCAACTTTGCAGATACTGTTCATGCACCAACAGCAACATTACACACTATTTAAAATGAAAAAAGTGAAATCGCAATCAACCCCCCCCCCTTTAAGGTTCTAGGCTCATGTCTTCATAACTCTGTTTGTGCTGGTAAACTTCTAGGCCAGGTATGACTGGAACAAGCTCAATCAATAGCGGATTCAGCTAAGCCTTGAGAACACAGGCTGTATATATTTTTAGGAACAGTCCCTTCACATTGTTTCATTGCCAATTATTTGACTTGTTGCTTTGTCCTCACAAACAAATTGGACTGCATCAAATATTTAGTGGACTCCACATGAACATATCTATTTTTATACAACAAAGCCACCTCCCAGAGCAGACAGCTTAACAGAGGAGTTAGGGCACTTTCTAAAAACAGCATGCACGTTTTCAGGCAATGAGGACTCTGTGAGCAAGAAGGCTTTTAAACAGAGAAGCTGGGGCTTCAAAGTCTCCACCATCTCTCTCCCAAAGCTGTCGCTACCACGGACACTTCATATTAGCGTCAGTACCCAAGGGACTCAGCATGAGAAACCCTGACTGACTTCTTTACTACAGGCGACAAGCCGCTGAGACCCAAAGGAACTGAGCTGTCCTGGCTCTCCCTCACTCATATCTCTCTTCTTTTTATTCCTTCACTTAAAGTTGAACTAGTAGCTATCATTAGCAAGATAGCTATCAAGTAACTATCATTATTGTCTAACAACAATAGCCCGAGTGTGGGGAACCAATATTCGGTTATGAATTATTAATAATCAATAACTAATTATTCTGGCTATGGTGTCACACAATTTAAACTCACCCAAAAAGGTGATGCACAGCCTATATGGCTGTATCTCCGTGTATAAATAATTAGTCACAACGAATTATAATTACTTATGAATACAAAGAAAGGGCTCAAAACCTGTGAATGTCTACCAAATCGAAGGGTCTGGCGGACAGACGGTTATGCGATGTTCTTATCAACTATAAAGAATAGTCTTATAAACTTTCAAGGAGAATTATTCCTGTGGCCACTGAGAATAATTTCCTTGTTTACAAGATGAGTAAACGGTAGGTCAATCAAAAGTTTATTTAGCTTGTAGCTATAAGATCGAACACATTTAAGAGGCTTTGTTTCACAAGCAGTAAACAGAGACAATCAAGAGTATAATAATGAGTTTTAATAAAATGCGGTTGTGAGGGTAACATTACAACTACATCTACCAAAGAATATATATATATATGATACATGAAAAGTAAAAATGAAAGTAACACAAAGAGACAAGACAACAACAGATTACATAGCAAACAAATAATGAATACGTTTGAGAACCAGCAGAGTATCAAATCACCTTAAGCAGGGAAATGTTTTACGCATTTACTTCTTAGTAAGATATTAGAAATACATGCATTGAAACCTTGTGGTTGAAGCAGGACGGAGTGCGTGTTTGCCCTTCAAGGTGCGCGTCTGTCGAGCTGAAGCGTTCTTATGGGCTACAGTATATGCACGCATAAGTTCCGCATTTGTCGCAAGGATGCTCGTCCATTTCCGGTTGTGGAGATTTAAGCGGAGGAGAACCGAGGAAAATGGGATTATGGCAGAGTCTTCAAAATTTACTGTCCTCCCGTCTTTGAAACGAAACGTACATACGTTTAGATGTAATTTTATATATAGTTATGTTTATTTAATATAATTTTAAAAAGAAGTATAAACACAACGAGGGGTGCCTGTTTTATCTTTTTTTTTGTGACTAACGTTTCTTTATTATAACCATGGAGTATAAAATTCAATATAAATTCTCGGTATTGCATTGGACTCTACGATCGGCGGAAGTTATCGAGCATCCTTAATCCTTCGCCGGAAATACCTCCGTGCATAGAGCCCATTGGATTCCTCCGGAGATCATGTTGTTGCGGGGAATTCAAACGGTCGACTGCGTTGCTGGATAATTTAGTCTAAAGTACGGCTCGTTTGTAGTTGGAACTGAATGAGCACGATATTAAACCAAATTAAAAAGTCGGTGGTACGACTTACAAAACAAAGGAAACAAAAATTGACAAGACCAGACTAAGAAGACTAAGAAGAAGAATAGAAAAAAAAGACTAGGATGACGGAGACTACGACTAAAATACAAGACAAGACTCTAACACAAGACTAGAATGAATTCGATGGATACCGGGTGTCTGCTTTTCTAGGATCCCAAAAGACACTCCTCCTGCTGCACTGCGTTGATAAAGGATACAAAATTAAGGATAATTTTTTGCCTTCAATATCTCAAAAAAGATTCATCTTTCCATAGCGTAAGCTAGCTTACACAATACTCGTTCCATCTTATAGAGAGAACCAAGGTTACGTTAGGTAACCGATAAGTTGTTTCAAATGCCAGCGCTGGCTTTATAGCCAATTAGTTATGCTAAGACAAACGAGTACATACATTTTGGACCTGAATTTGTATGTACTAATTTTGTAAATGTATTTTTCATGTATATATAATTTATGACGTAATTTTTCGATTTGATCAAGAAATAACTAGTAACTGTAACTAATTACTTTTTAAAAGTAACTTGCCCAACACTGTCGAGACCAGACATTGTATGCCGGTTTAAATGTGGTGCTAATTATCGTGGTGTGAAGGTGGAGCTTGGCAAATACGTAATGTTTAAGGTGCTGTTAACATGACACCGTATTCAACCAAAAACATAACACTTTTTTTTTTTAGTTTTGGCCGTTCATTTACACGACAAAGACGTTTTGGGTGGCTGAAAACACAAACTTTTGAAGTTTTTGAAATCGGTCTGCATGTAAGCAAAACAAACCAAAAAAAATCTCTGAAAATGACGACATCATTCACATGCATTTTACGTGTTCGATCTATGGTGTTTCATCGTCATCTAATGGCCTGGCAGTAGACTAGCCTACAGCATTTTTTGGTTTTGTCTGTATGAAGAAAACTCACAGAGAAAAACTTGTAAAACGTACCCCAAGTCTCATAAATATTTTCAAAACAGTTTATATTTTCTGTAGACCACAGTAAAGAAATTTTGTGTGGAATTATTGAGCTGAACATGGTTTTAACCTTAAAAAGTCCTATAAACTTCAGATAGGCCCATAGGTATTTGTTGAAATAAATAGAGAGAATTTGAGTGTGTGTGCAGTTTCAGGTTGTCCCAATATTTTTGCAAAGATTCAATGTCAGGATTTATAATCCTGGATGACAAAGCTTTAAAGAAAACTGACAGTAACATGATTCAAAGCGCAGCTGTAAGACTATCTCAGTGTCAAAGTAAATCTGAGCGTTGCTTGGGGTGTTGGTTATAATTCTAGTAATGGGATAATTCCAGCATTTCTTTTGCAAAGACCTGAAATGACACAAGTTAATCAGACATGGCACAACTGTCAATTAAAGGGGTGGTTGATTGCGATTTACCTTTTTCATTTTAAATAGTGTGTAATGTTGCTGTTGGTGCATGAATAGTATCTGCAAAGTTGCAGCGCTGAAAGTTCAATGTAAGCAGAGATATCGTCAGAGATATAGGAAGTTAAATGCCTACAAAAACGACTCGAATGGGACTACAACGGGTTTCATACATAACTAACACATACATTTGCATCAACCCTCCCTCTGGATTATGCAAAAAAGGGCATGGCCATATATCCGCAGCTCATCGAAAGTGTGTTATGTTCACCAAGCTGTCAGGTCTTCTGTGTTCGGGCAGTCGCGCTCAGGCATGTTCCCCCAGTCATTCAGGGTCACCATGTCCTAGTCCGTTCGGACAACAGGTCTGTGGTGTCCTACCTGAACCGTCAGGGCGGAGTCAGATCCAGGAACCTCTGCAATCTGACAGAATGCATACTAGTTTGGTCTCAGCGCCACCTGCGCTCGCTGACAGCACCACACATGCCAGGCCACTTGAACGACGGCCAAGACAGACTGTCCAGAGACAACGTTCCCCCATGGGAATGGTCCCTGCACCCTCAAACAGTCCAGAAGGGTGACTATTCGGCACACCAGAAGTCGACCTCTTTGCTTCAAAGGAAAATGCTCACTGCCCAATATTCTTCTCAAAGAGCAAGGACCAAGGACTGGCCCAGCCGCCTGCTTTACGCCTTCCCACCTGTTTTGCTGTTACCACAGGTAATAGAGAGAATCAGGGAAACGCGCCACTCAGTGCTCTTTTGCGACTGCGCACTTGTCTAACGCCGCCTTCGCACTGGCAGTTGAAATCAGCTCCGATGCGGCTGCGAAACGACCGGAAGTCATTCATTTCCTATGGAGATTCACAGACCGCATGCGAATGGGTCCGAAACGGGTCCGACAGAGTGCGGTGCGAAGAAAATCGTGTCCGTTGGTCATCCGGATGCGTTCAAAAATTTGAACTCGTGCGAAAAGCTACGGACGGTTCCTATCCGACAATTCCAGTGGAAGTTGAGCGTTGCTATGGTACTGATAAACAAACCTGAATAATTATCTTTTAATAAAATAAATAATTATTTTATAACGATAAGTTGTCATGTCATTTTATAATTTCATGACTTTTTAACGTTTATAGGGGGAAGTTAATACAATTAAATTGAAGGTAGACATTGAACAATTGACCACTATATCACATTTTTATTCGACCTGACATGTCAACGTCCTGAGCAACTTTCCTCCCGCAGCATAACCCTCATCAGAGAGATCATACAGAACTGACACAATCAAACTTTAATCTCTCCGCAATTTTTGTTCTACCCGCGTCTGGCGCTTTTCACTGTGTAGTACGACGTCCGTTGGGAACGTATTGCGTATTACGAAGCTGATTTAAACTGCCAGTGTGAAGGTGGCGTAAAGATCTGCAATGCCCGTTGGGCATTAGGGCTCACTCCACTAGAGGCATGGCCTCATCTTGGGCGTGGTCCAGTGGGATTTCCATTCATGACATATGTGTGGCGGCGGGCTGGACTTCCTCGTCCACCTTTGTCAGATTTTACAATCTGGAAATTCCCGCTCTGCAGGCAAAACTTCTAGCGGTAAAATGTGAAACGCTTACAGCTCTTCTGGTTGAGCTGCGCTACTGGGCAAGCGCCTCTCATTGGACGTGACATCACGCAGGTTCACCGATGGGTTGCTGCAGTTGCCACAGAGTAACCAATGAGCTCGCTAGATAGCCCACTCTAGGTCTGGCAGCTGCTGCACTGCGTTGATAAAGGATACAAAATTAAGGATAATTTTTTGCCTTCAATATCTCAAAAAAGATTCATCTTTCCATAGCGTAAGCTAGCTTACACAATACTCGTTCCATCTTATAGAGAGAACCAAGGTTACGTTAGGTAACCGATAAGTTGTTTCAAATGCCAGCGCTGGCTTTATAGCCAATTAGTTATGCTAAGACAAACGAGTACATACATTTTGGACCTGAATTTGTATGTACTAATTTTGTAAATGTATTTTTCATGTATATAATTTATGACGTAATTTTTCGATTTGATCAAGAACGAAAGCCACACCTCAATAAAATGATATACTGAGTAAACCAAGTTTTGTGAATAGATAACATTATATCGATAAAACAATAACTTAAAAAAAAAACATTTATTCAGTTATATTAAATGTTTAATCAGGAGAAAACCGTATCTCAAAAGCTAACAAGCAGCAGTAGCATTTTCAAGTAACAACGTATCAAAATTCTTATAATAATAGTAGAATAGAATAGAATAGAATAGAATAATAATTTAAAAAATATAATTACCATTCAGAAACGTTTTGTAAGAGCCGTGTTTGTGGAGGTTCTGCTTAACTCTCTTCATCGCCGCTTTCTGGGTCTGATTCTGGAACTCTCAAACTGATACAGCAGTATTGACGCCATTATTTACATTTGACAGGAACACATGCAACTCTCGCCTGTAAAGGTAATGGGCGTGACGTTTCCAGACAACGTGCACTACGCAGTTTAGCCAATTACAACACACTGGCACAATCTGAGCCCATTTCCTGTTTCTGAGGGAGTGGTTTCATAGCATCAGGATGTCAACCGGTCGTTCAAATGACAGAGGAGAAAGTGGCTTACAATAAAGTTGAAATTTATGAAAAATAAGACTTTTAAAAAAAGAAAAAACACAAATACATGTTAAATTGCACCCCATAAACACAATCATGAAAAGAAAAAAAAGCAGTAAACCACCCCGTTAAATGAAGACAGCTATTAGGCTGCTATAATTTGTATTTAAACCTAATTTAAATTACTATAGACAAACCCCTAAAAATGTTTAGCATTGAATATTATTGTAGTTATTATTATTATTACGTTATTACACTTATTCAGTGTATTAATCAGACTTCTGGGAATACTTTTACCTATACCTAAAAGGCGGGATGCTCTGTACTGACACATAGGCTACACAACACATAGCCTACACAATTTCTATTTGCTTAATAATATCCCAATCCTAATTACAGAGATTAGGAAAGTAGAACACACTCACGCAGACACACACACACACACACACACACACACACACACGCACACACACGCACACACACAAACACACAGGTACAATATGCTAAAAGATAATGGAGCTGCCCCTCTTCCTTATATGCATTTAGGATGATAAACAACTGAAATCCACAAACGTACGCTTAATAAGATATCATGAATTCACATCATGCTATTTAGCAAACTGCGCTGTTCTGATAACAGTCGGTCCCCTGGGACGGGCAGCTGTAACTGGGTGCAGATAAGAAGTAATTATAACTGTTATTAAACAGATGAAGATAGTCTGTATGGTGGCCATAATTGTGTGTTGAGTTTGGAGATAAGACGGAGCAGGTTATTTGGGTTACCTTAAAACTGGCTGAGCATATGTGTGTAAATGATTTTAGTGCATATGTTTTGGGTGCGATTGAGATAGGATGTGTTTGAGAAGCATGTTCAGTAAATGATGACATTTTGCAATCTGAAGTAGGCTACAGCTTCTCGGAGGTGGACCAACATTGCAGGTAAACCAGCTTTTATAGTACAGAATTACATTTTAAATGTTGCTGTAATATTACCTAAAAAAATAAATGTCATGTAATGGCCTCAGGCTTTTTTTCAAGTCTGTAATTATGGGTCAATAAATACCTTTGTTAAATATGTGGTATGCTTTTAAAGGAATAAGATGTTGAAATAGGTTTGGTTGTTAAAGATATTATCCTTGTAAAATATACAACAGTTATTTCTGGTTCTCAAATCTGACTGGCTGAGAGCCTTTTCCAGGCGTGCAATATTACCCCAGATTCAGCACTCCCCTTGAGGCGACTCTCTCTCTCTCTCTCTTTTTTTTTTTTTTTTTTTTTTTTTACAAATATTACGGTTATTTTGTCACAGATAGTTTTTTAAAGTATTTTTAGGCTAGAATTTAGTTATTTACTAGCCTGACTGCATCAGACTTTTTCAGTTCGCTTCTGTACTCTTTCCCTCTGCCATGAAAACAGCCGGCCAATCAACAAACAGAGGGTGGACTGAGAGCCGTGACGTAGAGGCTAAGCACAGAGTTTAAGATAGTATTTTAGGTTAGGAAAATCAAAAACAACCACAGATATGAAGACACAGGATGCAATTGTCACAGTGTCTGGGTTGTGTTCCCAGGGTGTCACTAGAGGTTCTCGTTTCCACGGTGTCCTTCACATTGACTACAATTCCCAGCATTCTGTCGGTCACCAATCACTGTTCATCACACTCATTGTTTGTCTTGTTAGATCTGTGTGTATATATTCCCTGCTGTGTCAGTATATGTTACGGAGTCGTGGTAATGTCTGACACTTCTTAGTCTGTTACTGATTGGTCCTTGTGTTGTTATTTTTGTATTTGGATTCTTTACACGGTATTAGACCTTTGCCTGGACTGGATTTATGCTTTACGGATTACCCTTTAAAACATCTTTACTGCACTTGGATCTGCTGTCAATCTCCTGTGTGTGTCGTGATAGAACAACTCCGTCCTTATGAACAGATCCAGCAGTTCGGGTTTCTGTAATCTTTCTCCCGTATATGGGGAAGGAAGGGGGCTGCAGAAAGGAGGGTTGCAGGTTGGGGAGGAAGTGCCCCGACTAAATATTCACCAATGTTTTGCCTTATGGGCCCAGCTAACTGAGGAAGAAGCAGCGGCTAAGACTTCAGCGAAGTCTTCCAGCAGAAATGGTGAGTCGTTTCTGGGAACACGGCTGGCGAAGTTTTCCGGAACTTGATGAGGTTGCAGGGGAGGAGGTGGTCGACAAGTTCCACGACACCGTCCTTCGCCTAACAATTTTTCTGGTCCGGAGCCACCGGACTGGCCCAGCACTAGATCTTCGCAGCTAGTTCCGCACAGCACAAGATCTTTGTCGCTGGTTTCATCTGGTCTGGAGTCCTCACCGCTGGTCCCGTCAAGTACCGAGGCTGCACCTCACCATCAAGGAATTTGAATTGTACTTTCAAAAACCCATCTGGACATGCCAGAAAAAATAGATATATTTTTGATGCAAGTCTGAACATGACTTTATTCATCAATCTCTTAAACCAGTCAATGCATTATTTAGACCGAAGTCCAGTCATATTTTTATTAACATGTGCAAGTACATATTTTTAGCATCTGATGGAAGGACTGCACTTGCATGAAAGGTTAATTGGATCTCAGTTGGCAATGCAAGCTCATCTGCTCAAAATGGACTGTTTGAACAAGTTTATGTATGTGAAAAAGATTATGTATATGTGTTGTAGATATTTCTGTAACTCCCCCTTTGAAACAATAAAAACTTTTTCATAGTGTTGCTATACTAATTATACTGTTGCTAACTATTTAAAATTGAATAATGCAGAAATCAATAGATTACAAAGCCTCCTCATAGGTCCTGGTGTTGACAGATGGTACATTTTTAATAATTTAATTTAATTAATATCATTATCATAATGCCTACTTTTGAAGGATTTTCAAAGGACAAACATGTTTTTTGCATCTATAATAATGTGTGGCATCTAAAAAATTAACAAGTTAAGCCACCATCATTTTCATTTTTAGTTTCTCTTAATTTTCTTCTTCCATACTTGACCTAACGCTTACTCTAGAAAACTTTCTGCAGTTTTACAAAAAAAAAAACACACACACACACAAGACATTTCCTATGAAAGATACATTTATAATACAATATAGGATATAAGTATTAATGAGGTATTAATGAGATTAATGTTTCTAAAGCAGTGCATAGAATAATATTGGTACCTGCTCCAGAGGCACGCGACCTCTGCATAAATATATATAGCAATTGTAAGTCGCTTAAGATAAAAGCGTCAGCTAAATGAATAAATGTAAAACCTGAGCACCAGGAAAGCAGTGGTGTACTTTAGTACTTTACCTAAGGTAGCGTGGACATGACGGACTATGGAACTGCCGATGATCACGCAGTCGCTCGTCTACTCTGGCCCTAGAACCATTCATTCTCCGCCTGATATCGCCACCGAGCCCCAGGCTTCATCTCGTGGATGCCAGTCCACCCAAGCAACCTACCGCATGCCAAGATGCCGAGAAGCTTTTCTACCCTTTATTTTCACCTTATACTCAAGATTCTGATCCTGGCAGGCACGGACATTGACCTTTCACTTTTACTTTCTCTACTTCCTGCTTCCGATTCCAAGTTAGATTCCCGCCAGTTAGATTGCGTGAATTTTTCTGTCACATGAAAAAAAACACACATTCGTCATGTTTACTTTCTTTTTCTGAAATTTCTATCACCATCAGCTGCTGACCTGAAGTCATTTGTTCAGCCTTCCCTCCTAGGGAAGCACTTTTACACGTATCACAAACTCTTCTCGGAAAATTGCATTGTTAGGGTTTCCCAGTGGAACCAGTAGCACTTGACACCGACCTACACAGCAGAGTATTCCTTGGCTGCAGGAATATTTCTTGTGTGGTCTGCAAATCTGTGACTCATTCTACCACATCATGCCCACACCTTGCCCCCATTCCTGCCTGCCCGGACACAGCACCAGTTAAATCCACCAGCTACGTGCCAAGACTGACAACCATAAACTCAAACTTCAGCAACAGAGCATCCACTGACAGCAGAAAATTCTACAAGAAAATTTTTCAGGTAAGAAAAAGAAATGCCTCATAGTGGATCTGTCACATCCACATAATTTAATTTACTCTTTATTTCAGACCAATGGGTCCATATCAAAAACAAACAGAGTAGAACAAGAACAATACATACAGACATCAATTTACAGACAACATACACATTTCTCTTAAAAAACATATAAGCTTTCATTCCACTGCCTCCAGAAACAGGAAAAATACCTTGTATCACTTAATGTGATATTATTTAGCACCATTATGATGCTATTTTTTGAGTCACTCAGCCGACACATAAAACTGTACATATACCTCCGTAATAAAGCATGTAGAGTGGGAACACTGTTGGAGACAAACATCTGGCTTGCGCTTGTCCACCTCGGGACCCTAAGCAAAATTCTAAGCGCATCATTATATGCCACCTGGAGCTTTTTCATTTTAGCTCTAGAATATTTACACCACAAGTGAGCTGTATAGAGAGAAGTACAGTATGCCCTAAACAGAGATATTTTAACATCTTCTGTACACATATAAAATTTACGAGCCAACACGTTAGCTTGTCCATACAGCTTACAACACTGTCGCTGTACGTCATCATCATCATTTAAGTCATTTCTAATAATGTGACCCAAGTATTTAACTTTAGTTACTACATTTAAAACTTGGTCATTTAAATAAAAAGAAGGGAATTTTAACTTAAGGTCCTCTTTGGTTCTAACAATCATGATCACACTCTTTTCAACATTAAATTTAATATCATGCTGCACACCATATCTTAAACATATTCGAAGCAGCTGTTGTAATCCTGCACTATAAGGAGACATAATGACTAAATCGTCAGCATACATCAGATGATTAATAATACTATCACCTATTACACATCCAGTCTTACAATAATTTAACTCTATAGAGAGACCATCCATGTACAGGTTAAAGAGAAGAGGTGACAGTAAACCCCCTTGTCGTACCCCATTCGTCATATAGAAAGGTTCAGATACATTCTTCCCCCACCGGACTTTTAAGGTTTGATGTATATACCAAAAAAGTAAAATTCTTAATTCTTAATTCACATAATTCCCTGTTCCCAAGCATTAACAGCCTGATCCCACTCAATGAATTTTTCTATTTATTGATTTACTATTCATTTCTCAACCTTTTGGCATTCACTCTCAAATTTTGTTCCAGTCAGTGCCAGAAGCATCATCATCATACTGCCAACATATAAGGCTCAACTTTTTTTCTCACATTTCAGTGAGTTCTCAAGAGACTGCATGTAAAGAGAGTTGTGAATTAGTAATGTGCCACTATGGCAAAAGCCACTTGGGGCTGTTCCGATGTCATTGCCAAGATCAACGTCTGAATATGAAATGATGGTTCTACATGATATCTCAGTGTGAGCTTTTACACAAAACACTCAGCTAATTAGCCACATGTCTCAAAGAAAACTGTAGAAAAAAGGTACTACAAGAGCAAGAAAGAGAGAAAATGAAATGGGTGGGATCGAGAACTCTGCTCGGTCAGTCTTTAAAAGTCTGATTTGAAGGTGCTAGACAGAGAAAATTCAAGCTATGAAAGTCATTATGTCAGTTAATAGATTTTGTGTTAACACAGCTTGTTGGTGCCCTTCTTTTTTTGGCAGTCCATTAACTGCTGAAACACAACAGGTGTAACCCTTTCACAACTCCTTGGCTTCACCCTATCTATTTTTGACAAGTTATCCACACAAATCTCTTCCCTGCACTACAAGCAGACATCCTGATCCTGTTACACCTTGACAAATTGATATCTGTGAAATTCTATTTCAGTTTGTGTTGGACAAAAAGTCATGAATTTAAACAATCTCAAGGGAAATATGCACAAATAATTTGCTCTATTAGTAATAAAAACAGATCTACACTACATTAAAAACAACACACAGTATTTTAGTAGTGTAATGGGTC
This sequence comes from Pimephales promelas, assembly GCF_016745375.1. Next base: position 14,069,656 of record NW_024121100.1, read on the forward strand.
GTCACAATGTCTTGTAGGCCAAATGTATAGTTTGTCCAATTTTAATTTGGCATTACGTTAACAGTTTTACTGATTTAAAAAAAATGTTTTGGGAGTAAAGTTCATAAATTATTGTTGTTTCCCATATGATTTTGTAAAACTATGTTGAGACCTCTGTCCCTCTAGGGGGACATGGTTGGTTAATCCGGCCCTGGGTGGGTGTTGTAGGCAACTGTATCAGGTCACGTGCCATTTGAACTGACGCGCTACTGCGATCGGTCACATTTAAAAGCGCCAAAACGTCTGTCGGTGTCAGTGTCATCTTTTTCCGTGATTTTTCTCTGTGTGAGAAAATGCAGTGGTCCAATCAGTAGTTAAGAGCCTGAACTTGCTTATAGTTATACAAAAAAAAATAATACAGCACAGAAGAATGTCTAATTTAGCGTGAGATTTCTTTGTTGAGCGTGAGACTGTGAGATTGAGGCTGAATGCGTGAGTGTCACACCAGATGCATGAGAGTTGGCAACCCTGTCTTTTTTTTTTTTTTTTTTTTAAGTATTCATTTCTCTTAACTGTAACACGTTTGCAATCACAAAGTTTTTGTACCCCCAACCCTACTTTTAAAGCCTTTAATGCCACACTCTAATGTTTTTACAAGGCCCCTGTCATTTAAAATGAGTGGCATTAAAAATGCATGGATGTTGAATCAGTTGCAATCCTATCTTACCTCATAAACCACCTGTTATTACTTACTTTTTAAGCAGTTCAAACCTGCTAAAACATAGCATCACATTTATAAGGCTATTCTTTTTTATTTCATCTTGATGTGTTTGCAAAAATTAGTATTATACCAGGCAAAATGTAAATATGCAGGTTTCTCATTGTGCTTGTGGGATTGTTTGATGCAGTTTTGGAGGAGGCCCATGTAGCCCAAATGTTCTATTTTTTGCCTTCTCCAAGGATAAGATGCCCGGGGGGGGATTCCAGGTCTAGTGTGTGTGTGTTTGTGCACACAGGCCATATGGGCCAGCTGGACCTTGCTGTATGGCATATGCTTCACTTTCCAAAGTTATACTTTTTACAAGCCCATCTGCACCACCACACCCCACTGGGAAGGACAGCATGAGGGTTGATAGGTGTGTGAGTTTCTTATATAAAATAGTATAAGAAGAAGTTAAGTGCGTGGTCATTTGTGGGATAATGAATGAACACATTTATTAGAATTGCTGCAAATACAGTATGTGCTAGGGAGTCCATGAAAACTTTGAAAGAAAAACAAACATTTCCAAATTATTTAAAAAATATGCTTTACAATTATAATGACTTTTATTCCGGTTTCTAAAAATATTTTTTGGAGAAAAATATTTTCTATAGTAAAATGGAATTTGCTATATTAAAATGGCAGTATAAAGTCAATTATTTAATTTCAGAAAAAAAAAAATATTTCATTGCGTCACAGTCATCGTCTGCACCATCCTGTCTTCGTCTTCACTGCACTTCCCAGAATCCCTTGTGTCTCCACACCTGAACTCACTCTCTCATTACCCACCTGTTCATCAGCATCATCATCTGTGTCACCTGTCCTCACCTTGTTAGTTTTCATTTGTATCTGTAGTTTCCCTCTGTTCAGTCAGTCCTTGTCGGTTCACATTTAAAGCCATGTTCACACTACAGGATTTTAAGATCTGCAAAATCGTTGAGCTCGCCGACAGGTCAGGGTGTTATTGCAGAGCCCAGAAAAATATATTGAATGCTAGATATCCAGAGCTGTCGCATGACTCAACCTCAGTGATGTCATGAGTAGGGTTGGGTATCGAGAATCGAGTATCGATTGGAACCGAGACTAACTTTTCGTTTTTCCCGGAATCGTTCAAAAGTTCAAATTTCGATTCCTAGTTTCGATATTCACAGTCCGCAGAGCGGAAGAAGAAACCGCTGAACAACACCAACGAATAAGGGTCTACCGGAAGTGTTGGCATAACCACGCGAGTCGAACATGAGTACCTTACGTCGGCGATCCAAAGTGTGGCTTCACTTTTCTAAAACTAAAGAAATCTCGGCAAAATGCAAAATTTGTGACAAAAGGAGTATTTTTACAGAAGGAGTATTTCCTTCAGAAAGGCCGTTGGTTAGCAAGGTTAGCTAAACTTTTTTGACCCTGCCTCGGAATCGAGAATCGTTAGGAACCGGAATCGAAACAAGGAATCGGAATCGGAATCAGAATCGTTCAAATTCAAATGATACCCAACCCTAGTCATGAGCTACAGCCAATCGGAGCAAGGCATAGGTTGAGGTCACCGGGTAAATATTATAACTCTGACAGATGGACAATATATATATATATATATATATATATGGGTCTTTGGCTTCAAAAAGATGTAAATATTTTATTTTTAAATAATAAATCTAATATTAATTAAATCCTAATTGCATGTGTTGTCCACAATCTTTACCTTGCAGATCTGGGCTTCACTAGAACTCTTTGCAAAGTTTTCTGCATTCAAGCTATTGACCTTGTCCATCTGTCAGAGTTACTAATGAAAATCAATAGACTCCTTCACTTATGTAGAAGACTCTCGGGTCTTCTACATGTGGTTTACCAGCTGTCCTTGACTTAGATTATAACCTCCTTGGGTGGTAGATCTTTCGGTGTTATTGATCCAGAATTTTGGATCTGTCCTCTGCCAACCCTCTCTTTTTTATCTATTAAAAGCTTATATTTTGCTGCAGTCCAATCTAATCGATTCCCCAGTGTGATCTTGCTTTGTGTCCATATACTATGCCTGACAGCAGCTGTTAATGGTCTATTACAAAAAGAGCAGGATCTGCAAATATATGCACACAAAAGGTTATGGTGACAGATTTTCCATGGAGAATACAATTTTCCTTGATTATCTGACATAAGAGTAAAATGTATGAAACACTCTCAGAACTGTCAGGACGTTAAAAATCAAAAGTTATTACTTGCATTTTGAGAGAATAAAAGGAGAAAATGCAAAATGGAAAGGAATAGGAATCTACATTTTTTCCTGCTGTTTGTAAACCCTGACTCGCATCCAATCCGGATCTTAATTGCTGTGCACACCACACAAACAGTGTGATCACAATTCATCCCCTATTTTTAAAATAATTATGACCCCCTAAAGCCTGATAGACATCACATGAACATTTATATATGGTCAAGCATGTGAGTCCTGTGATTGAGTCAACAACAGCAGGAGAATGAGATAGGCTGTTGTTGAGGTGAATTAAAAAGATAAACCTCACAGGGGAAGATTGAGGGAATTTTGGAGACAGAAAAAGAGAGAAAGAGAAAATGAATAAGAAATGAAATGGCAAAAGTGAAAAGCTGGATAAGGATGAGTAGTCCGTCAGACAGTGTGTGTGTGTCTGAGAGATTGAGAGAACTGAACTCTGTGTGAGCTACAGACAAAGAACACCAGAGGCACAATCTAAGAATAAGACCTGACATGTTGTCTGCTGTTGGTAGGCTTCATTGGCTGGCTAACGTATTTGGTACCCGACTAGATGATATTCATATGACGTTAGCACACATTCCTTCTCACACATCAAAACCAATGGAAACAGCCCAGTCTGCAACAATGTTTCAGTGCAGTGTCCTCTATGGCTAGGTTAACACTTTATTTTGATAGTCCACTTTAGACATTCAACTAACTATAAGTAACTTTGCCGCTACATGTCAACTAACTATCATTAGAGTATCAGTAGACTGTCAGCTTAATATCTGCTAACACTTTATTTTGTTGGTCCCCCAACAGACATTCAACTGACTGTAAGTAACTTAGCAACTACAAGTCAACCTGTTCTCCTAACCTGAACCCTAACCTAACAGTCTACCAGTGGAGATTTCTTTAAGACTGCAAGGGAAGCTCAGCTTCCCCTATAATGTCAAACAAATAATGATCAAATGTGTACTATTGTGTTAACATTTTAATAAGTAAAAATGCGTTAGAACAGTTCGTTCGAGTTCGTTCAGATTAAGCAACAAATAGCAGGTCGACTGACTTGATCTCCTTCTCATGCAGCGCCTCCTGTAGCGTGTCACAGTGCATGCGTTTTCCTATGGCATTTCCCCGTTGAAGCTCGGCGTCCATTGACTTCAATGGGGCTGCTTTGAACAGTTTTTTTCAGTGCTGTTTAACTAGACGGTCATTGGATAAATGCTGCGATTATGTCCCGCCCACGGACGCCGGGCGTCTCTGGGTTTAATAGGGAAGTGGGCTGGCCTGGCGCCCGGGCGTCCGCGTGATGATTGGAGGATTACATCTCCTTTTGATTGACAGTGATTTCACCCAATAAAAAAAAAAAATCGCTGACGCGGAAGCTAGTTTAAAGACTTCGTGCTCAGTCTCGTCGCGAATTTTGTGTGTATTTTACTCGAAAGACGAACTACTGTAACATATTTCTTAGTATTTGCAATTTTCATCAGAAATTTCACAGTTCAACCTAATTCCCACATTTCTTCCGTCGATGTCAGGTGTCTTGTTACATGTGCGGGCGTGGTGTTTGAATCACGGCACATCTGTCTAGTTTGGTTTCACTTTTGTGTTGGGATTCGGACATGCATTCTCCGCGTGTTTGTTTTCGGTTGTGAGTGCACAGGATGACCTTATGGTCGTACTCATGCGTAACGTTAGCGTTCTGTCTTGTCGTGTTCGCTCTGTTCAGTGTGTTGTGTATTGTGTGGCACATGGCTTGTGTTTAACTCGGCCGCGTGCTTTCATGTCATGTTTTGTCTTGTGCTGTGTAGCTTGTGTTTTACACTAGCTGTGTGCTTTCATGTTGTCATGTTCTGTGTGAACACGTGTCTTATGAGTGTTCTCATCGTTCTTCAGGTCTCATTTTGTGTGAGCACAATTGCTTTTTAATTTGTTTTATTGGTCATGTGTTTTTGTCATGTTTGGTATGAGCACATGGCTTGTGCTTGTCATGTGTTTGTTGTGCCATATGTGCTTTCCTGTCATTGTGACTCCCATCTTGTTTCCTGATTATTAGTTATTTTGCCCCACCTGTCCTCCCTCGTTACCTGCCTTTTTTGCTCCCAATTTATTCCCCTTGTTTGTTTTTTGTTTGTTTTTATCAATAAAATAAAGCCCATCAACTCTGCATCGAGTCCTCGCTCTTTTCACCATCCCCACACCTGACAGTCGAGTTTAAAAAAAAAGAAGAAGAAAAAAGAGCTTCCCCTCTTTGAAAGACCAGCAGCCGCCACTGCAGTCTACTGACAGTCTACTAATACTTTAATGACACTTAGTTGACATGTAGTTGAAAAGTTACTTGAATGTTTAAAGTGACTATCGAAATAAAGTGTAACCCTAGATGGTAAGCTCAGGCTAAGCGTTTAGCACTTGCTGCTGTGGGCTTGTGCCAGTTTGCCAAACAGGGCTCAAGAGGGTGATGTGCTGTGGACAAAAAATGTCAGATGGTCTCGTGGGATGGACATAAGATCTATCTTAAGTGTTAGTCTATACTCCAAAACAAAAACCTTTTAAGAGAGACAAACTACTCTACTCTGAGGTAGAGTACCTACCCTACCCCATATGTGTGTAAAAAAAAAACAAGTGGTTGCACAAGCACAGTTTATAACTAGAATGAACAGTGGCACATCCTCGCATTATCTTACATGTGACAACAAGGGAAGCCATTACATTATTTAAAAAAGTAGTCCATACAACTAGTGCTTCTCTCTATCGTTCTAGCCACCTAACAGGGGAACATCAGGGCCCTAATAATCCAAGAATTGTACCTTAAGGCCCGTACACACCGGGACGAATATCAGCGCGCGTTATTCGTCAGCGTTTTTCAACGCGTTTTTTGTGTTCACACCCAAGCGTTTTTCGCTGACGATGAGCCGAGTGAACATGCAAATTCATTCCTTGACATTAGATGGCGCATAAGAAGAACAGACATATTTATATCTTTATTTTCCCATTATCTTTATATCGGAAAAACATACAGTACATATAATTCTGTGTCCACCAGCGGGAACAACCGAACTGGCAGCGCTGCGACCCTCCTCAGAGAGTCGCTCCTCACACTCATTCCATACCCACCAGGGCTGCCTAATAAAAATGTATTCATTATTTATGATGGCTGGTGGGTAACGTCGGGGTTAAAAACGATGACACTGACTCGGGAGAGAGAAAGCTTGCAAGCGTCTCTTTGACCCGAGGCACTGAAATACCCAAATATTGCTATAATTAGACATCATGGGGATTAAACACATAAAATATAAACCCCGACGAGGAGGCTGAGATACAGAGTTTTCTAGTTTTTAAGATAAATTTAATCTAAAAACTCTTGTTTATTTTTCAATCTCATAATATTCAGCTAGCCAGTAAAAATTTAACTGGCAAAAGCATAAATAAAACCACCTTTTAAAAGCGGATATGAGCTGATCTTATTTATTCATTCATAGAGATACAGAGCTTTCTAGTTTTTAAGATAAATTTAATCTAAAAACTCTTATTTATTTTTCAATCTCATAATATTCAGCTAGCCAGTAAAATTTTAACTGGCAACCTAGCTCCTTTTAAAAGCGGATGAGCTGACTTATTTATTCATTCATTTAAAAGTCAAACATCTGCCTTTCTCTTAACATTTTTATTTGTTTTGTACTGTTTCTTTTTGAAACAAAACACTAACGATACCAATTCCTCGGAACTGGAAATCGCAGTCCACTAGATCTGGCATGTGAAAGCTGAGCTCGTCCCAACCCCCGCTGTCAGATCCATTTGCGAACCCCGAAATGCGAGTCGTCTCCGTGCCTCGGCAACAGAGAGACCCGCGCGGGAACGCGAACCGAACCGTCCTCCTCGGAGAACGCCCGGCGGGAGCGGAGCGTCCTCGCGGACAGCTTCTTGCAATGCCCACAGTCAGCTCCCTCGAGAACTGACTGCTGGCATGCTCCACTCCCAAACAAATAGCTGATGTGTGTCCCCACCCGTGATGTAACGAGGGTAGGGAACCACACAGCGTCTATAATCTTGCTTGCCATAAATATAGATGGTGATATATATTTTTTTCTTGGCTTTGACAAACAACAATAAATAGACAAGGACAGAGTACAGATATCGCTTGCTGAAGGCTACAGAAGCTGTCGCGGTCTGATCTCAAGGGTGCTTTATAGTTTCCTGGTCGATGACGTCACCTGACGTCCTACTCTCTCATTGGACTGATTGTACAGACGCTTCACGACGCAATCACGCAAAGCGTTCCCATCGCGTTTGACAACGCTGCTCGAAGTTTCCTTGAAAGGGAACTATGAACTTCATATATAAAAAAAAAAAAAACAGAAAATAAAATCACAAATATGTAAAAACTATGAACTTCGTATAGAATGAACAAAAAATAAAATCACAAATATGATGCTGACCGTCAACATTTTCTTAAAGTCCCCGTGAACCGGAAGTTGCAAACGATTTTTCTCCAGTGCTGTGACGTATTTCCAAGTGAAACGGAATATTGAACAGAGGGCAGGGTTTTACTCTAGCGCTCCTCCTCTCCATCTCTCGCTCATAGCAAACTAACGGTTTGCGGGGAGTGGTTAAGCGTTTCCCCACCCAAACTGTGAAACCTACGTCATCAGAAAAAGAAACCGTTCCAGACCGGAAGTAACTTTTCAGATTTTGATTAAAGATAACTAAGGTAAAACATTTTTTTAATATATATTCACTTGCACGGATTAATTGTTCACCTCAAGACTAGTAATATGCGCTAACAAAGTAAATAGGTTCAATTTTGATTTCACGGGGACTTTAAAGGTTGAGCTGCTCCCTTCAGTGATCATTTAATGACAAATTTGTTTCTGGGATTATTTTGTACCCCATTAGTGAAGATTCATATACTGTATTTCAGAAATGTATTTTTCCAATTTATGATAACAGTGAATACAGTAAGTAGTACACTGTAGGTTGTGTGTTTTTTGCTATATTTCCCATGGGGGGAAATATGCAGCACTAGTAGCCTATGTCATGATTTCTGTGCACACTGTGAGCCATAGATAATGTATTAAAGGCATGGCTTGGTAAAATGCTCTGTAAAATGCATGGTTTTGTCTCACTTTTAAAATCGATGTATACTGTGACCACATGTGAGTGAAGTTATTTAAGCATAATTCCATACCCTTTTGTTATCCAAAAATTATCAGAGCGCAGTTCATAAAGCATGAGTCTCAGCTTTGCCACAGGCAAAGTCTCTTTTCTACTGTCAGTTTTTCTCTTTGAGTTCACCTGAGGTCATGGGGGAACAAGAGTTATTTATAACTTGCTTATATAGCTACCAAAACAACACATACTGTTTAACAGCTCAGGTCATCACAAGGTAGGCTGTGTTATTTAGCTATGTGTGTAATGTGCGAACCGGTGGGCGGGGCTAAACCGACATTTTCCGTTCTGAAACTTACAGGATATTCTTATAATATGACCTCTTAGATGTCAAAAGCTCAAGGAAAATTTGATTTCTGTTCATCACCCCTTTAAACAGCATGTAGCCTTCAATCCTTTCATAAATTTACCATCATAAATAATAAATTCGTTGAATTTTATACATTTCTTTTCAAATAGTTAAACAAATTGGAAAAATAATTCAAACTGATTTTGCTGTGGTACCAAAATTGGTACAGAGAACCGTAACATTTTAATGGTATCAGGTACCAACTACTGGAATTTTGTTACTGTGATATTCCCAATGACAGGCAGCCCCTACGGATGCATGTTTCTGCAGGCGGTACATGGTGGGAATACACTTTAGGACAATGACGTTAACTAGTTTTCAGTCCATTAAGTGCAAGGATAAATTAATACCAAATAAATTTCCAAATATACAAATAAAGTAAAATAAGAGGTTTAACAGCTTATCTTGCCTTATGCACCATTTTTCCTCCTCAGTTTCTCTCAAACAAGGAGTGAGCACCTTTGGTGAGAGAAATTATTTCAAATACACATAAACCCTGTAAGGTCCGCCATGCTGGTTTGTTTACATCTAGCTACCACGTTCCTTTCGCTCAGGTAGTTTGGCGTGACTGGCCTGGAATGCTACAAAGTTGTGAGTCTTGGTCGTGATTTACGTGCTCAAAAACTTGCCTGGAATGCAGCAAAAAATTCAGCATTGGCACAAATGTGCAAGACAGGGACTGTGTGTGCGCGCATGTGTGCATTTGCATGCACGTGTGCGTGCGTGTGTGTGTGTGTGTGCGCATGTTTTTCTATTCCGGTGGGGACTTCAACCTGAATGCACACAGACTCATGGAGACTTATGTCACTGTGGGAACCTCATGAGGAAACAAGCTTATAAATCATACAGAATGTTTACATAAAATTGGAGGGAGTAAAGTTTAAAGCGTATTTAGCTTGTTGTCGAGGGTGAGGGTTCCGAGCTCGAAATTCGGTCCGAACCCAGAGTATCCCCCCACCACCCCTTCCCCCCGTATGTAAATGGTTAAGGCTAGAAGAGTGGGGAAGGGGCGGTGGAGGGATGCTGCTAAACTGTCAATGGATTGAGGTGAGGCTGCTGATCTATATATACCTCTTATCATTTATTGCTGAGTGCTCTACACTCACGGTATTTATCTGAACATGCTCCTCCCAAACTTTGTTAATAAAGATCATATGTAAAAAATGTTTTGTGTGATGGGTAGGTTTAGGGGTAGATTTAGTGTAAGGGGAGAGAATATACAGTTTGTACAGTACAAATCATTGGTAATGGAACATAATGGCAGATTAAATTATTGTGAATATTAACACAGTCTCATCCCAAAAAGTCATATAACTGACGTCTTGGGGCGTATTTTGACCATACGTCAATATCCGCCTTTTTAGGGCCCCCTTAAACGTCGGTAGATGGCGATCCCGGGCCGTCATCCAACTGACGCTTTACCTTTAACGTCAGTTAGGTGACAGGTTAGGTTTAGGGTTAGGTTTAGGTATGGGGTAGAGTTAGGATCCCATAACCTCATCTACCGACGTTTAAGGGGGCCCTAAAAAGGCGAATATTGACGTATGGTCAAAAGACGTCCCAAAACGTCAGTTATATGACGTCTTGGGATGAGACCGGGTTGTGAATATAGATGATCAAATCTTAGCTTTTCTCAATACTCTCAATACAAAGATCAATACACACTTTCTGGGGATAATGACCGACCCAGGATTTTTTTCATGTGCCAATTAAAACTCAAGAAAGTATTGACAGAACTATGGATGAATTTACTTAATGTTTGTTTGGTGTCAGCTTTTCTGTCAAAAATGGAGCATAGTAAAACATTATATTAACCATACGACGTTTTAAAACCGGTCTCGTTTTATCAGGGGCAAAGTCTGGCGAGTTTGAGTGAAAAGCAGATATCAGAGGTCCCCCTGTCCTCTTGCATTAGAGCTGTGCTTTCATCTGCCATAAAGCTTAGGGCAAAATCTGCTGACTTGCCGTCTCCATCCTCAAAGTCAACGGGTGAATCTGGTTGGGTAAAACCGGTTTGAGAGAAAAAATGTGCTTATGAGATTTAAAAAAAAAACTTTCTCTGTTTCTGATTCCATGACCCTTTTATTTCATGTGCATAGACTGACAGAGCACTAATCATGTTAAGCGAAAGGTCAATATTCCATGCAGGGGTGGCCCTTCCCTGCATCAATAGCGAATGTACGGTAGATCCTGTTTAAAATAGCAGGAGGGAAACCCTACCTGCAAAGCTTTTAAGCACGGAGAGTTAGTTCTCATCAGGTTGACCTTGAATGCCTCAAAGGACGTGATGGATAGATTGTAGCCTAATTGAAATAAAAATAGACAAGATAACATTTCGTATTTGTACACACTCCATCCTATTTTACACACATTATCACTAGAGAATCATGTTGCTTCAGCTGTCATGTTTCCATATTAGATCATCTCTGTCATCAGTAAGTGATTAACAAGACACTTTCATTCCCTCAGGGATTAATTTCTGCTTCACTCTGGGACTTCCTAATCCAATCTATATGCAGTCTGCAGAATGTTTCCAGCCACACCATGGTGATAGATGGCCAGCGTTCCTCATGTGATTATTAATGACGGACTAATACCTTCTTTTTTTTAATTCTGGAATGTGTTGGGTTCAAACTGGTTAAGAGTGCAGCTGCTTCAATTATTTAAGTTTCTGCTCATGCATCTGTTTGGTATAATGGGTCTTCTCAGAATCTCTCCAAATTGCAACATCTAGTTCTAGGTCAGTGCTAAAATATTTATGAATATGCAAATATTTGTTTAGAAGGGTGCAAAAGAAGCCCAGTTCAAAGTTGTGGGGCCATTTCTCCTGAGATCTCTCTCTTGCATTTTCATAAGCGTCTATCAGACCTGTCCTGCATCACTTGGTGGAGCGATGGGGTTGGCAAAAAAAAAAATTGCATGCATGTGGTAAGCTGACAGATGATAATATATTTTTTTTAAGTCTTTAATAAAAAAATGTAAATGTCTGCCACCTCTCTATGTTTTCTCTGATGACATATTGGATGGAAGAATGTGCAATAAGGTTGTCACGTACACGTTATTTGCATAGGGGCCATGACCCCCCCTCAAAAATCAGATCCAGCTGCTAATATAACCCTACACCTACACTCTAAAAAATGCTGGGTTGTTTTAACCCAACTTTGGGTCAAATATGGACTAACCCAGCCGTTGGGTTAAATTTTTACATTACATTTTTAACCCAACATTTCGGGTTTGTCCATATTTGACCCAAAATTGGGTTAAAACAACCCAGCATTTTTTAGAGTGTACATATTACCTTTTACACAAGAAAAATATTCAATAAATAAATAAATTAATAAATATGCTGCAAGTTTAAAACTTGAACTCTGAGTTGATTTACCCTGAGATGGGAAAGTATAATTATCAATCACTGTTATATTGTCAGGTGATAACTGACAGAAAGGCAAGTAATTGAAAACTTCTGTGTTACAGTATGTTTCCAGCTTGTATAATGTTGTAATAACGAATGCCTGACTCAGAGGTATGAGCTTCCCATGAGCTAAACTTAGTTCTTGTTTTCAAATACCTCCGGCTTCACAGTCCACGCTACAACGCGAAAACAGCGTTTTCAAATTTATAAGCTTTGGAGAGCGTTTTCCAAAAGATAGTTTTCCTTAACTTAAAACGCCGTCTCAGTGTGGACAGAAGGCCAAGAGAGAAAAATATATGTTTTCAAATGAAAACGTATTAGTGTTGACATGGCCTTACTGGACATTTAATATTATACGGTTTCCACTCCAAGGTGGGGGGCAATGGAATGTATGTGTCCATTTCTCAAAGATATAAAACTTCGTTCTTTACTGAGAGATCTTGGACTCTAAAATCTCAGATGTTTTAAACCAACCCGATCTCATGACCAAGTCGTACGAATTCGACGAATGATTAAAAAGGGGCTAATTCGTACGAATTCATACAACCTCACTTGTACGAATTAGTATGATTTTGCTAAATCGTACATATTTTACGAATTGGCCAATTCGTATGAATTCATACGAATGACCTACCCCTTACCCCGCCCCTAAACCTACCCATCTCGTGGGTTTAGACAAATCGTATGAGTGAGGTCGTATGAATTAGTACGAATTAGACACTTTTTAATCATTCGTCAAATTCGTACGAATTGGTCGTGAGATAGGGTAGTTTAAACTACATTTCTTTTGCAGTCAGACAAAAAAATTAAAGAGAGAGAGAGAGAAGAGAGAGAGAGAGAGAACAGGTTAGAGACACAAACAGAACAAGAGGAAGGTAGATGTTTAAAGTCAGATATCAAAGGGGTCTGTCACCTCTTTCACCATTTGAAGTTAAATTACTAAAGGATTGAGCAATTAAGTGAACTCCCGGTTTGACATTTTTTGCAAATCAGGTTTAATCTATTCTTGACCTTACACTATTCATTCAAGCTCTCACCCATACTTTCTCTTCCATTCTTCAACTCTATGGATGTAATCCATCATCGCCACTGAGAGTGATAAAGCCAAGCCGAGTTCAGATAGCCATTCACTTGGTTGATGGTGTGTCGGGTGAATTGCTGGAAGAATGAAGGACAAAAAGAGAAACAAGACTAAGAAAAAAATCATATGAAAATGCACAAAACGTATTGGCAATCACTGGCATCGGCTGGCTCAATCTGTCACTCTGTATTTGTTTTTACGGGTTTAAGGCAAAATGTGGGCGCAATAAGTCATGCATGCACACAACACATGCAGGCTCCACAAGGTACAGTATGTTAGCTGTACAATTTACTACTATGTAGCTGGATTTAAATGCAAATTAATGAATTAGTTAAATGCCAATAAAACACTTACTGTGCTTTATTGTAAAATTAACTTAAAATTAATTAACAAATATAGAAATATAGAAAAATTATCAAATAGACTGCATAGAAAACAACCCCTTAGGCCTGCTTCATACCGCTTGCACAATTAACATAAGCAGTGTATATTCATTTATTTTAATATTTTAATATTGATAACTTAAGCCTTACAGAATGCATACTGCATACTTTATCAGTGGGGTGCTGGCAGAGAGCTTTAAATTAGTCAGAAAACATATTTACAATGCACTGTAAACCTATTTACCACTACCAGTAGCCTACATCCATTTCATTATGCTTTTATGAAGTAATATCAAATTTGCATAAAGTATGCAACTATTTAAAAAAAAAACCCATCTGTACAGTAAATCTGACTAAATCAATTATTTAACCCATTTATAGCTACACTTTACACCCACGTAGATTCATTTAGATGTGATCTACCTCTTCATGTCTGTAAGATTTCTGAACAACCATTTTCATAATTCTCAATGGCCCACTCCCTTTAAAATTTAATATTTATGGACATAATTAGAATAAATATTGAATGTACTAACACAGAAATCACTACTTTCTGTGAAATCATAACACTTGCTCTTAACTCTTCTTTTATGTGGTGTGCAGGCCTTAGAATTACATACATCTGAAAAATGTAATATACAGTACACATATCTGGAGACATATAGTGAATTAAACAGAGTGTGTAGAGGGAGAACTTTAATTGAATTACATTATTTAAATTAATTGGTAATTAATTACACCCAACACTGTATAACAGTAATTAAAATGTAAACGTAAGCATTGACTCGAGCAACTATTTTCTTCCAAACTAAAACAGTTATGTTGGTGAGAATTATGCAGTTGTTACCATGGTGACTCATAATATCTGTCCTCCATTGACAATGGCTTTTTATAGTTGTGGCGCACACGCTTAACTCGGAGTCAGTCAACTTAGAGTTGATTGAACTAACTCATTTCAACTGTTCTGAACCGAAAACTCAGAGTTTCCCGTCTCAGGGTAAGTCAACTCAAAGTTCAAATTTCAACTCAAAGTTGCTTGAAGCTCCTTACTGAAACAGGGCCCAGCTTTTTCAATTTGTATGTATAAGTGTTATATAAACAAATGTTACTTGACTCTCTTGGGTAAACTGAAAGTATGACTAAATAATGTGCATCTTATTTAATCTGCCAGTACTCACATTACTCATCTGTCAAGATCTCAGGTCATTTGTGTCTGTGTGAAAATTTGATCACAACTCAACATGGCTGCCACAAGCAACAACAACCAATCTGGATGATTCATGCCCTGTCATGTGAATCATTTCACATCTCATTCAATTCAGCTTCTGCCTTCACGTGCTATTGGAAATTTCCTTCCTCACCCCCTACTTTTATTAAGGCCGAAATGATATTTAGCGTCCCATTTAATCTAAATATTCCCCACTCTATCTAGATAGTCAGCTTGCTGACGATTTTGGAATATTGGTCAAAATTATCTCTGTGTATAAAACATACAATACGCTTCAAATGTGAATATGAATTACAAGACAAGGCGATGTAAACACTTTTTTTTTTCTATTCGAATACATTTTAAAATGTAACCTTTTCCTGTTACTACAAGGTTAATTTGCAGCTGTCATTACTCCAGTCTTCAGTGTCACATGATCACAAAATTATTCTAATTGGCTGGTGCTCAATTATTATTGTTCTTAATTATTATTAATGGTTCTTACTATTATCAATGCTAAAAAGAAAAACAAAAATGTCTACATGTCTTAACTGTCAATTTTGATCAATTTAACTAATCCTTGCTGAATAAAAATATTAATTTATTTTAAAAAAAAATCTGAAACCCTAAACTTGTATTCATGATTATGAAACAATGATAGTGTAACATGTTTCCACAAAAGTATGAAGCAGCACCACAGCAAATCTATTTACGCTGTGGCAACATCTGTGGCATGCTGCATTTCTACGGTCTATGGTAACGCCGATGTCTACGTGCTCGCAACATTGTAACACCTTCAAGTTGTAAGATGCGACAGGGCTGTATAGCAACTTTGTTGTGCGACATTTAACGACTGAGAGACGACTTTCTTTTTACAATTTTTTAATTTTTTTTTTAATTCTAGATCCTCCATTTTGCATGTTATGTTTTGTGGTTATTTTTTTAATCAGTCTGATGTTAGATAATTAAAATATACTTTAAATATTAGTGTATAATATTATCCTTATAATATTATAATTATAGTATCCTTATTATTATTTAATGGCTACACTATAGGCTATTAACTTGTGATTTAGCAGAAATCATGTAAAAACGTTATAAGCCAGCAGACGCGATAGGCAACTTTATTATTATAAAGTAGTCTAACACTTGACAGTAGTTCAGTAGATATGCAGTAACAGGGGAATAACGGTTATTTATGACAGTGCAAGTACACCACAGCAGCTCTAGAGGTCACAGTTTTACAAAAACATCAGAGATGCATAGTGTGGCTTTAAAATTCCTGTTCGTACAAAAAAAAAAAAAAAAAATCCAAACACTGTGAATGATAACTTCCACAAATTGACCACCTCCTATGTTCCAACCATAAGAAATGGTCAGAATACCCATACCCACACACGCACATAAAGTGTTCAGTTATTTTTATAAATAGATATAAATCTTGCAGTCGCAGAGGACGATAAAGGTAGGACAGGTACAGATTAGTGCATAATTCTGTTAGAGGGCAGTGTAAATCCTGGCATTTTTATGTTGTTCATTCGCTCTCTCACGCACTTGTTCAGCCAGTTGGGTTGGATTACACAGAGTGATGTCACAACAGCATGTTTTTCTCTCTATCAAGCTACAGTGGTGGGTGTTCAGCTAGAAATATTGCATAAGCTTCAATCTAATACTGTACTTTAATACTTATATTGGAGTGTTGATGAAACATTTTATGGTTTATTATTATTATTATTTTGCTTTTTTAATTTTTAATATTTACTTTTTAAAATCTTGTTTTAAGAATGATTAAATAGAAAATAAAATAAAAATAATAACGTCATTCTCACATATTCAAGATATATAAAAATCCAATTTTATTTTTTATTCTTCAAACATTTTGATTTTAATATTTTTACTCAGTTTGCATATGAACTTGTCATTAGATCCATGCATACAAAGAGTGGAGGGGGACAGATAAAAACAAAAATAGAGGCAGAGAATAAATGTTTAGTAAAAAGACAGAGACAGAAAAAGCTAAAAAAAAATAAAAAAAATAAAATAAAAGTAGCAGGAGGAGAGGACAGAGACCCTAAAGAGGAGGAATCTCATACTTACATACATATTTGCTGGGGATTGTGGGAAAGCAGCAATCAATGAGTATTGCTTTCTCAAATGGAGAGTAACAGTGGCAAACCAGGTGAGGTAATTTCAAAGCAGTAAGCTCCGTAGCAAACTCTTTTGTAGAGTGTTTGTAAAGTTTTGGTCACATTTTAACAACATTGTTATTCATTATTCACTGAATAATCAACATCAGTGAAACACACTCAATATATATTTATATACAGTAATAGTGCAACAGTGCCCATCCCCATTTTTAGTGGTGTTGATTCCAGAAGTATTTTTCCCTTTCATTTTTCCCATTGGGATTTTAACCCAAACAGCTATTAGATGAATCACAACATTTCAAACTTATTTACTTGAAAGTACTTGAAAATCAGATAAAAAGACAATACAAGGCGCAGAGTACTTAACAGCTTTATGGAGGGAAAGAACTAAAATCCCATTAAAGGGTCACTCCACCTCTGGAAAGATGAATGTGTATTTAAAATGGGTAATTTATGTAGAAGAAATGCGAAATTATTTTTGAATTTGGAGTTTTCTAGACTGAGAAAAGACAGAAAATGTATTTTTGGCTTATGTGGATGAAAGACAACAACTCCCAGAATGCACTTTCTTCGCTGCCCTAGGAAGCCACACCTACCACTAACCGCACAGTAGGTAAAAAACAAGGCCGGTGCCGTGACTACCGATGAACGGCACCTGAGACGTAAGTTACCGGTCTCAGATATCTCACGGAGGAGCAGGAATTTTGTTAGCAATGTTAAAATGCACATCAACCAATCACTTGTTTAGCGATCATGTAAACACTACATTCAGATTCACCAATCATAAGGATTTCAGTTAGATTGAAAAAAAAAAAGCTGTTACTTACATGTAAACAATGCATGGCGACTGCGGAAAGCAAAAGCTAAATCCCGGACATCGACTGCCGCACATGTCCAGGAAAAAGGGGGCGGTAACCCATAAAGTTACTACTCAGCTTTCTCCACAGAACAAGAGCCTGCTAGCTTAGCTTCCAAAAAAGATGTGTAATCCCAATCCTTCATAAAGCATCCGTCTGCGTAATCAGTACCTTCGTCCATATTTTCAAAACATTTCTGCCGGTGAAATCAAAAACACACTGGCACTGATCTGTGAAAGGTCTGTTAGTGCATTACGTCCAACCCCCTATGGGTGGGTTTGAAAGGGTGAGATCTTGTGCTTGTAGTTTTTACAGAAATCCCACTCTCTTACACTTCCTCCTACAATGACGTAAAATGACGATTTTTGCGTCATTGTAGGAGGAAGTGCAAAACGTAAATAGCAGATTTTTCTCGTCTCAGGGGAAAACGAGAGAGTGTTGCACGACCATTCAATAGTATGACTGGGTTTCTAACAATGGAAAGTGCAAACGAGTGGAGTGTCCCTTTAAGCATTGTAAATGACATAATGCCTTGACATGTTTCCCAGCAGAGCTCTTTTGGCACAATGTGATTGCTACAATTGACCTTATGCACAGCTCCACTACTTCCTGAACTTAAGCCAGCTCCTTGTTTCCTGTCTGCCATTATTGGCCGAACTTGATTACTTCAGGTGTGTCTGATTATTGTTGCCGTGACTACTGAGGTCATGGACACCTGGATTAATCAATTTGTCCAATAATGGCAGACAGGAAACAAGGAGCTGGCTTTATTTCAGGAAGTAGTGCAGCTGTGCATAAAGCCAATTGTCTGATTGTTGTCATTTTCTATAGCATCATGGGAAATGCAGTTTTCCATCAGGAATTAAGCTGTTAAAAATGATTATTAAAAAAACAACATCATCTGAAATAATGCAAACAGGTGGCTTCAGCAAACGCATATATTGTACCATTGCTTACCAACCTCAGAGCTCACAACATGTCTGTATTTAAAGGTTTATATTTACAAATGCATTTCCCAATGGAGAAAATGAATAGAGTTTATACTTCCGAAACCCGACTGTTGCACTTCATATTTATCATTCACACCTTAATATTGTTTTTTTCTTTCAGACAAAGATATAGAAATAAAATCATTAATAATAAATAATAATAATTTGTTAAATTTATATAGCGCCTTCTGGGTTATATTATAAAGCGCTTTACATGGAAGGGAGAATCTCCAGCACCACCAGTGGCCATTGAGAAGACCATTGAGTGGCCATAAAGAAGGCCATTACACAAATTATCTTTTACATATATTTGTTGATATGATCATTGTAAACATTAAAACAAAAACTTCATACATACATACTGTACAAGTACTACTAACCAATGATGAAAAAAGTGCTTTATAAAAGACAATGATAGTAATTTCGTGTTTGTTTTAATTGTGTTGAGGCAACAAATCACAGTTTCAGGGCTGCATCCTGACAACATTTTTGGTTATCAGATTTAGTTTTCGAAATCAAGTTTGCTTGGTTGTGTGCTCTTCGCCTTACATGGATATACACTCATGCTGTTCACACAGAGTCCACCTTGACCTGATTGTTGTTGGTCATGAGTGGCGAGGGTTTGCTCTTGAGTCTTTCTTGTGCTTCATTTGAACTTTCCCCAAAGAAGATCCTCGCAGTACATACCGACACCACAATGTGCTTATATTCGCGACGAAAGTTCTGGTTCAACACTCCATAGACGATTGCATTGAGACAACTGTTAAAGTATGCCATGAAATAACTTGCCACAAAGAGCCATTCAGGTATTAAAGGAACCACACGCTCTGGAGAAATCGCTACCGCCAGTCCGATGAAGTTTAATGGTGCCCAGCACACGGCAAAAAGCACAAAAACAACAAACATTGTGACAAAGTTTCGTATGTCGTGAGGCGTGAGCTTGGGACGATTGTCAGGCTTGACTCGTCGACGCACTTGTATGACAAGAACCCAAATTCGTAGGTAACAGTAGGTGACGATCATGATAGGAAGGATGAAATGGAAGAAGACAACGGCGATCGTGTACGCCGAGCTCGCCGACTGCTCAAACGTACAGGAATAAACCCGCGGGTCATACTGCAAGGAGCCCACAAACAAGTTGGGCACAATTGCGAGCACTGTCAAAGCCCAGATTAACAGTACGTAGCAGACTGAGTTTTTGTCGCTGTAGAGCTTGTCATACTTCAGGCTGTGGCATATATAGCAGTAGCGATTTAATGCGATGCCGGTGATGTTGAAAATGGAGCCGATTACACTGACGCCCATCAGGAAGCCGCTAATTTGGCAGTGCATGTACCCTAGGTTCCAGCCCTGGTTAAATATGGAGGTCAGAACCATTGGATATGGGTAGATGGCCACCACCAGGTCCGCCACTGCCAAACTCACCACAAAGATGTTACCTGAGGGACAGACAGAAAAAGAGTGTAAAGGGTAAGGAGTCTGACTGCATTCAAAACTTAGACAGCTTATACTGTATATTGGCTTGCTTACTGGCCCTTACTGTAAAAAAAAAAAGAAAAAAAAAAAAACTTAAAGCACCCAGCTGCAAAGCTTTTTTTTTTTTAGATTTTCAACTTAAGTAGTTTTGACAAAACACAGCAAATTGTATTATTCAAGTGCATAAAATAAAAAATAAAAATGAGCATAATAGAGTGTCTAACAAAATAGAAGTTGAATTTTGTTTTACAATCAGGAAATGACTTTACAGGCAGCGTTTGCACATTAAGGTTCTTCCTGAAACTGATTTCGGACATATTTCTGAGGCAGCATAACCTTTAATGATCTATAGCAGAATAGAGAGCTTTAGTGATTATTGAAATACACATTTTTTTTAACTAGAAATGGCATGAAAAGTGGAAAGCATTTGTCAAGGATACATCTATATACATGTCATGGACTTACAGTTAAGTCCATGAACTCAACCACCAGTATTTTAGATCTGTTTCCCTGCTCGGCTATTATGAACTTAAGTACTTGCATCAATCTGCCCTCACATGACATCAATTACACTCACCCCCCTAAACCTCACTCTCATCCGGGTCACGGCACCAATGTAACCCCTCCCCAACTCGACGGGCCTCGAACCCGGATCTCCGGTATGAGAGTCAGGCGCTCTAACAAGGAGGCTAAAGACTGCAGTGTTGTTTTTCCCTTTTCACACCATTCTTTGTAAACCCTAGAAATGGTTGTGCGCGAAAATCCCAGCAACCAAGGAGATTGTGAAATACTCACACCCAGGGCCTGAAGTTAATTTTTTCGGCCACCGGCCACTGTGGCAGGTGGATTTAAAAATTCACCTGCCAAAGAGACTTTTTACCAGCCATTTTTTTTTTTTGCCTCATAAACGTAAAAAACAAACAAACAAAAAAACAGGAATTTCACAATATTGTTCTTTAACTTGTAAGAATACACATTTAAGTGCTGTCAAGTAATAATAACTCTAATAACATACATTTAAAAAAAAAAAAAAAACAGACACACACACACACAACATATATAGTATAGGCTATAATATATACTCAACAGATAGACCTACCGCAGCTCGTAAACAAATCACACGCGGCTGTGTTGATGGCGGATTTAGTCACGTAGACAAGTCTTACTCTTAACAGCTTTTAGTTACAGCGTTCAGGAACGGTTAAATATGAACTAAATTGATACTGTTATTACTGATAAAATTACCGGGTACCGGACATTTTCTCACCGGTTCCCAACTCCCAACATGCACATTGCACACGCACACACATCTGTGCAACTGTCATTGTACTTTAACCTACAAGAGCGACGCGTTACATTATCTCATCCCATCTCACCAACAGTTTAATAATCGCACACGTAGTCAGAAAAAGAGCCTCATCTTCTTTCTGATCGCATGAACGTTACGAAACAACAGTCGCTGTCATAAATCAGCCGCTCACGAACCTTGCCATTGCCGCCGATTGTTCACTTTGTATTAAAATGTCTTCTTTACTTTTCTTTTTCTCATCCTCATCTTTTTGTTGGCTGTTTTGTTTCAGCTGGCCTCTTTACCCCAGTAATGTGCCGCCACATTTTAGCTAAAGTCAAACGCAATAGCTGACTTCGTTGAAATGTAAAAATCCTATGAATCACTCACAATTCTCATTGGCTACCTGCCAATGTGGCAGGTAGATTGACAGTGTTACCCGCCAATAGCAAAATTCACCCGCATTTGGCAGGTGGTCGGGTGTTAATTTCAGGCCCTGCTCACACCGGCTCGTCTGGCACCAACAACCATGCCACGCTCAAAATTGCTTAAATCACCTTTCTTTCCCATTCTGACATTCAGTTTGGAGTTCAGGAGATTGTTTTGACCAGGACCACACCCCTAAATGCATTGAAGCAACTGCCTTGTGATCGGTTAATTAGATAATTGCATTAATGTGAAATTGAACAGGTGTTCCTAATAATCCTTTAGGTGAGTGTAAAGCCCTGAAGATATGGAATGTGCTTCCTCTAATGCCGAGTTCAGACATCACAATTTTATCCACGATTTTGGCTCGCCGACAGGTTTTGAGAAATTGCAGACAAATGCCTGAAATCACAGGCAAATCGGTGCTCATTCACATGAGTGAACTGAGAGAATCGCAGATGAGTCGCCGACGCCCGTGAGATATTTGGCATACTAAATATCTGGACCTGTCGGTGATTCAAAATCCTGCTGTGTGAAAAGTGTTCTGATTGAAAACTACATCGGCGATTACCGACAGCCAATGAGAGAGCAAGATACAGAGCAGAGGAGTTATAGATTACATATCAACATGGCATTGTTTCAGAAAAAAACATCTTCTATTTGGACCCAAGAAATGGAAGAAAAATTAGTAGAAATTTGGCGGGAGCACCCGTGTCTGTTTGGCGTTTTCTCTGAGCTGTACCACAACCTTCGGTCTTGCATGTGTGGTGATGTCGCATTTTTCCTTGTCACATCTGGCGTGTGTTTGTTGTGAAACATATGTAGTCTGCGCGCAGGGTGCTAGACAGTGTTGTCAGCGTTTATAAAGTCATGCAGTGCATGTGAAACCTTCTGTCGCCGATCTATCGTGCAGTGTGAACACAGCAGCGACTGAATGCTGAAAAGAAAAAACAAAAAAAAACAAAAAAACAATCGGAAATAATCCCAGATAAACTAGGAAAATTTGTCTGGACGCGGTCATCTGACGAATCCATATATATTCTCTTTTCAGTGGAATCTACATGCATTACTCTTCAGGCGGCCATTTAACTTTCTCTGCGACGACTTCTTCCTCACTCCTCAAGCGCACTAGTCATGACACAACAGTGTAGTGCGGAGCTAATCAAATTATTTTCTTTCCTAGTTTGTCACATTTACATGTTATGCATATTTATTTTCTTTATCATTACAATAAAAGTAATAAATTACTTATAATCTAACTTCTGTCTTTTTTCTTCCTTCTCTCATAGGTTTGGCGTGCACTTTTGTAACCTGGATTACACCTACATAGTAACAATAGTATTTTATTAAGTAAACAGAATATGTTTACTAAGTCTTTCAGGAGGAGAAATTACCCCATAAACATATGCATGAGCCGCACTCCAAACATTTGCCTCATTCGATCCACAGAATGTGCGCTCTATAAAGGAGGGTGCACATGTGTATTTCTATTTTATGTGAGAGCGTGCAATTATTAGTTTCCCACATTGTGTGGATGGTTAGGCATGGCCTATAGCTGATGGCTCCATTAGTGAAAGAACATGGGAGGTTTTAATGAATGCACATCTCTAATTGCCGCCAGGCACAGTAACTTGAGATTGTGTATAAAGCTGAAATAATTAACTAACATTGAAATTAAGAGAGAAACACTAAAGGCAGTTGCAGCTGAGCTTTATGACTCCCTTCTCTCTGAATATTGTAAGAAAACACATGTGAATGGCAACAGAGAGGCTTTATGTCTCATTCATGAACACAATACCACATCTTACTACATTACAATAGCACTGAATTTAATTCACAAAAAGGAAAGAAAAGGTGAATAAAAGTGAACTCTTTAATCTGTAATTTGTCCCCCGTAGACAACAATGAAACTCTATGGAAAGCAAAATTTTCCTCAGATTCTTCTACTGAACTAAAGATATGAATAGCCTCAAATGCTTCATAAGGGATTGGTTTTAAAGATACCAAAGTCTAGAATCATCAAACTGAACCATCTAATGCTTTTCTTCCTGTTTGACAATTGTCTCCTTTGTGTCTATATCCTAATTCAGGGGTTATAAAACTGGGCCGCCACAAGAGGGTGCAATGAAGTTTGGAAAAGTAAAGCCAATTATTTAGTTTTGAAACAACATTATAATGTCAATATTTTCTCACAC
This sequence comes from Pimephales promelas, assembly GCF_016745375.1. The sequence continues at coordinate 14,093,571 of NW_024121100.1, forward strand.
AGTATAAATAGATCTTTGAAGATGAATATTTTTTCATGAACATCTCCATACATGCAATTATACAATTTAGGAAGGGCACAAAGAGATCACATTTATTGTAAAAAACAATTACAATTTAATACTTAAAAACAACTGAGAATCACTATTATGTCTCGTAGAGTACTTACTGTAAACTATCATTAGGGTAACGTCACTAGTCTAGTGCATATCATCTTTAAGGTAGATTTGCAGTGAAAAGGTCTTATTTGCCTTTGAGACAAACCCTTGGAAATAGGGATGTTGATAAGTCAATGAGAAATGAGCACATGAACACGTCCGTGTGTGTCAGCTGTCTCACAGGCCCCTCGCAAAGTCAGCACGTGTCAGTAGTGTTGTCAAAGCTTAGAGCAGAAGCACTAATTTGCGAGTAGTGGCAGTCGGTCTTGACGATTAGCTAGCAGTGGCCTAAAGCAAAGCTGTCACTCAAACTTCCCCTTGAGCACACCTTTGACATGTCATCTAGGGGCACATACACTCAAACATTCTCACCATTTGCACAAATATCATCCATGCTTCTCAGGCAAATAACCTTGGCTGTTCTAAAATACCAGACGTCATTTCTTAGAGCATACGCCTTGGAGGCGGAATACAGCATATCATGTGGCATATAGAGGTTCCGCCTCCATTTCTCCTATACTTGCAATCTAATGTAAAGCGTAAAAGGATTGTTCACTCATCCTGTTTTTCATGGCCTAACACTGCTTTTGTTTATATGGCATATTGGGAGGATTGCGCTGCCTTTCTGCTAGGGACTTTAGGGCAGTATTTTGATTTTCTGTGTTGCTATTGTATACTGTTAAAAAAAAAATTCAACCTAAAAAAAATATAATTTTTTTTTTTAACCTAAATAATATTAAACTGACTAAATAAATGAGTTGAATCTAGTATAACTTAAGTTATTGTGATGAATTAATGCAATATAAAAGCATAACTTATTTATTTATTTATTTTTTACAGTGTAGGTCATTCATGCTGCATTGAGAATTGCCTCACATCATCAAAAACTGGACAAAGTATTACAAAATTTTCACCTTTTTTACGTTTAAAAACACCAAGGCATGAGGTGACAAAAAAGTAAATCTACTATTAATTTCACACTGCCCATCACTCAATAAAATAATCACATTGTTGAGTGTTTTTTCGAAAGTTTTCTTTATTGTGTGGTTTCATTAGCATTACATTTGCGAGTCAGACACTTGCACGCAGACACTTCAAAACTGTTCACAAGCTTCTATGGATTTAATTTTTGGTTGTCATTTGTTGAAATAAATACAAAAATTGTGATGGTGTCTATCCACTGAATGTGACCCTCTCCAATTCTCCACCGTGGCCATATGGGAAAGTGAATATTTACGATGACAACAATAAAAATTCAGTTACATGTACACGTTTCCAACTAAGAAGAGCTTGAAACTGGAGTAAAGTGTATGTTTAGGTACATTTTTGTAATGTAAATACAAATGTAAGTAGATGTAATCTTGTTCCACAGAAGAAAAGAACGTCATACAGGTTTCGGAATAACATGAAGGAGAGTTTGATGATCACAGAATTTTCATTTTGACGTGAACTATCACTTTGGAGATCTCCTATCTAATTATAAATATGCACTTACTCATGGAGACATTCAAATGTTCAGAAAACAAGTTTGTTTTGAATCCCCCAGCACCAAAGACTCATTACCTCGAATGGAGCCATTACAGGTTAAGTCTAGATGCACACTGACAGCAGAGGTTACTTGGGTTGTCTCCATGACAACTTCACTGGTGCACTCAGCTTATTTGTGACTAAGAGGGGTAGGCGATGGAGACTAGGCAGCCTTCGTTCTTATGGATGGAAGGAGGAATGGAAGAAATCAAAGAATTGTCCTTGACAAAGTCAAACTGTCAAGTCCCAGGGAAATGTAATGCCATTGGCCTGGCTTTTCTACCAATCTGTAAGTTTGTGTTATCGAAGCGATTAAGGTGTCACTCAAACCATTTTATTTAGCTTAGAGGATGATAGGACTCTGTACTTATTCCAGTTGAGTCCCAAACTATGAAATGTTTTCCCTTGTGGGATTTCAGGATGTGAGTGGTACCCAGGCAGACAAGTGACGGAAGAATATTAACGGAAAGATATGAGACTCAGTACTTTTAATGAGTCTGTGACTGCCGTGAAACAAATGGCCCCTGACATTCCCCTCTAACCTCCAAACACTTTGTAATCTTGCAGCATGGGTGAATCACATTAGCATGTGCATATATTCTTCTCTTTTCACAATCTAACATATGGAATGGGCATTTACATGGTAAAATTCATGGTCGTTTCAGACATGGCCCGACTCGTCGGTTGCGGCCAATATCCTTGAGACCACATAATTTTAATTAGAGCGGGATGCCTTGGGTCAGCGCTCAACAGGAGATAGCAGGTCGCAATATCGACAAGGTCAAAACACGGGGCATCTTCCTTCCGGCAGGTCATTATGTATAACCTTCAAGATAATGCATATTATATTATATAATGCATGTTAAATACCGCATTATATGACTACATTTCAGTATGTCAAGGCATGCCGTTTTAAAGATACCTCAACTGAGGATGACAGCATTGTAATTGCACACATACATTATGATTGAACGAATTCAGACACTGAGTGTGCTGGAGGGCTGCATCTTTTGAATAGTTTGTGCATGCAGGGCTCCAGACTAACTTTTCCAGTGGTTGAACTGGTGCTACCAACTTTCTCAGTTAGTTGCACCAGCATTTGATTTGGTTGCACCTTTTTTTTTTTTTTTTTTTTTTTTTTTTTTTTGCTACATGCCATGGGATTAATCAATGCATGCTGATGAATAGTGGTTTTAATGGACCAAAGCTAGCAAAGGCTTTCTGGGTTGCAGCATAAATACCTGTAATATATTAATTATCATTGCCAAATTTCAGGATTTTCATGGGTTTTGGACAGTAATTTTAATCTGTATTTTTAAGAATTTTACATTTGAATTATATACAATAAATCTATTTAAATCATAATCCTCTGTGTCTATCTATCTATATATCTATCTATCTATCTATCATTATCATCTTTCTATCAGCATCATCTTTCTATCTTTTAAAAATCATTAAACATTCAAATGTGTGCATTACATTTTAAAAGATTAGAGTATTATAATAAGCTAATACAGATTTTTTGTTATCAAAGTTTATAATTGTAACAAAAATCAGAAATCTCACACTCCTTTTCTCGCATTTCACACTCCTTACCTTCTGCATTTTATAATAATTTCCTTTTCCTCAGTCGAGCGAAGGAAGGGACACGCTGTTTCGTGAGACATTTTTATATGCCTTAATTCGTGAATTAAGACGCGTTCCACCATCAGTGTGCAATGCGCGTGACGTCTACATTCGTCAATAAATAAACTGCACGTGTCTTGCCGGAGCTACTTCTCTCCATTAATGTCTATGGCGACACACGCTGGGCAACTACGCATCCGAGTCGACCCCGGGATAAAATAATCAGAATATAAACACTTATTATAGGCATACCGTAGTGATTCAGGATAAGTCAAAAACACGGTTTGGAAAAAGGATTCATGATGTAGCCGAGCTCGTTCATTTTGAACATAAGTTACGGACAGCGTTCTATTGCTGCGCGAGTGTCCACTCGCACATATGCGACCACATAAAATTAACTCGCACATTCTCAAAAAATGGATAAACCTTAATTAAACAATTTAATAATCAATTAAAAAGGAATTTGTACCTGTATGATATTATGCTGTAGCCAGATTGGGCCAGCGGTTTGGAAGATGGCCGAAGATTCAGCTGTGGGCGCCACCTTCTAGTCAAACGTGGGAATTCATTTGGCACACATCTCTCAAAATGCATTATGGGTATTCTATAGCTGTTGAGTGTATATCAGTTGTACACTCATTATTACGGTGCATTGTGGGGTTGAAAAGGTGCACTCGGTGACGTCCACTATGGTTTCAGACACCACTACGAATGTCTGTCCCCTCAAATATTGCCCTATTTAAGGGTATAGGAGGACTCCTTAAAACCTTGTTGTCATCATGACAACCTACATGCATCTTATTTTCTGGAAATCAACTGTCAAGTGTGTGATTCATTGTTTACGTCAATTTGAAATAGATCAACATGGGTTTATCAGCAGCATGGCTGATATAATGTTGAGATTGCTGACTATGCATTTATGTGAAAATAACTGTTTGCTATTTTAATACTGTATGCTTTTAAATGCAATTTATTCCTGTGTAAGTGAAGCCAATTTTCAGCAGTCATTTTTTTTTTCTCAAGAAAAAGTACAAAAACAACTGTAACCGTAAATGGAATCAGTAGTTAACTGGAACTGTTAAAGTGGAATCAGAATCATTATGAAATTCTTTATGATTTACTATTCTAGTCTTGTGGATGGTCCTCATGCTACAAGCTTTAAATAACTCTGGAATTCTCTGCATGACATGACACTGAATGGCACCTTAAATGGGCATGTGTGAACTCTATGAATAAGAGAGGTTTTTATTTATAATTTTTTTTATAGTAATAATAACAATAATTTGTTACATTTATATAGGGCTTTTCTGGGTTCTGAAAGCGATTTACATATAAAGGGGGGAAATCTCCTCAACCACCACCAATGTGCAGCATCAACATGGATGATGTGACGGCAGCCATATTGCGCCCGAACCCGCACACACCAGCTTATTGGTGGAGAGGAGACAGAGTGAAGGCAATCTGTACATGGGGATGATTAGGAGGCCATGATGGACAGAGGCCAATGGGCAAATGTTGCCATGGGGTTACACCCCTAATCTTTTTCGAAGGACATCCTAAGGATTTTATTTTAATGACCTCAGAGAGTCAGGATCTCGGTTTAACGTTTCATCCGAAGGCAGTGCTTTTTGACAGTATAAGCTGAAGGCTGCATCATCCGAAGGCCGTATTTGAAGGACGCTTGGCCGTATTTGAAGGCCGATTGCTTCACAGCGGCGTGACGAAGGATGTCCCAATTCAAAGGCTGCATCCACGAAGGTCGCATTTGAAGGCCGATTGCGTCATCGCGGTGGGATGAAGGCAGTCCCAATTCAGTTATGCATCCTCCGAAGGCTGTATTCGAAGGCCGGTTGCGTCATTGCAGCGCGACGAAGGCTTCCCTGATTCAAAAGTGACGCCAAATGCACCCTTTGTTTCCCCGAGAAAGGAAGGATACATAAATGGACACTTCGCGGCCTATCCTACCCGATCCTACCCCATAAATCATTGCGCGGGTGACGACAGCATTTTTATTTTTAAAAAAGGGCGGCCGAGAGTTCGGTGGTGGACGGCAAATTTTTTTTTTAAATATAAAAGTATTATGTTTTCATTTACTCAAATAGCCAGAGAAACCAGTGTTAACAGCCACAAGTTTTTTTGTTTGTTTGTTTTTTCTTATTCATTCGTCAGCATTTCATGCTTTTGAAACGCGAAAACGGCATTATAGCCTTGTATTTTATTTCTTGTACATTGTATTTCTTTATTATTCATTATTTCATTATTTTATGCAACTCTAAATGTGTACACAAAAGAGAATTCATGGCTCTGGATATTTGTTTATTTTTGTAAGGGTCTCAGAGTGTTTGCAAAGTTGATACATTTAAACTATATTTTGTGTAGTAATACATAGTAGAGCACGTTTGCACATGCGCACTCTTCAAACACGTTACTTCAAATCTTTTGAAAAACTATAAATTACATTTGTATGTATTCTAAATAAAAGCCACCGTTTGTACTGAATATCAGCTTGCTTATTTTGCTCAAGATAAGGATTTATTACCTCCAAATGTCATGCAATATAGAAACAATGCCTCTAACCACAGGTCGAGAGCTGTCGTTCAAACCACCCAACTTTGCGATGCTGTTAGAGAATGTCCGTTGGAACGATGGTTTCGGGAAACACCGACTCGTTAAACTATGCAGATAACGACGGAACTTGCGACCATAGTTGGCTAACGATACTTTCGGGAAACGCACCCCAGGGTGGCAGCTGTACTCTCGCTCTGTTGCTTGGCGCCAGGAGCAGTAATAGGGAACACCTGGTTGCGCAATTGGGAAATCCCACGAAGGCTACATGCGTACTTCGAAAGTCGAATAGGCTGCATTCTTCGAAGTCTGCAGCCTTCGAAGGACGCAGCCTTCACATTGGGACACAGCTTAGTGTTCCTGTCACTATACTGGGGCGTTAGGACCCACACAGACCACTGGGTGAGCGGAGCGCCCCTTAACTGGCCTCACCAACACTTCTTCCAGCAGCAATCTATAGTTTTCCCAGGAGGTCTCCCATTTACAAATTTTATGTAATTTTATGTAATAATTTTATGTAATGGAGTCCCCGCCATTACATGTGCTGAATTGTTTTGAAAACTTCCGGTGTTTAAAAATATCTTGAAACATTTGAAACATATGATGTGAAACATTTATGCGTATTACATCTGTTTATAAGTGTTGGTTGTGGCAAATAAAGTTTAAGTAGTTGGAGTTTTTAGTTATATAATTGACAAATTATATATATATATATATATATATATATATATATGTATATATAATATATTAAATAAATTATATATAAATATACAGAAACTACCTTGTAACCATGCAAATGTGAGTGAGTGGAGGTGGGGGGCGTGTATACCAAATGAGGAAAGAGTTGCATTCTATTTTTAAGACAATTTTTTAATGGAGAAAAAAATTAAAACTCATCTTTGATCACCAATATGACATTTAAGGGAGTCAATTATTGACTAAAGGGGGACTTTTGTATGAATCTTCATGGAACAAGGGAATGGACCATTTAGTTTTTTTTTTTTGTTTGTTTGTTTTTTTTGTGAGTGGAAATTCAAAAATGGAACGTGTGGAAAATTAGTCTTGTAAACCTTAGAGGCATCTCTATCATTTTATTGCTCGATTAATCCTGTTTTTGCATCTGTCTTGTATTTACTACTTCATGAAATGAACGGATCAATGGACGGGCTAAAGAGGCAATGATGCAGAAGTATGTGTTGATCTTCTGCAGAGGTGGTCTTTTGTCCCACTATGATGTGATAATGTGACAAAATCTGAAACAAGTCGTTTCTGAGCTTGGTTTCAATAAAAGCGTTTTTTGGACTAACGAGTTTGAGCTCTGGATATTTTTATAGAACAATGACCTGGCTCTTATATATCAAAAGATCAATAAAAATGTGATTTCTCAATTTATGACACCTTTAACGCTTAATTGATAAAGATTAATGCTACAGTAAAAAAAAAATAAAAAAATGAATGGCAATACAATAAAAAAATGAATGGCAATGACTCTGAATGAGTGGCTTTGAATGTGACATTCAAAAAGACTCCAATTCAGGCAATAAAATGAAAATGAAGATCTAGGTTTTCATCTAATTATCAACCAATTACCCTCTCTTTTCAGCACCCACATACAGTTGGCTATGGTCCTTCTGAGACAAAAATAGGGCAGGGAACCCGTGACAAATAGTGGATGATGCAAGTCTCAAGTTTATTTTCCAAGCTGATTACGGTATCAGCAGAAACCCTTTAACCTATGCAGTTTACCATAGCGGGAAGCCGGCATGATGTTATTCAATTTGAGCTGATACTGATTTCATGTTTATAAACGAAAAAGGCAGTCAGACAGTAATGATGAGACTCAGTCTCTCCCTCGTGATGAGGAGTTTTGAGTATGTTTGAAAGCAAAAGAAGCACTTTGAAGTAGGTCTGTCACGATGTTAGATTTTTCACACCACGGTTATTGTGGCTAAAAGAATTCACGATATATCGCGATATCTATAGAATCTATGGGGTATTCTTCAATTCACTGAATGAATTGAGAATATCACCAGAAAATACAATAACATCAGCGATTTTCATTTAGGCAGCTGATTCCTGTAAATGCATGTAAAACAAAATGTATTTTGCAGCACAGGGAAGTCATTTACGATGATTTGAGACAAATATAATGTCAATTTTATATAAAACTATGTCAATGGCGCTCTGTGTCGCGGCAGGATTTTTAACAAGGTCCTGAGCCGTTGCTGGGCGGACAGAGAGAAAATGTGTTCCGATTTTAAAGACGTGGCGCTGCGCTTCTCGTCCGGTGTGCGACCCCCTTTAAAGTGCCGTTTTCTTTTTAGCCAAAGAACTCCCATACAGGGGTGCGTTTCCCGTACAACGACATAGTTCACTGTTTCACTACCGTAGTACGATGCATCGTTGGAAAAATCAACTAGCTAGTCACGACTGTTTCCCGAAACCCACTGTCGCAAAGTATCGTTCAACCACGTTGGTTTCGCACGTGGTGGAGTAATAACTACTTTTAATGAAACGCTAGATTTGTTTTATATAAATTACAGACATGTCATCTGAGGACTATTTCTAATTGTTCTCAGTTCTTCTGCTTTATTACCAGACTCAATATTTGGCTCGTTCTTACATAGTAGAGCACGTTCGCACATGCGCACTCTTCAAACACGTTACTTCAAATCTTTTGAAAAACTAAAAGACGTAAATTCCATTTGTATGTATTCTAAATAAAAGGCACGGTTGTACTGAATGTCAGCTTGCTTATTTTGCTCAAGATAAGGATTTATTATCTCCAAATGTCATGCAATATAGAAACGATGCCTCTAACCACAGGTCGAGAGTTGTCGTTCAAACCACCCAACTTTGCGATGCTGTTTGCGAATGTTCGTTGGAACGATGGTTTCGGGAAACACCGACTCGTTAAACTATGTAGATAACGACGGAACTTGCGACCATAGTTGGCTAACGATGCTTTCGGGAAACGCACCCCAGAGGAGCTTACTTTTTTCAGCTGTGGACAGTCTCACTTAGACGAAATTCTTCTCAGGGTGGATGCTCGGCCGGGGCTGCGTCTTATTTGATCGTTGTCAGCAGGTGCAATACAATACTGAGAGGTCAACCAGGTTCTCGCGCTGGAGTATTTAAGTGTCATGTCGTCAAAACAGTCCTATTCATTTTAAACATTGTGGTTATCGTCAATACCGGCATATTGCCACACTTTAAATTAACACAATGTCGATATTTCGTACTTTGAGTATCACGATTATCGCCAACACCAGGTATATTGCGACACCCCTACTTTTTTAAGGCTTTATGAATATAAATAGAAGCACCTCAGAAGGGCATTCATAGGCTGAAGAGAGGAGAAGTAGAAGCATGAAAGGACACTGAATATTTTTTATGCTTCGAAATGGAAATTGTTCTCTTTTACGGTCATGGATTCCCCCCAAGGGCACACAGATAAAGCACCAAGGTCAAATAGTTTACAGTCAATGGGTTTAGCGCAGCACTCAGAGGCAACAAACTGTTACATTGAGGACTGTGAGCACAGTAATCTGTCTGATTAACCCTTCCGTAAACACCATTGAAATTCAAAACCACCAACCCCTCCAACCATGATACCATGCTGCTTGTGTGAAGTCAAACTGCAGGACATGGGAACACAGAGATACATCAACACAACATCTACACACATGCAGCATGGAACTGCAGATGCTAGAAGCTTTGTGCCCATATTTAGAATCAGAATTACCTCGACAACGTTAAAGATCACATGACATTATTTGTGAAGGATGACTTTAAATATAACGTGCAGCATATGACACATGCAATTTAGCAGCACACAGTAATGAAGTGAAGGTAAGGTGTAAGATTTCTTATAAATTATGTAACTAAGATGATTAATAATTTATATATTATTTCTCAAAAAAAAGTTCCCCTGTCTTTGTTTAATAGACATTATTACGACATATCACTTAAAGTTACTGTAGAAATTTTACATTTCAAATGTAACCAGATAATTAAACATTTGTATGAGACTAGTTGGTAAGCAAAAGTGAAGATGCCTATATCACTAAAACCAATATAATTTATTTAAGAAAGCCTAAATGTTAATCAATGTTAATCAATTATTCTTTAAATAATACGATAACAGTAAACCATGAATTATGAATCATTAGTTTATATATTCATGCATTTTGGCAAAAGCTTTCATCCAAAGAATTTGCATTGCATTCAAAGTGGACATTTCATCAATTCATGCATTGCTTAAAAATGAAACCAATAGCTTTCATATATTTTAAAATTATAGAAACTGCTGATATATGAAACTGATAAAACGGTTAATAAGTCTGGGGTTGGTAAGATTTTGAAATGCTTTTGACAGAAGTCTCTTATACTCACCAAGGATGCATTTATTTGATCAAAAATACAATAAAACAGTAATACAGTAAAATATGCTTTATTTTAAAATGATTGTTTTACTCCTTTAATGTCTTTTTAAATGTTATTTATTTTCTGTGGTGGTAAAGCTTACTTTTCAGCATCATTACTCCAGTCTTCAGTGTCACATGATCTTTGTTATCATTATATATTAAGAGAGGGAGAGAGCACTTCGACTCAAGGGCATATATATCTATGGACTCGGCACAGTAATATCATCTTTGGAGAGGGAGAGGATTTTTCACGAGTGATGATATTACTACGCTGAGTCGAGGTGCTCCCAAGCACTTGCTGTGGTATTCCACCATACATTATAGTTATCCACTTTACACGCTTAGAAAAGTGCAACGTTTTATTTTCTTGGTCGAGTTACTCTACTATTTAAATAGGGAAAATGTGGAGGTGTTTAGTCGCTTCTCTGCATGGATCCTAATGAATGGATGAGAGGTGTCATAGCACTTATATTGTTGTCCTACTGTTAGTTTAACTGCTTACATTGTTCTCATTTATAAGTCGCTTTGGTAACACTTTACAATAAGGTTCATTAGTTAATATTAGTTAACTACATTAGTTAACATGTACAATATGTGAACAATACTTCTTCAGCATTTATTAATCTTAGTTAATATTAATTCCAACATTTACTAATACGTTATTAAAATCAAAGGTTGTATTAGTTAACATTAGTTAATGGACTGTGAACTAACATGAACGCACAATGAACAGCTGTATTTGTATTAACTAACATTAATAAACACTGCAACTAATGCATTGCTCATCGTTAGTTCATGTTAGTTAATGCATTTACTAATGTTAACTAATGAACCTTATTGTAAAGTGTTACCGCCGCTTTGGATAAACACATCAGATAGATGAATAAATGTAAATGTGAGTTTGCAGATTTTCAACCAGCTTAGTATTTGTATTTCTCTAGCATATTTATCTCGTGTCACTTGAAACGAGGTATCTCCACTTATTTGTCAGCAAAAATACGCCGGATGACATGAAGCGCATCATGCGATGGACTTTTGACAGCTTCAGGGCTTTTTGTGAAATCTACAGATCGCATTTCCTCATTTTTGTCTCCCCACTCACAGAACAAGTGCACTGCAAGTGCATTATAGACATTGAAATGTCCCAGCTTTTTCGAAACTTTTATTAAAACCTCATCTTGCCAGTCCCTTTGGGACATCAAAATAAAGTTGAAAATCAATCAACTATGTAATACATCTGGTGAGTTTGCATTACATGTATGTGATGGCTAATATAAATGGGAAATTATCCACAGTGAGTTGCCAGAATAGGCAATAGGCAGTTTATGAGGCAAGAAACATGCAGTATGAAGTATGAAAAGCCAAAAAGAGACTATTCTTCATCTCTTATCAGGGGACAGAGCCCACCCATGAACCACCCATAGGAAATTGTAAGGTGGCCACAGAGAGACTAAAACATATTTAAATAAATAAATAAAAAATACATATTAAAATAATTTAACTCAAATTAAAACTGAAATGCTAACAAAATACATAAAATCAAAAAATGTAAGCAAAAATATTTATTATTGTTATTTTTACATGTTACTCAATATAGTTTTTATTTTAACAATATACAGTTCTTGAACCACTGGAATCACAAAATAAATCATACTCCCAATTCATGTTACTATTTTCTTTAAACAAGCAGTTATGACAAGCAGTCAAATTTACCTCAAAATTACCAAATACCAGGCATTTTATGTTCAACAGCAGGGGCTCTTTGAGTCAAAAAACCACTGCTATATAAAAAAAATCAGTTCAAGGATGCTTTCAAACATTTCAAATTTCAAAAAGACCAGAACAATTCATTTCATCTCTCCTCAGTCATGTCCTTATTTTCTCTCTTTTTGTCTCTTGACATTGCTTGCCTGCTTGAATTAAGGGCAGCAAAGATTGCTGGGGTGAACACATTTCTTCATGACGCATGCACCTCTCTCTCTCTCTCTCTCTCTCTCGTCAATTCTCCTTTTACTTTTCCTGTCTGTATGCATATGATGAAACTTATATCTCATTCAAATAATACTGAATTAGTTAATTGTGCTGTGGGTGGAACAAAAGCTCAAAACTTTCCAATAAAACACTTCCATGCGCTCTTATTCTTAATGTATGATCGCAACCCCACATGCTCTCGTGGATCTTATGTGGCCAGTACAATACGACCTCGTGTCACGGCTGTTATGCCACAGATTGTGGACGGTGTGACGGTACCTGTCGTACAAGCTCAACATCTCCCCAGAGCAAATAGAGATGACAAAACACCACAGGTGGTGTCATACTCTGTGTCAGGCAAGTTCGGAGCAAAGTTGGCAAGACACGAGCTGACAGATCATACACACACGCACATTCACACAAACACAGCAAGAGAGGTGGAGACAGAAAAATACGCATAGTGGTACTGAGGCCTTCATCCTGTCAGATGTCAGGTTTGAGCCCAAGTCACACACACACACACACTCAAACACACACTCATATACTCCGGCAGTCCTCATGCTGACAGGACTGTCAGTTCTACTTCTCGTCCACCCAAGTGTCAAGCATTAAGCTGTCCTATTCAAACAAGCATGTCCTCCAAGAGCAGTGGCGAAAGAAATGAGGAGGCAATGTTTTATCTCTGCATCTGTTGTTTTTTTAATCCGGTGTAAATTCATGGTGTTTTAACGGTTTTATGTGACACTGAAGACTGGAGTATTTTGCATTTTTAAATAATTAAAAAATTGCATTTTATTAGAATAAAAAGACATTTTGAAAACACTTTACAATAAGTACTCATTTGTTAACATTAGTTAACCCTTTAGTTAACAGGAAGTAACAATGAGCAATATATTTTTCAAAGCATTTATTAAAAAAAGCTTTTATTAAAAGCATTTATTAAAAAAAAAAAAAAAATCATTTCGTCTTACCTAGAAAAAGAAATCCCAAAAATGATTCGGTGTACTCTCTGTACTGATCAAAACTTTGTTTGTCTAATGACATGTGAATGCGATAACTTCTAGTAACAACAAATACAGTGGATATATTCAACTCTTAGTAGAAGGTACAGTGATTGTATTTTGAGTCGCGTTTTTGTTCATTCTTTTGTTAATTATTCTTTTGACCTGGTTTGAAGCCAGTTAGCAGGAAAACCAAGACCAGACCATACTGTTAGATCCTCTTAAACCGATCCCGCTCTCTCCTTGGTTTGACTAGGGTTATTTTACCAGAGCAGGGTTCCAATTTTACATCACATGCATTTACACAGATGCTGAATGAATTGGGAGTAAGCATCAATTGGCGAGTGTGTATCATCGAGCGTCTCAGGATGCATTAGAAGAGTTGGCTGTCTGCAGAGTTCTCATCTTCAACCCCAGAGTTGAATGTTGTGTTAATGAAAGTAGTTTTAGGCTTTATGTACTTTTAGCTCATTTGCATTGTACCTATACTGAAGTTGATATCTTCCCTCTGTCTCTCTGACTACAACATATTTTTGAGACCAAAAAAAGGGGGAAATGAGTGGAAACCTCTGTAATTACTTACAGTAATGTACATTTTTATGCATTGGTTTTGTCTTTTTAATTTTTTTTAAAGTTTAGTATTTTAATAAATGATTTGCCTACTTTTCTACTGTTTATGTTAGATAGGGAGTTAGTTTATTCTGCCCTACTTTTGTTTTCTTTTAGTATAGTTAGTTTGGTTAATGAAGTGTTAGAGGGAGTATAACGTATGTTTGTTTTGGCATTGCCCCCTTCTGGAAGTCTGGAACCCTGTTTTGCTTTTGTTTGTTTTTGTAAATTTACACTTTTCTTCTGTGAAGTTAAATGTGGTTATTTGGATTATTGTTGTAAAGCAATTCTGGGGCTGGAGATGGGGTGTTTTCTCTTCTGTTGCGCACAAATTTCGCCACCATCCAGTTTTCATGTACGCTCCTACCATTGACTTATTTGGAATATGTAAGAAAAAGAAATAACTTACCTGTACAGCCTCCAAGATAGTGTAATTGGATTTAACATTAGTTTTTGGAATAGAAGCAGCCCACAACTTCATAGAGCAACAATTACGAGAGCAGCAGGGAAATGTGTGCTACGTTGAATACAAGCATACTGTATATGAAGCATATACGAACTAAATGCTGACAGTAGAGCATGAGAAGTCAAACATGAATCCATGTTTGACTCAACGGAAGTGGCAGTGCACAAAGATCACTGAATCTGGAAGTCCTACGTATCAGCATGATAATCCCTATTCTCTTGTTTTAAGGCACACTGATAGAAAAAAATCTTAATTCGGAGAAAAATATATGTAATTATGTACATAAGTTATTTGAACAAATATGCTGATTTAACTGATAATCTTTATAATTTTTATTTAACAGATATTGAGCATCAGCGTCAGTTCTGGCAGGCCAAGAAGTCAAGATGCTGCTAACGCTATCGGTTGACAACATGGTCTCATCAGCGATCAGCTCAGCTGAGCTGCATCAATGTACAGGTATCTCCTGTTCATCTCCCCTCACTGCTAACGTAACGACTACGCTTAAATCAGGGCACCCTATTTAAGCAGATTCAGCAGACCCCTGCATTGTGCGTCATGAAGCACGTATGGAATCAGCCCAATGGAGGGATGGAACGTCATCGACCAGGAAACTATAAAGCACCCCAAAAAACACAAGCGCATCTGCTTCTGTACCTTCAGTCACGCTTTATGTGAATCTGTCCCTGTGTGACTATTGTCTGTTTTTACATACTCTGCACCACACAAACAATATAAATATATATACTTCTAAAAAACGAGGACCAAGGGGAGCATATAAAGGGACAACAATAAAGGTCCCAAAATAGATCCCTGGGGCACACCAAACAAGTGCAGAAGACGAGGAACAATTTCCTAAATTTACAGAAAAAGTCCTCCTTTTGAGGTAGGAAGCAAACCATTGTAATACAGTGCCCTTGACACCTACCATACATTCTAGCCGTTCAAGAATAATGTTGTTGTCAATGGTATCAAATGCAGCGCTCAGGTCCAACAAAACCAGCACAACACAAGAGCCTGAATCCAGAGCAAGCAAGATATCATTTGTAACCCTCAACAGAGCTGACTTAATGCTATGTAGTGATTTAAAGCCAGATTGGAACATGTCCAAAATATTAAAAGAATTCAAATGAAACTGGAGCTGTGAATAAGACCCCGTTTACACCTGGTATTAAAATGCGATCTGTATCCAGATAAGTTATCCGGATAATAAGTACTGATTCCATTTACACCTGGCCACATAAATGTGTTTTTGCAAAACGGATATAAATCCGATCTTCACCTCCTGCGTTATAATGCAGATTTATTGGATTGCACGCCACCAAAAGCAACAGATCTGAGCGGCATTTTATTGATCATCAGCTAATTTCCAAATCAGAGACATCAATAAGAGAGAGTGGCAACAGGCCTGGTAAGATAATTTCGTTTCTTTACTTGAAGATGTGTTAACTGCGTCTGTGACTTACTTTCACTTTTATTTGCGATGTTTGCACGTTGAATAGACACTCAGCTGCTCATCTGCGGTGATGCGTGTCGCGTGTCGCATCTGACTAGGCTATAACATGACATATAGCCTATATAACACGCTCTCACTCGTTTATTTTTTAGCATTTTTGGGAGGAGTAAAACATACATATGTGGTTTCAACAACCAGATTGCGTTTACACCTAGTAAAGATCCGGACACAATGCGAGCCAGACTACCTCCAGATGTGGTCAGGCAGATCCGATCACGATCCGATCACAACACGTTTACACCAGTGGTGGAGGAAGTACTGAATCTCAGTACTTAAGTAAAAGTACAAATACCCAGATAAATATTTACTTTAGTAAAAGTAGAAGTAACACAATGACAACCATACTTAAGTAAAAAGTAAAAAGTACTTTATTTTAAATGTACTTTAAGTATTAAAAGTAAAAGTACTTGCATAACAATTTATTATTTTAATGTCTATTTTCTAATGATTAATAAAACATTTAATTCTAACTCATTCAACCTAATAGCCTACTCCTATAATGATGTTCAATAATGATGGAAAAAAATGTCACCATTTCTGAAACAAGCTTGCAATTAGGCAATATCATGCTTATCCTTACTATATGTTAATAACTATGTTTGGCAGTAAACGCGATTCATTTATGGTGTAATTCTGAACCTCTTGGCTTGCCATAATCCTAACCAAACCAAACATATATCACACACGGTGTGTTTCCTATGCACGTAAAAACAATTTCGCGTATGAGTTGCATGATAAACACACTGCGTATGAGACGCATTTAGTGTGACCGGGTTGATATACTGTATCTATGGCAACCGAACGTCACTGGTGAGACAAACGTGCAACGAACGGATGGTCAGATTACGTTTTGGCAGGGGAAAAACTGATCAGAAAATGTAACGAAAATGTAACAGAAGTTGTAGAAATGTAGTGGAGTAGAAAGTAAAATAATTGCTGCGAAATGTAACGAAGTAAAAGTAAAAAGTAGGCACTATTTGTTGTACTTAAGTAAAGTAAAGATACGTAAAAAATGTACTTAAGTAAAGTAACGAAGTATTTGTACTTCGTTACATTCCACCACTGGTTTACACCTTGCATTAACATGCGTTTTTTATTATCCGGATAACTTATCTGGATACAGATCGCATTTTAATACCAGGTGTAAACGGGGTCTAAATGTCTTTCTCTAAAAGCTATAGAGATAAAAGGCAGTTTAGTGATCGGTCGAGAGTTACAGCACATTTCTGGATCAAGTTGAGGTTTTTTCAATATAGGTTGCACAATTGCACGTTTAAAACTAGCTGGAATGACACCTTCAGCTAAAGAGCTGTTTATGGTAGCGGTTACCATATGACTAATGGTAGGAAAAACATCCTTAAAAAGACGAGCCGAGATAACTTAGAACCAGAACACTTCATAGTTAAGATTATATCAGTTATCTGAGTTGGAGAGACGGGTCTAAAGTTAGACAGACAACTCAGAGCAGGGCAGTTGCAAGTGCCATGGTTCAGAGGGAACAATGGAGCTTCTAATAGCATCAATTTTTTTGAGTGAAATTTTTTTTAAAAATCCTCACAAAGCTCAAAAAATTAGGAGTCGGTTTTAGAAAAGAGTCAATCATATCAAACAGGACTTTTGGTCGCTTTGCGCTGTCAGAAATGAACTGAGAAAAGGAATTAGATTTTGCCTTCTTTACTGCCGTTTGGTAGTTGAACAGACTGGATTTTAAAAATATCAAATGAAACCTGCAGCCTATCTTTTTTCTACTTTCGCCCGCTTTTTGACACTCTTGTCTGAAAGCCCAGGTGACATCATTTAGACGTTCATATATTGATGCTTAAGAGGAGAAACAGTGTCCAGAGGATGCTTCTTAAAATATCTGTTTCATTCAGAAAATTATTGTTAAAATGTGTATACTAATATACACACACTCACCTAAAGGATTATTAGAAACACCCGTTTGACCCCCTTTCACCTTCAGAACTGCCTTAATTCTATGTGGCATTGATTCAACAAGGTGCTGAAAGCATTCTTTAGAAACGATGGCCCATATAGCGTCTTGCAGTTGATGGAAATTTGTGGGCACGATGTTTCCCTTTTCACACCATTCTTTGTAAACCCTAGAAAAGGTTGTGCGTGAAAATCCCAGTAACTGATCAGATTGTGAAATACTCAGAACGGCCCGCCTGGCACCAACAACCATGCCATGCTTATAATTCCTTAAATCACCTTTCTTTCCCATTCTGACATTCAGTTTGGAGTTTAGGAGACTGTCTTGACCAGGACCACATTGAACCGCATTGAAGCAACTGCATGCGATTGGTTGATTAGATAATTGCATTAATGAGAAATTGAACAGGTGTTCCTAATAATCCTTTAGGTAAGTGTGTTGCTGCGTCCCAATTCGCTTACTTATACTACGCCCTAAAAGTATGTACTCTTTTTGTGAGGAAAAAGTACATACTTTTGAGTGTGTAGCAAAAGAGTAGGCAAGCTTTGGGACATATCACGTCATCTTTAACGGACAGCTCTGTTGCGTGCTGCGTGCATCCTGTCACCGTAAACTGCCCTGTCAATCATCTCGTCACAGTTAAAATCCTCCATTTTATCTAATTGTATATCCTACCGTTTCGGAGAGCACGTTCATCTCCCAGTTGTGGGTCTTTCATGCTCTCCTCGTGTTTGCAATTTGAATATAATGATGCATTTAAAACGTAATGGCTAAACGTGTCTTTACAAAAGTTCACAATGCTGCTGCAAATGCAATATAATGTGGACAACATTGAATAAATTCATTTTCGTCAGGTTAGATACTGATAATTAATCACTCAAAGCTCTTTATCTAAACCTCTCTACACAACCGCGGGGACTCGCGCGTCCTCCGTATCGACTACGTGTCAGTAGTTTTTTTTAACACTTTTTTACTCGTGTTTGTAGTTCTAACCGAATCCTCGTCCAGCGCGCAATGGTTTGTGGGCAATATCAGCCGTTAGAGAGTGTGCATCGATCTACACTTCGGATTCTGACCGGAAAAAGTAGACCATCCGGGTATCTTTGAAACACTTATTTCAACATACTACGATTTGGGACATACTAATTCTATTTTCGAATACTATTTAGGACAGAAAGTATGCGAATTGGGATGCAGCATGTGTGAGTGTATAGACCATTTCACAAGATGTAAACAACACTGGTCCAGAAGCACTTCCTGTTTCAGTTTTTTAACACTACATAAAAGCTGGGATAAAATAGAACCAACAGAACATTTAAAACTGAATCAAAAAGTTAAACAAACATCTTTAAGATGTTTTGTTTACATGTGAAATAAAGAAAACAGTTACAAACTGAAACAGGAAGTGCTTCTGGACCAGTGTTGTTTACATCTTGTGAAATGGTCTATACACTCACACATGCTGCATCCCAATTCGCATACTTTCTGTCCTAAATAGTATTCGAAAATAGAATTAGTATGTCCCAAATCGTAGTATGTTGAAATAAGTGTTTCAAAGATACCCGGATGGTCTACTTTTTCCGGTCAGAATCCGAAGTGTAGATCGATGCACACTCTCTAACGGCTGATATTGCCCACAAACCATTGCGCGCTGGACGAGGATTCGGTTAGAACTACAAACACGAGTAAAAAGTGTTAAAAAAAACTACTGACACGTAGTCGATACGGAGGACGCGCGAGTCCCCGCGGTTGTGTAGAGAGGTTTAGATAAAGAGCTTTGAGTGATTAATTATCAGTATCTAACCTGACGAAAATGAATTTATTCAATGTTGTCCACATTATATTGCATTTGCAGCAGCATTGTGAACTTTTGTAAAGACACGTTTAGCCATTACGTTTTAAATGCATCATTATATTCAAATTGCAAACACGAGGAGAGCATGAAAGACCCACAACTGGGAGATGAACGTGCTCTCCGAAACGGTAGGATATACAATTAGATAAAATGGAGGATTTTAACTGTGACGAGATGATTGACAGGGCAGTTTACGGTGACAGGATGCACGCAGCACGCAACAGAGCTGTCCGTTAAAGATGACGTGATATGTCCCAAAGCTTGCCTACTCTTTTGCTACACACTCAAAAGTATGTACTTTTTCCTCACAAAAAGAGTACATACTTTTAGGGCGTAGTATAAGTAAGCGAATTGGGACGCAGCAACACACTTACCTAAAGGATTATTAGGAACACCTGTTCAATTTCTCATTAATGCAATTATCTAATCAACCAATCGCATGCAGTTGCTTCAATGCGGTTCAATGTGGTCCTGGTCAAGACAGTCTCCTAAACTCCAAACTGAATGTCAGAATGGGAAAGAAAGGTGATTTAAGGAATTATAAGCATGGCATGGTTGTTGGTGCCAGGCGGGCCGGTCTGAGTATTTAACAATCTGATCAGTTACTGGGATTTTCACGCACAACCATTTCTAGGGTTTACAAAGAATGGTGTGAAAAGGGAAACATCGTGCCCACAAATTTCCATCAACTGCAAGACGCTATATGGGCCATCGTTTCTAAAGAATGCTTTCAGCACCTTGTTGAATCAATGCCACATAGAATTAAGGCAGTTCTGAAGGTGAAAGGGGGTCAAACGGGTGTTTCTAATAATCCTTTAGGTGAGTGTGTGTATATTAGTATACACATTTTAACAATAATTTTCTGAATGAAACAGATATTTTAAGAAGCATCCTCTGGACACTGTTTCTCCTCTTAAGCATCAATATATGAACGTTGCTGGCCAGCCGTGGCTAAATGATGTCACCTGGGCTTTCAGACAAGAGTGTCAAAAAGCGGGCGAAAGTAGAAAAAAGATAGGCTGCAGGTTTCATTTGATATTTTTAAAATCCAGTCTGTTCAACTACCAAACGGCAGTAAAGAAGGCAAAATCTAATTCCTTTTCTCAGTTCATTTCTGACAGCGCAAAGCGACCAAAAGTCCTGTTTGATATGATTGACTCTTTTCTAAAACCGACTCCTAATTTTTTGAGCTTTGTGAGGATTTTTAAAAAAAATTTCACTCAAAAAAATTGATGCTATTAGAAGCTCCATTGTTCCCTCTGAACCATGGCACTTGCAACTGCCCTGCTCTGAGTTGTCTGTCTAACTTTAGACCCGTCTCTCCAACTCAGATAACTGATATAATCTTAACTATGAAGTGTTCTGGTTCTAAGTTATCTCGGCTCGTCTTTTTAAGGATGTTTTTCCTACCATTAGTCATATGGTAACCGCTACCATAAACAGCTCTTTAGCTGAAGGTGTCATTCCAGCTAGTTTTAAACGTGCAATTGTGCAACCTATATTGAAAAAACCTCAACTTGATCCAGAAATGTGCTGTAACTCTCGACCGATCACTAAACTGCCTTTTATCTCTAGCTTTTAGAGAAAGACATTTAGACCCCGTTTACACCTGGTATTAAAATGCGATCTGTATCCAGATAAGTTATCCGGATAATAAAAAACGCATGTTAATGCAAGGTGTAAACCAGTGGTGGAATGTAACGAAGTACAAATACTTCGTTACTTTACTTAAGTACATTTTTTACGTATCTTTACTTTACTTAAGTACAACAAATAGTGCCTACTTTTTACTTTTACTTCGTTACATTTCGCAGCAATTATTTTACTTTCTACTCCACTACATTTCTACAACTTCTGTTACATTTTCGTTACATTTTCTGATCAGTTTTTCCCCTGCCAAAACGTAATCTGACCATCCGTTCGTTGCACGTTTGTCTCACCAGTGACGTTCGGTTGCCATAGATACAGTATATCAACCCGGTCACACTAAATGCGTCTCATACGCAGTGTGTTTATCATGCAACTCATACGCGAAATTGTTTTTACGTGCATAGGAAACACACCGTGTGTGATATATGTTTGGTTTGGTTAGGATTATGGCAAGCCAAGAGGTTCAGAATTACACCATAAATGAATCGCGTTTACTGCCAAACATAGTTATTAACATATAGTAAGGATAAGCATGATATTGCCTAATTGCAAGCTTGTTTCAGAAATGGTGACATTTTTTTCCATCATTATTGAACATCATTATAGGAGTAGGCTATTAGGTTGAATGAGTTAGAATTAAATGTTTTATTAATCATTAGAAAATAGACATTAAAATAATAAATTGTTATGCAAGTACTTTTACTTTTAATACTTAAAGTACATTTAAAATAAAGTACTTTTTACTTTTTACTTAAGTATGGTTGTCATTGTGTTACTTCTACTTTTACTAAAGTAAATATTTATCTGGGTATTTGTACTTTTACTTAAGTACTGAGATTCAGTACTTCCTCCACCACTGGTGTAAACGTGTTGTGATCGGATCGTGATCGGATCTGCCTGACCACATCTGGAGGTAGTCTGGCTCGCATTGTGTCCGGATCTTTACTAGGTGTAAACGCAATCTGGTTGTTGAAACCACATATGTATGTTTTACTCCTCCCAAAAATGCTAAAAAATAAACGAGTGAGAGCGTGTTATATAGGCTATATGTCATGTTATAGCCTAGTCAGATGCGACACGCGACACGCATCACCGCAGATGAGCAGCTGAGTGTCTATTCAACGTGCAAACATCGCAAATAAAAGTGAAAGTAAGTCACAGACGCAGTTAACACATCTTCAAGTAAAGAAACGAAATTATCTTACCAGGCCTGTTGCCACTCTCTCTTATTGATGTCTCTGATTTGGAAATTAGCTGATGATCAATAAAATGCCGCTCAGATCTGTTGCTTTTGGTGGCGTGCAATCCAATAAATCTGCATTATAACGCAGGAGGTGAAGATCGGATTTATATCCGTTTTGCAAAAACACATTTATGTGGCCAGGTGTAAATGGAATCAGTACTTATTATCCGGATAACTTATCTGGATACAGATCGCATTTTAATACCAGGTGTAAACGGGGTCTAAATGTCTTTCTCTAAAAGCTATAGAGATAAAAGGCAGTTTAGTGATCGGTCGAGAGTTACAGCACATTTCTGGATCAAGTTGAGGTTTTTTCAATATAGGTTGCACAATTGCACGTTTAAAACTAGCTGGAATGACACCTTCAGCTAAAGAGCTGTTTATGGTAGCGGTTACCATATGACTAATGGTAGGAAAAACATCCTTAAAAAGACGAGCCGAGATAACTTAGAACCAGAACACTTCATAGTTAAGATTATATCAGTTATCTGAGTTGGAGAGACGGGTCTAAAGTTAGACAGACAACTCAGAGCAGGGCAGTTGCAAGTGCCATGGTTCAGAGGGAACAATGGAGCTTCTAATAGCATCAATTTTTTTGAGTGAAATTTTTTTTAAAAATCCTCACAAAGCTCAAAAAATTAGGAGTCGGTTTTAGAAAAGAGTCAATCATATCAAACAGGACTTTTGGTCGCTTTGCGCTGTCAGAAATGAACTGAGAAAAGGAATTAGATTTTGCCTTCTTTACTGCCGTTTGGTAGTTGAACAGACTGGATTTTAAAAATATCAAATGAAACCTGCAGCCTATCTTTTTTCTACTTTCGCCCGCTTTTTGACACTCTTGTCTGAAAGCCCAGGTGACATCATTTAGCCACGGCTGGCCAGCAACGTTCATATATTGATGCTTAAGAGGAGAAACAGTGTCCAGAGGATGCTTCTTAAAATATCTGTTTCATTCAGAAAATTATTGTTAAAATGTGTATACTAATATACACACACTCACCTAAAGGATTATTAGAAACACCCGTTTGACCCCCTTTCACCTTCAGAACTGCCTTAATTCTATGTGGCATTGATTCAACAAGGTGCTGAAAGCATTCTTTAGAAACGATGGCCCATATAGCGTCTTGCAGTTGATGGAAATTTGTGGGCACGATGTTTCCCTTTTCACACCATTCTTTGTAAACCCTAGAAAAGGTTGTGCGTGAAAATCCCAGTAACTGATCAGATTGTGAAATACTCAGAACGGCCCGCCTGGCACCAACAACCATGCCATGCTTATAATTCCTTAAATCACCTTTCTTTCCCATTCTGACATTCAGTTTGGAGTTTAGGAGACTGTCTTGACCAGGACCACATTGAACCGCATTGAAGCAACTGCATGCGATTGGTTGATTAGATAATTGCATTAATGAGAAATTGAACAGGTGTTCCTAATAATCCTTTAGGTAAGTGTGTTGCTGCGTCCCAATTCGCTTACTTATACTACGCCCTAAAAGTATGTACTCTTTTTGTGAGGAAAAAGTACATACTTTTGAGTGTGTAGCAAAAGAGTAGGCAAGCTTTGGGACATATCACGTCATCTTTAACGGACAGCTCTGTTGCGTGCTGCGTGCATCCTGTCACCGTAAACTGCCCTGTCAATCATCTCGTCACAGTTAAAATCCTCCATTTTATCTAATTGTATATCCTACCGTTTCGGAGAGCACGTTCATCTCCCAGTTGTGGGTCTTTCATGCTCTCCTCGTGTTTGCAATTTGAATATAATGATGCATTTAAAACGTAATGGCTAAACGTGTCTTTACAAAAGTTCACAATGCTGCTGCAAATGCAATATAATGTGGACAACATTGAATAAATTCATTTTCGTCAGGTTAGATACTGATAATTAATCACTCAAAGCTCTTTATCTAAACCTCTCTACACAACCGCGGGGACTCGCGCGTCCTCCGTATCGACTACGTGTCAGTAGTTTTTTTTAACACTTTTACTCGTGTTTGTAGTTCTAACCGAATCCTCGTCCAGCGCGCAATGGTTTGTGGGCAATATCAGCCGTTAGAGAGTGTGCATCGATCTACACTTCGGATTCTGACCGGAAAAAGTAGACCATCCGGGTATCTTTGAAACACTTATTTCAACATACTACGATTTGGGACATACTAATTCTATTTTCGAATACTATTTAGGACAGAAAGTATGCGAATTGGGATGCAGCATGTGTGAGTGTATAGACCATTTCACAAGATGTAAACAACACTGGTCCAGAAGCACTTCCTGTTTCAGTTTGTAACTGTTTTCTTTATTTCACATGTAAACAAAACATCTTAAAGATGTTTGTTTAACTTTTTGATTCAGTTTTAAATGTTCTGTTGGTTCTATTTTATCCCAGCTTTTATGTAGTGTTAAAAAACTGAAACAGGAAGTGCTTCTGGACCAGTGTTGTTTACATCTTGTGAAATGGTCTACTCTATACAAAATCAATTTTTCACATTTATTCAGCATTATTTATTTAAAGGGATAGTTTACTTTGAAATTATTTTTTGAAATATTTTAGCTTACCTCAGGGGCATCCAAGATGTAGGTGTCTTTGTTTCCACAGTATTTTCAATTTTGATACTGCGGTGCTTGCCAGCACATGCGCAGACCGAAGCGCCTGCACCCTCAGATCACTTGGACATGGCTGTGATTATAAGAGGTAAAAACGATTGAAATACTGTTTGTTTTCTCACACAAATCACTTGTTTCGTGTCTTAGGCCATCAATGTGTACTTACATTTACGAGTCATTAAATCATGTTTAATTTGGACTTCTCTGTACATGCTCTTTGAGGTGGACCTGGGATGGACCCCATAAACCTCCATTATATGACTGACAGACAAGAACGGTTTGAGCTAAAAATATCAAAATTGAAAATACTGTGGAAACTAAGACACCTACATCTTGGATGCCTTTGAGGTAAACTAAAACATATCAAAAATGTATTTCAAAGTTAACTATCCCTTTAAGAGCATATAAATACATAGACAAAATGTTATCATTTTTAACACGAGTGGTTAGAGTCTACCAAGGTCATGGTTATTGGAACTTGACAATGGTCACCATGAACAATAAAGTGTCTGTTGCCCTTTTGTGCTGTGAATTGTGAATTGTGAATAATAGTTATGATTTGGGTTGGAAAGGGTCCTAAAACATTTATTGAGCATGAACAATAAGAAAGCTTTTTTCCAGAACATTCCATGTTATGAGTCCATTATTTCAGGACAATCAACCTTTAAGAGGTGCTGGGTGTCAGAAATTCACACTCCCAGTGAGTATTAGTGCGCTTCAGGAAAAAGTAGAGAACATCATAACATGAGCAGTAAAACCTAGTAGTATGGGGCTTGAGAGACTTTTCCAGTCTTTACATTACAAGTAATACAGTATGTTTTAAGTATGTGTGTGTGTGTGTGTGTGTGTGTGTGTGTTTATAGAGTATAACTATAACACAATAGCATGCACAGTACTCTATTTGCCATTAGTTTTTCTGGAATTTCCATTAAGAGGCAGATATCAGAAGTGACACATTCAGCTCTGGCACGATGCCCTATATAAGGCCTAGCGTTTTGTATATGTGTCTGTGGGAGTGGTATGGGACCTACAGATCACAGTTTCAGAAATGTTGCCTCCAGTCAAAGATAACGTCTTCACAACTGCTAAATCAAGTAGAGCGTTAAAGAAGAAGATTTGAAACTTTAGCTTTGCAATGTACTCATAGCTTAAAATAAATAAATACTCTTAGTTTTGGTTATAGAAATATTTAGAATATTTTAAACATGTTATACACTGAATTGGTTTATACATTTTATAGAGTATACATGGGTATATTACACATCATCATGAATAATGATTTATTATGCATTATCACTTTGTTCTTTGTCTAGGTCATGACCTAGTCACCACTTTAGTTGAGGGGCCACACACATGAAAAAGTCATTAATAGATAATGCTTAATTAATGATGACTACTGTATTGGAGAGACCCAAAATAGACCAATCACAGCTCTTAGCACACAAATTCTATTAATCAAATACAGAAGTCATCATTAACTAAGCCTTATCTATCAATGACTTCCTCATGTGTGTGGTCCCTTAACTAAAGTGGTGACTTTGAGACAGTGATGTACAATGTGATATTAATGGTGGCATAAATGTGAACAAAGAAAACATCATGATCATGTGTAATAAATCATAATTCATGATGATATGCTAATCTTAGTAAATGTTTTAATTCAGGTGTTGTTCATCCATGAAGTCATGGACAAAATGTTGTGTTAGTTCCTGATGATTCATGAGATATGAATGCATAATTCATGCATTAATTTACACATGAATTTTGTATGGCTTCTCTCAAACCATTATACTGTACAGTAAATAGCAAAAATGCTATAAAATTATATGTGCCTCTATCTCTACTTTTTTCAGTGTTGAATTGTTAACCATATTTTAGGAAATAATTTTCAAAACAATATCCAATATCTCTCTCTTATAGAAGTTTAAAATAAGAAATAAAGTCACACTGTGTGGTATATTTGCAATTATAAGAAACAGTTGCAATTTCAAAATAAAAAAAAGATGCAATTTAAAGTTGTATTTATTTATTAATTTAGTTACTATTGCTCTAAGAAGAATTTATGTTTCTGAATAATAAGGATTTAAAACCTTTATTTCATTATTAGTGAAACACATAAACTCCACCCCTGCTATATTTAATTTTTTTCCCAAAATCAGATTCAACAGAAAGGTTATAAAATTCTGCACCCTTCCTAATAGGATCATATCATGATTTATGTACAATGCAATTTTCCTTAATGTTTTGAGATAAAAGAGCTTGGCATTGTAAAACTTCTTCCCCAGTCCAAAAAAAAAAAAAAAAAGTCTACTGGAAGTGAGCTGCAAAAATGCAATAACTCATTCTGAACTTATTCGGCACATATTGTTTTGTGAGACTTTCACAATGTAATGCAAGCTTTTCAAAGTGGCTCTTACTGAAAAATGGAGGAATTAAAAACTGAAAATAGCATTTGCTCAGATGGCAGAGAAGCAAACTAGCTAAACCTTGTATCCCACAAATGCTACATGTCCATCTTTACTTCTCTAAAATAGGATTACAGACACATGAACCCAGGTGTTCATCATGTCATATGTGGTTTAGCAATATATGCAGAGAAAGGATGATTTCTTGCTTTTCCTCTTTCATTCCCCCTCTTCATAAAACCAATTACCAAGGCTTGAGCTATTTGCAATTACTGGGCCACGCAGATTCCTGACAAAAATTGGATTAATCCTATATTTCCACCTGCTAGCTTTTCAAGTGCACTCTATACAGGAAGCACTTTATAACAAACCACTTATATGATGTTTCTTAACAAAGTGGACAGCGTAAAAAGCCTTTACTATACATATCCAGATTCCATTAAAATTTCCAGTCAACACAGCAGCTGCTAAGAAATCAAAAAGGCGGGAAATTACACCTACCTTTAAACCTTTAATCTGCCTCTTAAAACATCATTATTTTTATCAGTAGTGTCAGCAGTCTATACTTTATTAAAAAGTCTTACATAATATAATAAATTACTGAAATAGGTTTTATTTGGGAGGAATGAAAAACATCTCATCATCTCCCAGGAAGAGAAATGACCAGATGCCTACTCTATTCCCCAGAGAGAACGATGCATGGAACATTGAGACTGGGGGGGGGGGGGGGGGGGGGGGGGGGGTGCAAGAAGCTTTAGTGTATATAATTAGGACTTTGTGATGATACTGATGTGCATTTAACCCTCTGATGGTCTTCATTTAGGAGTCACGTCCTGAGCCTTCCTGGTCAGAAGTTACCGGATACTTAAAAATGAAACTTCCTCCATCCCAGTAAAAACCATTGCAATTTATTTTTGTTCTATAATATTTATTCTTTTTAATTTAGTATTTTGAGACAATTAGATTGAATTTATTAATATTTATGGTCTATTTTTGCCATGGAATATATATATATATATATACGTATATATACTGTATATATTTATTTATTTATTTTTTTATATATTTTTTATTATATCTATTTTTTATTATTAATCCATTATTATTATTTTTAATTATTAATGCAGTATTTTAGTTTAATATAGAGTGTAGGCCTTACTTATTTATCAAATATATATTTGAAACAATCTCAAAAACGATTTCTTATTAAGTTTTAGACTTTTTTTTTTTTTTTTAGAAATAGTGATAAAAAAGTGTTTCCCATTCATTTCCCATGGGGTCATTTTTGACCGAAGACCAAAATTGTGACTATTTTTTTTACGACCACTTAGCATGCTCAGATCATGAACTCAATTTTATTTTGTGTTCACATCCCTAATGCCAGACATGTCACCAAGTTTCGTAACATTCAGATGAAGCTGTGATTTATAAAAATTCTAAACAGATTTTTTGTAATCTGAATTCATTGGTGTGTATGTGAATAAAAGTGTGTGGGTGTGAATTTGTTGCACTCTTGATGTTGTAGAATGTCACCCCTTTACTGCGGTGTACTTTCTTTTAGAATCGTGGCCGATTTGTAGATTGAATTTTTGTGTTTTTGTAAATTTCCCATTCATTTCCTATGGGTCGGTCATTTTTGACCGAAGACCACGAGTGACTATTTTTTTCACATCCACTTAGCATGCTTGTATCATGACCTCAATTTTTTTTTTTTTTTTTTTTTTTTTTTTTTGTATTCACATACCAAATGCCAGAAAAGTCACCAAGTATTTCTGTATATAGCTAATATTTCATTAGGTGTACAAATTTGTTATTTTTGCATTCTACATTTAATTGGCCTTCCTGTAGCTAAACCAGTAGAGCACGGCGCTAACAATACCATGGGTTCAAGGTCAAAGCATGCTAAGCTCAATCTATCATGCTGATTCTTAAATAACATATGATGTTCCCATGCATTTTAACGGCATGTTTACCCATATGGATCCTCACTGGCAAACCCTAGACTGAATACATTTTTATCTTTTACTCAGTGTGTATGTGTGTGTGTCATTGCTGAGTTTATCAATACACTTCTGACAATTATGAGCAAAACAAACACCCACAAATACACTTTTCTAGATGCATTTCACCCAAATATGCTGTTTAATACGTAATGCAGCTTGCTTTTATTTGGGCATGTGTGTAAAGCATGCAGGTGAATCAATGTGTCACCCGGACACTTTGAGTCACAGTTATTCATATGCTACTCAAATAGAGATGAAAGAAAGCAGTTAATTCTTTAAACACTTGTGACTCATGCACAGCACACAACACACTTCACCTTATCTCCTGTTATTTTAAATCTCTGTGCGGTCCAAACCGTGAATATTATTAAGTAAAATATCAATGTGACTCATCCTATTGAACAGTGAGCATGTGATCAGTGTGTGAAGGATTTATACAGTATGCCAGTAAAATTACTGAATAGGAACAAATGGATTAGTGTGACTTTAAAAGGACTAGAAACTGTAAATAGACATACATAGACAGTCAGACAGATGGACACATAGACGGACAGACAGCAGACAGACAGGGACAGAATGATAAAAAGAGCAACAGATAGACAGTGACAAACAGAAAGATAAAAAGAACAACAGAGAGAAAGACCGTGACAGAAAGATAAAAAAGACAAAGAAAGATAGGCAGAAATTGATAAACATTTTATCTGAGATGGTAATGGAAGCCTGCCAGTGATTTGCTTAGAGCCCATCTATTCCTGCAGCTTTGTCCCCAAAACACATTACAAGGCTCAAAGCACAAGGCTCGAAGCATGTCACTCTCTCTCATACATTTATTTCCCTGGTGTCTCCTTATCCCTCTTGCATGCACCTAGATGGACGAACACTGACACACAAACACAAATTAATACACAGACACATGCAATTTTTGTGTTGGAAAGGAGATTAAAAACAATTTAGAACAATGGTTCTCTCAAATGCAAGGCTTCAAATGGAGAAAAGAACTGGGCCTTAGATAATAAGCTTGTATTAGTGTAATAATAATAATAATAATAATAATAGTTTTGGGGTTAATATACCTTAAACTGAAATCGTCTTTTCTTGTTTTAAGCATACACCTCAATACTTCTTTTAAATTAATGCAAGAAACATGTGAAAAGAACATTCTGTTTGAACAAAAATATCAGTATAGAGCAATACTGAATCTTACATTGAACATGAAGGGAAATGGGTGATATCAGAATAGGCTCCAAACAGGATTTTTGCAGCCCGATACACGCAACCGATTTCTTATAATCATGAACGGCAGATTAATAATACATGGTGATTGTTTTTACAGTACGTCATGTTTTGGACTTTTTTTTTTTTTTTTTTTTGCTTCTTCTGTATATTGTTTTATGTTACTCTACGTGAACTCATAAATTGCCTCTTGGGGACAAATAACGTGTTAGAATTAAATAGAATCATTCAAGCATTATATAAGTTATATGCAAGCTCTGTTGACTGTCACTATTAACTCCTTATACCCTGAAGGCAGTTTTAATGATTTCACGTCTAAGTGGCATACTTTAAAGTAATGGCTTTTTAACTTTTAAAAAAAACACAACAACAACAACAAAAACAACAAAACAAGGTTTCATCAAATAGGCTACATGGTCTCATTTGATAGAAAACCTTCCAAACTTTGTAGAAAATAGATTTATCATGTTTAGAGGTTAATATATTACAACACTTCTAAGAAAACCCCAGACAATTATATTATTTACTTCATTATTATTGGTGCTTGACATGATGACTATTATGTATATTTTACAGGTCATAAAATAAAGTTTGGGCTTGTTCACCATCATGTCAATAGGAGAAATTTGGTGTTGATATCTCAAAGCAATCAAAACGTTTTAATCAACGTCTAAAAACCTAAGTTTTTACTGAACCTTAGACCTACTTACATGTGAAACGCCACAAAAGCCTAAATATTTATAATTACGTAGAATAAGTAACAAGTAATAAGGTCCTGGTTGATGAGTGATGATCTTCCAGCACTTTCAGCTGTGCGCTCATATTCTATTGTACATGGTAAATCAAGACCTGAGCAATCAATCTGAGCAATCAAACTAATAAAATTGCACTCCAGTCGTAAAACAGTGATCGTCCCTACCCTAATGATGGGAGAAACAAAATTTTCAAATCTTCAAATGAATTGAACCAATTGCTTCGCAAAATGATTCACTGTTTCGAAGCTTCCAAAACACCAGGCGCTGCTGCTCAAAAAAGGGTGCAACAAAAACTCAGGCCAAACATGCATAATCACAGCTTTTACAAACCGAATGCAAATGTTTCATTGAAAGTATAATTTATCAAGTTCAATTAACAAATCATCTAATACCATTAAATATTAAAGGGATACTTCACTTTTTTTCGGAAATAGGCTCATTTTACAACTCCCTCAGATTTAAACAGTTGATGAGCCTATTTCCAAAAAAAGTGGAGTGTCCCTTTAAGTGTCTTTATATTTTGTTCTTTTATCAATTTTCAGGGCTTGTTTGTTTGTTCTATGGATGGCTCAGCTAAACAGACCAAAAAGAGACTATTAATGACTCCTTTTAATTATACAAATGTCTCATTAAAACATCCACAAATGTATAAAATTTGCATGATCCATGGGTTCACTGAGATCTCCCCCCAACAATGAACTATTGAAATTTCAAAACAGTTTGCCTCGTTTACTGAAATCAGTGACTTTTGCAGTTTGATACACGCTCTGAACAACTGATTCGAAACAAGATTCGTAAAGGTTTCCAAGCTTTCAAGTAATGTTTCGAAAGCACTTCTCCCACCATACACGAGATCTAGTTTCAAACTCACTTTCAAATGACGTTGGAAAGCACTGCGTCAAGATCGCGATCGGATCAGATCCTGGATGTTCCAAGAAGCATTTCATGTCACGCCATAAGGATTTTCTCAAGATCAAAATGTGCAATTTACAAAGATTTACTAATGTTTCATTAAATTGCGATCGGTTCATGAGATCGGAACAATTTATTGACTACCAACTGAGTCATATAATGTGATCTGCGGCCGCTCGATTGGAGCATCTCTTATCAAAAGACAGGTTGGTGATGAGAGGCGTGTAGATCAAGAGAACAGGAATTATGTTCTCTCTAGCATTTCTCAGTATTGGGACGTCTTTGTAAATGGCTCCGGTAATGTGTCTTGGACCTATGGCAGAAGCCATTAAAATAACATAGTATCTCATGGTCATGCGTCTCTATTAAAGCTACTAGTGGAGGAAATGGGGAGGAAAAAGAGAAGGAGAAGAACTATGCAGAGAATAACATCATCCACAGTCTTTGAGATTCACAGGTAATGCATCAGCTACAGGAATATATGACCTATTTCTGACTTGCATTTTGGGCCACTCTCATTAAACAGCCTGTGAAAAATAAGCTTCCCCTTTCACTCCAACTCCACCTCTTTTTCAAATACACAACCTCTTCCAAAATTACAGAGAAACAAAATAACAAGAGCACTTGACTTCAGAATGAGACTTTTGTGGGAAAAATAAATTTGGGAAATTATGGGAAAATAGAGCTATTGTCCTTTAGTTCTTTCAATCTTTATTTATCATCATTTCCTCTTCCTTTCATACATTCTTACTGTCAGTACAGTGTCAGCAGTCAATCCTGTGCACTGCGAACATTGTGTTTCATTGTGCTGTATGTTCCAATCTATGAACATACAGCAAGGTCATGAGACAGGAAGAGATGGATAAATGATTAGATAAAGGGATAAGGAGCGTTTCCTCATCACAGTCTGTTCGCAGAGTGGGTGGGATGGATGAAAGAGCCAAAGAGATTCGCACGTGCATACATGGGGGTGTTTAATGTGTTTGGAAGAACTTTTTACCATATATGCTATAGAAATAAACTATGTACGTGAATACATCTGAGATGGGCTTTTGACCGTGACAAGACTTTATTAGCTTATTGAGGTTGTGTTTGGAGTAAAGCTCTGGAGAAAAGTGGATCTCGATCTCAATTTGAGAACCCCTGCTATAATTGATTGCATTTGCAAGTTGCATTTAATAGTTTGTTGCTAATTGATTCTGGTTTGCACATGGATGTGATTTCAATAGATTAAAGTGCAGTAATCACTTTTTCTAAGTAATCAAATTTTGCAGGCAAAAAAGTCAGGAATAGTGCAGCAAAGTATGAAGCAGAGCTTTCGCTTTTAAAACTAAGCAGCTTTCAACACAGATAAATTTACAGTACACTATCAGAAAAAAAAGGTACAAAAGCTGTCACTGGGGCTGTACCTTTTCAAAAGGTACACTTTTGTACCCAAAGGCTGCATATTGGTACCTTAGTGGTACATATTAGAACCTAAAATGTACTGTACATATTAGGACCTAAAATTGACATATTAGCTCCCGAACTGTACATATTAACACTTAAAATGTACATATTACCACCTAAAATGTACATATTAACACCTTAAATGTACATATTAGCACTTAAAATGTACATATTAGCACTTAAAATGTACATATTAGAAACTAAAATGGACATATTAGGACCTAAAAATGGACATATTAGCTCCCGAAATGTTCATATTAACACTTAAAATATACATATTACCACCTGAAATGTACATATTAGTACTTAAAATGTACATATTAGCAACTAAAATGTACTTATTAGCACCTAAAATGGACAAAAGTTTACCTTTTGAAAAGTCAGTCAGTCTTATATTCGTAATAAAAAATCCATTTGAATGTCTGCTGTATATCTTGTCCTTTAAACAGTTATAGGGTTTTCCTGTGCCCTGATCGACATGCTAGTAATTTGCTGTTGTGTTACTTACTTGTGTTAACAACAAGTTTCAGCCCATTCAATATAAAAGTCTTGTCTACTGACTGATTTACTCATGAAGACAGTCTCTGTCACCATCTAATGATGGTAATAATTTAAGTTCTGTTGCTGTTCATGATCATGGACTATTTATAAGGAAGGCTTTTAGTGATTTTACTTCATGAATGATTCATTGATTGCCTTTTCGCTACCTATACTGGATCGGAGAGTAAAGTAAAAAGGAGAGCAATGGTAGCTGCCACTATTTTCTAGAAGCATGTTAATAATCTTACAGTAAACGACTTTTTGTTTACCTTTCAAAAAACTACAGACTTCTCTCTTGTCTTGTGATGTTAGTTTGCCTGACTTCTCCAATCATGCATCTGCTTAAACCCTGCCCCTTACTTTCACATCTGCCTCCATCCAATCATACAATCAACACCTAATGGTTAGAATCAAATCCATGTCCTACTTTTTTTTTTCAATAATGCATTTTACAATACAGAGAAAAAAACATCCGTCGCTTTGTTTCATTGTGAGTTGTCAAATTAGTCATGATATACTGTATTGATTTCCCACAATCGGATATTCATTCAATTATCTGCAGAAGAAAAAAAAAGAAAGTCATAATGCGATAGAACTGCGTAAGGTTGAATAAATGATGACTATTTTCATTTTTTGGTGACCTATGCCCTTATGATTTTTCATTCTTCTGATAAGATAGCAGTAAAGTAAATAAAAGGCAGAAAGTTTAATTCATTAGATAAAAAAAAACTCTCTCACCTTTTTTTTTTTTATTAAGAACAACATGTACAGTTGTACTGTTAAATCATAAAAAATAAACCTTGAATATTATCTAAACTACTTGCTGTGTGTGTGCGTGCGTCTGTGCGTGCATTCCTCCAGCAGCAGGGGGCCACAGACTGAGAGTGATGCGCAGAGACAAATATGTCACAAAGAATGAGTACAACCGAACCAAAATATGTCTGTACAAAAGAATGAATGGGAATGAGAAAGGGTCGCTAAGAGGTAAAACAGAGAAAGAGGCAGATAGAAACAGATGGAAGAGGTGGGGGAATCCAACCCAAAAAGACTGAAAGAGGGGACCTGAGGACAAGTAAACAAGTGTGCATCCAAGAAGCATCTCCACACAAACACACCAGGTTATGCATCCCATGTGTTGTGCCTTTTAAAGAACATGTTTTGCGATGCCCACAGCAGGCATGAGTGATTTCAGTGCTTTTCATGTTGACTGCTTTTCGGGTCACTGACTAACCTCTAGCAGCAACACACACACATAACTCCTTTCAGTCATCACACTACACTACTTCTGCTCTATACATATTTATACACATGTGGATACACACAATTCTCATGTGGATACACACAATTCTACAGACAATTCTCCACCTGTCCATTAGCATAAACGCACACGCTTGCCATGCTCACAAATTCACACATACTGCTCTGTTAGCTCCACTCACACCACACCAGAGACACACACTTCATTCTTTCAAGCATAAAGCTTAAAATCGCAGTAAAAATTTTTTATTGAATATTGCAGTATTTATAATAAATGATTTATCCATGCACAAATAACTTCTCCCTCATGCAACATCTTTTCTCTAATGACATATTTACTGGGGCAAGGGTGGGACAAGCAGCCACATTGCATAGTCATTGCAGATATCCTATGTTAAGGAAATCCACAAGTCCACAAGTTTCCTACGCCCCATGAGGCCTTGCGTCAAAAGTGGGCGCGACTTCCGGTTCGAAGTAAACAAAGCGCGATTTGACATGCTTGACACTCGTTCATTCAACAGTTGACAGTCATTCAAGTTATAGCGATCCAAACTAGCTAACGATGTGGGAACACAACCTCAACGAAATTTAAAAGGGTGAAATAACACTACCTTTACCCTCCGCAGTAGTGGATTGGGAGTATTATAATAACATTATTAATAATCAATACTCATCAAGGCATGGTGACAGACAGTTGTGTGAGCTGACAAACAATTAAAATAAAAAATACACACTTAGTCATTGTGCTTTGGAGTTTATTCAAAATTATAAATGCATGTGCTACTTGAATACATTAACTGGCACATTTGGTATTCTGTCAACACAGGCTTTGATCCTGAGTTTAGGTGTAACATCAGTAGCAAACAGCTAATCACATGCTGATAGATTTTATAGAATATTAAGAATCTAAACAAATGTACACAGGAAGATTCGTCATCTTTTGGGAGGTGATGGAAACTACAGTCGTTGGCAGGATCAGAGACGGGCTCTTAACAGGATCACTCTGATTTCGTTTTCAGCTTATGTTCAAAACAATCACGTTTAAGCCAATGAATTGGTTTAGTCCGGTTATACATACAACCGCGAACAGCACATGTTGTCCCTGAGCTCTGTAACGACATCTCTCATAAAGATTTGCGTCTTTAAATAGTAAAATAATTCTCCGAAAAACAGCTAGCCTCTTGGCTAACTAACACACAAAATACCATTGGAATGCTACTTCCGCCGCATCACCGGAAGTTTCACCCACTTTATTTTTTACAGGAGCGCCCCTCGGAAACTTGTGGATATACAGTATATACAGTAAAACATTGGCGTAATTTGCGTGTGGGACATGTCCCCACCCCTTTTTTACCAGGGTCGATATTATCCCCACCACTTTTGAAACATCTCGCGGCACGGATGTAACTAATAGAAATACGTAAAACATCTCTAGTTAACTAGCAGGGCATTCATTTCATTCGTTTGAATGAAATTTTATTTCATAAGAGGTGATATAGCATGCTGAAATGTGTTGTTTTTGAAATCATGTGATCAAAGTGCTCGTTGACTTGTTGAAGTGTTCTTTTGGCTTGTGCTGTGTCGCGCAAAGTCTCCACACGGACTCACGCTTTAATCTGTTGCAGAGACTCTATTCGTTCTGGTGAAATCACAAAAGTAAAATGCACACAAATGTGTTCCTGCTTGATATACTGTAGACCTTTTGCTAGATGTAAACAACACTGGTCCAGAAACACTTCCTGTTTCAGTTTGTAACTGTTTTCTTTATTTCACATGTAAAGAAAACATCTTAAAGATGTTGTTTAACTTTTTGATTCAGTTTTACATGTTCTGTTGGTTGTATTTTATCCCAGCTTTTGTGTAGTGTTAAAAAAAAACTGAAACAGGAAGTGCTTCTGGACCAGTGTTGTTTACATCTTGCAAAATGGGGCCCTTTCTTCGTACATCGCTAACTCAGTTAGCTGGATTTGATTGTTGGCGATTTGCCATGATCTTGGATCGTTTGGTTCTTCGACGCTCATCCTGGACTTGCTGTCATAGCAACAGGTGCGCTAGCTTGAACCTGCTCGCGGGCAGGCTTATTTCAGGTTAACAGGATTAGATCGCGGCTTTATAAACGGAGGTGAAACGGGAAGTCTTTTAGCGCAGCGCAATAGTGTACTTTTTGAGAGATATCATTTTTCTCATGACTAGTGAGGATGCCGTTTACATCATTAATTTGTCTGAAACGCATAAATGTTCGACTCGGAGTCGGGTTTTAATATTACTATTATTGCGATCCTTATCCAGATTATTAAGATTATATCAAATTTTATAAAGGTAGTTGACTGACTAATCTCTTAGATGTGTGATATGTTCCATATCACAAATATGGCCAGCATCTGTGCATGACTCCAGAATTTTCTGAGATTTATTCACGTTATTTGAACGTGGTAAGGAAAAATATATCAAGCTCACTGTATTACATACACTTATGCTTATCCTAACAGAACTGAATTTTTCCATTATACAGGTGAGTACAGCAGGATCCTGCCTGGAGACAGGTGTTTTATGACCCCATTCCCTGACCAGTTACGATGCCGCTCTAGCCAGGACAAGGCACACAATGAAGTTAACTTTAGCCAACTAAAGTGTCTGAAAAGTCTGAGGGTTGCACCTAACAGGGCCTGTGACATTGCATGGGCCATATTACACAACATTGCACCATCAGAAAAAATATCAAACATTTCATTAATGTTTAATAAAAGACAAGACAAACATGCTTAGTTCTTTGAGTTTTATTTTAATTATTCTTTGTAAAGAAAAGCCAGTGATCAAGTCATCTTTTGCCTGGAAATACACTCTAAAAAAAATGCTGGGTTATTTTAACCCAATTTTGGGTAAAATATGGACAAACCCAGCCATTGGGTTACATTTTTAAATGACATTTTTTACCCAATGGCTGGGTTTGTCCATATTTTACCCAAAATTGGGTTAAAACAACCCAGCATTTTTTAGAGTGTAATATTGTACTCTGTGTGAAATAATATATTAGCACTTATTCTGAAGTTCCTATGAAGCAACTCTATCTCTAGTGCCAGTTTTTTTTTTTTTTTTAATTTGTCAAGTATTTTCAAAACACTCTGTTTTCTAGGGGTAGGGGTGAACCTGTCAACACATGGCTTGCAAAATGTGGGGAGGGAAATGTGATCAATAACTCATGGCAACATATATATATATATTTTACATTAACTACGTAGTTTCATAGTCACACATGTAGACTTTCACAAGTCAAAGCAATTCATTACTACTCAAGGTTTAACAGCTGATATGACTGGACAGCCATTTGTCCATTATAGGCCTACTTAATTTAATGCAGCAGCAAATTATTTTATAGTGTACTAGGATCATTTAAAGTTCATTTACTAGCAGTGAAGGTGCTGTGGGTCTGAGGAAGAGCTGAACACAAGGATGCCCTCCACAAGGTTCACATTTAACCCAAGGGCCAGCTCTTCTGCCTGGGTAATGTGTGGGGGTGCAGGACCACCACCTGTTTGTTTTTCTCTTTTTTTCCTCAGCCTTTTTCTTGCTTTTATAAACAGGCAAACGTTTGTTAACAGTGCCTTTTTAAAATGGATTAGTTAGTACAAATTACTATCATGTAGAATATTCTAGTACTTCACTTTTACTTGTTTGTTTTACATGTTCTAGCAGTGGGTGGTGACTCTGACATTACAATGAAAAAAGTTATAATTATTTAGAAATTATTAAAATATAAATAAAATATAAAAATATGAAGAGTTCAGATGCAAAAGCCTCTAAATGCCATTTGAAATTTTCTTCTTTAATGATGATTTTTATCAAACTTGTATATTTAAGTTCAGTAATTTCACTTAAATAGCAATGATAATTACCTATTAATTGTTATTTAAGTGAAATTACTGAACTTAAATATATAAGTTTGATAAAAATCATCATTAAAGAAGAAAATTTCAAATGGCATTTAGAGGCTTTTGCATCTGAACTCTTCATATATACTGTAATAAGTGATAAAAAACATCTAACTACAAACTTAATTTGTCTGCTACTTGTTGCCAGCTCTCTCTCCTGGCTTTTGCACACTTTAAGGTGTTTCCTGCGTGCGTTTTAATTAAGTTTTCAGATTCAGCTTATCCTTAAAGCAAAAACTGAGCGCGCTCTTTGGCCACGGTGAACAGCCAATAGCAGCGTTGCTGATCAATGTTTCTACTATCGATACATATCCTCTTTTAACCCAGTGCATGAACGTGCAATTAGCTCAGATAACTCAATCCAGCTATACTAATCATAATCGGCAGGAGTGTTCGAAGAACCCAATTAGCCGGATCATGATGAGCACGATGATATTATCTTGGATGTCTCATTTGATCTCGGATGTTTTAAGCAACGTGCAAAGAACGGGCCCCAGGTCTATACAACCACTGATAAACATAATCATTTTTAATAAGACAACTATACGAGTGCGGATTACAACACTCTGACCAGCGTAAAAAATTCTGCCACTGGACTATTAAAGTGCATGAATATGTGTCGGATCTATGCATTTCTTCATGTGAAAATTCTCGGCACCAACACATATTAGATCTCGCTAACCAAAATGTACTTTTTTTTACGATTGCTGGACATTGGTATGTTATTGTACATAGGTACATCTTATGTATGATTTAGCATTGTATTAGCAAGTGAAAATCTTGTGATCTTTATTGGAAGCGCAGTTTCAGGTATTGTGTGTTTATTTGTGTACTCATCTATGTGTGCGAAAGAGAACCTGAGCTCTACAGGGGGTTACAGAGGCAGCCGTGCATACAAACACTAACACTTGAGCACAGCAGGACGTGACAGAACTGAAACACACATCACCAACTACCTGTAATTTACCAGCCTCTCAGCTGTTTAATCGCTAACAATGGACAGAACTGAAAGGCTTGAGGACAGCGACAGATTGAATGCCCCATGTAACCCTTTCCAAGCTGGAAAAGGGCCTGTAAGCACGGGGGAAAAAAATGCAAACATGTTACCAGACAGATTCAGCATTGATATTTCAGCACATGAGATTATGATTCCACTATGATGTTCCTAATGCTGCTAATTAGTAAATGTGTGCATTCTAAGGATAACCGCATGAAAAATACAATGATATTACAAGTAATAAAGTAAGATCTGCAGTTTTTACCACAACACTACAGAAGTAAAACGTAATATTGTTAACTTGATATTTTTAAAGATTAAATGTGTAGGTCTATCTAGGAAAGCAATAAACGTTTCACAATGTACACTCCATCCATATTTTTAAGAAGTAGATAAAAAATTCAGCTGAACTGAGATGACTTGAGTTTAAACGCGTAAAGCTACAATATACTTTTTTTTCGGCGCTAGCTGTCGCTAACCTCTTACAATAACAAAGGTGTAGGTTTATGACGCAGTGAGTAAGAGGAATCAACTTGGATCTAAAAATGTTTATGGTTGAGTGAATACATTCATGTTTTTTTTTTACATGACTGTGGTATGAAGCAGGGCAGGATTGCTAATGAGAGATAGACATCAGCGCCACACGTGAGTCCCATGGATATAAAGGAATGAGGACATTTAGACTAGCAGTAAGCTAGATCAAGATTAGAAGAACATACTGATCATAGTTTAACATTTCATCATGTTTAGATACATTTCACACATTTGCTCACCTGTCTAATAAAGTACATGCCTCATGTCGTGACTCATGAAGCTTAGTCAAGTCGAAGTTCGCAGCGAAGCTCTTGGAATCTCGAAAATGCCACGCCGATATTGATCCTCATTTTATTTCTCCTTTTGTCCCAAGGTCTGCTTGTTATGGTCCATAATGTTAGACCGAAATAACAACAGCGTGAGCGTGCCACTGGAGGTAACGCAGTTATCCATGTCTGTCGCCATAGTTACTATGGCAGTACAAGCGGAAACCAGTGATAACACGGATATTACGTCATTGACAGGCGACAAGTTACAAGGGACGGACATTATTTAAAATTGTACATTTCTCAGAATTTACAAATTCTTGGAAAGATTTAGGATAATATAAGCACAAAATTGTGTTTTTGGATATTTTGATACAAAAATTTTACATATTGTACCTTTAAGGTTTGAATGTGGTTAGTAGGGCAAATGAGGAAAGAACAGAAAAGTTTTACCTAAATGTGCAGAGGGGTCAGACTCATGGGGACACAAATTGAGAGGATGTTTCTTACAGTAGAGTGCACTCTCACTTTAACTCTCCCTTGAAACGCGTAATACGCCTGTAAAAGCTTAACGAGTCAAGATGGAACAGTTACCTTGTTCAGCTTTACAGCCTAATGGATACACATTAGCTCTGATTCCTAGAATTCATGTTATTGAATGTGGAATTTAATAACAACTACTGTGGCCCTACAAAATATTTTGAAAATACTAAGGTTTAGACAATTCAGCTCACTTAAAAATCCATGGCACTGGTTTAGATCAAAAGTTTTTAAAACGTTTTAATTGCAATAAGACCCCCTTTCACAAAGGGGCCCCCACTGTACATTTATAAAAAAAAAAATGTGTGATGTTATAAAGACAACAAATTGTCTCCTACAAAATAATTGTTTATATATATATATATATATATATATATATATATATATATATATATATATACAGAAAAGGAATATATGTTGAAAGTTATGTGAACTTGTCTTTTTTTATTACGGATATTAAACTTATTATTAAGTTTTACTAAGTAATTACTTTTTTAAAGTTAAGGTTCAAGGTTACTTTATTATCCCCGAGGCTGGCCAATTTAAATTACAGCCTGCAGTAAGTTAAGTCAACTTAAAACTTTTTTACAGTGTTTCAAAGCAAAACATTTCCTTTCTCATTAAGTAAGGTCCAACAAGACTTTGGAAAGTCTTCAGAAAGGATATCATTGGGATCATCTTCACTAATTCCTTGTCTATACTATTAGAGTATTACTACTCTTCCCACAATTTACTTATAGCACAGTAAAGGCATCATCACTCCCCACCCGCACATCAAAATTATACAATAATAAACCACAGCAAAATAAACACCAGCAGTGAAGTGAATTAATCAATGTTGTGTGTGCATTAACCCAAGCCACAAAATAGCAAAGAGAAAATAACAGGAGTCAGCCAATACAAACAGAGAATAATTTGTGACAAACAAATTATATCAGGCTTGAGAACACCAGAGGGAAAATGCCAATAGTCCAATCAAAAAAATAAAAATAAAAAAAATAATAAGATTAAAGGGTGAATGACACTGAAGACTGGAGTAATGGCTGCTAAAA
Organism: Pimephales promelas; assembly: GCF_016745375.1. The sequence continues at coordinate 14,136,592 of NW_024121100.1, forward strand.
AAAAATCAGCTTTGCCATAAGAGGAATAAATAATATTTTAAAAATACATTAATTTAAATACAATAATGTTTTACAATATTACTGTATTTTTTTTTACTTTTACTTTACTTTTTCTTGGTGAGCATGACACTTCTTTCAAAAACATGAAAAAATTGATACTGACCCCAAATCCCATGCCACATAACAAATGACCAACAAAAAATATAGAATTTCTTTGCTTTCATTGGATTAACTGTAAAAACGTAAAAAAAAAAAAGTTTAAAAATTATCCCCATCCAACTACCACACTCCATGTCTTCACTGCACACAACTCTCTTCACCCAACAGAATTAGAAGAGTGCTTGTGAATAGCAGGACCAATTGTGCAAATAGCCTTCAACAAAAAAACACTTTAGTTTTAAGCTGAGTTGTGTGCTAAAGCCATACATACAGTAAGAGCTCTCCGTGACTACACACACCACACACATCCTCCTCTGACCTAAAAACAAGGCTCCGATTGCCCGCTTACAATGATTTGAGAGAGAGACATCCCAGATTATGAGCGAGCACTAGAATCACACAGGCAGCGGCATAGCACTCCTCCCCCACCACACACTGTCACTCGTTCATCTGGCACTAGAGGACAGCCATATGTCCACCAGTTGTGGTGGCTGCTTCGATCATTCTGAATTTCAAACAGGGACTTAAATTGTTCGACTTGTTTGTGTGTTTTCTGTACACATTTCTTCAGAAGTGAAGAGAGGAGTCACAGCAGGTGCAGAGTGGCCGGGGGGTCCACAGTAAAGTGTTGTCTGTGTTTTATCCTGCTCTGCTAGGTTTGCCTCCAGGGCTGCTGGACAAAATCCAGGTGTGACTCCATCATAAAAGTAGCACCTTTAAATGAGCCCGTCCTCACTTAATTAAAACAGGTGAGGGAAGAGCCATTTTTAAACATGCTGTGTGATTATTCAGCAAAAGAAAAGTGTCCTTTTAAAAGGAATAAAAATAAGCTCTATTTGACAAATTATATTATTTTTCAAGGAGACTAAGTGTTCTAGACTAGTACTCATCAGCTTAAGATTACCTAAATCTAAGCTTTACATGTTAGTGTGTGTGTGTGGTCCTAAACATTTGTTATGGGAACATTGTTTGGTCCCCGTGAGGAAAATAGCTTACATCCAAGTGATGTTTTTTTGAAAATGTAAAAACGCTGAAAGTTTTCTGTGATGAGTAGGCTAAGGTGTAGGGTTAGGGTTAGAGGATAGAATGTAGGCTACCATTTGTACACTATAAAAAAATAAAATCCTTACAGTCCCCATAAAACATGGGAACACAACTATCAATTTAATAGAAAAGTCAGTGTGGGCATGTAAGGTGTATTTACACTGCATGCAAAATTATTAATTTAAAAAAAAATTAAAAGCGCTTAAATTTGTATTATTTTCTATTAATGAGCCGTATTAATTGTTGATAAAAATGATGAATTTGGATTACAGACATTTTACAGCTTCCATCATATCATGATCCCACTAAACTGTTATCTTTCCCTTGAGAAATGCTGTAATCTCTAACACTCTTTTCTCTGCTCTGTGCTCTTTTCTCTGCTTCTCTGACAATCTGGTCTTTCACTCTCTGTCTCAGGGGCTTCCATTCCAATCATTTCCAACAATAGCAGCCACTAATACTCTTCCCTGTAAGCCCACCTGACACAAGAAACATAAAATAGGCTTATTAGTTTTAAATACCAAGAATCAGTCTGCAAATTAATCTCTTATACTTATACAAACTTTTATGATATACAGGCTAATTGAGTTAAATAATTAAGCAACTGGATATTATTAGTAACATAGCGTCTTGTGTAGTTTTTGATGTGGCTTTTACGATGACTTGGCAACACATTATGGACTATATTGCGTAAGCCCGTGTAGGCTATATTTGATTTGTTTGATTCTTGTGGATTAGAAATGAAATAGGGGATTATAATCGTTACCAAATGAATGAAAGCATGAATCACATGTTGTGCTGGTGAAGCAGGCTACAGACTCACATGCTGCAGTGCAATCTCTGTGATAGCGTCTGTCAGCGCAAAGGCGCACGGGATCTGACAGTGTGGAGCGCGTGAACTCGACACTGAAACAGCCACCGGCACGCGAGCGAGCGCGGATATCCGTCGAGCTCTTTCCATACTTCTCCAACGTCACAACTATCCGCGCTCCACACACACATACATTTAATGAGAGCCATGGAAAAAAATCAATTTCCACAATGTGGGTCAAAGCTTAATTAAATTGAGTCCGATGTTATTCTAACGAGTCTACATGAGTCACGTTTCCCAGCACTGATCTGCTGATATTACGATGTTGGACAGGTTTCCTGTCCGTATGTTATTTTCCCACTCTATGATTGACATGCCAAGAAATACAATCCCATGACACTTAACACTAATGTGGTTAGATGAATGCCAAAATAAACTGCCATATATCCGGCTCAGCATGTCAATCAAATCCAACGAACGAGTTAATTTTCCCTAACAGAGCCAAAAAGCCTCTCTAGGTTGAGTTCAGCGTTTAACACTCAGGCTATGTGCCAGCCAGACAATCTCAAAAGATAACAGCAAAAGAGAGGGAAGACCCTAAGTACAACTGCTGACAGGTACAAAGATATGGAGTCCCTAAAAGGATTAATTTAACCCGTTCAGACCTGGGTTAAGAAAAATTCTGATGCCCATTCAGAATTGGTTCTGAACAGTATAGCAACTAACAGATGATTATATGAATTTGTACATTATTTAGAAAATTAAATAAGGAATTTAAAAAATACATTTTTTTTGGGGGGGGGGGGGGGTAATCACTTAATTAAAAAACAAACAAATATTAAACAGTCTAAAAGATGGTATTCAATTAGCCTACTTGTTCTGAATGGTAAAAGGTCATCAAAAAAACTAAATAAAAATCTAAGTGCAGCGATAATGTAGACAAATATAGCCTAGCCTACACTTAATGAAAGGAGAATGATTGCCCTCGGATTGCCTTCTAGAGTTCAAAGCTGCAACCTTTCACTGACCTGCTATTTTTTTTTTAGGCTATGTATCATGCCACCTCCAACTTTGCCATCTTACTTAAGAAGTTTGGACTATAAGCATGAATAAGAATTGATAAAATGGCCTGTTTCTGTTACGGTCAAATTGTTTTGAAAATAAAAGAGGCCTATATAATAACTTTATATAAGACATGGTCTGAAAGGCACTCAGATTTGATGAAGACTGAACACAATGTGAAGCAGGATTATTACTGAAATCCCATCTAGCTGTTTTGCAATATAGCACACAGTAGGCTTTTGTTTACATTGAGACCTGTCCATTATAATGGCAACTCAATATATGATGATATGATTGTGGCTAGCCGCCACCTCTAGGCTTATTTAAATGTATTATGATGTAGATGTAATCGCAGAATTCATCCAAAAACATAAGGTCCATTTGAATGGACACTGAGTGTGTTGAAGCATATCTAGGCTAGAGTTACTGCCTTTGATGCATTACAGGGTCCAAATTAAATTTAAAGTCATAACATTGTTAACGAAGTGTGTTTACAAGTTGCTCAATAATCAGACTCTGTGTTTATCACATTGTAACATTAACACTGGCATGTAGCCTAGTCCGGAATCAACCAAAGCAACGTTTTATTGGCTAAACATTGTGAATGCTGGACATGATGGCACGTTTGGAAACAGCAGCGCGTAAAAACACGCACACATTTGTAGTTTGAAGTGGCCTGCAATTTAGTTGCTTTTGAAAGAAATTTCTTATCAGCGAGCGTTAAGGGCAAACACAGAATGTAGGCTACAGATCTAGGAATCAAACCGCGAGTTGATTTGATGGAAAGAAACGTGCGCGCTCATCTTTCTGAATCCTGCCTGTCATTGGTATATCCTCTTCTGTCTCCTTCGAAACAGCACCTTTAAGCAGTTCATTTGAAATAAATGTGACAAGCGTGTCAAACATGACTGTACCTGTGCTGGCTCGCGTGCGCAACTCACCTGCATTCCTTAGTTTTTTGTTTCTGTAGACGGAGAAAATCACCAGCAGGTTTCCTAAAATATCCACCACTATAGTGAATATGAGGAAACACCCGAGAGTAGTAGTGACCCAGGGAGGCCGGTGAAGTGCTTGCTCGCTAGGGTCCAGTGCAGAGCTGTTCAGAGAACTCCCATTTATAAACATTGTATATCTTCATGAAACTTTTCTTAATCAACTAAATAAACCGTGCAGTTCAGGCGGCGCGCGTCTCTCCTGTGGGATCTCATCTCTTCGTGGGGTGTGGATAAGTTGTGCGCCCCCGACAACTTTCCTCGGCTCTCTCGTCGGGGCTTCCGTGTGTCGGGGTCTGCACTTTTATGGCTATGTGTGCAGTGTGCACCCATCACAATGTTGGTACATGACATCCACGGGCAACTTCAAAGCTCCAGTGAACATGTGATTAACTGCAGAGTTGTGTGTGTTGCCATCCTGTGGTTGTCAACGGTAACGTTGCTTCATTCACCAATTTCAGCTCGGGCTGTAATAAACCCTCTTTCATCCCTTCATTCATTATTACTTATCCGCATTAAAAGAAGATTTATTCCGTTTTTCATTCAGAATAATGTTGGGTATTCGTGATGGAGACCAGACAGCTATCTTAATAGGCTACTATAATAATATTAACACCTGTTTTACATATAATATACAAAACAGTAAAATAATAATTATACAATATTTAGTTTCGGTCCTCTAATAATTTGATTGCCCAAGCAGCGTAATTATACAAAAATGCGTTCTTCTAATCCTCTCATTTGATTGGCTGAGCGTTCAGAGAGAGCGAGTCAGTGCATTGCGTGGCCAAATATAAAGCAGTGGTTTGTTTTCATTGCTACTTTGCAAGTGTGTGTGTGTGTGTGTGTGTGTATTAACCTTACATTTTGTTAAAGTAAACCTTAAGTTGTCATAAGTAAACAGTAGGTCTACTAATAGCCTATCCCAGCAAATGTACTAATTCATTTTTTTTACTAAGAAATCTTTCAAAAATATAATAGAATTTGCCATGAAAAATATGGAAGTATAATCCAATCTTGCTTCTGTATAAGAACACTACATAGTGTACATCTTTTACTTTGTACTTTTGAAATAACCATTTAGATACTGTATATTCCATTGGTGTGATATATTGAATACCGTTTCCGGTTCCAAGCCTCTACTCTGTTTAATACATACGTTTATTAAATAAATTATATATATATATATAAAGAGTTCAGATGCAAAAGCCTCTAAATGCCATTTGAAATTTTCTTCTAGAATGATCATTTTGATCAAGCTTGTATATTTAAGTTCAGTAATTTCACTTAAATGGCAATGATAATTACCTATTAATTGTTATTTAAGTGAAATTACTGAACATAAATATACAAGTTTGACAAAAATCATCATTAAAGAAGAAAATTTCAAATGGCATTTAGAGGCTTTTGCATCTGAACTCTTCATATATATATCAACACCCAGGCATTATTATAAGCTTAATCTAAGCTTTTTAAAACTCACATCACATTACATTACAATCACCCTTCAAGTTTTAAATCATGTAAATGATAACGTCGGAAAGCCTATTTTCAGATGTATACTGTAACCCAGTACCTTATCAGACACTGATTTGTCAGGAAATTTTTACTGGGATACAGCAAAACATTACAGGGGCTTATGCTCCAGAAGAAAAGTGTCTAGAGGCAGAGGATTCTGCAATGACACTCATACAGTCTCATGCCCTTTTGTGACTGCAAGCAACCTAAAAACCTAAAATGACTCAAGGAGTGCATGCTGTCTCCTCGCCTTTAGTTCAAGAACGTGAGCTTGATGTCCCATCAGCACTCTACCCCCCGCAGAACTCAGATGTATCCACTGTTCAAGCAACCTGTCAGCCTCCAGCCATTACGATGCAATTTTAAAGCAGCACAGTGCTCCTAAAGGCTCCAGCCGTGAAAGTCTCTCTTCCAACAGTCAGGTGGTCTAAAGGGAAACTTTACTGTGAAAGATTTTTACATTTACAATAAATACTCATGCTAAACTATATGCAATCCTATAAAGTGGAGCACGTTCCTGACAAGGGAAAGTGAAGGCGAGGGGAAAGAGAGATGTAATGTTATTGGGAAATGTAACTAGATAAATACATGGAAACGGCATTATTGTTTCAAACATTACTTTCCCATTGTACTTTGAGATTGCATGTTTAAAAATGGGAAAAATTAAAGTCTTACAAGTTTGGAATGACGTGAGGGTGAGTCACAATTTTCATTTATTTTTTTATGGGGTGGTTGTATCTCCAAATGTATCTTTGTATCGTATGTTTCTCTTTGTATCTTTGTATGTATCTTTTAACCTGCAACAATTTTTATGAAATCATCTATATAAAAAGTTAACATTAAATCAAAATTGACAATTCTCTTTATTTAATGGAATTTTGCAGTGAGAAAGGGCAACGCGTTCTCATCCCAAAGCGCCATATAGGACGCTTTTGCAAAAGCGTAAATATCCAACGCACATGGCACCCTTTAACGTCTAATGAGACGCTTCGGTTATGGTTAAGTTTAGGTAAGGTGTAGGGTAAGGGTTAGACCACTAGGGGGCGCCTTCTGCCCAAATATATCTGCGTCCCATTTCACGTTAAAGGGTGCCATGTGCGTTGGATATTTACGCTTTTGCAAAAGCGTCCTATATGGCGCTTTGGGATGAAAGGGTTGATGGTCAGTGCCGGTCCTACACTTGGGGGCCCTAAACTTTGTAAAGGGGCCCCTATCAGTCCATTTATTAAAAAAAAAAAAAATGACAAACTCGACTTTTATCTTTTTCACTTTTTCAACTTTAGTTAGTGTGTTATGTTGCTGTTTGTGCATTGAAAAAGATCTGCAAGGTTACAAAGTTTAAAGTCCACTCCAAAAGGATCTTTAACAGAAAACAGTTTTCAAGAACTACAACACGCTTCTTTCAGATCTTGTGAAGTCGCAATATCACTCATTTATAATCCCTGCCAGAGGAATACGCTAAAAAAGAGGGGGATGAGACAGTTTTTTCCAGGCCAGTTCCAAAACCCCTTTCTTTGACCTTCAGACAAACTTAGAAAACAGTGGAATGAATTTTTAACACTGTTCCTGAAAATTATAACCCCCCAAAAAACTGTTTCCTTTTTTAACAGTTCCAATTGTAAGTTTTATATTGTTGCTGCTATGTAAACAAAGGGTAAAGTTGTTTGGCTCCTCTAGCCTGCTAGCTAACATTAAAGTGTTGATAGCATTAAGGGCTCTCACTTTTGTAATAACAACTTACCTCTCTGAGGTTCTGCACATTCATATTCGTCAACATTCTCAAGGTCTGAATCAGGCTTGAATTGGTTTGGCAAAATTGAGGCCATCGTTAATATTTAAACCTGAGCAGATGCAACTTGCAACTTGCGGTTATGTCAAGGGGCGTTTAGAACAGGCTCTTAGCAGTTCGCCAATCAAAACACACTTGGCCAGCAAACCAATCAGAGCACATTTTGTATTTTAGAAGGAGAGGCTTCATCGAAACAGCAACTGAACAGAACATTCAAGGCAGACTCGAAAACGAGGTGCTACAAAAAAAATTAATATTTGAATGATAAGTGGAAACTGTAGATTTTAAGTAGAGTTTCATATATATATATATATAATTTTTACAAAAATAAAGACTGCTGTAGCGACCACTGCATCCAAAAAAAAAAAAAAAAAAAAAAATCACAATAGGTTTAAAGGTGCCAAACATATCAGTGAGTTAAAATTAAATTGCATAATTTTCGAACATGCAGAATTAGATTTTCTCCCTTAATGCCTGTATGTTCACGCGTGGACAACACTGGCACTGTTAGATAGAAATCTGAATAATTTATTTCTCCGTAAAGTAATGTGAATGTGTTGTGTTGTTTAAGAGGGAATATTTTGATGACTAATGCTTCATAGAAACAGAATGTCAGTTTTATTTTAATCTCTAAAACAGAGCATGTGGAAGACAGCAAGACAGCACTGTGAACTCAAAAGCCTTCACCCACCTGTCACAGCCACAGGACATCATCACCCGTTTGTGCACGTGTATGTGTGTGTGTGTGTGTGTGTGTGTGTGTGTGTGACTCCAGGAGGAACACATGAGAGTCACATTAATAAATAATGACACACATTATGCTAAAACCACAAGACAATAAAATAATCTGATCTTGGCTTCACTCCTGATTAAATATGAGCTTCAAATCCCCATGTGCAAAGTCTGCAAACATCTGAGCCAGTGCCCTTCATTCATCAGGTGCTGCTCTGTTCTTGACCTGACCTTCAATTTAGTTCTGATTATTGTAGCACTACTATTATTGTAGCACACAATATGGCAATTTTGCCATCTACTGGTAAATGATCACTAATGCCAACACACTAGTAAAGCACCAATGTAGGCCTACTGTCAGTATCAGGAAAAAAAAAATAGTGAATATTGTGTTTTATACAATACAACAAACAATTATTTGATAAAAGAATGACATTTGCAGAAATACATTTTGACAAGAAACTAAAATAGAAAATAAACTTTTCTCACCACTGCTGTTACCTACTGCATTTCAAGATTTGATGTGGTCTCCACAACTATGAGCAATAGCGCCCTCTGCTGTATATCACATGGCACTATATCTCCTTCACCTCAGAACGGAAACTGCTCAGACTAGTCTTACAAATCTTACTAGTTTCTTTCTTCAACATTGGCCATTTTATTTAATCATTTAAATCAAGGTATATTAAAAAGTTGTTTGGTCTAATTTAAATCCCAAATGTAAGACTGATTAGCCCTAACTAATTGCTAGTAGTTGGTTAAAACGCCGTCTTAAAGGGTTAGTTCACCCAAAAATGAAAATTAAGTCATTAATTACTCACCCCCATGCTGTACCAACCCTGTAAGACATTCGTTCATCTTCGGAACACAAATGAAGATATTTTTGATTAAATTTGAGAACTGTAAAACTACCACATTGGCTCCTAAGGAACTGGCTCTTGACGGCCCAGAAAGTCAATGAAGAAAATGTTTAAATATTCTATGTGACTACCGTGGCTCAACTATAAGTTTATCAAGCGACGAGAATATTTTTTGGTGCGAAAAAACAAACAAAAATAACGACTTTATTCGTCTATTCCTTTTCTTCCTTGTTGGCCTGAAACGAGACTTCCATACGATTTCCACGACGCATGCGCGAGAATTGCGATCTCCTTTAACTACTTCAGTTCAGTTCTCGCGCATGCGTCGTGGAAATCTTATGGAAGTCTCGTTTCAGGCCAACAAGCAAGAAAAGGAATAGACGAATAAAGTCGTTATTTTTGTTTGTTTTTTCGCACAAAAAGTATTCTCGTCGCTTGATAAACTTATAGTTGAGCCACGGTAGTCACATGGAATATTAAAACATTTTCTTCATTGACTTTCTGGGCCGTCAAGAGCCAGTTCCTTAGGAGCCTATGTGGTAGTTTTACAGCTCTCAAATTTAATCAAAAATATCTTCATTTGTGTTCCGAAGACGAACGAAGGTCTTACGGGGTTGGTACAGCATGGGGGTGAGTAATTAATGACTTAATTTTCATTTTTGGGTGAACTAACCCTTTAACATTGCGGCCATGTTTATGCAGGTCTCAGGTCAGTGCAGAACGGATCAGGCAGCTGTAGTAAATGGGCAGTGTTTCAGCAAAATAGTATTTCATAGGTCTGACAAATATATGTTCAGCTTTAGGTTAGCAGGGGTCTCAAACTTGTTTTTTGTCAATTAATAGACATTTAATTGAAGTAGGCTACCCCTTGCGATTTGGAGTTCATATTTTAATAATTTAACCAGACATTTATACATGTTCAAGGCTGTCTGATGACAGCTAAAGGGATAGTTCACTTTGAAATAAATTTCTGATATGTTTTTGCTTACCTCAAGGGCATCCAAGATGTAGATGTCTTTGTTTCCACAGTATTTTCACTTTTGATATTTTTAGGTCAAACCGTCCTTGTCTGTCAGTATGGGGTCCACCCTGGGTCCACCTCAGAGAAGCCAAATTAAGCATGGTTTAATGACTCGTAAATGTAAGTACACACTGATGGCCTAAGACACAGAACAAGCGGTTTGTGTGAGAAAACGAACAGTATTTATATCGTTTTTACCTATTGTAATCACAGTAACGTTGGCAAGCGCCGGAAATCCTCGGAAGTGATCTCTTGCAAGTGGACGTCACTCATTGTTTACACAGAGATTTCAGATGTGTTACTGTGTGTTACCCTTTACTGTGAAGGTCTAAACATATTTACATTGCATCGGAAGACTTCGATATATCAACAGACAACGTTGATTTTTTTTTTTTTTCCGCAACTGCGCAAGGGATCGCTTAGATGTGAGGTCGGTCGATGAGAACACTTCCTGTGGTGACGCAAAGTAACATGTCCTCGTAATCTTTCATTAAAATAACCACGACCCCCACCCCACAGCGTAATCACACTCTTTTCTGATGTGATCTCTCACATGAGATCACTGCAATAACAAACCACAGAGATCCAATAAATTCCTGATGGCCAAAATCAAGGCCCAGAATTATTATATATTTTTTTTTATTATTACTCGGAAATAGCCTATAATAGGAAAGAAAATATGAGCGCAACTTCAGTTTGTGCCCACTATAATTAATAAAATGAAATATGTGAATGTGATTGCATTACATGTTATTGACTGAATGCATTGACTTATAAATCGGTTAATGTATAATTTACCCTGAAAATGTTTCTGCTTGGTTCATGAATGAGGCACAATAAAGAATATATTTTCTAATACCTAATCAGTATGTGAATGAACACACATTTAGCTAAGTTAAAACTATTGTCACTCACTGCAGTGCAATTATGTATCTCACAAAATAAATAAAGTCCTTATGATCCCATAAAGAAAACAGTGTTTAAAAATTGCCACGCAATTCTCTAGACTAAACTGAATCAACACTGAACTGGCTTCAGCTGAATAATTGGCTTGTTTAGAGCAGAATTTGAATTTGTTACTATTGTGAATCTGCTTTGAAACAATCTGTATTGTATAAAGCACTATATAAATAAAGGCTAGTGGTGAATGACTTGTATGCATATTCAATATTGTAAACTGTAGTCTACTTTAGAGAATGATGTTTTGCATAGTGTAAAACAAATGTGTTTGTATCAGACTTGGCCTGAGGATTCAGTATAGGAGTGAATGGTTTCACTGAGTGGGCCACAAGTACCACTTTGACATTTTTAAAACTGTTATGTCCTGTTCCTAGTGCAGGGGGCAGTATAAGACTCTGTAAAACGTCAGATATCAAAATTTGATAGTGAACTGGGTGTATAAGTAAATACGTAATCTAAATAAGATTTTAATAAGACACATACGACATACCCCAATTACAACAGCTTGATATTACACTGCTTCAGCCGATGTCCCTTAACTCTCAACATAAGTCACTATATCTGATTTACATTTATCAAAAATGACGTTCCTGCCTGATTGTAGCTGCCTGAAGCATAAATATCATAGGTATAGGCCTTATACCAGGCCTTAATATAGGCTTTCTCCTCTACTCCCCTCTGCTAGTTTGATCTGTCCAATAATAATAATAATAATAATAATAATAGTGGTAGATTAATTTATGGCCCTCTGTTTTGGGTCATCAAGTTGTTGGGAAAAAATAATAGTTTTAACTATTTTTGCCCATTGAATTTAAGTCAATGGGGTTCAAAACTAAAACTCACTGGTTTTAATTAACAACAACAACAAAACCTTCTTTTATGTTCCACAGAATACCAGCTTAGCAGTGTTATTTTAACATTATTTATTCGTTATTATAATATTTATTAATGTTAATTAATAAACCTTTAAATTATATATATATATATAGAGATAGATAGATAGATAGATAGATAGATAGATAGATAGATAGATAGATAGATAGATAGATAGATAGATAGATAGATAGATAGATAGATAGATAGATAGATAGATAGATAGCTTTAATTTATTTCTATTTCAGTTTTATTTTAGTAATGGCAACATTTCTATGTTTTTATAGAATATTTATATTTTATTTATTTCAATTTTACCCCTTTTTTATCTTTATTTTTAGTTAACAATAACATTGAGTTTTGGAGGGAAAATTTTGAGTGAACTATCCTTTTAAGTCCACCTTAAAAACAATGACTGCATTGAGGGGAATGAGGGATGAATAATTTGAAGTTCAGCTGCGGCACTGACCCATCTTTAACTCTTTTCTTTTTCTAGACATAGAGTGATGCATGAGGGCATGACCTCAGATGTTTGTCAGACACAATGGTGAAGCTGCCCACCTCTCCCTGTCAGGTTTAATTTAGTTCTTCTGCAACCTGAATCACAGTTAAAACCAATGGCCCGTTGAGCCACTGTCCCAGGAGAACTGCCGCACACTAAAGCACAAACACAGACCATAATTACATTCTTTTGCAGTTTAATAACCAAAAATATTCATAAATCAAACAAGTGTGAAATGTGTAAGAAAAACAGTTGCGTGGACAGCAATTCATATTACAATAATAAAAAAAAATTGTGTGCCTTCCACCAGCACGCTCTGCACAAGTGAGAGATGCATCCATGATCATGACTACACTATATACATAACAATATGCAACAATATGCATAACATTAAGTGAGATTTCCCCATGAGGAGCTGTATTTTCACTGATACAGCTCCCAATATTTAAGATGCAAAAGATGACAAATACAAAAAACAGTAGTGTATTCAATGAGAATGTTGCACAATCAGATGTAATGCAGCCTCACGAATATACATAGGCTATATATATATATATATATATATATATATATATATATACCAGAGGTAATTACAATGTAATCAAAGCAATTTTCTCACAACGGAATGAAACGGCATCATTTTTTAAAAACAAACTGTTTACATTTTCCATAAGATTTAATTTAACTTTGTATAATTATGTGCATTGTACACTGTACATGTTCACATGAGACTGTTGGTATCTTTTTATGTTATATCAGCCCATTCTCACTCCCAAGGCGTCACCTAACTGATGCCTTGGGAAGCATTTGGACATGCTTCAATATCTGACGCTTTAGGCGCCCTTTAGCGTCAGTTAGATGACGCCCTAGGATCGCGTGTACCCTACCCCCACCCCATACCTAAACCTAACCGCGTCCTCTTACTGACGCTTTCCTTTAGCGTCAGTTAGATGACGCCGTAGGATCGCGTCATGTAAGTGACGCTAAAGGGCGCCTAAAACGTCAAATATTGAAGCATGGTCAAAGGTGACGCCTTGGGGTGAGAATGCGTTGGTTATATGTGCCCAATATGTATGGTATCCAAAGCAAAAGAAGTATATCTATGATTAGCCAATCAAACACCTGCTCTGGTGACTTCTTCATATTATTTTAAAATATATTTAACATCTACAAAAAACAAAAAAACAAAAAAAAACTACTAAACCTCACAAAGGCTCTGCTTTGGCAGAATATGATTATGCTACACGATCATATTTTTATATATGAATACCTGTCAATAACAGAAGACATATAAAGGAAACATGACACTTTTGAAATATGCAATAAAATATAAATAACTTTAAACGATATGATTTTTAGAGATGTACCATGGATATTACCCTATTATCCTGTTCGCTCCCAACGAATCAAACCACAACCCTTCCATTGGAAGTCTTTCATGTATATCGCATAAAGTATCATAGCTGCACAAGTATAACAAAATAAGGCTATATTTCAGCTTAATGAAGAAATATAATAACAACAGTATGATGTAGAAAAAAGGCATTACAGCAACAATGGTGTTATAGTTTCTAATATCGACTGAATGCAGAGAATGTAATGTGAATATTCCAAATGTTGTGGCAGTCTCTGATCTCTGAATCGTTCCATTATTTTGATTCTGTTTTTCTTTATATGCAAATCTGCACACTTCTCGTTCTTCGTTTAAAACACTGAAAAGGATCTTGGGATTTAGAAAACTAGATCAAAATACCAAAACTGCTTCCTTCGACTTCTCAAGCTGCACTTTGTACTCAGTATGGGGTTTAAGAGTGTACCACTAACAAACACACACGCACGCACACACATTTTATAGGGACATTTCATAGACTCGATAACTTTTATACTGTCCAAACTGTATATTCTGTCCTCTAACCTACTACTCTTACCCTGGAAACCAGTTTTTAAAAAACAAATGGGTGCACTGAAGCGATCAAGAGTTGGTTTAAAACTCTTGAATTCGCTTCTGATTCTGCATCTAACAACACACACACACGCACACACATACACACACACAAAAACAAACATTTATCTCGTCATCAAAAAAAAAAATGCTCTGGGTATTCTGCAAAACTATTATTTTCTTAAATCGATATTTTTGTTTTACACCATCCTTTGAACATTATAAATTTACTTGGGAAGCAAAACAGTCGAATCTATTTTCCTAAACCCATTGCCAAATTGTTTAATGCTATATTTGGCTACATTTACGCTTAAAAAAACTGCCAATGGGGTAAGACATTTATTCCAGATACATTCTCTGAAAGCAAGCCTTAATTTCTTATACAATTTTGCTTTTCAAATCAAGTTATTTTGTAAGAATTTTCAGATATTTTTTACTAAAAAAACAGTGACAAAAATACTGTTCAGGAAAATGATTTTGCAGTACACATAAGGGAGGAGATGTTAGAAAAATAATTAATTGGGTAAAATAATATCCCAAGACTGCACTTTAAAGGAGTAGTTCACTTTAAAAAAAAACTTTTGCTGATAATTTCCTCCAAGATGTCATCCAAGATGTCCACATCTTTCGTTCTTCAGTTGAAAAGAAACATTCCTGGATTTTCTCCCTATAATGGACTTCAATGGGAACCAAAGGGTTCAAGGTCCAAATGAGAGTTTCAGTGCAGCTTCAAAGGGCTTTAAACGACACCAGACGATGAATAAGTTTCTTATCTAGGAACCTTCAAGTCATGACTCGAAAAAAGATTTGTTCATTTTGATGAACGAGTTTGAACAGGAGAGTCACGAATGCTCATCACAGAACAGAGCAAGGCGAGCATTTGTGCTTATAAAACTTAAACAGTTTTTATTTATTTTTTAAATGACTGATCGTTTCGCTAGATATGACCCTTATTCATCGTCTGGTGTTGTTTAAAGCCCTTTGAAGCTGCACTGAAACTCTCATTTGGACCTTGAACCCTTTGGTTCCTATTGAAGTCCATTATATGGAGAAAATCATCAAAAACCTTAATTTCTTTTCGACTGAAGAAAGAAAGACATGGACATCTTGGATGACATGGGGGTGAGTAAATTATCAGCAAAAGTTTTTCTTAAAAGTGAACTACTGCTTTAAAAGTTCTCTCAATATTGAAAAGTCATGTTTCATCCTGATTAACTTGATAGTTCCCAGGTGTCTGTGATGCATCGAAAGATTTGGTATGTACATTTAAATCATGGTTAATCTGTTTTGGATTTTTTTTTTTGTCTCCCCAGCAGAATTTATTTCCATTAAATGGACAGTGACCTAAAATCCAGCTGCTATTGTGGAGATGAATCACTGTGCAAAAATAGAAATACTATAAATAAAACATTGTGTAAGCCATGAGGAGCAGCCCAACAATAACTATTATTTACAAAGATCTTTTGCTAAAGCTTTCCTTTACTCAGCAGGGGAACATCTATAGAAATCTCGGTTTGTCTGCTTAACTCTCTCCGCTGAGTAATGGGATGCGTTTCTAAATTCAAAAACTAGAAAAAATGATTCACAGTTCTGAATATGCATTAGACCTTGTTATGATGTTCTTTCTCTGAGCTTGAAGTGAGTTGGGAATAAGGACACAGTATAATGAAGGATTGTGTTACTCCCTTGAAGGTATAATTACCATATTCGCATGCAATATTGCTGCTATGCTCTAACTGTGTTTGGGCAGGTGAATTAAATATACATCCAAAACATACTCGCTCACAATGGGCTGATAATGTCAAAGTGATTTCCACTCTCAGCATGTGGCCTGATTTCCATCTCTTGTCTTCCTTCCCAATTTTGGTCCTTCTATCCATAGATCTTTTCTCCTCATACATTCTATTGTATTTGCCAGTCTAATATAGACACATTTGCTAGATTTAATGTGATTTGATCAGTAGTGTTTGATCAAATCTCAAATTTTCTTTTCTGCAACAGGACTGTTGTTCTGACCTGTTCTGTAGAAATATCAGCATGCTTAGTGAATACAACTAAATAAAGAACCGTGGTCACCCTAGATTTCACTGTTAAAACATTAATAATACTACTTGATTTTAAAATAGACAGAAGGAAATACACACACATTCATACATACACAGTACAATCCTTGTCTGGTTCTCTCAGCACTCTTTTTCCCTAGAGACACTTTACTGCACTCCGGCTATTCTTAGACGACAGACCATTTCTACAGAGAAAATATGGCTGTGCACATTACAGTTATGTTTTAATTGACTCTCTGTTAATTCTTCATCATTACCACTCTGTTTCTTCTCTTTGATGTATTAAATATTGTAGTTTTAAATACGGCTGTTGTAAATAAGTCACCAAAGTAACTATAGATGTATTAATTAGGTGCAAATTACCGTTGAAAAGTTTGGGATCAGTAAGATTTTTTTAAAGAGGTCTTTTATTCTCACCAAGACTGCATTAATTTGATAAAAAAATACAGTAAAAACAGTCATATTGTAAATATCATTACAGTTTAAAATAACCGTTTTCTATTTGAATACGTTTTAAAATGTAATGTATTTCTGTGATGGCAAAACTGAATTTTTAGTAGCCAAAACTTTTTTCCTTTAGAAATCCCAATCTGCTCATTTGCTGCTCGATAAACATGTCTTATTATTATCAATGTTGGAAGCAGATGTGCTGCTTAATATTTTTGTGGAAATCATGATTAAAAAAAATGGATTTTTAGATGAATAGCATTTATTTAAAATAGAAATATGCCACATTTTAAATGTTTCTACTGTCTCTTTTAGTCAATTTATAGGTAAAGTTCACCCACAAATGAAAATTCTGTCATCATTTAGGCTACTCACCCCCAAGTTGTTCCAAAATGTCTGTCTTCTGCTGAACAAAAAATAAATGTTAAAGAATATGGGTAACCGTTGATGAAACTATGCTGACAGAATTTTAATTTGGGGTGACCCAGACAGCAAACTGACATTGAATCAACGTGGAAACGACGTCTCTCATGACATTGAAACAACGTTGATTTGCTCATCGAATTAACGTTGAACCAACGTCAGACGCGGCATTCTTCAAAGCTAAATGAAATCGAAAATTGGTTTGCTTTCATAACGTTGAAACAACGCGTTGATTTCAAGTTGATTTTCCGTTAGTTTTGAAAGAATGACGCGTCTGACGTTGGTTCAACGTTAATTCGATGAGCAAAACAATGTCAGATCAACGTTGTTTCGATGTCATATTTCCACGTTGATTCAATGTCAGTTTGCTATCTGGGGAACTATCCCTTTAATGCATCTTTGGTGAATAAAAGAGAATAAATATATAAATAAATTGTTTTATATAGATACATATACTACATAGCTAAATTTACTGTATATAGTATAGTGAATACATACTAGAAGGCATAAAGGAATACCACAGTTGAGTTTTCATCTGTATGTCACAGCAAGTGTGATTTTCTCCGCTCTGGTCAGCAGAAGCTCAGATCTGTCTGACTCTGGAAACACTACAACAAGAGCACTGGAGGCTTCAGGCTTGTTCAGGATGGTCACCATGGAGATGATTGACAGCAGGAGGCATTTCAAAGCTTCACAGCAACCACACAAGCTCCGGCGCGACCCAAACACAACGGCGCCACCTGGAACAAAAACACAAATCCCAATTAGAGAGAATAGATTCGACTTCACAAGCAGTCTTTTCGGCGGAGCATTTATGGGATTGATGTTCTCTCTGTCAACAAACACTGCTTTTTTTTGCTCCCTCTCCCGCTCACATACACTTATATGTAAACATATATCGTCACCCACACACATCCCGAGGCTTACAACGAAACAATATGAACTCTCGGCATGTGGGCGAAGGAAATGCCGCCTAAAACATAATGAGAAATGAAGCCCAGGAGAAATCAGGCGGTTGCTATAGCGCGAGGTAATAACAAGACGCTGTGATGCAGAGAAGAGCTGTGCTTCTGTCAAAATGATGGAGGCCCTGCATTTACATAATGAACAAACAGCACCGTAAACAAACAGCGGTAGGAGGAACGAGGCAGAATCAAACAGTAACAGAAAACGGAGCTCTTACTTGTACGTGCGACATGAAGGGAACAGAAGATGGATGAATAATGTAAATGTGCAGATATTAAGTAAGGCAGATGGACAGATGTTTACCTGCGTCCACTCATTGGTTTGGGGATCGTAGGCTTCTACTGTGTTCAGGTACACCTGACCATCATAACCACCGACAGCATAAAGACGGTCCCCAAGCAGACACACGCCAACAGCGTCTCTGCTGAGGCTCATGGGAGCTACTGCTGTCCACACGTCCGTCTTCGGGTCGTACCTGAAAGAAGTGGTAAAACAGTAATTATATCAACAGGAAATATCAACCAAGTTGATTTATAAATGTTTTCTCTAGATTTATATTTCGCTAGACCTTGCCATTTCTATACCTCAAGTCAAGTCACATTTATTTATAAAACGATTTTTATCAACAATACCAGCCCGTTCTCATCCTTTAGCGTCACATAAAACGGTATATGACAAAACGGCGCTATACTACGCACATGGCACCCTTTGTCGTTAATATAACATATGCGAACCCAAGACGTCATAAATCCTTTAGCGTGAATATGACACGCAGACCCTACCCCACACCTAAACTTAGCCCTCACAACGCGTGTTATATTAATGATAACGGGTGCCATGTGCGTAGTATAGAGCCGTTTTGTCATATAGCGCTCTATATGACGCTAAAGGATGAGAATGCTTTGACAATACAGATTGTTTCACAGATATAACAGGAAAATAATGAAACAAAGTTTGTTTGCAGAAGAAAATAGCGTCACAGGCCAGCTTAAAGGTGCCATGTGTTAAAAAAAAAAATCAAAACATACTCCATATTCCATACCAGATGGGGGCAGTATACCTCCAGAAAGTGAGTTGTGCCGCGGCCGAGGGCGCACTCTCACGTCTTCAAACAACACGAGCGAGAGCTGTCTTAATTTAATAAAATATTAATTAAATCAATTGACATGATGATAAAAGGTTGGAAGACCGCAGTTTCACGTGGAGAATTTGGGGATTTTTAGAGATTAGAGACTCAATGAACAACATCTCAACACTAAATTATGACGGCCGATTCATAGACGTCTGTCTCAAATACAAGCTGGGGCATTTCAACTTTTTATATGGGAAAATAAAAGCCCAGGGTATTATTTAAAGTTTTACAGTATTTAACATTTTATTAATATCTCACAATTGTATAGCAACTTACTACCATATTGTACTGTTATTACTGTATTTGACTAAACAAATACAGCCTTGGTGAGCATAAAAGACTTCTTTCAAAAACATAAGACATCTGTAATGAGAAAAACTGCAGCTAAACAGGCTGAAAGATAGATATGCAGGAGGGAAACATGCATCTGTTCAGTCTCCTTTCTTTCAGAAGTCCCGTCGAGCAAACTTTGACTGACAGAAACTAAGAGCATTCAGGGTGCAAGAAGTGTTCAGCAGACAGATAGCTCTTTTAAACAAAGATGCAACAGGGGCAGAGAGACAGACAGATGAGAGAAGATGATGAGCATGAGTCAGTCACACTAAAGACCAAATACATTCTTAGTCAACAGTGTTTCCAAGACATGACCAAGAGGAAATCACGCTCGGGGACCACTAACCACACAGAAAAATCATCCTGGCAGGCTAAAAAAGTACATAAAAAGCAGCTCATAAAATCTAAATGTTGTGGAGCATGGTGTTCCTTCTCCTGGAAAAGTGCTTTTATCTGTTCATTTATTTGGAACCTCACTAGGATAAAACAAGCCTTTCTTCACAAGGTCATGCATAAATCACAAGTGGGATTTTACCTAAGCTTCTGTTCAAATGGATTCTCTCAATTTTTCTTTAATACCCAAGCGTCAGGGTAGGCCTATGATATTAGACTACATAGCCAATAATAAAAGATAATGAATTTCAAACCTGAACCATTCGTTTTATTCAAAAATCAACAGTATGTCATTAGTCTTTAGTCTGTCGCAATCCATGGATACTTTCCCACAACTTGCAGAGACGTTTTTGCTTTTTAGCGGCGTGTTGGGGTTCCGGTACACCAGCCATGTCAACGAAACGAATTAATGAAAATTTGCACATAAGATTTGTCCATATCTATGGCAGTGGTACAGTACACCTCCATATTATTCCTTAGAAGGTATGACCTAATGCTTTGATAGATGCTTTTTTGTCTTTCTAACTCAAAACATTGAGAATGATGCCATGCTAAAATGGTTGTTTTCATGGCACTTTAAAGGGTAACTAAAGCCCTGGTCAGAGCCTGACTCCACCCACTGGCAATATTTGAAAAATGCTGGAAAAGTGGGCAGAGCCCAGCGGAGGGGGGCGTGCACCTGAGACGCATCTCTTTGTATGGAACTTGCCTATGTCACCAACAACAGCTGTGTCACGTCCAACCGCAAACATCCAATAGGAAAATTCAACTGCAGTAGCCACCGTTCAACCTGAAGAGGGCAGCACTACGAAGTTTTTACACCATATATTGTAGAAATAAAACACTTTATTAACAAATGCCATAAAGGTTACTAGAATCAATGACTGGTATTAATAAAGATCCATTCTTACAGATCATTAACTGAAAAAAGTTGGTTAAGTGTTTAGTTACTCTTTAAGGACATTTTAATGCTCTCAATGATACACACAAAAAACATAACTCTACAGAGATCATGTGGCAATGAATTTCAGAATACTTTATCAGAGTTTGCACATTCACTAGCTTTCAACTATGAAACAATTACAAAGGAAAGAATCCCGTACCCTTCACTTAACCTGCTCTACCTAAGTTTGGTGAATAAAAGAGAATAACCTAAGATCAAGTTTGTGCTGCTCCCATTGAGTCAGTTTCTCTTTTCTCTTTGAGTCAGAGACACATCCGTACTTTGATGTAAACACATTTGTTCTGCTATTGCTATATTGTCGTCTTCATCTTCGCCTTGAGCTTTCGAGACCTAACCATAGCATATGACTATTTGTAGTGTAGAATAAAAAACTTCTTGTCTTTTTTTGGAAGTCTGCAGATATCATAAATATTGAGATAACACTACAGTAGAGTTTCTCAACTGGTGGGTTGTGAGAGAAATAGATCTCCAGTCTGTGACTAATCATATAAGTGCAAAGGATATGACTGCCAAAAAAATTTGAAATATTTTTTTTTAAATAGGGAGAAGAAAACGCATGATCTCAATGGCTGAACTCCATCTTATAGGGCTGCACAATTAACATTTTTTTTCTGATTAAAAATTGTGATTAAATATATATATATATATATATATATATATATATATATTTATTATTAATATTAATATTACAACTAAAAACTAATAAACAAAATATTAAATAATATTACTATTGTAATATTTCACTATAAGATAAAAGCTTGTGATTTGTCAATATGACTATATTATTATTATGTTACATAATAATAATTATAGTAATATTTCACTGTAAATTGCATTTAAGAAAAACATTATATATTAAAAACTTTTTTAAAGTACACATGTAAAATTACAATATTACTATGTATGGCTTATAATATATTTTATATATGTATATACTTATATATTTATAAAGTTACATCATCATGCTTTTATTTTGGCCTAAACCCATAATAACCCCTTAAAACTACAATATGTTATTTTTTCGCTGCTAGGGGTCGCTAACCTCTTACAATAACAAAGGCGTAGGTTTATGACGCAGTGATAAGCGGAATGATGGGACTTGCTGTCATGCTGATGGATCTAATAATGTTTTTGGATGCGAGAATATGACTAGTATGAAGCAACAATTATAATGAGAGACAGATATCAGAGCTAATGAGAGACAGATATCAGAGCCACACGCGAGTCACGCGGATATAAAGGAATGAGGACATTTAAAACGAACTACCTGCAAGTGCTGAATTACTACTCATATTGGTCAGTTTATTTGACGAATTAAACTTGTAAGGTAGCACAGCGCTGTTTCACTTGGTCTAACGTTACAATATCATAGAAAACAGCATTTGAGTGTGTTTAAAGTTATAATGTTATTCTATGTGTTAGTTTGTTTGCTATATGAGACTAGCAGTACGCTAGATCAACATTAGAATGAAATACTTATCATAGTTTAACAATTCATCATGTTGAGCTATATAACATTGATTTATTTTGTGTACATTTGCTCACCGGTCTTATACAGTAAGCAAAAGTGGCGTCTCTGTCAAGCCCAAGTTAGTCGCGGACGTGGAGCTCTCGGCATCTCGGCCACGCTGATATTGATCCTCTTTTAATTTCTCCTTTTGTCCCAAAGTCTGCTTACAATGGTCCATAATGTTTGAACAAAACAACAAAAGCGTGAGCGTGCCGCTAGACGTAACACAGTTATCCACGTCAGTCACCATGGTTACTATGGCAGTACAAGCGGAAACCAAGGATAAAGCTGATATTACATAATTGACAGGCGACAAGTGAACAGGGACAGGCACTTTTTAAAATTGTGAATTTCTCTAAATTTACAAATTCTTGGAAACATTTAGGATAATGAAAGTACACAATTGAAAGAAATATATAACACTGTGCAAGTGTTTTTTGGATATTTTTGATACAAAATTCTTACGTATTGTACCTTTTAAAGCTTCTTTTTTGTTTACAACAGCCAGTTAATTAGAACATTGACCCCCGTTTCTGCCCCATTTCGGCCCTTTTTACCTTTCGACACAGTCTGACAGTCGAGATGCTAAGCTTGAGGCTGGGGCATCATGTCCACCGATCGCATACAGAAAGCCATTCCACGTCGCTACGCCAACACCGCCTCTGCGTTTAGACATGGGCGCGCAGCTACTCCATTTGTTGGTGTGAGGATCGAAACACTCCACTGATTTCAGACATGAACTTCCATCCCGGCCACCCACAGCATACAGCCTTAAAAAGAGAGACAGAGAATGAGAATTATAGATTAAACAGACAGACAACATTTTAATGCCATATGTGGAGTCTGTTCAATTAGAAACCCAATTTTTAGCTTTCTATGCGTACTTGTTGTTTAAAACTGCAACTCCCACAGTGCTTCGAGGTGTTGCCATGGATGCAACAAAGCTCCATTGGCGAGCTTGAGGGTCCCAACGCTCCACCGTGCTGAGATAACTCCAACCATCATGACCCCCTACTGCATACATGGGGCCTTCTAACACCGCAACACCTACAAACACATGATCACAGATTGTATAAGCTTTCATTTGTGCTTTCATGTGCAATATGCTTGAAAATATCATGAAGGGTCCAATGATTTCTAAAATGAGGTAACATGGATGGATAGAATTTATGGTATAACGGAATGTCATGAAATTTGGACATATTTGTATGAATAAACCAACATTAGGGCTATAGACTTCAAATTGTTATATGGACTAGTGTAATAGTAAAAACGCAGTTCACCAGCATCATTTCATTTGATAAAACTACAGTATTGTCAAATACACATTAAAACTCAAAGGTCTTCACTACAAACTGCCAAACAAAAAGTTTAGTTTAACTTGAAGAAATTACGACAGTAATATCTCACTATTATACACTAGAAAGTACTTATAACAACAACAACAAAAAAGTTACAGTTTATCACACACAGTATCACAATGTTCATCCACATTTTCATTTAAATAGAAAAACTCTATTACAGCACTTTGTTTCGCCCAAAATTGAAAGGTACTGTTCAAATTTCAGTAGATTGTACAAGTACTGTATTTTAAATATGTATACACATTTTAAAATATGAACTAAAAATTAGGCATTCAATTGATTACGATTTTTTTTTATAACAAATTGTTGTTAAATCATAAAACACGGGATCCAGAAAAATTTAAATGGACAGGATGTCTGAAAAAGTAAAACATTTAATAGAAGACAATTATTGTTAAATTTGTAATAATTATTAATAAAGAACAGTAAATTTGCTTTAAAAAGGATTGTATAGGGCCAAAAACACTGTCAAGCAATAAAGAAAAATCATTCAAGTGAATGACAATAAAAACTCCAATGCCACCACTAAATGCAATTGTAATTCCTCACCTAGGCCATGTCTATGCGTGGACATGGGGGGCATGACGCTCCAGCTCTTGCTTCGGGGGTTGTAGCATTCCACTGTGTTGAGAGTCTTGAGGCCATCTCGTCCTCCAACCACATACAGGCGGTCATCGAGAACCGCCACACCGAACTGCAGCCTTCTTCCACTCATAACAGCCACCTGCCGCCATGTGTCCCTCCGCAAACAATACTGCTCAATACTAGTGGCCCCTTTAAAAACAATTACAATCACTGATGAAGACATCTGTACACCAGCAGGGCCCTTCTGAATTCCCAAACTAGAATTCAGATACCTTCTCTATTGATATAGAGAGCAAATGAAGCTCTTTAAGGTCTTGATTGTTACAGATAAGCATAAATCTGAAAAAAAGTCTGTTAGAAATGAAATAAAATAGTTATGCTGGTTGAAAGTATCTTCACATCCTGATAGCAATCACTAAGTTAAGTGGTCTAAATGTATTTATATATAACCTAAACCCATGACGGTTCGTGAGTCGATTTTATTCGTTTGAATGGCAACACTATTAACGCCGAAATGGATCTGCAGCAGTCAGTTGACACAGGTAAGTGCTCTTTAAGTATTTGTTATGTTATGTGCTTTGAGACATGAGGTAGTTTAATGCCCTCTCTCAAGGCTCTTTTGTTTGCTCCCTCCTGTACGCGTCCATGTGTTTTGAAGGAGATGTGGCTTTGGAGACGCTCTGAAGGGAGGGTGAGATCGTATGCTTTCAAGGCTATCTCGGTGAAGCAGTTGAGGCATTTTTACTGGGTACAGGGAACACATTGAGAAGAACACAGGTTAACCTGTTTTTTTATCATCTCTGAGTTAATAGGCTAAAATAAGAAAAGAACAACAGGAAGTTTAAAGCCCTAAGGACTAAACTGTGGAAGCAGAAGTCTCTGTGATTCTTTTCTAGACAATTGGCTAATTGTCTTCTAAAAATATACAGTAATTGCATGGAATATTCAAAATAAGATTAAAAAAAACCCTGTGAACCTAGTTTTAAAGGTCATTGGCTTTATAGGCCAATAGAGAGCAAAAAAAAAATAAAGAACTAGATTTTTTTTTTTACCATAAGCTGTGAGGTTAATATATCATAATATATAATATATCACTGTGTTTCATAGAAGCAATAAGTCAGTGATACATCAACATAATTTAAAAACATATATGCGTAATATCCAAATTCCTGGCAAAGTGTTTTACACTATGTATCATTATGATTATGTAATTATCATATATTATCATTATGAATATGTAATTTGTGGTGCTTCATGGACTGCAAAGTTACAATGGACTTCATATTCTTCCTCTGATTGTTAAATACGTTTTTGCTTCAAATCCAAGTTTGTAATGTGATTCATCTCAGAGCTGGGTAATTTGGTTCATGCCTTGGAACTCTTTATTGAAAAATATTATGAAATCCCAATGGAGAACATGAATGGAACCAAGTGGGCGGTCACTGTGGCACTCTATACACCATTCATTACAAACTATGAAACCTGTGAATCAACTATTGACCATAATTCTCTATGAATTCAGCCAAGACTATGCACCTTCAGCCTCATCAAAAATAATACATACGTCAGGTCTTGCTACTGAAAAAGCTTTTCTGCAAGTGTGTAACAGATCAGACCATAACAGATCAGACCATGCAAACTTCTGTCTCACATTTGGCCTATTTAAAATGTAAACATTTAAAAGTTTGTAAAGTAATCTAAAGCCCTATTTTAACAATCTAAAACACAAGTGCAAGCTCAAAGCCCAAGTAACTTTGGGGGCGGATCTCAGCGCTGTTGCTGTTTAACCGGCGCAATAAATGACTCTTGCGCTCAAAGCAAATCTAAAAGGGGTTGGTCTGAAGTAGCTTCATTATTCATAGGTGTGGTTTGGGTGTAACGGAAAACAAACCAATAAGAGCGTCATATCACATTCACTTTAAGAGGATGATGAACGAGGTGTGCTTGTTCCATGGCGCAATACTATTATAAAGGCGCATTTACCAGGCGCGCTTCAGAATCGGTTCACAGCCGAGGAGATTGATGTTCTCGTCAGGGCCGTGAAAGAAAGAGAAGTGGCATTGAGGATGGGACAAACCCATCCAAATTAGCTTCGGTTAACAATGCATATAATAATTTGGGTAAATGTATAAGCTTTATGCCTATTTTTCCTATCGTCATGGACACAACAATGATTTCCCTCATGTTTTAATATTTTTCCTTATAATAATGTATCATTTGCAAAAAGTAAAATGCATCTGTGTAGATGTGAGTATCATCTACAGGGTATACACGTTGTTCACGCACTGTATTATGGCCAAGCATGCGCTCTTAAAATAGCATCTGAATGTATGCGCAACTGACTTAAGACTAGGTTTTTTCTGGTCAGTGGCGTAATTGTTTTCTAGAAATGCAAAAAAGCACCTGGGATTGTTTGCACCGAAATACGCCTCCTTTTTTGCGCTGAACCACCCAAGTTCATTCCCTAGTTTGTCAGCGTACATCTGTGAAGGGAAAAGTCCACTTTGCACGGGTGCAAAATACGAATTATATATGCGTCGTGTACAAAGTCAATTACACAGGGTGCAAGATAGGGCCCCTACTGTTTAAACCACCATTAATTCAAAAGACTCAAGACCATCCTGTTAAAATGGAAATGTCTCAGCAGTCTACTGCACTAATGGAGAAAATCTGACACAAGTTTCCTTGTTATCAGCCCAGATAACATTTAAAACCAAAAATTGAAGGCATTTAGAACTATAGAACATTAAAATTGTATGAAAAGAATACCTTTTGTGGCATCCATGCCACCCACAGCGAAAAGTGCCCCTACAGTGGCCTTGCGTGGACGTGTTCTTGGGCTCTGGAGGAGAGGCCGTCTTTCTGGCAACAAATGATACTTCATGGCCTCCATCACCAGCCGTTGACACTCCACGCTGTCCCTTAGCAATAGATTCGCCTCCATATCAGCTAAAAACTGCATCCAGAAAAGACAACAATTGTAAGGCCCAAAAACTACAGATTAAACATGTTATAAAATCTATTAGAATTATAATAATAAAATGAATAATAAAACATTTATGTTTAGTGGAGGGGCTTAATAGCTTGCTATTCATAACATGCTATTCCAGTTTTGCTATGTACAAACTGAAGGCGATGACAACAAATGTTTCTAGACATTGTGAAATGTCTTAACAAGCTTTATTATAAAAACACATGGCTTGTCTGCAGAATCAGAAACGTGGTTTAATTCACTATATTAAAAACAATAACAAAGAAAAGCAGGAGCACAAACTAAGTGTCAACTGGTAAAAAAGTAAAATGTACAGCACATTCACAAAATAAGTTCTTTTTCACATAGTATTGCACTTAAATGGTAGCCTGGGTGCCAGCCCGAACCCCACACACAACGTTTTTTTGGTCGGGAAGTTCGGTCTGGACTCGATCGATTGAGGAGTAATTATGATCAGTTCAGAAATCGTTGGGCCAATCAAATTATACGATGACGGACAGATGATCTGCAGTTACGTAATCATCACATTATCAAAGAGTGCTTGGGTTAAACTGGTTTCCCTCAAAAATGACTGCAGCTGGAGAATTTAGATCTATAGATTCCGCTATCGCGTCTGTTTTAGAAGAAATCGACAGTATTAATTTTAAAAGACGAACAGAGAAGGCATTTGTCTATCAGAAAGATGTGTTTGCCGTCCTTTCTATGAGATAATTTATGAGCCCTCTCCGGTGGTTTCTAAGAAAATTGGACGCAATGAAACCCTGTGGTCGTTGTTGTTTCTCCTTTGGTCGCACTCATGGAGGACCAAGTAAAAGAAGCAACACTCATTATTTTACTACTTCTTCCAGCATATGTGAAGTTGAGTTCTGTTGACAGCTATGCATAGCTCAACATACGCCACTTACTGCATCGCTCTGATTGGTTGTAGGTCTATCCAATTGAGTGCAGAGGGTTTTTTTTTTCCTGGTTCGGTTGAGACACGCCTCATAATCAAAGCCCTATGGAGCACTGTCAGACTGACGAAGGCTACTTAAATGGATAAATACACACAGAATTATGTCAAAATGCCGGTCAAGGCCCAGTCGTTTATGTCATAAGTGAACATAAACAGCTGAGAAAGAAATCGGATGTGTATCATTATATTGGATCCGTGCGATATGTCTTTAAGTGACAGCAGCCTAATAAACATGCTGATGTCTGTTTTCATTTTCATCAAACACCTAATGAAAAGAGAAAATCACTCACTGCTCTTGACTGAATAACTTTTTGTAGCTTTAACAAGGATTAATCTACATTTAATTTATACACCATTGTAAAAATGTTTTACACATTTTCTATGCATTATCATTTTACTTTTATTCTACGTATTTATGTACCTGAATACTACTGTCAGACCTAACTGAAAACCTTATGCACTAATTATTTAATTTGTATATTTGTATTACTATTTGTGCTATTACTAGTCATTTGTTTATTTGTTCTTATTTTATAACTGACCGTTCACTTTTCTTTAGTAAAGTTTGAACTTTGTATTAGTTAGGCTAGTAGTTTTTGCTGTGGTATTAGAATTGCAAAATTTCACTGGTATCTAAAATGTAGGTCATAATAAGCTTACCGGTATTAATTAGAGTACAAGTTTACCCAGAAGTAAAAACAAAAAAAAAAAAAAAAATCACTTTTGGTAACACTTGGTATCATTTGCAAACTATTACTTATAGTTATAGATAATTCATAGTTAATATTGTAGTCTCTACATTGTTAATATATTAAAATGAATAGTGAGTTATTTCAAGTAGATAAAATATTTGGATTTATATCAAATTACCCTTTACAGACACTGCTCTACAAAAACATAACTTGTGTTGCATGTAGAATTCTAAACGCAAAGACCAATTTAATCATTAAAGGATTTTGTTGTTGGTTATTTTCGATATCGATCATTAACAATTTTATCAATTAGTTATTGCAATACTAATATTATTCCGACTAAACCCATTAAAAATAAAGTGAAAAAAATAACATCCCAAAATCAAATGCCAAACACTCTGTCTGCCTAAACTCACTTGATTAATTATTCTAATGTTGCAAAATGTATTATACTTGTTTTTTCTTGGTTTCCTTGATTTTATCCCTGAATAATCAACTAGGATAAAAAGCACTTCAGCTCACTTCAGGGCACTTTGGTGTTTACTGTAAACCCACTGTTCAATTGCTTCTCCAAAAACTGAAATCACATCAGTCATGCTGTCATAAAGACCAAGGAGCTGCTTGCCAACTTCAAAATGTTGATTTATGCTGGAGTAGATTAGCTTTAAGATTAGATAAAAGCTTTAAATCTTCCAGACAGGAAGGGTATTTATGAGAGGAGTGACCAAGACAACACTGACAGTTTGGAGAATTATTTTGTCTGAAATCAACAAAACATCAGAGATTTGACATCTGCAAGAGAGTGGTAAGAAAAAAAACATCAGCGTAACCATGATAGAAATGATCATCCAAAATCTACCGGTTGACAAATTTCTACCAGTTTATTGTGTCTGTCTACTCTGGTATATCGCCATCGCCCCCCCAAGGCTGCATTTATTTGACCAAAAATATTTTCAAACTGTGAAATAATCTTACAATTTAAATAATTTTGCTATTTTAATATATTTTCAAATTGTAACTATTTCGGTGATGGCGAAGTGTAATAAGGATGAACATGGAGACGGACGACAGGAATATAAAATAAAGGTTTTATTAAACTACAAGGTAGCAAATGTTACAGCATATGTAACAGCATGTGTACAATACACAAACAATAAACAAACAAGTACAGACTAAACAAGAGAGAGGGACTAAATAACACAGAGGTAACGAACTAAATGATGTGCAGCTGTGGTGGAAGATTAGGGTCCATGGGAACAGATGAGAAACATGTGACTGATGACAACAAATAACCCAAATAACCGTGACACAAAGCTGAATTTTTAGTAGTCATCGCTCCAGTCTTTACTCCTGAATGATATAACATGTTACCGAAGGAAAGATTTTCAATGATACCAAAGTATTGACAGTTTGAAAATTAAAATACATTTTTAAAGCTTAGTTCTGGCATTCAAATGACATAATACATTTTTCTGATAACCTATTGTACAGCACATTTCTGACAGGAGATCTTTAAACACCACCATACCACAAAAAGCTAGGTTTCAAATTGAACCCTTACTCTCACCCACTTAAAGAAACACTTTGATAACCTGACAGTAGTGAATCCTTCCCAGCTTCTCAGACCTTGAGGGGAGGACTCTGGGGACACATTGAAGAGAGGAAACAAGCTTCTGATGAAACTTCTGACAAAAGGTCCAACCTACATTCCTTTTTTAAAAAGAGGGAATCCCAGGGAGAGACAGAGCTAGTGCCCCTCTGGGTCTCTAACAGAGTTCAGATACTCTTATATAGGCAACAACTCCTAAGCAAACAAGCTTTTAAGAAGCTAAAACACACACACACACACACACATACACACACAAAACCTTTCCTGCAAGTTCTAAGAAACTCTAAATCATTAGCAGCTCATACATAAACATCACACAGGACATTCTTTATTCTTTTTCCTCTTGTGTCTCTCTTTTTTCTCGTAATCCTTTTCAAATGACACCTCTCGTGGCTGTTAACGAGTGTTCTTCGTTCATCACATTCATACTCTCATCTGCCCTGTTTATCTCTTCTCTCAGCTCGGCTAGTGAATAGAGAAGGTTTTAATTAGAGGTTTTAATCTTGGATCGTCACAATAATAATAATAATGGCTTAATTAATTCTGCTGTAGTGATATGGCCCTATAGAGACACTCTACAAGTACAACATAACCTGGGTCCAACCACATCTGCTAAGGGCAAGAGACTTGGTCAATTTTAGCATCCAGAATTATTTAACATAAGTTGTTTTGAATAAGAGTGTCAGCCAAATTTATGTTAGATATAAAAATGTATAGAAAAAAATATATTTTTTAATATATTTATATGTGACACAATGCGATAAATTCTACATACTGTATGAGTCATCACACAGACATTTGTATGTTTTTGATTACAATCGTGCAGGTTAGACAATCATACTTAATGATGCCCCAAAATTTTGGCAACCAAAAATACAGAATTTTCAGGCTGAAATGGTTTTGGAGGACTGAAATCATTGACTGAAACAGTAACGCTTCTCTGATGGTGTCATTGTCTGTGCACAAAATGTTGATAAGCTACAACAGGCAAACATGTCGGCTGATGCAAGGGCTGAGTTGACGATATCAATTTCAAGATTTTAATCGATCTCTTTATTTTGATGAACTGAGATCTTTTGGTCTATGCTGTTCTCAGTTGATGCATTAACAAAAATATTGTAGCATGCATACCATAGAATAATCGCAATAAGCTTTTGGCTTTGTTAATTTTGATATAAAACAAACAAAGTAAAAAATCATAATATAAGAAAATCTTGTTTTGATGCTCTTTAAAGTGGCGTGATAGATCGCTGTAGCCAGCTCACGCACTTAAACGAATCATATCACGAAATATATTATAGCACGAAATAAACATGAATGAACATCAGAAGGTACATCAGAAATGTATTCTGTCTAATGTAATCGCTAATTAGAATTGTTCCATAACTTTCGCAACTAACTAAAATAAGTTGTAGTTAAAGTAATAAAATGACTAAAACTAAAACTGAAATAAAAAAATAAATACTGTAAAAATAAATAAATAAATAAAGCTGTATGGAAACATAAAAAATAATAAAATGACAAAAGCACATAACAAAATGACTAAAATTCATTTGAAAACTGAATATATATATATATATATATATATATATATATATATTAATAAATAATAGAACATAAAGAAGTAAAATATCACTGGCATATACTACATAAACAACATGTATTCACATACAAATTTTCAAAAACATTCATGCATACAGTATGTGCGCGTACACCATCAGTCAGTACCATCTCACTGAATCCATAATCACATCCATCACTGCGCTCAGAGTTTTCTTGTTAGAGCTCCAATATCCCACCCATTCAACACCACCTCCACCTCCTCAGTCTCTGCTTTCACCTCCCTCCCACTCTCCATTTATCTCCACTCCACCCTTTCTCTTCTCCTCTTTGTGCTAAAAACAAAACGCTAATCATCGCCACCTCTTTCATAAAAGTGGCCATGTCGCATACAATGAACAATCACATCTGTCATGGAACAAAATCGATCATCTCCACTGAACGTGAATACTGAGGATACGTGTGGAAGAGGAATGAATGTTCTTGAGTTAGGATGGCTGGACGGTGGCTTAGAAAAGCCTTTTTTTTCTTCACTGGGAAGCACAGAACAACCTGCAATTTACATTTAGATGGAACTGAACAAACTCTGCTCAGCCAGCCAAGAGTGGGAGAACGCTCATCTGGAATTATTTAAATATTTCTCTTTTTTCACCTTAGAAAAGAGGGGGGAAGAGAGAAATAGAAAGGTAGAAGTAGAGAAAAGGCGAGAAGAGGGAGTTCAGTGGAATATATCATGCATTAAGATGAAAAAAGTGCAAAGCTTTGAGACTTGACGAGAAAGAAGACAAGGTCAATTAAGCTGTATTTCCATTTAAATATCATATCCTGAGGCCACAGACTGAGTGCGCGACAATAACGTTAAAACACTGCAGTAGGGCTGCACAATCACATAAACAACCAAGATTACAAACTGTGAAAATTGCCTACTTCTTTGGCATCAAAATATATATATTTACAGAATAATGTGTTTTTAATGACAACCAATGCTAGAGCATGTGTTTAAGTGGTCAAACTCATAAACGTTTCTTTAATTTTACATTTATGCATTTGGCATAAGCTGTTATCCAAAGCAACTTGCATTCAAGGTATATATTTTTATCAGTTTGTGCAATCCCTGGAAATTGAACCCATGACCTTAGTGTTGAAAGTGCCATGTGCTTGTACTTCTAATTTATGCTTTACTCCTAATAGCTTTACAACCAAAGCAACAAAAAAAAACTAGTGCATTTGTAGTTTAATTTAAAACATACACACTACAAAATGCACAGCCAGAGAGCAATATGATAAAACTGCAACTCTCCTATTATAATCACAGTGTAAATAAGGCAAAATATGATTAATATTGTTGTGCAGTAAATTCTGTTAAAGTTGAGCGGTTAACTATTTTCTTGATTTACAGCCATATATAAAAAGCAATTAAGTAATTCAGGAACATAGTTTTTCTCAGCTTTGAAATTTACAGCAGATGGCTAAATAAAACAAAGCTCCATACAACATAACACAAATACAAATAGTATTTCAATTCTATAAATCACAATGAATAATCATGATTATAATGTCAAGGTAAATATTTTTTGCCACACAGCAAGCCCTGCACTGCAACATTTAAAAAGGACCTGTTTAAATTCAAATATATAGAAGAACAAAAAAATTCTGTATTGTGTGTATGTGTGCAAGAAGTGAAGAATGTGGTAAGAAAAAAAAAAGACACAACAACATCCTCCTTATCACACTCTCCAGGCTCCAAACGCATCTCATCATTGAGTACACAGCCTCATAGCAGAAGCAGCAGAACAGCACTGACCTTCACACACACATAAAGACTAGAGATACTGTACTATAAGGGCCGAATAGCAATTCTCTACGCAAACGCATACATGCAAAGGCTTCTAGCTACACAAGCTCAATTTAACGCATTAGCACATTTCAAAATGCGTCAGAATGCAACTATGTGCTGGGTTCCATTAGCAACTGGAGTGATCTGAAATATTGGTAACACTTTACAATGAGGTTGTTTTAGTTAACATTACTTAATACATTAGTTAACATGCACTGAACCTGAACAGTCTTTATTAATGTTACCTTACATATACTATTGCATCTCTTGCTGTGTAACACAGGAATAAATCTTACTAGTTCTTGCGGAAGCTCAAACATGTTGTGTAACACATGAGAATGAATGGTTCACAATGCTTAAGCTTCGGTTTATTATAACTGATGTGTGAGTTAATGAATGTGAATAAAAGCCTAAATTAAATCTGTTCATCTTTTATCATAGCGATTGAGTCTTGTCCGAAAATTTTGACTAAACCGTTCCCTATGGATTCGTTTTAGGATCTCTTAATGAACCTTTTGAAGCGTCAAAGTGGTAGCTGCATAGATGTCAATGAAGGGGAAGACTCTCTATAGTGTCTTCATTTGTGTTCCGAATATTAAGGAAAGTTGTACAGGTTTGGAACGACATGAGGTTGAGTAATTGAGTAATTAATGACAATTTTCATTCCTTTAACATTTCTTACTGCATGAGTTAACATGAACTAACGACAAACAACACCTGTAGCATAAGTTAAAAGGTTAGTTCACCCAAAAATGAAAATGATGTCTTTAAAGGGTTAGTTCACCCAAAAATGAAAATTAAGTCATTAATTACTCACCCCCATGCTGTTCCAACCCCGTAAGACCTTCGTTCATCTTCGGGACACAAATAAAGATATTTTTGATTGAATCTGAGAGCTGGATCACTCTTCCATAGGCTTCCTAAGGGACTGGCTCTTGACGGCCCATAAAGTCATTAAAGAAAAGGTTTAAATATTCCATGTGCCTACAGCGGCTCAATTATAAGTTTATCAAGCGACGAGAATACTTTTTGTGCGAAAAAAACATAAATAACGACTTTATTCCACTATTCCATTACTTCCTTATGGGCGCATGCGCGAGAACTGAGACGAGGACGTTCTCATTCGTCTACTTCTTGTTACCGGCTGCTCACCGCTTAGGAGTTTTACCGCCACCTACCGTATAAAATGATGATCCATATATAAGGCGCTCCGGATTATAAGGAACACTGTCGTATTTTGAGAAGATTAAAGGCTTTTAAGTGCACCTTATAGTGCGGAAAATACGCAAATTGAAAAGCGTATGTACAGCGTGCATCTTCCTCTGCTTGTAAACAGAAAGTTTTGCGCTTCCAGCTACATCAGCACATCATCTTATACGGTAGGTGGCGGTAAAACTCCTAAGCGGTGAGCAGCCGGTAACAAGAAGTAGACGAATGAGAACGTCCTCGTCTCAGTTCTCGCACATGCGCCCATAAGGAAGTAATGGAATAGTGGAATAAAGTCGTTATTTGTGTTTTTTTCGCACAAAAAGTATTCTCGTCGCTTGATAAACTTATAATTGAGCCGCTGTAGGCACATGGAATATTTAAACCTTTTCTTTAATGACTTTATGGGCCGTCAAGAGCCAGTCCCTTATGCAGTCTATGGAAGAGTGATCCAGCTCTCAGATTCAATCAAAAATATCTTTATTTGTGTTCCGAAGATGAACGAAGGTCTTACGGGGTTGGTACAGCATGGGGGTGAGTAATTAATGACTTAATTTTCATTTTTGGGTGAACTAACCCTTTAATTGACTCACCCTCATGTTGTTCCAAGCCCGTAAGACCTCCGTTCATCTTCAGAAGACAATTTAAGATATTTTAGATTTAGTCTGAGAGCTTTCTGTCCCTCCATTGAAAATGTATGAACGGTTTACTGTCCTTGTCCAGAAAGGAAATAAAGACATCCTCAAAGTAGTCCATGTGACATCAGTGGGTTAGTTAGACTTTTTTGAAGCATCGAAAATACATTGTGGTCCAAAAATAACAAGTTCAGTGATGCTGATGACGTAAGACGCTGCTGACGTATTATCAGTGCGCCCGAGCTTCCTTTACAGTCTAAAGGAAGACGGATGCTGTAAATGAAACAATCTTCGCAAACATGTCTAAGGATTTCGACAGAGACTTGCATTTTTTTGCCCAGCCATATTTATTTGAAACCGAATACACGGACGCACCAGATAGCGTCTTACGTCATCAGCGTCACTGCGGATTCGTGAATGCGGATTGACAACAGAACCGGAAGACAATACAATGCTGAATAAAGTCATAGTTTTCGTTATTTTTGGACCAAAATGTATTTTCGATGCTTCAAAACATTCAAACTAACCCACTGATGTCACATGGACTACTCTGATGATGTCTTTATTTCCTTTCTGGACAAGGACAGTAAACTGTTCATACATTTTCAATGGAGGGACAGAAAACTCTCAAACTCTCAAATGGACAAAATCTAAAATATCTTAAACTGTGTTCCGAAGATGAACAAAGGTCGTACGGGCTAGGGACGACATGAGGGTAAGTCATTAATAGGGGCGGAAGTGGCTCAGTGGTTCATGTAGGTTGTCTACAAACCAGAAGTTTGTGGTGGTTCAATCTCCGGTTCCACCTGGCCAAGTGTCTAGGTGTCCATGTCATGAGCAGGACACCAAACCCCAAATGCTTATTTATTTATTATTATTTATTATTATTAATGACATAATTTTTGGTGAACTAACCCTTTAATCTTTAATAATGTTAACTTGTGCATAGACTAATGCATCTTTACATTAAATGTTTACATTTTTCACATTTGTTGATGCATTAGTGCATGAACTAACAATGAACAACACCTGTCTTTACGCAATTAATTCACTTTTAGATTTCTTTTAGATTTCTTAACATTCAAGGTGCATGCTACTTAAAGCATTATTTACCACAAACTAACAATGAACAACATTTATATGCACAAGGCACAGCACTTTATTAAAGTTACTTAAAAGCAATGAAGCACTTTTGTGAAGCTCACTGATAAAGTAGAAGCCATTGGAACATCAGTTAATGTGTTTTTAATGTTTGTAAGCTCTTTACATGATTTATCTTTGATAAAGTATTTATTATGCATTTTTGTAAACCTTATTATCAATTTTGAGAGCCATTTGGGTGGGGTGTTACAAAGTGGGCCGACTTGCCTTAAAAAAGGGACTTTGACAAAGCTAAAAGGCTGTTTAGGATTCCACTGCAAAACGTCAAGAAGCTTGTGAGCATTAATCACTGTGACTGACTGACTTACTGACTGATCACTCAATTAACTGATTAGCTGATAAATAAATAAATGCAGAATAATGATTTTCTGGTGTGGCTTCATGGTTATACTGATCAAGCTGACTGAACAAGTAAGAGCATAGCAGAATAAAACACTGGCTGACTGATGGATGGATGGATGGATGGTTGACTGACCTGCGGTTTAAGCAGGGGTAAGCGGATGTGAGCGAGAAGAACAGGAAGCTGTGACTGACGGGTGGGCGCATCATGGCGGACCCAGCTGAGCAGGGCTGTTACCACGGTTTCCTCTTCTGGAACATTCATGTCATCAGAAGCTAAAAGCTTCTCTACCTCACATGCAGGCAAGAGCAGAAACTCCTGATGCCTCATGACCTCCATGAAGTGCTCCTAGGGAGAGAGAGAGAGAGAAAGATTATCTAAATTGGTTGATGGAACCATGGATGTGGTTGTCACAAAGTAGAGCATCACAGTGTGTGTGAGTGTGACTAATAGCCTTTCAGCATAGCAACGTACAAAATACAAAGTGAATGAGCACTCTCCTATAAGTCGATTTGACAGATTCCATCTACCAAGAGAATAATAAATGGAAATACAAATTTGAATGGTGGATCAGTAGCATGTGTTGTTTAGATCAGGTTCGGGATGTTTAGTCAAAGCAAAAAAAAAAAAGTTTACATTGCAGCCCTGCACAATAACTCAATCAAAATTCTAGACACGTGACAAAGGCTATGATGTGTATAGATAAAAACACACATATTGTATATATATATATATATATATATATATATATATATATATATATATATATATATAATATGTGTGTTTTTATCTTTATTTTATCTTTATGTGTGTTATCTTATCTATTTATTTTTATGTATATTTGTATATATATTATATATATATATACAAATATACATAAAAATATATATTAAATGATTATTACTTTTATTCAGCAAAGATGCTGTAATAGCATTTATAATGTTACAAATTGCTATAAATGCTAATTTCTGTTTTTATGAAAACTAAAACAAACAAGAAAAAGTGTCATGGTTTCCACTAAAATACTAAACAGCACAACTCTTTTTAACATTAATAATAAATGTTTCTTGAGCATCAAATCGTCATATTAGAATGATTTCTGAAGGATTATGTGACACTGAAGACTGGAGTAATGATGCTGAAATTTCACCTTTGCCATCTCATATACAGTATATTAAAATAGAAAACCATTTTCTTGTAATTTTCACAATATTACTGTTTTCTTTTGCTTTTACTGCAGCCTTGGTGAAATGTTTATTTATTGTTAATAATTATGATATTTAATCCAAGCTATTATTGATGTTTTTAGCAACTTTATATGACACAGGTATGACATATTTGTATATATGTGACATATATATGTTAGCAATTACACGGCACACTGGTTTTGCTTCAGGACCCAGACTTTTCAAGTGTATTATCTTCCCTTTTAAAAGCTGATAATATAATTATGTATTGTAAATATAGCCTAATAAATATTGTTATTTTCATTTTAGAACAGTATTTAAATTTGGTATAGATTTATCTGCTTTTTCTGTTGAACAGACCTGCTATCCAACATGGACATCCCTGGTGTTCCAAAGTGGACAAGAGAACTGGACACCATCACATTGTTGGGGAATGGGGGATAAAATGAAAACAAGGAAAGAAAAGACAGATAGGAAACAGAGGCACTGATGGGAAATGGAAAACAAGTTTTCACTGCAGTCTCCATGACAACCCCCCCTGTTGTGAACTGTGGGCGGGCTATTATGGGTTATATTTTCTTGAATGAGTTTCCCTCAGGAGCAGTGAAACATCAAACGCTGAGCGGAAAATTTGCGAAGAGGAACAGTAGCATGTCCAATTAAACACACTCGCCTCGTTCAGGGACCTTTTTCGGCACCAGTGCTTCCACGCCTGTTGAAATGGGCTCAATTGCTTACTCAAAAACCCACAAAAACGGGCACAGACAGACAGATGGACATAGACACCTATAGATGAATACAAATACACACACTCCGCCCACATAGATGCAATACAGAACGCTGAAGGACGCAAAAAAATAAAATAAATGGTGTGTCTGTAACTTTAAGCATATCATATGCTGTTGAGTGCACACGCTCGATAGTGTCCTCTAATTCACTTCCAAGTTTTAACTCGGTGAACTGCGGATGATAAATCCGTCAGTATGTGTTTGGTTGGGAGGCGGACAAACAAAGAAAGAATGAAAGAAAAGTGATAAAAGAAGAAAAATGAGGCTGAGAGAGAGGGGTGCTTATTGAAGATAAAAAAAATAATAATGAAAAAAACAAGAGGTTTAGAATCAAATTTCCAGACTTGACTTTGCCAGTATATCTTTTGCACTAATTAAATGAGTCAATGTGTGTGTGCTCACCATTGTGTAGTTGTGTGCAACTTTATGGAGGTCCAGGCAGCCCTGAGCGTCTGCAAAGGACCGAATGCCCAGACAGTTGGAGGGATGGAGTTGTTTCATTAGATAACTGCAGCAGGCCTGAACCACCGCAGACAGCTGCAGAAGACATGAAGCCGACAACAAACTCTCTATAGTGTCCTCTCTCAACTCCAAACGCCCTGTAAAAAGACAGACGGAGATTAGGTGTGCAAATAGTGAGGGCTTATTGGTTTATTTATTTAGTAAGTGAACTATCAGTCAATAGTTGTTGTTTTTTAAAGAATTTAATACTTTATTTAGCAAGGACACATTCATTTGAACAAAAGTGACAGATTGTTTTTGTAACATAAATAGCTTTATTATTTCAAAGACGATTTCACTATTTGCTCTTATTTTGAATATTGGTGATAAGAAATGTTTCTTGAGCACCAAATCACCATACAGACAGATTTCAGAAGGATATTACGACACTGAAGACTGGAGTAAGGATTCTGAAAATTCAGCCTTGCCATCACAGGAATAAATTAAATTTTAAAATATATTCCAATCGAAAACAGTTATTTTGAATTATAATAATATGTCACAATATTACTATTTTTACTGTAATTTTCGTCAAATAAATGCGGCCTTGGTGAGCATAAAACAATCTTGCTTTTAATCAATGATGTATTCAACTTAAAATGTATAATTAATGACAATAAAATGAATAGAAAAAATTAATATCAGTCCTTCTGACTTTTGAATGCACAACATTACCTCACTATAATTAAAAGTATTTTATTTTTAGACAATTTCTGTTTTGTTTTTGATATTTTTTGCAATTTTTGATTTATCTGTAGGCTATCAGCTAAAATTTTAATGTGCATCCTTAGTATATGTGCATGTGAATATATCTAACCAAACATCCCTTCCAGATAAACACAAACCTGTATAAGCGTACTGTACCAAGACCCATAATGCATCTGGGTCCACACCCTCCATTTTTATCTCATCTTGCTTTGCCTCTCGGACATCACTGGTGAACATGGCCGCAAAGTAATCGGACACTGATGAGAGAACCAGCCTAAGAGAGAAAGACAGAGAGAGAAACTGAGATGACACTATACTGTCTCTGACTGAGTGTCATGTTGTACATGCTCTTGTTTTTTCAGAGCATACAGTATGTCTCCAACACAGATCGTGGCCTGATTGGAGGTAGCTTGCCAAAATATACTTTTCATCAGAGTGAGCTAATATAATCTGCGTCCCAATTCAGAGTGTTTATCCTTCGAAGGCCGCAGTCAAAGGCCGATTGCATCACGAAGGCTGTCCCAATTTGAAGGCTCTTTCAAATGAGGCCACAAAATGAGTCCTTTATTTCCTGGGCAATGAAGGATACAACACATGGGTCCTTCGTGGCCTAGCCTAGCACAAAATTTGGTGGTTTTGGGTTTCAGCTTACTCAAATTACAATTGATAGAGATGTAAAAATACTAAGATGCAATTTTATATCATACTAGGGCTGTCAGTTAAACGTGTTATTAATGGCGTTAACGCAAACCCATTTTAACAGCGTTAATTTTTTTATATGTCTTTTTGACCTAGCAAACTTTGTAGTTTTTTTTCACATCCTTTTGCAACAGGACATGGCATGAGCAACGCTGCACTATGAAACCCATTCATTTCAACGGCTTGTGCCACGCGAGGACATTTTGTTGCTTCGTCGACCAAAGCGCAAGCGGATCTAGCTAGACCAGAAACAAAACAACATGCTCGACGCCGCACACCTACAGCCAAATAGTAGGTTAAGTTTTGAGTGGATGATGAGCATCAGACGCCGTCCCATTTACCAAAGCTCGTTCCAAATATCTTTGCCTTCGAAAGGTCGTGACGGAGGTGTTCTTCGAAGTACGCAGCCACTGAATTAGGAATGTCTCACCCCCTCCAATGCAAAGTATTTATTTGACATATTGGCATTAAGGTTTTTTTTTTTTTTATTTATTAACATGTAATTACAATATAACAGAATGACAACCAACAATTTAAAAAAAACTATCATGACGTTGAAGTTTCAGTCAAGCACATCCTCTACGCTTTTCTACACGGAAGTATTAGCTAACCTTGCTTGCATCAGGATGAGTAAAGACAGCATTAAAACAAAGAAAAGGGACAAAAAACATTATTTTATATATTAGGAATTTGAGAGTGAGTTTTTCTTTAAAAATGTAGGCAAGTATTATCAATTCATATTTTAATCATCATTAAAAAAGTATCTGATTATTGCGATCTGAAAAACTCAAGCATTAAGCAATGTTAGCAACCTTCTTACACATACAGGTGCAGCATGAAGCGTAGGTTTCACTTTGTGTGAAACAGAAGGTAGATTGCTGAGAGAAATAGTATGAAAGAATGTATGAATGAATGAATTATGTGAATGTATCTCAAAGGGGGAACCGACTGTCTTAAGAAAAAAAAAGACCTCGCACTCGTGTGGCAGTACCGACAAGTCTCGGCAATGGGCTATATGCACGCATAAGTTCCGCATTTGACGCAAGGATGCTCGTCCATTTCCGGTTGTGGAGATTTAAGCGGAGGAGAACCGAGGAAAATGGGATTATGGCAGAGTCTTCAAAATTTACTGTCCTCCCGTCATTGAAACGAAACGTACATACGTTTAGATGTAATTTTATATATAGTTATGTTTACTTAATATAATTTTAAAAAGAAGCATAAACACAACGAGGGGTGTCTGTTTTATCTGTTTTTGTGACTAACGTTTCTTTATTATAACCATGGTGTATAAAAGTCAATATAAATTCTCGGTATTGCATTAGACTCTATGATCGGCGGAAGTTATTGAGCATCCTTAATCCTTCACCGGAAATACCGCCGTGCATAGAGCCCATTAGATAAGTTTTGTCCCAAGAAGTTGCAAGATTTGTCACTAGGCGTTTTCTTGGAAAACAAAAGAGTGGATTTACCTGCCAGAGAGTGGATTTACATTTTCATTCAGCCAAGTCTGTCTTTTTTTTTTCTGACCAATGCAAAAATTGGAACAAATTTGAAGGTTTTTGTAGGTGGAAAAATAGCTATGTGCATACTAAAAATCTCAACACTTCAGAAAAAAATCATTTATAATTTTGACTTATCCATTTCATAAAAATAATTTAAAGGCAGAAATGTGATTTATAATTTTATATATTTCTTTGTCAAACCTTTATTTGAACAACAAACATTAGTTGATCACACGTTATGAACTTGTAATATTTATTCAACCAAAAAGTGCATAGCGCTGCTAATTTTATTTGTTGTTTGTTGGTTTTCGACATTAAAACTTGGTGAAATGATTTCAGTATGTTGTATTGTTACTTTTTGATTATTTCCAGCACATTCTAACATGTTTAAACTGTGATCATTTTAGTCACTTTAATTATATATGAAATTTTCATACTGTTTCATCTCTAGTTAGGATGCACAACAATAACAACTTTATTAACAACTACAGTATAAAATGCAAATATGCAAAGTATTGTTATCATAATGAACTGTATTCTGCAAATCTATTCTTTTCTCTAACATTAAAAGGTGACATCTATAACTCTTTCAGGTGTATATCAGTTTGGATTGTTGTTAGTTTGACACAGTATTGAGTAGCTTTCAGCCACTTTCATTTTAAAAATGGACAGAAATGAGAAACAGAGAGAGGGTGACAGAGAGAGATTACTGTAAGAGACAGGATTTGAGGATCTGTTAACTGAAGCATGGTAAAATGAGGATTTCCTATTCAAATCCAGCTCTGCAGACAAAGATATTCACATGCACACACACTCAGTCACAGCTTGCGGCTTTAAATCTATTAGACTCATAGCCAAAATGCTAATTACTATATCAAAGAACTGAGAATGTATATGCATGCTTGTATTACAGCTTAAAAGGAAGGCAAACTCTGTGAGGTTTGTTTTTGTTTGCTTTACGTATTAAATTACTAAGCAATTTTATTGTTTTGCTAGCATGAATGCTGGTTGTTTAATAAGATTAATAAATATTTGATGAGTAATTTCCATTATATACACATCAAACCAGATTACCAACTGACGACCACTAAACTTTATAAATGCACCATCAACACTTAAAGGTCCAATATGTAAGAATTTTGTAATAAAATATCCAAAAATCACTTGCACTGTGTGATATATTTCCTGCAGTTGTGTACTTACAATATCCCAAAAGTCTCCAAAGTTCTTTTATTTCAGAGAAATTCCAATTTTAATTAAGTGGCCGTCCCGGAAAAAAATGTCGCCTGTCAATGACGCAATATCGGCGCTATCCTCGGCTATCCTCGTTTCCGCTCGTATTGCCATTGCCATGAAGTAACCATGGCGACAAACGCGGACAACTGCGTAGTGAGAACCTCAATTCATTTGGATTAGCTTTACAATGTCTTTATGAACTTTTTGAAGCATCAAAGTTACGTAGATTTTCATTGAAGGCCAGATTTCTTAAAAAAGGTCTTCTGAACGAAAGTCTAACGGAACGACATGAGGGAGAGTAATTATTGTTTGATTCATTTTCATTTTTGGGTGAACTATGCCTTAAAGTTGTGTAAGTGAAGTGAAGTGAAGTAATCCTGAAAAATATTTGGTTTCATACAACATTTTTGAATAATTATTATAGGGATTATAATATTATTACTAATTTACTTGCATTTAAAAATAACGTTTCCAATTTGGATTTTCATTAGTTTTTTTTTTCCATTTGCCATTAGAAATATTAATTATTTTATTAGTTTC
The DNA here is from genome assembly GCF_016745375.1 of Pimephales promelas. The sequence goes on from NW_024121100.1 coordinate 14,181,188, forward strand.
CTTTCCAATTAATATGATTTTTTTTTCCAATTGCCATTAGAAATATTCATTACGGTATATTCCTTTCCTTTCCAATTAATATGAATAAAATAAGCCATCATCATGTTGTAATGTCACAAAAAGGCCCAGCCCACAACCCGATCTCAGGAGAAAATGTAACTTTACAAGTAGGCAATTTTTCATGAATTTATCTTATCTTAGTTTGTATGGAAACATACATAAAAAGGAAAGCATGATGGTCCACACATAAAACTAATATTCAGTGAGGCATATTCAGATTGTACGAAAACGTATGTATGAGATCATACAAACTGATATGAATTATGGCTGCACAATTTTGAAGAACTTGTTTAATAATGAGATATTCGATGTGCAATACGATAATGCTTAGTGTAAAATAAATTGCAATTATATTTAAAAACTAAAAATTATATTACCAACACATTTTCACATTCTTTTTGTTAATAATTGTTCTATAGCATTACATAAAAAGTGTCATTTTAACATCAATGCAAACCAGTGTCTACTTTCCTGTAATCTTTGGATTACATTTGCGATATTTTTATATATTGTGCAACCATATTATGAATTCATCATAATTGTCTTGAGGGGGTGTTGCACCTCACACTTCAAAACTTGCTCCTGCACCACTTTAAGCAAGTACAATACATGCAAACGCAGAGATATGAACGCAAAAACACATGACGCTGGTAATGGTGAATAGTCATGCGAGAATTATGATGAAAGAAAAGTAATTATATTATGCGAGAGAATAAAAGAGAAAGAAAGGGAACACAATGAGGCTTCAGGAGTGAAAGTACATTAGAGCCTGTGAGACTCATTTAGCAGCAGGAGTAACACTCAGCATTTGCCCTCTGCACTTTCCTTCACTCCCTCTTATGTTATTTTCTCACAGAGCAGACTGCTTTTAAACCTTTCAATTTACACACACTATTCTAGCGGCTCTCTGCTGGTTTTGCTCATATTAGAGTGTCACCAATTCAGCTTTTTTGAATGCTCTTTCTCATAGCAGCCTGAAAGTCTGTGTGCTAAGGCAAGATTTTAGGCGAGTATTTTAGGTTGCAGATGGCGTTCTAGTTAGAAAAAGTACAAAGGCTATTCACTATACAGTGCATGAGTGTGCATTTGTGCATCATTATAAATAAATCACCAGCAAAATCTTCCAGCTGCCCGAGGCAGCCTTGCAATCAGCAGAGCTATGCCATCAACAAACGTGTGGAAACGACAAAAAGAAGAGGGTAAAATAATGAAGGATAATTGGGATGAACAGATTACAGAAGATCAGAGTGATGGAATGCTGCTATAGGGTGATTCTTCAATTAGAGGAATTTTGCTGTCCCTTTCTATGATTTTGAAGTAGATCTGTCAAAGTTAACTTTTTAACACATGTAATTAATGCATTTTAAAGCTACAGTATTAATGCATTTATTCAATTTGACAATAATGGCTACATTTTGCTTTGTGTGTCTTCTAAAAACTGTGTGGTTTGGAACTGATGCACACAAGTCCCACAAGTCAAAGCATGCATTTAACAGTAATTGATAAGATAGAAGTTCCTCCCACGAGTGAAACTGTCATAATTGAGATGTTTATGTGAAAATGAAGTCTAATTTTGTTTTATTATTTTACAAAGTTGTTTTATTATTTAATTACAGCACATGTACATTAAATGACGTGATTGCATCCCCTGCTGTTCTGATGTAGAAATACAGAATCTGCCATTTTCTGTAGAAGCAAAAAAATGTTATTGAAGAATCTAATTATTACATATAGGCCTATATTATTTAGTTTAGTTTTGAGTCTATTGCATTTACGTTTTAACTAAAAAAAAACAAAAAACAAAAAACAAGATAAGATAACATTAAAGGGCACCTATTATGGAAAATTCACTTTTACATGGTGTTTGAACATAAATGTGTGTTGGCAGTGTGTGAGCAAAACCACCCTAGAATGATAAAAATCCACCCAGTATTTTTTTTTTACAATCTCAATAAATCATATGCACTGTCTCAGAACGAGCTGTTCTAAAGCCCTATTCGCAGGGGATTAGTATTATCTGGGGGCCTCGTGTGAATTTGAAATAACCCACCCACATCTGAATTTCGTGTGGCGCATTCGCACGGGATAAGTGAAGCCTGTGATTTTACTCGAATTTACTGACTTATATCCCGGATATGATGTCATTAGGCTATAGCTTTGAAATGTCTTGTCGTTATTATGTCTAGCTGTATATAATAAACAGAAGTATTGTCCTTACCATATGCTGCTAAACATGTCATTCATATCCATCTAATCGTTCTTTTTGATTTTGCTCTTCTTTCTCTTTATGCAAATTGTATAGTTGTACTAGCGATATGACCCCGCACACAAAATAGTATCAAAACACTCCAATTCAACCTCTATTCTTCGCGATAGATGGATAAAAAGGAGCACATGAAACAAAAACCTTGAAAAAAATGATATACGATCCGGCCAAATCACAGAGATGTCGATTCGCATGGGACTAATATTATCATAGGACCTCTGTGTTTGGCGAAATATAGTAGGTAATTTGCGGGGGAATTTTTACTTTACAAATTACAGACATGGCCGATTCGCACGGGATTAAGATCATAGACAATCTCCGCAATTATTACAAATTACTACAGGTCACCAGATAATACTAATCCCGTGCGAATAGGGCTAAAGAAGCACCAAATGACAAGTAATGTAAACATGACGTAACAGGTCCCTCGCATAAATGTAATTTCGCTTGTACGCAGCAAACTTTATCACATTATATGTATGTAGTTTCAAAAAATTGTGCCAACGTTAGTGTTTGTGTGTCTGTGTGTGTGTGTCTTGCACATCCATAATTTCAAAGGGGACGCGATTACAACTCTATAAGTACATAAATGTGCCAAATCACCATACGAAACGTACTGGTCCATTCTCATTTGTGTTTATTCTTCCGAAGTCTCTTCGTCATCTGGGTCTGATCAGAGACTATTTATATATTTATATATATATATTCCGATTCAAACATGTTCGGCTGAATGACATTCAAAACAGCGGGTCTCTCACTCTCTCAGTCCTTCTGCTTACCGACTGCCATAAGTATGCAAGTGACGCCCTCATCCAAAGGCAGGGCAGGGATATGCAGCTCATTTGCATTTAAGGTCGTATAGACCAAAACAGCTCATTTTTAAACAGCCCCCAAAAATGACATTTTCAAATGGTTATAATTAATTAACTGTGGGGTATTTTGAGCTGAAACTTCACAAATACATTCTGGGGACACCCGAGACCAATATTACATCTTGTAAAAAGGGGCATAATAGGTGCCCTTTAAGATGTTTTGTCTTTATTATCTGCCAATCTGAAAATATGCCAGAGAAAGTTTGGATAATGTAATTTACTGTAAGATTAAGTTTATTGGGTGTCTAATCTATCTAAACCCGCGAGTTTTAATAACTTTGATGCAGGAACAAAAATTGTCCTTTTTACCAGTTCAGAATTAACTGACAGCTAGCTAACTTGTTGTGTTAGTACTGTAAATACAACGTTTTCACCTAAAAACAAAAGCATTTCCATTATTTTTTATATGGTTATCTTAATGGAAATGCTTTTGTTTTTGATTACATATGAAATAAAAAATCTTTGGATGAGCATAATTTGTCTATGGAGGACAGAGCTTTGATGTAGGCTACTTGATGCACTGAAATGACATACTTAAAAAAATGACAAACTCTCTAAGCTGGATTTAGACCCTAAGAAACTAAGCTGTAGAAACATTTTGGAAAAATGCAAAAACAGCATGAGTGGAAATCTGTGGAATGGCGGGGGGGAAGAATACAACAACTGTGTCTGAATCAGTCCATTTTATTTCATTTTAATAACAGTTATAAAATATTAATTTCTCACGTGCAACAAAAGGCAAAATATTGTAATATAATATAAAATATTGTAATACAACTTTTGTAATAGTTTTGTGTTTTATGTTTTGTGTGTTCACAATACATTACACAAATACACACACAGATCATTTTATTCTGTAATTGAAAGCAACAATAAATTCAGAGTCATTTGCATTTGTTCTCTGCACTGAAAATGTATGTGAATGCATTTTTAATAACTTTTGATATTTATTCCACAACATTGAGTAACAAACATGTTTAATGGGTCAACACACACATTAAGAATAGATGCAGTTTGTGCCAGAGATTGCCTCTCAAACTAGCCCCAGTCCACATAAATCTAGACACTTGCTGGCCCTGTTTGTATCTGGTATAAGCGTTTTGGTCAATTGGATCACAAGTAGACATATTTCTGTTTACACCTGGTGTTTTATTCTCTCTTTTGTCCACTTCCAACAACTTCTGCCCTGATTTCTTCGAATGTGACATGAACGTTTACTCTACGAACTCAATCCGGTTTTGATGCATTTTTGACTACCTCTTGAAGTGGTCAAAAGTGGACAAGCTCAAAAAAATTTAGAGTCTATTTACACCTGTATTTAGCATCGTCCACTTATGATCTGAGTGACCAAAACTCATCTTAATACCAAATGTAAGCGGGGCCTCACATGATAAATGGTTTTTGAACACTCGTCTCTCCCTATCAGCATTACTGGGGAGTCTAACTTGTCAAAGTCCAAAGTCTCAAGAATAATATCGAGATATGATGTATGAGTTCAGTGCAGTCTATCTCTAAAACATGAATGACACAACCACATAACATCCTCTCAATGTTGAAAATAGTCCCCAAAAAAAGAACCATTAAACTAAACCTAAGATATAATTGTGGTAAGATCTAAAAAAAAGATATTATGTAAAGTTAAATTATGTTTTTGGTCCAGGAAACATTGACTGACATCATAAAGAGAGACCCTTTATGATTTGGTCAAATTACGGCCAACATTTAGGCTACATGCTCATTTTCATGTACTGTAATATTTGCAAACACAATCCAGTGAGCAGACAAAGAGCAGTTTACAACAGAAAAGACACACATCTACTTAACTTTTCAACTGCCAGTAAAACTGTCAAAATCTAAATCTTTTGAGTTTTGAAAATGTTGATTATTTTATTTTTTGGTTTTCAATTTAAATAGGTCATTTTAATTGGGCATAAATTAATCTCTATAACAGACACTCCACATTATCAAAAGCCATACTCCAAAAAAAATACCATCAGAGTTTTGAAAGTTCAAAGTTTTTTTTGTCAAATTTAGAAACTGCAATACATGCTGACAATGAAATGTGCTATCTGCTACATTCAGCAGAAAAATGTAACTACCATCACTCATCTCCAGCATCTCCAGGGCATTTGTGATTCAGCAGCTTGAACTAGATCCACTCAGATCTTGTGTAAGAGGCCCAACATTGGAGAAAATCTTGTCATTGGACTAAAGTTCGGCAGTTCGGTTTAAGGACATTTGGTTCAACATTTGGTTTGGTTGTATGAATATTTGAATTATGTGTACAGTTTTTTTTTTTCGTTACCTGTGAGCCGGTATTCTGCGGTCTCCAGCGAGGAGGACGACGTCACAGAGTTTCCTGGTCCTCAGGTAGGCCTCCATTCGTCTGAAGGTGTGTTCAGCATGACTGTGTGCCTGGAAATGTTCATCTGACACACACGGCTCCATTGACGCACATGAGGACAAAGTCGCACTGCTGTTAGATGTCCTGAAAACACATATGCACTGTGTTAGAAAATTCACATCGAAAATCTGAGTCAATCAGAATCAAACGAAATGATGAAATGATGAGTATGTGTTCATTATAGTATTTGATCACAATCGTTTTATTAAGTATTATTAATAAAATGTTTCATATTGTAAACAAGGAATTATCCAAATTCAAACCAAATTGGAAAACACCAATCTCGCTGATGACTGATTAAAGCATAAAAATAAAAGTATATAAAATAATAACTTATTCATATATTAAAATTAAATGTCACAGCACGCCAATACACATTTTTTTTTTCCATCTTATGGTGCTTGAGTGGTTTAATAGTACTTGAAGGAATGATAGTGTGATCATATACAGTAGCAAGGATGACAGAAAAAAAAGATGCTACGTTAACTGCGTTAAATGTATTTAATGCATTAAACTGGAAAAAAAAATTATCACAAAATGAATGCGTAATTTTGACAGTCAAATTTTCAAATATTCAAATTTTAAACAGGGTTATTATTATCGTTAAATAAAACCCAACTATTAAAACCTGTTAATTGAAATAAAGCTGAAATAAAATATAATATTAATATCAATCAAAATAAGAAACGTTGCCTTTGCAACTAACTGAAATAATTTTAAGTTAAACGACTAAAATTAAATGAAAACTAAAACAAACAAAAACTTAAAATAATTATATATAAAATGGCAAAAGAATTACAAAAGCACATAACAAAATAAAAGCTAATTCAAAATATCCATAAAAAGTAAATAATAAATATAATAAATTTATGAAAAAATATTCAAATCAATATTTAAACTGGAAATCTAAAATATTCATTGGTCATTTTTGTAATTATTTTATAATATTTTGTATAATATTTTATAATATAATAACTTTACAGCAGAAATCCCAGAAATATCTAACATTATAATAATTTTAAATATTGTTTGACAATAGGGAGCCTTTGAGTAAAAGTTTGAGAACCTTTACAAAAATATTTGAGGACCCCCAAGTGTACCACAAAGTACCAGGCTCCTTGCCAAGTCCTACTTCAATTCTAACTTACGCAATTAAACAAATGGTCAACAAAATAACAAACAAAAAAAAAAATACATTTAAAAATCTAAATCATTTTAAATGGAGGCATAAGCTTTTCTTGCAAAATTAGTACTACACACGCTTAAAATTACACACTCATGCACACGATCAATGGATGGATAAATATAGAGGGCTTTAGAGAGCTGTTAGTAATTAGCTTTGATGATGAAGCTGCCATGAAATACACAAAGCAATTTAGCCGGTTCCCAAACGGCTGTCGTCTCTACTGCCTCTCGCTCTGCCCGTTTATCACTCGCTTCCTGTCATTCTCGTCTCCCTCCATCTCTGCAGATTGCCTTGCAATTCCCATTTCCCATGTTCACACTTATTTTCTCTCCTAATGTTCCATCTCTATAGTAAAAATTCTGTCCACATTTATGGCCGCTGAGCTTCTGACTCATCCAGGATCCTTGATAATGAATAGTTCCTGCTGTAATTAATCACAATAGCCAGCAAGTGAGCCTGAGGAGAAGACGATAGTGAAATCTAACTGCTCGTTCTTTTCAATGAATCACAAGTTAACAGGCTAACACGTTCAAGCACTGAAATGCAAGTCATTTTCAGTCATATTCGTTACTGAGAACCAGAACTACAGGTTTGTGAGACTGATTTATCAGCTAAATCGTTTTAATAACCAGATGTGTGCTCATATTACAGGAGAAATTAAGTTCTGGATACAGATCCAAAATAGATCTTTGTTGCAATAAAATATATACACTACAGAAAATAGTATTACATACTTAGAATAAAACAGGCCCATTTGTTCATTGTAGAATTTATCAGTTTGGAAGTGACATGTTAGAACCATAATTAAACTTTTCGTTTGTTTAAGATGGTGATTGACATGGTGATTATATGTGAAACGCATTGGTATAATGACACAAGTTTAAACTATTTCTAGAGTCTTGATCATTGGCAAATATCGGTCCAGGGAAGAGCAGCGTGTCACAGTGATGATCTCAGTGGTTTCAATTTTCCCAGCAGCAGAAGATAACAGAATCCAGACTACAACATTTTATAAGCCAAGACCTCTCAGCCTCACGGATCATGATCAAATGGAAAATCTATTTCATTCAAGCAGAAAGTTCAGAACAGTGCTCATTCACACACACAGCTTTCAATCACGCCATTTGGAAAGAAGACAAATGGGGAAATGATGAGAGAGAAAGTGAGTATGTTTGAGCTCTCAGCTCCAAATCTCTAAACGCAATTAAAGTCTTGCAGTCAGACGAGAGTCAAAACCTAGTCTATCAAGTACCTTAGGGAAAGATTGAAAGAGATGAGGAAGAAAGATTCATAGAGAAGAAGAGTCTTCTTCATTGAGATTTGAGATTTTCTATATGGCAGAGGGCCAGATATTTACATAATTCTTCAAATTTGTCTCTTAAAAGTAGTGTATCGTTTCAGAAAATCTGGAACATAGTGATCAAGTTGTATGGACTAATTTTATGGTGCTTTTTGTTTCGTTGTATGGGCAAGAGCGGTGTTGTAGTCGAGACCAGCTCATTTAAGTCCAGGTTGAGACCTGATTCAAGACCAAAAAAGGGTCAAGTCAAGACAAGTCAATTCAGACAGTGTAAATATGTTTTCCTTTGCAGCTGATGAAGCCAGGTTTCGGGTCAGGGTCACGCTCTGGTCCAGAGAGATAATAGTACAGAACAGATTTATGTGTGCAAGACGGCGGGCACAAACCACAAAAAAGTTCGGCAGTGTTGAAGTTCTCGAGAATTAGTGCGGATGATTCATGTTAATCAAGCAGTTCGAAAAAAAAAAGTTCAATCCACTGATTTAAATGAACCATATGACGACTTGAGCATGAAATAACATTTCGTTTTAGTTAATCAGTTCATTTGGAGAGGAAAATATAAACTCGAAAACTAAGGATCCACAATATATCGGCCGATATATGTTCATTTTTAATGTGGCTGATTATAATTGGTCAGATCGCCTGTCAATCAAACTCCATGTGAAGGGTCATTTGTGCATCCCTAACGAAAACCATGTAAATAGGATCATTTAGACTCATTTTCAAGACCGGTCTCAAGTACTACAACACTGGTCAAGAGCAGTAAGAGTATTCTTTATAATTCTATAAGCCATGTGGGTTTGATTTTTTATGTTTGGGTTAACTGTTCCTTTAAGACAGGGATTAAGAAAGTAAGACAAGCAGACAAGAAAAGTGCAGATGCCAGGACGAACTGCAGAGATTCTCTCTCTTAAGTGCTTTATAACTGTAAGTTATGAGTAGCAGGTTTTCACCCTCTGGCTTTTTCTCAATGCCAAAATTATTTAGTCTCAAATGAATACAGAGACTAGAGGCAACATTAAATATACACAAGTACACTAACAGCAAACACACAGGCAAACTAACAATCCTCCAAACACGACCTACCTAAGTAAACATCACACACACCCCGCATGAGCACAAACACACAGGAGAGAAGCAGCAAGTTATCTCAAAAAGCCAGATAAACACCAGCCGGTTCCTGAAAATCCCCAGTGGACACTCGTCCATTCATATTTGTACTCTTTTTCTTACTCCCTTTTCACAGAACATTCTCCTTATTTCCTGTCTTTCTCCTCTGTTCTTCTGTCAAAGATTGGGTTACAACTAACATAGTATAGCTACATTCTAGAGCATGACAGTATCCACAATACTGATTTTTCAGGAATAAGCTTCTTTTTCTAACAAATAAAATGTGAAAACGCTACACTGCTATTTTGATGTCACATTGTTTAATTTCTAAACTATTCTCTCTTATTTGACGGCGTGATTGTTTTCCCCTCCAAAACAGTTCAGAGGAAATTACGCCTTGAAGCCAATTTTCATTGATTAAGGTTACAGTGACGGGATTTTTTTTGGATTTTCGTTGTTATGAGTAGCATTTAGCTTAAATGTACAATTTCAAAGCAGCCAACACTGTTGGAGGAGCCCGTTCTCATCCCAAGGTGTCATATACGACGCTTTTGCCAAAGCGTAGACATCCAACGCACATGGCATATGGGGCAGAAGGTGCCACCTAGTGGTCTATCCCTATCCCTACCCCATACCTAAACCTACCATAGCCGAAGAGTCTCATTTGACGCTAAAGTGTGCCATGTGCGTTGGATGTCTACGCTTTAGCAAAAGTGTCGTATATGACGCTTTGGGATGAGAATGCATTGGTTGGAGACACTGCTGACACTGCTTTCGATCTTTACTGTGAACTTCATTTTCTAACTTTCAGAAGTCCCTTTCTCGCCCCTTTGGTTCTTTTCTCTAATCACTACATTTTTTCAGTCTATGCTATTGTTAGTTTCCATTCGACTACAAGCATAAGCCTCTCTCTCTCTAACTCCATCTTCTCATTTTATGAGTATTCTGCTCTATTTTTTAAACCTCATGCTGTCAAAAGATCTGACATTCAGTCCTTCAAAATGAAAAGTTAAAATATGCATATTCATGATCACTTCAGTTGAGGGTAAAGAGAAGTGAGGTGGTTTCCAGGCTATAATGAGCTCCATATCTGCTGTCATTTCAGAATGGATTTGAGCTGGGATTACGACACCATTTGGAGATCTGGATCAGATGTAAGCCTCGGTAGGCCAATTCAGAAGGGAGTGAGGGAATATATATCAGATAGAGAGAGATTTTACATTTTAGAAAATTCTGGTAAATATCAATTATATAGCATATCAAACAGCATCTTACAAGACTCTGAGTTTTATTCTACAAATGGATACACATAACCACACATTCGTATATTGACGACTTGTGCAGTTGAGGAGTTATGCACATAGAAAGCCATAAAAAAAGGAGAAGGAAAAGGGTGAAAAAATAGGAACAGGAAAGAGGAGGAGGAAATGGAACTGAAAGGAGAAAATGGTGTCATGTGGGAAATTAAAGACAAGCAGTCAAAAATATCAATTCACACTTCCAAACCAGCAAACAAGAAACAAGTTTTAACCTGCCTGATAGAGCAGAATATAAAAATAATATTTATAAATCCTTCTGGGGACATTCTGCTCTTGTTCATTTGACTTTATCCATAAACCTAGAAGCTCTTTCCTATCTCTCAAAATAAACTTTTTAAAGAAATCCCTGGAGGAATAATGAGTCCAGAACTACCCATTTGAGGAATCTTTTAAACGATTTTTCATCAGAGAAATGCAAGTTCTAGACATGCCCAAGTGTGAAGCATTTTGTGTTCCGAAGACGACTGAAAGTCTTAAAGGCTTAGGAACGACACGAGGCTGAGTAAATGATGACAGAAAAGCCTAATTTATTAGGTAGGCCTAATAACTGTTTACTTAAATAAAGTTTTCTCCCAGGCTTTACTCATCCCTCTAGACATTAAAAATGTAGCCAATGAAGATCAAAATAAAACCACAATATTTGTGGCAATATTCAACCAAAAATGAAAGGATTCCTCCCACACTCTCCATTGCTCTATAATTGACTGAGAGTAAAATCTACGCATGTCCAAATAAATGGAAGTGTGAGCCGGAGGCAAAGAGAAAGGGAGACCCCTGGTTTGAATGCTCAACGTATATCAGATGCTTTGCCCCACTATCTCAAGATCGTAATTGCAGTTTTCAGGCGGCTAGACGGTTTTCTTCATCTTCATCTGTCTCTCTATCCCTCTCTCACTTTCCTGTAAGTCATAAACAGCCCGAGGGCCCGGAGTCATACTTGAATTCCCCAAATAGTCACTACTTATTTGTGCTTCTACAATAACACACCTTGTGTTTGAAAGAACAAAGATGTGCAGTCAAAGTGCATGTATATGTGCATGCATATGTGGTTTGTGAATACCATGATGAGGGCCATTTTCACTAAAGTTCATTTGGAGGATGGGGGAAAAAAGACGAAAAATAAAAATCACACACTACGTTTACATGTGCACCAATAATGTGATTATTTACGACTTAAAATGTTTACATGACACATACATTTTCATTATTCTGATTATTCGCTAAGAATTATGGTTATTTTTACTGCCATCATTCACATAGCCCACTGCACAAGTGATGAACTCAAATACAGTAGGTGTGGTACTAGCCATTGTTATAGTCTATTAACATCAAATTCAAAACGCATTTCACTTTTTTTTTGCCTTTTTTGGTGACACGCCTACATGTCTTAATATAATGTTTTTGACCAACGTTGCATTATGTTCATGTCACACAACATTGTCAACATAAGCTTACTTTCTTTAGCAACCCAAAATGTGATGCATTATTTACCTCCATGTTTATGAATCTGCGCATTATAACGTCAGAAGTATGCACGCTTCGATCAGAGTGGAACAAATGCAATTTAAGTGTTTACCTGTTTTTTGTCATTAAATTTGGCATACGCCACATATTTTACAAGGATTAATGTTTGCCTTACTGAAAAATCCAGCACTACTGGTCACTAGAATAAGGCTTTTTTTTTCTTTTATATGTTGGAACTAGCATGGGATGCTGATTGGTGGTTTGCTGGTCACCAGCATAGGAAACAGGAGTGGTGGACCGGCTACCATTTCAATTTTGCTTTAGAACAGCATGACTGGTCCACCAACTAGACCAGTGCCAACTCTAACCAGCATAAACCAACCTGGAGCACTGGAGAATTCATATTGGTTTATATTTGGCTAGATTTTTCAATTGATAATTGTTTTTACATGGTAAGTTCAATCCCAATATTGCCTAAATCTTATTATCATTGCATAATGATGGTGCATGTAATTGTGTACATCTGTATCCATCTGTCATTAGAGGTAAATAGCAAGGTAGTAAGAGACACAGGTAGTAAGTTCACACAGTTTTCAGATTCGATGTGTGTTTGTGTGGTTATCGCTTCCTGCTATGAACTGTAAGGAGCAGCAGCAATAGGTTCAATCTACCGTCTCCAAGGTGATGAGTGACTAAGTGCCTTTCAGAGCTATACCACACTGACAGACCCACATCCTTTGCTCTCTCAAATAAAAAACTCTAGTAAACATCCACTCACACAGGCTAGTACCAGAGTATGAAGTCCACAATCAAATGATGGAGGTCATTAATAAGAGACCACCACAGAATGAATCGTCAAACCCAAGAATGGGTATCAGATCAAGAAGACAGACACCCTTGTAAAGTATGTACAATAACATTCTGCAATCCCATAAAGCATTGAACGCCTAACATACTGTAGAGCTGAAGTCTGTTTGTTTGCATCTTTTGAACTCTCGCAAAAAAGATTCACAGCTTTTCATCACACTAAGGATCTGTGAGGGAACATTAGGCACAATTTATGTACACATCACTTCCTTACTGAAACAAAAGTGTTTAGTGGGCATTACATCATATTCACTCTACTACACGCAAGTGAGCTAATGCATAATGCAAGTTGAGATAACATCTTTTCATGTCACAATAGGAGTATAAATTTGAAATCTTTCTCTCACATTAATCGTTCACCGAACAATGAAAATTCAGTCATTATTCGGTCATTACCTTATTTTGTTCCAAGGCTTACAGAATGAGATGTCAAGCTTCATAATGTATGTAAAACATTATCAAATATCATAGTGGTCCAACAAGTCGGTTTCTCAAACTCGGTCCTGCAGAGTTTAGCTCCAACTCTGATCAAACACACCTAAGCAAGCTAATCAAGGTCAAGGATCAGGCCCTCCAGGACCGAGTTTGAGAAACCCTTCTGAGGCCATACTGTGATTGAGTGATTGAGTAGGAATCTACTGTACTCTTGTATGAAGCATTCATTAGAGATATGTCTCATTATTGAACAAATGATGTGTGTCAGTCTAATATTTTCAGTGAATCGGTTGATCTAATTCACAAAACTGCTCTAGGCTGCATTCTTCTAAATTATTGTGAGCTAAGTTAATCATAAAGGCCAGTGATGCCAAGTCTGCAGTTTTCCCACGAAATTGGGCTATACTTTTAAGTTGTTGCTTGTTGGTTGGGTTAATTTTTTCCCCCTGGGTTGATTTCTACCCCTGTATGTATGATTGTGGCGCCCCAACACCCCCAAAACATCCCCCAGACGTACAAATTCAGTGGAAAATTTGGCCGCCTGACGGCGAAAGTCGCATTGGGCAATATTTCGGGATACTTTGACTGGCCATTGGGCAACTTTTGTTGCAAAGACCTGACAACTAGTTGAGACAATAGGTGCCAATGGTTCTACAATCTAGAACCATCAATCATAGAACCACCAATCGCAGCCCAGGGCAGCATTTCCCAAAAGCACTGTAAGCATATTGGTGCCATTGATTTCTATGATTTAAGAATACAATACTTTTGGGAAACAGCCCTTAATGATTAATTCATGCTTCAAACTGAATGAGTGAATTTAGCTCACTGACTCAATCTGCTCGTAGATGTTAATAACTCACAAGACAGACGATTGAATTACAACTTAAATGTGGATCATCGTTACTCACAAAATTACTGTATGGCTTCTCAAGGCCTGGAATATAGTACATAACAGTTATGCTTTTATGGTACTATTATCCTTTTTGAGATTTGACACCAGTCCCTTATTAATTGACATAGCATGAAAAAGATACATCATTCTTCAAAAATAATATTTTTTGATCTGCAGAGGAAACAAAGTCTTATAGGTTTGGAACAACACAATGGTGAGTAAATGATGACAAAATTGGCATTGTTAAGTGAAGTAATACCACACCCAACACAAAACAGCCCCTTTCGATAAGACATTTGCCAAAATCTATTACATGCCTGCTGTTGTAGTCAACCTCCTACAAGAGGTGGGGTCTGGTTCTTCTTATAACTGGTCAAGACTTTTTTTCACCATTTCTAATAATAAAAATGTTGAAAATGAAAATGAAAATCTCTTTTTTAAATGTTCCTGCAGTGTGAACATTCATTTTTATAAATACAAATATTCAATGCAATGTCTCAGTTAATATAAATGTCATGAAAGCATCATGTTATCATATCATGCTTAATCATATCTAAATTATGATTTTACTAGATTTCATATCAACTGCCCAGTTATATGCATTAAATACTCAACATCATCATGACATTAAGGTGTGAATGCATTCTCTTTTCACCAACACCAACTGTGTTCAGCACAATTGACACAAGACAGCCTAATAAATTCCACAAATACACAAAAAAGACGCTAAGAAAATTCTAAAGATCTCACATTTAAGGGAAAATAAATGCAAACACATTTTACTGTCTGTAAAATGTTTTTGACATCCAGTTAATTATTTGAATATGCCATATGCACTATTTATCATACAGAGAAAGTGTGAGGAAACAAAAAGGAGGGTTCGTGGTAACAGTTTAATCTTAATAGAGAACAGCTGGCGATGCATCTGTTGTGAAGTGGTACCAGTTCGGTACAAGCGCCCTGCTGTGTTCGACTGGAACCACACCAGTAATACTTGCCATACCTGCACGAGCTGGAGTCAGACTCCACGTTATTATTGTTCTCCTCGTCTCCAGGGCCAGGGACGTCTGATACACGCGTGGGCTGCTGCTTCTGCGGCTTCTGCTGCTGCTGCTTTTGCTGTTGCTGGAGCGGCTCCAGGCTCTCGCTGGAGCGCGAGTGAGCCGGGAAGACCCAAGGCGCCGACGGGGTGCTCCGGCACTCCTGCTGGCTCATGGACCGAGGACACGCAGATGCATTAACCACCACTGCCGCCGCTGAGAGCCCACTGTTTGGACCCGAATCCGCAAACTTTCGATTGTTGTTAATGTTGGAGGAAGAGTTGCCGTTACTCGAACTGGCACCGGCAGCGCCGCTGGGGCTATTGCAGCCACCGAGGGAGGGCTGATCACCGCCGGATGAGGACCCCCGGTTGCTACCACCGCTGCTGCTGCTGAAGAGATCTCCCGAAGGTTGGTTACCGGGAGAAGGAGGAGATACAGGGTGGCCGAACCATCGCCAGCGGATGCGCAAGATCTGTTTCACGTCAAAGTCTTTCCTGGGATTCGACATGCCCGAGACTCCGGTAACGGGAGACGCGGGGAAGGAACAACGAGCCTCGTGATCCGTGATTGTCTTGGTAACAGAGCACGCGAGCGCTGCTGGCGAAGATCACGGAGGCGACGAGTAGTGAGTGAGACTGAGACCGAGTACGGAGGGGAAAGGAAAATACACACCTCTCTCTCTCGTGCGCGCGCTCTCTCACTGTGTTGGAAGAGTCAAACACGTAATTTGTGCGGTAAAACCTCTACGTAGGCTCCATCAATAGAAAGAAAAAAATATAAGGTAACATCTGTCAGCCAAATGTCAATTCAATGAACCTTTTTGGCATGACTATTCATGGTATGATAATGACATTTTTGGAGTCTATATTAAAGATGTAATGGAGAATCAATGACTTAAAGGTGCACTTTATATTATTTTTCTAATTAAAAAGTTTTGCAAATAAATAAATTAAAATTAAATTAAAACTAACTAAAATTATTCTTTTTGGAGATGAATTCACAAACTATTGTGGTAAATGGTAAATGATTCTAATGTCGGTTCATGGTCAAATTCAAAATTACATGCAGGTAAACAAATAAAATATTTCAAATATATAATTTTATTTTCATCCTCGATACCAGTTTGCACGCAGTGCTTGTCTTGTTGGATTTAAGTGCTGCTTTTTTTGATACAATTGACCATAGTATTTTTGTTGCATCGGTTGGTTGGCTGGTTGGAAAAAGTGGGTAGGCGTGTCGCCTTGCAGTGGTTGGCCTCTTATCTTAAAGATAGAACCTTTCCAGTAGACACAGGGAAGTCTTCTTTGTCATCGGTTCCCCTATTTTGTGGTGTGCCCCAAGGGTCCATTTTAGGCCTGCTTTTCTTTTCACTTTATATGCTGCCATTGGGTGTCATTTTTGAGAAACATAGGATATGTTGGATGGAAAATAATTTTCTACAATTAAATGAAAACAAGTGTGAAATTTGGATTTTAGACCCATCTGTGTCTTCATCTCCGTTTACTTTAGGTTTTATCCCCGTCAGTGTTCAGCCTCACGTAAGGAATCTTGATGTTACATTGGATTTGACACAAAATTTTGAAAAACAAATCAGCTGGTAAAGTGCAGTTTCTTTCATTTGAGATCGATTGCGAAAATAAAACAAAAGATTTTTTGGCTCCAAAAGATTTAAAGAGTGTAATCCACACCTTCATTACGGTACATCACGTCTGGACTACTGTAATTCCCTGTACTGTGGTCTGCCTCAAACTACAATTTCTCGCCTGCAAATTATCCAAAATGCAGTAGCGAGACTTCTTACCGGTACAAAAATGAAAGATCACATTTCTCCTATTTTAGCGATTTTACATGGACTTCCTGATAAGTTCAAAATCGTTTTTAAAATTGCTGTTTTGTGTATAAGACTCTATCTGGTGTTGCACCAAAATACAAACGTGACATTCTGAGTCCGTACACTCCCCAAAGAACTCATAGGTCTTGTAATCAGTTGCTTTTAACTGTCCCACGTTTTCATTGTACCACTAAGGGTGGTCGGGCCTTCTCTGCTGTAACACCTAAACCTTTGCTGTGAGGTCTGCTCCTTCATTAGCTAGTTTTAAATAGTCTCTTAAAACGTATCTATTCTCTCTGGCTTTTGATTTGATCACTATTGATAGATTTTATACATTTACTATTTGGATTGTATTGAGTGTAATGTGTTTTTATCTGTACCTGCCTTGTTTGTTTTTATGCTTTTTTATTTTCACATTGTACGGCACAACTTTGTGGCTTTTAAATGTGCACTAGAAATAAAATTTGACTTGACATGACTTGACTTGCCTTGATATAATTTAATTTCACCATTTCATTTTTAGCTTTTCATCAAAACCACAATTTGGGAAACCCTATTCTACAAAAATGCAATATTAATTGGAGTGGTCACCTCATGGGCGGAGCCATGGGCATTTACTGGAGAGGCTGTGCACTGCAGGGCCAGTGGGAGGAGCTTGACGTCCAGCTCCACCTCACTGTATGTAATGGGTGGAACTAGATGGTCCAACGATCCTTTTAAGTCCACAGAGGTGGATCTGGACTAGGTCAAGCTCCACCCATTAAATCAAGAGAAGGGGAGCCATTGTCCTCGAACTGGGATTTACGCGCTTGGTGAATCTGCAGCGATCAGGTTGTACAGTTGTCATGTGGTAAAAGAAGGAGCTTTCAGAAAATTCCCAGTTTACCAGTTGTATATACGAGAGGACGTGGGCACTTTTTACAAGTTGGAATCTCGTAACGCACATTTTGTTCGGAATCGCATACTCACTTGTCCATTTTAATAGGTACTTTTAACAAGATTCCTGCGGTGTGAGTCAAGTCATGACTGTTGGGTTCTTAATGTGTGTAGTGTAAATGTAATTTGGACACATTCAACATTGACATTTTTTTATGCATATTCGGTGGGCGCAAAAATTGTTCCTGCATACCCCTCTGACACTGGGTAGTTGCGCCCCTGACACCCACACAATCTTTTTTAAGGTAAGCCTAAAAACAACTTTGCACATCAGCAAAGATTCCACTAAAACTGTTCCACCAGCATCACCCCCAGAGTCTCAAGGTAACCTTTATTTTCACCACACTTTAAAAATTTGTACCTTGACAAAATACACCACATTGCTGTTTTTAGCACACGCATCCCTCTCAAATGTTATACGCCTGTTGATTCCTTGACCTTTTACACTTATAACTCACTCAGTCAATGGAAATACAAGACAACCACTCTACACAATCAATACCACTCATTAAGTCCAATACCGCTTACATAATGCAAATACAATGGACATGCAAAAGGATGATGAGAGAAATTAATGGCAGGAAAATGTGAGAGAAATATTGTGAACAAGAGAAACTGAGCTATGAAGTGTGAAAGAGTTTTAACAAGTCAATAGATGTTTGTAGAATTTCACTTTAACAGACAATGATGCAAAAGGAGTCCATCTGCCACACAAAGATAGAGTCCATAAATGACTGTATTGTTTTCTGCTGTTCCATACATCCAAAGAAAGAAAGAAAGGGAAGGAAAGGGAGGAGTTTGGTTCTGTAGCTTAAGTGTTTTCCTTGCCACAAACCTGTCTTTAATTTATGTTCTGTGCAAGAGTGAATGTGATGCCACCATGGCAGACTGCATTCTCTGTGTGTGTGTGTGTGTGTGTGAGAGAGAGAGAAAGAGAGAGAGAGAGAGAGAGAGAGAGAGAGAGAGAGAGAGAGAGAGAGAGAGAGAGAGAGAGAGAGAGAGAGAGAGAAAGGGTAAATCGTTCACAGTAGGATCAGCAGTGAGTTTGGTCTCAATTTTGGCCATGCAAACCACAACAGAGAGCTGGAATTTCTGCCTGCTTTTGTAACATTATTCACAGATGTTGGCTCTAAGGGCGCATTAAATAAACGCAGCCAGACCCACGTGCCCTGAGTGCCACCGACAAGCAGCACAACATTAGTATACTAGTGGAAAGGAGACCAGGATTCTTTCATTTTATCATCATGTCCCAGAAAATTACTGGTTTAGAGCTGAACCATTCTCATCGGGCAACCAAATACAAACCACATAATGCAAAAGAGGCAGATTTTAGAGCATCTTACCCATAATGCTTCCCAAATATAGCTTATGCCTGAAATAAGTGCTTTCCCTGAAAGATCTGCAGGGTATAGGAATAGATCCCCTAAAAATAAAAATAACGGATGGGGGAGTGATCTGTCATTATTTACTCACACTCATGTTGTTCTACTTTTTTATGGAAGTCTTCCATTGATGTTTTGACGAATATTTACACTGCTTTCTTCTATGCAATTAGAGGATGCATGCCGGTCCCCTCCCCCCTTACAAAAAATAAGTATACTTCAAGTTAATTTTATTAAGTATATTTAAGTAACGTTCAAGTATATTTTTAAGTATTCTTTGTGTAAGTATACTCATATACTTGTAGTCTACAATGTACTTGTAGTAAACTTAAATACTTTTTATATAGTAATTAAATAGAGTAATTAAATAGTCCTCAATACTACTTGGGATTAAATTGGCCCACTTTTTAGTATCTATAAATTATACTAAATGTACTAAAAGTGTAACAGTAGTAAACTTTAAGTTCACAACTACATTTCTCGTTTGTACTGCATCTGTACTTCAAGTGAACTTATAAGTATACTAGTTTACTATATACTTGTGGAACTTTTTTAGTGTATGAAAGTACACTCTCTCAGTAAACTACTTGTTTGGTCGTTTTAAACAGCAAGTATACGTGTAAATTGTCTTTAAGTGAACATAACATCATCCTTAAAGTTTACCATATTATTTTTGCATACTACTTTATACTAAGTTACAGTATGTTCCAATTTAGGTATTAAGTTTTACATTGTAAACATTTAATTGAAGCTTCATTCTTTTTTATCAACTATTGAATGTGGGTAAGTTTAATAATAAAACAATATTTTGAAACAATGTAAGTTTATTAGACTATGTAAAACTATGTGGAAAAAAAGTAGTTAATAGGATACTCATTCAAAAGAGTAAACACAACTACAATAGCTACTTAATTATACTTTTAAGTAGGCCAATATCTCGATCAAAATATTGAGTATAGGCCAAATATACACTTTTCTGTCAATACAAGTCAAGTATACTTAAGTGCAATTTGAAATATTTTTCTGAGAAGTACAAAAAAGAAGACTGAAAGTACTTTCAGTTTAAAAGTAGTATACTAATAGCACACCTGAATAAACATATTTTTCGTGAGGGCTGGCAAGTTCCAAAAATGACAATAAAGTGATCTACAAAAGTGATTTGTCATGTTGATCGAATTGTGATCAACTGCATTTTTTCTCTTGGACCTCTAATTTTTAATGAAAATGTAATAACTTGATCTTCTGGTGACCTATTCTAGACTTCTCCAAAAATCATTTAATCTGCTTAAACCCCACCCCTTTCTTAAAGGGATACTCCACTTTTTTGGAAATAGGCTCATTTTACCACTCCCCCAGAGTTAAACAGTCGGGTTTTACCGTTTTCGAACGTATTCAGCCGATTTTCTGATATTAAGAAGAATATCAGTAACCAGACAGTTTCTAGTCTCATTGATTTCCATAGTATATGAGTCAACGAGACCAGAAACTGTCTGGTTACTGATATTCTTCTAAATATCAGAAAATCGGCTGAATACATTCGAAAACGGTAAAACCCAACTGTTTAACTCTGGGGGAGTTGTAAAATGAGCTTATTTCCAAAAAAAGTGGAGTATAACTTTAAGAATTGTCATATTTATTGTTGTTTGATGAATTTTCCCAGGCAAAACCCAGTCAATAATAATCCAATTTCAACAAGAATCTAAGCGATAACGAATTTTGTGTAAGGGTGAAGGATCTATTTCAATTCGGAAGAAAAGATCTGTCACTACAGTTACATCTCATCTCAAATCTCATTCACGCACAATCAATCTTGCTGTGTCACAAACACAATCAGTTATGAGAGACATGAGCGCCAATGGCATTTAACATTAGTTATGACTGCATGATCTAAAAACTTTACTTACTGGCTTCAAAAAGGCTTTGGAATATTGCACACTAGTCATATTTTATTAAGCTTTTTAATTCCTGGTAAATATGCTTTAGTATGAAAAAAGGCACTATGTATATTCTTCAAAATATCCTTTTGTGTTCCAGAGAAGGAAGTAAGGCATACAATATGAGAGTGAGGAAAATAATGACAGGATTTTAATTATTGGGCGAGCTGTCACTTTAAAGGAATGCATGTGGCATGCAGTGTGTATGTGGGAGGAGATTAATTCCAAGGAGGAATTTAATGTTGTCCCAGAGTGCTTTGTTCCCTGACAGCAATACTGCACTCCTGTCAGCTGGAACGGAGACTGCAGTGCGTGAAAACACAGGTCTCAGGCCAGTAGTCACACTAGCTTCGAGGAGAGAGTCAATGGTGACCCTGTGATGGTCAAAGCTTTATTTCACCCTGATTCAGGTCTGGAGGAAGCAAGCCTGACAGGAGTGTTAACCTCTGTATGTGTGATCATAAATACGCACACTCTCACACACACACACACACACTCACGTTCATTCAACACACCGTTGTCACAAAGCGTTATGGCTACGAAACATCATTGAGTGATTGGAAGGATGATTAAGCAATTTATTCTTTATGGCCCCTACTTATTTTCTCAAGGTTAGTCCAATCCGTCTCTCCTTCTCTCCCTCTCCTTCTTTCCACCCCTTGATTTCATTTTTCATCTTCCCCGCATGTAAATCAAAACCGTCCAGTAAATATATCACATGGGCATATGGAAGGAGATTCTGGGCAGTCTAATTAAACTATCGCATGATTCAGCATTCCTTGAGGTGTGAAAAGAAGGACTGCTGTAGGACTACAAACCTGCACACATGCAACATACACAGGTGATGAGATATGTGTGGGAAACAAAAACTCTGTTTCTCTGTATATAACAATAATGTGAATGTGAATGAATATTGGCAGATGTGGATGGATGCAATGAATACAGCCACTACAGAGAATATGTTACAGTTATGTTTTATATATTTTAGATAGAATTATAACATTTAAAAAGTGACTTCAATAAATTGAATATATTTAACCTATAGGAGCCAATTCTATTAGTGTACATTACAATGTAGCAGATTTTGCAGCCTCATCTCTAATCATCGTTTTTTTTTTTTTTTTCGTTTTTTTCCATCCTATAAAATAAACAAAAATTAAATCAATCAATTATATTTTCAACACTGCTTTTAACATGTCCAAAAGAGGGTTAAACAGTGAGACTACAAACGTGTATGTGGAGAAAAGACAGCAGGATGGGTTTTACAGCAGACTCCTCAGTCTTTCACACACACACACACACACACACACGCACACAGTAATGTCTGTATTGTCTCATCAGGTTATGGTATGATACAGATTTCCACACTTCAGTTCAGCTGCATCCATCATTAAACACACACACACACACACACACGCACAAACCCACACCCCCCACACACACACCACCTACTTACACTCACATACCATGTAATCTCATCCCTGAAACCCCAAACTGAACCGGGCTGAGAGGTTAGAAATCTCATTTCTTTGATTCATGTCTGCAACAGTCGTGGGAGGAAATATGTTTCATTCCTTAAGAGAAAGGAACTACACACATCTGACACACATTTCCCTGAAAGTATTACATATACAACAGTATGCATTCCACAAAGCGTGATGATAATATGTGAACATTTCTGTTTTACAAAAAGCCACATATACGCACAAACATCTTACTATTCGTTTCTAAGTATTCTTCCTGCTCTGGTGCATTCATATTTCCTCTACTGCCAGTGGATGAAATTAAAGGACATATCCGGATGGGGGCACACACACTCACACACACAAACACTCCATTCACTCTAAACTCATCAGCCAGGCCGTTTTCACCAGGCCCATTTAGCACATAGGAATGACATTTTCATCCTTCCTTTTACTGATTCTCATATAGGTCTCCTTTAAGCTGAACAGAAAGCAGTGCGGGAATTGAATGCAGATGGAGGTGATACAGGGGCAAGCCAGCAGGGTGTAGATGCCAGAGGAGATGGACGCGAATGGATTTCAAAAAAAAAAAAAAAAAGAATTTCCTTCTGAAAAAAACCATTGGCCTGTGGTTAAGAGAAACGAACACATCTGGCTGGCAGACCACCTCCAGAAACAATATCCCTCTTCTTTTTCTTAACATACGGAAGAGCCTGAAAATCCCCAGATGTCTGTTGTAACTCCAGCCCAGGACGTACATTTAAAGACCCATTCTAAAATTTAGCATGAAACAAACGTTTTTTTGGATATGCGTCATGGAAATACCTCAGTAAAATTATAATATTCGGTATTCTATCACCATGGTACATTTAATTCAGAGACTTTACCATGACAATACCATGTTTTTCTGCAAATGTACTATGGTTATATTATGGTATTCCCAGTCAGAGTATCATTATATCATTGCTTTTTGGTTTAATGATAATACTAGTCTGGGTTTCCGCAAACTGCCTTCCCGCAGCGTGATTTTATTCACGCTGAAAGACTGTATGAATACCATGGTCCAGATTTTCGCCTCATTTAGGGAGCCAATCACAGAACAGGGAGGGAGCTGCAAGACGATGACGACATCTATGCGACACACCGAAGCATAGTTTATTTCTAGCACCGAAGCACCGAAGTTTGTTTATTTCTATGGATTCAACATGGCAGCAGACGCGAAGCTACCTTTTGATGCAGCCTTAGATATTGTTCTAAGTAGTTTAGAATGCAAGTTTAGTTTGAAAAAAGAGCAGCTTTTGGCGTTAAAATTCGCGAGACCCCAGTCGTTATTGTTGTCTCGCCATTAATCGCCCAAATGGAGGACCAGTACAGGAGGCGGTCAACCTTGGAATATCTGCCGCTCAGCTGTGTCCCGAGAAAGAAAATGCGATAAAGGATTGTTGATACCAGCTTCTGTTCGGCAGTGCCGAGGCATGGATATGCGCAAAGTGGCAAGTTATGTTAGTCACAGAGTTGTATAGTACCAACCTGCTAGGCATTGTCGTCGAAGAAGTCCATTTAACTTATAAATGGTGAGTGGTATTTATTAATATCATATTGTCATTATGCCTGTAGACTACCTACTGTGGTTGTCACAGTGCTACTAAGTTGTGTTGCTTTTCAATATCAATATACAGCTACTGCTTTAGTAGCATAGCTTTCAGCTGTGCACACGTATCCGATTAAAGTTGTTGACACTTTAGTCATTAAAATAATTTTTACAATTTTTTAATTTGTGAGGTACAAGCGCAAACAATTTCCAATGCAAATAGCAACTTCAACATCTATGTTAAACTGTACTTAATACTTGTGTTTTTTCTAATTGAAACGATTGGCTATGATCTACGTACAGGCGCATTTGAGTCTCAATGAGAATTGGGTCTGGTGTTAGCCAGTCTATGATAATACCATGGTTTCAGGGCAATACCATGTTTTTAGGCATGTACCTGTTCCATATATTAGAATGGCATTCCTACCAATACCATGGTACATGGAATATGGTAATAAGTCAATGAAAAACACATGATCCTTCAGAAATCATTCTAATATGCTGATTTGGTGCTCAAGAAACTTTCTTATTATCAATATTGAAAAATATTAAAAAATGTGCTGCTGCTAAATCGCTTTTTTTTCTTTTTCAGAATTCTTTGATTAATAGAATGTCTAAAAGAGCAAGCATTTATTTGAAATAGAAATATTTTGTAAAATTATATGTAAATGTATTTACTGCCACCTTTGCTACATTTAATGTGTCTTTGCTGAATAAAGTCATTCTGACCTCTAACCATAGTAACACTTTGCTATTCTTGGTATTCATACAATTCTACCTAAAAATAAATGCCATGGTACATTGAATATGCTAATGCAGAGTGACATGTTCCCATAGTAACATCATGATATGTGAACATACATGATATACAAAACCATGCTGTACAGTTGTACATGCATCATGGAAATATAATGATATTCTTATTTATGGTATTTTAACTAGGAATAAATAGCATTGTATATGGAATATAATGCAGTATATCATATATAATATGGTGGTATAACCATCTGATGCGATTAGTAATGCCACAGTACGTTTTTGTAAGGTGTGAACAGTGTGTTTGGGATGTGAACAGTGTGTTTGTGTTTGCTAGGCATATGTTTCCTAGGAGACAGATTTGTCCTTGATGTGACTCATGATATTTCATAGCTTATTTTATGGTGTTGATAAGTCGTACATATAGACTGAGACCCTATAAGTGCTGAAGATCAGGAGATCTTGACACAGTTTGCTTTCCATCAAAGAGGGAATAAACAGAAAGGCCTTAAAATGAAATTAATACACAAGCGTAAAACCTCTTGACCCTTAAGATCTAGAGCATCTTCATCATAAAGCACATCCTGAATTATTGAACTCCTACAATGCCTCTCTCTCTCTCTCTTTCTCTCTCTCTCAAACATAAACAAAGAAATAAATATTTCTGTCCCTAGTCTTGCTTTACTTAAGTCAAGCCCCAGTCACACACAAACACACACATCTCCTTTACGAGTCTCCCGAAGGCTTATCGTTTAAGGATCATAAATACTGCTGCAACCTCACACTGTAAATATACAGATCATTCAGGTTTCCCCTCTTCTACCGGCCACGAGGGAAACACACGTGTACAAGCAGGAGAGCTAGAGCGAGATTGTGAACACCTTGGGTCTGACCTGCATAAACACACTGATGCGGCACTATAACGCTGAGCACAAATTATGTGTGTGTGTGTGAGAGAGAGCGAGAAGAGAGAGAAAGAGGGAGAGACAGTCAGGTAAGTGCTGATTTAGCCGTTCAGTTTCTCTGCTCCTCTCAGTCCCATTGCTCAGTCTTCACTATACTTGAGATACTATTCATAAATGAGATACTATTCATCTCTATATTGCTCTTTCAGTCTGTATGGCTGAAGATTATTTAAATCTATTCTTATGCATTTCTTATGACCAATATATTTGCATCTTTACATCTTTATACTATATATAGAGCAAATTATTTATATATATATATATATATATATATATATATATATATATAACATTTTTCAGAAAATTTGAATCTTAGATTAACTAAAAAATATATAATTTTATTCTAAAATTATTATTATATTTCTTTATAACATTATAATTAAAAAAATAGTGCTGGGCATTGATTAATCACATACAAAATAAAAGTTTGTGTTTACATATGTGTGTGTACTGTGTATACTTATTTTGTATATATAAATACACACATGTGCATGTATATATTTAAGAAAAATTGTTATTTATATATAACATATTTATATACAATATATTATGTAAAATATATATACAGTTTACATGAATATATATATATATATATATATATATATATATATATATATATTCATGTAAATATATTTTTTATTTTTTTGTACTTTTCTCTGAGACTCCAAAGTGCACATTTGATGAACACTTTACTAACCCATGAGGCCACAGGTCAGTGTTGTCGCAACTGACGCCCCAGTCATTTTTCATGACGGAAGTCCCATGAAAAATGACAACATGCTTCATAGACAGAACAGATTTTCCCATTAAAGTAACAGATGTATAAAATGTCTAAATAGTTTAGTCAAAAATGCACTGCTAAATTACTTTTTTCTGATCTGATTTTACAGTTGATACCTGAATAGATACAAATCACCATCTAAGTTTGCTCTCAAGTCAATTCAAGTTTGTCTTCATCAAGATTAATGACCATAATTGTAGTCATTCATCCTTGACTGGTCCAAATGACTTGCCTCAATAAGCCTTACAAAAATATTTTAAGGACCGATTTATATCACAATGACCATATACAGTACATATATACTTTGCACAATCGAAATTAACTAAAACTATTTTAATTGAGTAAAAAAAAATTGTTACTTAAGTATTTGAAGTATATTTACACTTTAGCCCCATGATAATAGTGCCAGCTGGGACCTCACATCTCTCTGCTGGAATTTTGTTTTTAATAAAGATATAAGTGTACAAAAATAGTGTAAAAAATGGTCACGGTGTCATTTACAAATCTGAGACAATGCCTTCACCTTTATGCTCAACCTGTGCATGTGTGTGTGTGTATATATATATGAAGAGTTCAGATGCAAAAGCCTCTAAATGCCATTTGAAATGTTCTTCTTTAATGATGATTTTTATCAAACTTGTATATTTAAGTTCAGTAATTTCACTTAAATGGCAATGACAATTACCTATTAATTGTTATTTAAGTGAAATTACTGAACTTAAATATACAAGTTTGATAAAAATCATCATTAAAGAAGAAAATTTCAAATGGCATTTAGAGACTTTTGCATCTGAACTCTTCATATATATATATATATATATATATATATATATATTCATCCTCTGCTCCCTCTCCATATGTTCACATGCAGAATGGAGAGACAGCGTCAGCACCTTTTCCAAACATACTCAGATGGTCAAAATTTTGTAGTGCGAGGTCATCTTACATGACAGTACATAATTTTGACAGACACTTACGTAATTCCCACTCGATAACAAGATTAGCTAACTAACATTTACTGGCAAACAAGGGAGGAGAGAGAAAGGAGGGGCAAACTTCCCCCGTGTACCAAAAACTCAAAGTTTTGGAGTGTGTGTGTGTGTGTGTGTGTGTGGACTGAGCCTTAGACCATCTGTGAGTCTGAGAAGCCAATTTTCCGCCCATGGACCTTCAAAACCAGCAAAGAGAGAGCTCTGCCAAGAAAAGAAAGATCTTAATGCCAAGAAAATCCCTTTCCTCTTTCAGTCTGCCATTCAGCCTCCATCTGCCCTGACAGGCACCGTTGTGTTTAGACAGCTCCCTGCCATCTTTCATCATCTGTCCCTTGTCTGCGTTTCAGTCCACAACACTGAGACGCGGCAATTAACAAATTAACACACTAACCACAAAAGTGTGATTCGTAAAATTTAATACTGGAATTACTGAACTCCGTGAGCCTTTATATAGGTATATGTAAGTAAAATCGGGTTGAATTTGAGACAAGGAACTCTAAAAACATGCCATATGATGGATGTGGTGCTGGAAAATGGCTTTCATGTGTAAATATATATTGACTTTCATGTAAAGTCATTTTGACAGGGCATGTTTTCTTTTTGTTCGTGGTCTTTCTGCCACCATTTAGTCACACAACAGTCACTGGATTCAAACACATAAGCACCACAGTTCAATGTGTCGGAGCCTTTTCACCATCTTTACGATATGTGAAGAGAGGAGGCTGCACAAGTTAGCATTTTTTCTGTTAAAACTGTCTGCAAATTGAAATAAAATAAAAGCTATTGGGGCCCCATTTATAAAGATCAAATAATGATCCTAAATGTAAATGCACAACATGTTTCTATAATTTATAAAATGTCTATATGCACAAAAAACGTATTCCTAAATGCTTGTCTCTTTGTAAATCGCAGTTCACCTTAAATTCAAGCGCAATGTGTACAAGCGCATTAACTACATTTTTATAATTGTGTGGTAGACTATTGCTGTTGTTGTTATATATTATTGATCTGTGTTGTATTATTTTCATGTTATCACTGTGAAGTTGCTTTGATACAATCTGTATTGTAAAAAGCGCTATATAAATAAATGTGACTTGATTTGACTTAAATATTGTTGTGTTGTGATGATGTTATTATTATCATTTTCAGGAAGCCATTAATACAAATTAAGTCATTTTTGTGATAAAATTTTCACAGAGCAGTTATGCTGCTCATATATGTGCACATATAATTACATTATATTGTGAATGTGATTGCTTATTTGTCTTTACATTTTCATAAACTATGCTGAATTTATTGGCAATCTGGCCAAAAACGTTGTTATTATTTATCAATATGACTATAAAATAATAATAAATGAAAGATTTTTATTATTATTTTTTACCAAATATTAAATATTAATATTGCAATATTTCACTGTAAAACTTATATAATTTTGGTAGAAATAACCTTCTCTGTTGACAACAGCAGGACAAGTTTAGGAAGATGGTTGATGCATATAGTGTTCCCAAATGCACATTAAATGGGACACAAACTCACAGCACTGCAGAGACAGTTTGCATGGGAGTCTGAGAAACACACACTGAAAAACTGGAAACAACTGATCATGCATGAGCTGCTCGCGTGTAAATGAACACAGTTACGTTTCATTCTGAAACATGCAGCTCATGTATTTCATTAAATCGCAGCCTTTAGCCATATAACGCAATTTCAGTATTATCTCGACTAGTGCAGCCCTGTACAAGACAGATCTCAACCTACAATGCTCACATGAGAACCAAAGCTCAATGTTTTAGAGTACATGCACTTACTGCCAAATCAACACTTTTATGTACTAATATACACTAACCACAAGGCCACAGTTCTAAAGAAGGGGGAGGGGGGGCAGATTTCTTTGTTTGCATAGCAATAATCAGGCTGAGTTTTTAGACAAAAACCTGACAAGGAAAAATCCATAAAGATATTTCATAAAGAAATCCACAGTCCTTGATTACCCCGTGAAATACAATGCAAAGAACGTCTATTGAACGACTGTCTGCTTTATTGAACCACGTTTTTGATGACTGAACAAATGCAGAGGACCAAACACACCAACATTCGCTCACAAAGGTCACCTTAAAGCCTGCTGAATTGATCAGAAAGAGAGAGAGAATGTGTGAGGGAGAGAGAGAATCTGACTCCAGAGGACGAAGTACATCTACTGCTGCAGTGACCTACTGAATAAAACCACTCAGGCAAATGATGTGTGCATGAGGTAAAAACTGCATTACAAACCACTTTCCTCTTCTAAGATGGGACTGAAACATTATTGAACAATACCTTAACTTACTAAAACACTAGCATGAACGCTGTATCTAAACAACAAGCAGTGAAACAGGCAGTTGTGCCAATTAATGATGCATATATTATAGTTTTGTATGTAATATGGTGCAGAGTAGTCCCTGCTGGGACAGATTAGTCATGAGCTGTCATGGAGGAAAACATGAACCGTAATGGCTGCACATCTGTCCAGTGTTAGTGACAGCGGTACTGGAGACAGAGTTCACAGTAAAATACGTAGAAGAGCAGTGGCAGTTTGAGTTATGATACTCTCTGGGGGGGATCATAATATCATAATCATAATATCATAATTTATCTTAATCAAAGTATTCATAACTCAACAAAAGTATTCAATTCGAGTGGGAATGCTGTAACCTGTTAATATGGTGACAAAATACATTTCCTTTAAGAAGTAATATCTGAAAAATGTATAAATACATTACCGTTCAAAAGAAATCAATACTTTTGTTTAGCAAGTATTCATTACATTGATTGATCAAAAGTGACAGTAAAGATATTTGTAGTTACAACATTTTTTATTTTTAAATTACTATTTAACTTTCTATTCATCAAAGAATCCTGAAAAGCTTTGCCATCACAAATTGTATTATATTTATATATTATATTTATATAATTTCTCAATATTACTGTTTTTACTGCATTCTAATCAAATAAATGCAGCCATTGTGAGAAAGAGACTTCTTTAATATATATATATATATTTGGACCGATAAAATCTATTATTATCAAAAATCTAGAGGTGCTTATTTACCCTTAATCATTAAGTTTGAATAAATTTGCCATGAAGATAAGCGCTTATAAAAACCACCTTATGTGCAAACATTTCATTTTTTTATTGAGTGCATTATCTGAAAGTAAATAGCAGTTAAATATAATACCTCTTTATATTATTTGTATTTGTATTATATTGTATTATAATATTATTTGTTCGTAATGAGGTTCGCTGTATAGTTTGCAGCATTGTGTGTGAGATTTTTTTAACCTTAAAAAAAAATAATAATCGGCTATCATTATCGGCAGAGAAATTAATAGTATAGTAATATCTTTTTTTGTCCCCACATGCCATATAGACTTCACTTTTTTTCATAATCCAGCAGTCCATCATTTATATAAACTTCCCAAGCTGATTTCGCTTCAATCCATAATTCATCTGATATGACTTATTAATGTCTCTTTTCACAGAGAGAGAGACAGAGAGAAATCAACAAATCCTGAGGAGCTCAGAGCAGAGGACGGATAAATGAACAGTTTTTGAAAACACATTGATTAGATTAACACCCTACATATAAAAGTATGTGCACCCAAACACTGTGTCCACATACTTGACATTGAATTAAAAAAAAAAAAAAAGACACTGGCATTGATCTGAAGTTCTCTCTTTCTTTGCTGCTACAGCTTCCACTCTTCTGGGAAGGCTTTCCACAATGTTGGAACACAGCAGCTGGGATTTGCTCCCATTCAGAAACAGTAAAGTCAGGCACTGATGCTGGGTGATGGGCCTTGGCTTGCAGTCTGCATTCCAATTAATCTCAAAGGTGCTCAATGAGGTCCATGTCTGAGCTTTGAGAGGACTAGTCAAGCTTCTACTTCAGATTCAGTAAACCATTTCTGTACTCATCTCCACCATAGACTGTAGAAAAACGGCTAATAGACAGCAGACAAACAGATAGTAGTGATAGCAACGACAATCCACCTTTCACTCAATTATACAGAACTTTAAGGCTTGATATAATTGGATTGTACCAGGCTGTTAACATTTTTTTACTGCTGTAAAGTTGGGCATTTTAGCATGACTCTCTTTTGGAGCCTGTCTCTAGTGGCCAGTCGATGAATTGCAATATAAGTCACATCCATGTTGGATTCAATGGAGAGACCGGATGGTTGCTGCTTGGTCTCCACCGTTAGAGTGCTGAAATTATGACGTCACTTTGTAAACTTAAAAAGCTTCAAAAAGGAACCTAAAGGTTCCCCCACAGTTGCATTAAGAGTGTATATCTTCTTCTAAGAGTGTATCTTCCATGTTTGCCTATAGGCCAAAACACGAAAGTGAGTTAGCATTTTAGCACTTCCGATTCCCTCGCCCTAAAGTCTATAGGTTTTTTGAATGGGTTTTTGCTAAATCGCCTGAAATAAGGTCTGTGGTGAACAAAGCCTCTAAATATTTTTCACGATTTGATCTATGACATAAAACACCATTATAACCTGCTTGTGGTTTTTTTAAATGTTATTGTGTCTGCTTGTGTTTTTTTACTTTATTCAAAATGTATACATTTTGAATTAAGTTGTAAAGCTAATCTTGATAGAAAAAACGTGTAATGGTCACAACTCTTTGTTGAACACACAACACAGATCTTATTTTTTGCAATTTTCCAAAAGTCTATGGGGAAAATGCTTCGCTTTTCGATCGAGGGAACCCATGCACTGCTAACTTCCAAGTTGTCCTGCAAAGTGACGTCATAACTTCGGCACTCTATTGAGAATGAGGAGGTGATGTCGTGCGTATCAGTCCGCGTTGCATTGTGGGAAGGATTCGCCATCTTGGTAGGATACGCTATCCGTTGTCATTGTTACTTCAACTGTGAGACCGAGAGAAATAGCGACAGAGAGAAAGAGCAGCTTGATATTTGTTTGCATTTTTGCGATAAGGCACAGTTTCTTGGGAATAAATGAAGAAGGGGGAACCAAAAGGAAAGGGGCTATATCAGGAGAGACTAAATTACAACACCAAGCAGCGTTATTTAGAGAAACTACTTACATTAACAACATGGACCCGTACGACCTGCTACAGAATGGACAAAAGACCCAAAGCACTACCACCTTTCACAAACCCTGACATAGTCAACTACCTGGTTTATGGTATTAGTGCCTAAAGTTACTGCCTACACAATGCAAGCTTTAATTCATTAGAAGCTTATGAACAATTCTGCTGCAGGCGGCTGGGTGCAAGACTTAGAAAACCCCAAACCTGTAACGTTAAACTGTGACAGTTCAGTCATACTTGATGTTTCAGGCCTCATTCAGTGGAAATAAATCTGATATGAATGATCAGATTCGTGCATTTGCACCTGCCGTGCAACGTTAAGCGGACAGATCGGACATTCCCCTGTCAATGCGAGTCGTACATCATTTAAAAAGTGTCTTTTTAAAACATTTCACAGTCCAGATATATCTATAACAAATTATATAACTCTAGTTGAATAACAGAGTATTAATTTCATTTGTCTGTTAAATAAAAGACGAATTGTGCTGAAATGTTCCTTTTGAAATCATGCTTTGATGTCGGTGTTTCTGCTGTCAGTTTATTGACAAGCAGTTTCTCTAAATAAAACCGGCTAACATTGCTATTTAGTCTCTCCCGATAGAACCCCTTTCATTTCTCTCCATATCTTCCAAAGAAACTACCTCGTTTCACTAAAATGAAACATATACTGCGCTGCGCTGTCTCTCTTTCACTATTTCTGGAATGTTTAGTCGTGTCTCCGTGAAGTTCTGAAGGCGTTGCCCCTGGGCCCTGGCAACCGATAGCATCTCCTCCGATTATGGCCGACCGGCAGACCCCGCTCAAATCGGCACGCAACTCCTCACTCTCAATTGGCGTATAGCGATATATATATATATATATATATATATTTTTTTTTTTTTTTTTTTGCGTATAGCGATATAGTTAGAAAAGTCATCAGAGAAGTGACATCAGTGCAAGGGGGAGGGGAGTTGTCTATTTTGATTTCATGGTGACTTTAAACTAATCCCCACCACTGATGTGTAAACAAGCTCAAACTAATTTGTTTGTTAACTCACACACATGGACCAGAGACAGGCACAAAAAAAGGACAGAAAACGAATAAATGCTGGGACATGCTGCATATCTCTCGTTTTTTCTCTTATTCTCTCCCTTCTCCTTGTTTCTCTGTTCTATATTTAGTTATGGGTCATAGTCAGACACTAATTAAAAATACAACAACGAGGATGGGCTAAGTGTTTCTTGATGAATGCTTTTGACTCTCCGGCTTGAATCAATACATCTAAAATGCAACAGCAACATCTGCCCACAGTGACACTTCTTATTGACAAATACCCGATATGTTTTGGCTCTAAAACATCTCTATTTATAACAGCAAGAAAATCTTTCCAATAATCCTGCTAACGAATTAACGAATCCTGCTAACGTCTTAACGAATCCGTGGATTTAGATTACTAAAACAGACAGAATCCCCCCCCCCCCCCCCCCCCCCTTTTTTTAGAGACATTAATGAAATTCTAAAATCTCAAATATATTTCAACTAAGTGTTGACGTTCTGACGTAGCCTGTGCATGGAGTTGAGCTCCACGCTCTGCAATTGTTATAAATCTTTGCCTGACATTTTTGGGAATACCTGCGCGCGATAAATATCAAATTCAAATATTTTCCAATCACACATAGCCTACATACTTTCCCAGAGCAAAACTCTTACGTTTCCTGATAGGAGGGTATCAACTAAATCCACCTCTCTGCACTTCCCCGTCAGAAGAACAGCCAAGCTGGAAATATCGTATGAAACAACTTTTATATGGAGAATAGATCTTCTTTCCATCAAAACTATCGGGACTCACAGGCCAGCTAGAACCCCGTACTTTCCTGTTGAATGCGTCCGCACATTAAAGCGTTTTGGGGCTTATTCATTTCCCTTTTACCGCATAACTATCTGCGAACTTGTAACGTTAGCTGCACGTTTTCTAATGTGCCTTAGCTCTCAGCCAAAATAACCCCACATCACAGCGCGTGAAATGAGTTCTCTTACCTGGCGGGTGTAGCTGAAGTTATCGCTTGTTTCGGATGTAATTTGCACATTTAGTAGTTGATCATAGACCGGATCTGTAAACTCTGGTTATAATCGCGCGATTCACTTTTGGGTGAAAAGGCGTGGATAGGCTAGCTAGACTAGCCCTACAACTGAAACAGAGGTAGCCTATTTAAAATAGTTTTTCCCCTTTATAGCCTATGCACACACAAAAACACTCCACTCTCACTTGAAATCACTAACGTTACATTGTCTTTACTTAATGGGAAGTACGTTTTATGGGTTTACTGTAGCCTACTTATGATTGTCCTTTTATAACCCACAAAATCTGTGTGACAGAACAGTTCATAAACAATCTATAGATGTTCTTCGGGGGGCTGACTGTTCATTATCATACATATGACCAATAATCGATCTTCTAATCTTAAACTTTTGGGGGGTGAGAGACAGTGTCTCCACCTTGTGGGTATTGCACAGATGAGCTCAGATTAATAGTAGACTAGTTTTACTATTTAATTTATTAACTGTAGCTACATTATAAATGTAAAAAAAGGGAAAAAAAATATCTAAATCATCACACAATAAATTAGGTAGAAAGTGAGAAACTGGTACATTAAAAACACCATTAGATGGGTGACAGAGAGAGTATTGTCATGTGAAAGCAAATAAGTTATGATTAAAGTCATTATCTTTCATGAAACCAAATTAAGCAAGCGCTATCCCTAAGGAAAGCTGCTTGGTTGTTCAGTGTGCTGCTGACATTTCCTGGATCAACATGATATGACTCTTACCTAAACACCTAAACCACCTAAGAGGTCATTTGAATTGACCTCCTACCTGGAGAACCAGGCAGTGGCCAAGCGGCGATAACTAAAACAGGAAGAGCTGTATATTCCGCATATACTTCACCCAAAGGGTGATCAGGACATCCAGTCCAGTCAAGACTACCCACCCCTCCCCCTATAAATAAGTATTTCTGATTAAATATGTAGCCTTGATGAGCATTAAGCTACTTTTTTTTAAAAAATATTAAAAACTAGGGATGCAAAATATATCAGCCACCATATCGGTATTGGCTGATATATAATAATGTTTAATATTATCGTTATAACCTCAATAAGAAAATTTGGCCAATATATTAAAGCCGATAAATAATGGATTATTTCCTTCAGAGGATTGAAATCACTTCAAAAAATTATAGTCTGTCAGCTACATAAAATAATAATAAGAACATTATAATTGCTTATACTTTGGACATGGCTTTTAATGGTGAGACTTTTGTTTTTTTAATCAGGTTCTCAAAATGTATATGAAAATTGGAATAAAGTTTTATCGGCCAATATATCGGTTATTGGCTTTCAGATATAAAGAATTATCAGTTATTGTATTTGCCAAAATTTTCATATCAGTGCATCCCTATTAAAAAAACTAAACTTTTGAATGGTATAGGGTTAACTGATATTTTGGTGTGACAGCAGACAGCTCGAAGGGTTTAAAGGCAGCAGTGGTCCTCTCACTGGATGATGCTGATAAGGTGCTTGGTGCTGAGAGCTCTCCTAATCCCAGTGTGGGTCCTGATGAGAACCTTCCTCCTGCCCTGCCAAGATAACCAAATGCTCCCTGTTCAAAAAAGAAAAAAGAAATGAAAATATATACCATGTGAAAAAATAAGACTATGTAGATATTTTAATAATAATATGCAAGAGATGGTTTAGGCTATTTGTTTCAGATAATAATGATTATTATTATAAATAATATTATAATATTACTATACGTATGTGTAATATATATATATATATATATATATATATATATATATACAGTATATATATATATATATATATATATATATTACAAATATATGTAAAGACACTGCTACGCAGAAGGGAGGTTTTCTGTATTGACTTATATTTCACTACTTTTCTTAACAACAATACAATTCACATGTATGGTAATATAATATTATACTTTATAAAATAATTTTATAAAATTATAAAAAAATATATATGATAAAATAATACAATAATATTATTAAATATTATTATGAATATTATTTATTGATAAATAATATTATTAAATTAATAAAATAATATTATTAAAATGATCAAATAATATAAAATATTTAAAAAAAACTTACTTGCCTGGTTTATACTACTCTGAGCAATGTTTGAACTTTGTATTTTGAGCACTTCTTACGTTGTTATTGCCTCTCCACAATGTCTTGTTTGATTTAGTCCTGTAAGTCGCTTTGGATAAAAGCGTCTGCTAAATGACTAAACGTAAATGTAATTTAACACAAAGAGAAACAACTAACCGAAAGGAAGCTGCTTTGTGAGTTTGATTATCACCCATTGTTTTTATTTATTTATAAGTAAATCATTTTAACTATGGCCACTTTAAAATAATGATAACACATCTCGAAATCAGGCATAACATTTTTTATTTATTTTCACCCTTTGGCCAAATTTGATGTCAAGAATACAGCAATTTAACCCCACTGATGAAGAAGTGTGTGTGCATTAAACAAAACACAATATAGCTCTAAATTAATCATTTGAATCCTTTTGAGACAAGCAAAAACATGATCTAAAATGTCTTTTCTTTCTGTTTCAAAATTACACAAAACAGGAAGACAAGCAGGAAGTGGTAAAACGTTTCATGTATATAATCAAGAAAGTGTTAGTTGTGAACGAGACATGCTGGAACTATCTGTAGGTTAAGTACATAGGATTACTTTAAACTAAATGTGGGACTAAGATAAAGGCTGAGATGTGAGAGTGTGTGAGATTTCCAATGTATGGTCAACAAGTTGAGAGGTTGGCGACCACAGTGGCACAGTCATCACCGTCTTTTACTATGACCAGATCAGGTGCCTTCAAACTCAGCATCGTCTTCTTTGTCACCTTCATCCTGTGCCTACCAGAGTTTTTTCCAAGTAAGTAAAAATAGCAAAGTAAGATGTTTTGGGGTCCTCAAGCAAGCGTGAGTGAGGGAAATTGTGACCATGTGTGTTTCAGTGAAATGCGTGGTCAGTAAGAAAATGTTATTATTGACAGCATGAGGAAATTCAGTATTGTCTGTCTTTTGGACATATATAATATGGTGCATTGTTACAGTACATTACCTACTGTATGTCTAAATTTCAGCATCATTGGCTAAAACAGTTGCCTCTCTATCACAGGTTATTACACCATGTGATCTGGACATAGTGAGCTGCGTTAGAGTTTGCACGTGTATGCTGTGTGTGTGTGTGAGTGCTAAAACTTTGGATTCTATCCAAACATAGCCTAGTACCAATACACATTTGGTTTTTATGGTTTTAGAGACTGTCTCTGAGCACAAAACTGTTAGGTTGGTTTGTTATTGGTTTCTAACTTTTAGACAGGAAGTGTCACTCTAACTTGCCAACATAAACAGAAAACCATGTTGGTGTTTGAGAAAACAGGAAGAACAACTTCTTAAAACATTACAGTTTACATGATTAAGGTGTCAGATGGAAATGAGCAACAAGCTTACATTTTTGCTGTAACAAAAAAAAGGTTTAGGTAATGCTTTATTGTGAATACTGATATGTGTGTGTGATTGGTGTAATTTTCTGTACAGCATCATGGGTAATATAGTTTTTCAAGGAATTCTACAGTTAAACATACTTATTAAACTGAGCTGATTGATGACATCACTGTTTTTTCTGCAGAACTGCTTTATAGTTTAAATGAATTTAATAATTGATGATCTTGTTTGATGCCCCTTTTTCTTTTAATGAACTCTATCTTTGAATCATTTGTTGAATCATCATTAAACAATCTGTATTGTATAAAGTGTTATATACTAAGTGGAATGCCACATAGGGCCCTAGAATTTGAAATTGAATTTATCTTGGCATAGTTAAATAATAATTACATGGACATGACATACAGTGAGTCTCAGACACCATTGTTTTCCCCTTCTTATTTAAATCTCGTTTTTGAAAAACAAAGTATAATAACACATAACACCGACTGTGACGCAACAGTTGGGATCATTAATATTTATGCCTCC
Source organism: Pimephales promelas (assembly GCF_016745375.1). The sequence goes on from NW_024121100.1 coordinate 14,220,196, forward strand.
AAATATTTGCATATGCCAGCCCATGCTCAATGCCAGGCGAAACTGTTCGCCGAATCATCGGAAGTTCTGCAGGTGAAAAACAAGCGAGGATCATAGAGAAAATCGAGGTCAATGAAACAAATGTTATGTTCCAAGGCTGTGCAGGGGATGTGAGGACTTTTCATACCCTTCCCACCGAAAAGAAATGTCAACAGGCGTATTTGATGTTTATCTATAATCAGATAACATTACCGCAACAGTTTAATTTAAAGTTGTCAGTTTGCTCTGCCCATTTCATCACAGACTTTTCTAAACTGGCACAATATCAAGCAGGCTTCTCTCAACATCTCATAGATGAAGAAGATTCAATTCCATCTATATTCCCGCAAGCGAAGTAGTGATTTTATTAACAATAATTTACAATGTTATCTAGATCCAGCGTAAGGTCCTAGTACAGTAACAAATAGCAAACTCCAAGTAACGACGAGCATACATAACTAAATAGTATGACAAAGTATTTACGCTGAGGTTAATATTTATTGCCTAAATCTACAAAATAATACTGTAATTTTGTCACATTTATTATATAGCGCTTTTTACAATACAGATTGTATCAAAGCAGCTTCACGGTGATAACATGAAAGTAATACAACACAGATCAATAATATTGTTGAATATTAAAATGTCCCCAACTAAAGTCAACAGTGGCAAGGAACCAAAACTCCATCAGGCGATTGAATGGAGAAAATAAATAAGTACAACGTATTATTGTGGTCCTGTTGTATTGTAAAACACTTTTGCTGCTATTGAGGTATGATACGGGTAAGTTTAGGGACAGGTGTGGTGGTATGGGTAGGTTTAAGGGTAGGTTAAGGTGTGAGGGATGGGTCAACTGTGTAATTACAAATGTAATTACATAAATTAATTACAGCTGTAATTACATGCTGGTATTTTTAAAATATAAGTACAATGTAAAAACATGTATGTACACAATAAGTCCATTGAATCAAATTATTAATTTCAATGTAAGTACATAGTACTTAAAGCCACTTAATATAAAGTGGGACCCTTCTTTTGATGTACCAAGTAAATCAGGATTTACGGGACGTGTTCCCGGTTCCGGCTGATCTATGCAGCCTAATTTGAAGGAAGTATATAGTGTGTTATGTGTATGTTAGGCCAAAGAGGTCTAAATTTGAACTGACAGATTGTGTCTGCTTCCCGGACAATGTTTGGAAGATTGTTCCAGAGTTTTGGTGCTAAATAGGAAAAGGATCTACCACCAGCAGTCGATTTTGATATTCTAAAAGTAAATAGAGTATTCGAAAATAGAATTAGTATGGCCCAAATCTTAGTATGTTGAAATGAGTGTTCCAAAGAGTCCGGATGGGCTACTACGTAGATATGTATATAAAGGCTAGATGTGTTCCTGCAGAGTTTCCATCGTCATCACCGGCGGCCATCTTGTCACAGACAAGCTGATGTAAGATGAGTGGTCAGCACGAACACAAATACTCTTATCTCGTTGAAATCTTGACAGATTTACAAACGGTTTGGTTTCTTACAAACGTTATTAACGTGGCTATAATTATCTGGATGATTATTTATTTATACACTTTTCATTCATATGCAGTGTCATAACTACATCTCTGATGTTTATAACAAAACAAACCGTTTGAAAATCGGTAGAAAATTGAGCAAGTGATGGTCATTTAAATAGTACATGTACCATTAACACAATGTTACGAGTGAGCGAGCTGCCTGTGACAAGATGGCCGCCAGGTGCAGACGTCGACCTCCATTGGCCAGCAGCGTGGACGACATATCTAGCCTTTATATACATATCTATGGTCTACTATATCCAGTCAGAATCCGAAGTGCAGATCAATGCACACTCTAAACAGCTATTGCCCACAACCCATCGTGCTGGACAAGGATTTGGTTAGAACTTCAAACGAGTGAAAAGTGATAAACAACAACAGACATGGAGGATGCACGAGTCCGGCGGTTGTCTAGAGAGGTTTAGATAAAGGGGTTTGAGGGATTAATTATCAGTATCTAACCTGACGAAAATGTATTTATTCAGACTTATTCGGAAATCCCAGAGTCAAATTGCAGATTCCGTTCCATAAGTGAAATTCCAGAGCCCGCTCCAGTTATGGTGTCATCAAAGAAGTGGTCCTTTCCTGGGCCACACACACATCTGCTTTGTTTTTAATTTGATTGGGCTGTTCGCAATGCTTCATATTGTAGTTATTTCCCTCTCTAAAGCCGTTAAGTTCACAGTTTGAGTAGCTTTGAGTGGCTTGTTTGAGTTTTTTAATGTTGTGATTTAACTTGTAGCTGGTTGGGTTGGTTCATGATGTTTTAACAAAGAATCTTTTTAAATCCATATGGGAAAATGAAAAGAGAAAAATACTGCAACAGGGCTACTGAAAAAAGGGCACAGTTGCACTCTATTGCTGTGATCTCATGTGAGTGACATGTTGTCCCGCTCTCCCACCATGGAAACACATCATCAGGGAAGAGATGTTGCTGAAAGAGGGAGGGAAAGTTATTTTGACTAAAGATTGCAAAGGCACAAATATTAAAAAATTATGTCCACAGATAAATAATGTATAAATTTGACTTCATGGTGACTAAGTAAATAAAAAAAAATCACAATATGCTATAAAACCAATATGAATACAAAGAAAACATTTTTTAAGAACAATTAATACATGGGTTTAAACTACCCACTGAATGTGGGTATTGCGCATGACTAAAAATCTGAAGTAAGAGCATTTTCCTCTTTTTCCCCCCTTTTTTTTTGGGTTCTCAGAAGTATCACAAATTCAGTTTTGCTGTGAGCCTTTTGACCCTTGCAGACCTGAAAATGATGCAAAGTTTTGTGGTCAGGCTGACCCTCCATGTGTGACAGAACTTATAAATGCCAGCAGTCAACAGAGACGCAATGAAGGATGGTATCTGTGTAAGGCTAAAATTGATTTGCGGCTTCTCCACAACAATCCGTCAGAGTCAGGTGGGATGGTTGTTTTATTATTATTTTATTTGTAAAATGTACTGCTGCTTGTTGTTTATTGTCTATAATAATAACTGTGTGTATGTTGTGCTTTTCATAGTAGAGGATGTGATGGTGCTTCTGACAATGAAGGCAGGCAATCTCACTGGATGGAACATTAGCGTATTTGCGTTTCTCAACAACACTGAACTATACACTGGACCCCAAAATGACCAGAGACTATTCTACTGCTACCTCCCACCAGATAACAGCCAATGTCCAGATCTGAACATATCCACAGAAGAACCCACACAACAAAACACCAGTCATCCAAGACAAAACACCTCCATTTTAAAAACCACTTCTTCTACCAAACCAATCGTCTCTTCACTTAAAACAACTACAATATCTTCACAAGTAACAGCTTCTACACATGAGCTTAAGTGCCAAACAACTAGCAGCAGTTTCCTCTTTTACTACCAGGAGCACAATGAAACAGCAAGATCGTCTGCATTACCAGTTACACAAACAAAAAAAGGTGAGAAACCGTCAGAAAACTGTTGTCTTTCACAACGCCATGCTTTTGCTATAACTTTTCTTGAAAAAAAAAATACTTCTGAGCAAAAAGAGAAAATAGTTCCTATCAAACTTTGTTGGAAATGTATTTTTTGTATTTAAAAAAAACAAAAAAAACAATTCTGCATATTTATATTTCTTTCAGCCATGCTAATTACATCATATCAAATGTGTTTTTACAAATACACAGTGAATCGTTCTCACCCAAGCATCTCTACCTCTCTCATAAATTCTCTCTGAAGGAGAGCTGAGACTCTTTTATCCTGTCTATTGATTCGGGTATGGAAGGAGACAGCAGGACTTCATAATTCAACCTAACTTTTGATAAATATATTATAGCAATACATCAAACTAGTGTTTGACTCGTCCAAAACCACAAATCCTTTCAGACAGCACATTGCCAGACTCAGACAAGGTCATTTGGGTTAATGCAAGTGTAAAATAATCCGTTACATTTATATAGTGCTTTTCTGGGTACTCAAAGTGCTTTACATTAAATGAACTTGGTAAGACTTTTAAAGCTTCTGATGTTTAAGCATTGATATATTATATTCTGTTTTGTTTTTCATGTTTCATTCATGTATTGAGCTTCGCTAGTACTATTGTTAAAGTTTCTTGTTGCTATATACTTCATTTCCTTGTTCCTAGAGGGCTGGTGTGTGATCACTTCGGTGTGGTTAGCTCTGGTACTGACTGTGGTTGTGGTAACTCTTTTGAGTGCGTGCTGCCTGATCTTCAAGACCAAACATAGTGAGTATCACTTCTACAAATCAATCAACAACCCTTTGACACTGAGGTGTTTTCAGTTTGTATCCATAACGATCATGTAATTGACAATATGGACATCACATTATTTGGATCAATCTTGTTTTTGGTCTTTTTACTTTAGGAAAGTCCCAGTTGTTCACAATTGTGCCGATTTCAGCCAGCGGACATCAGCTCAGCAAGCCAAAAGAAAAATGTGAGTGACTCTAACAAGTTTATATAGTCGCAAAGCTTTTCTATGATCATGCTAATAGCACTTTTCAGGGTAACATGTAACAAAAACTGTGAACAACCACAATAGCGAGTGATCAGACTAGGGCTGGTTTCGAAAACGTAGGCAGCTGACTTGTTGACTCGCTGCCCTATCAGGCAATGACTTAGCATTTACGCACAAAGGTTCCTCACAAATCGGATAGACTTCTGAGGCAGTGTTACGGTTTAATGATCTACTGCAAAATAGAGAGAGCTTTGGTGAAAACTAAACGAATAATTTAATGACTACCGTAGGGTTACAAAATGTGTTAAAATGTTTCATTTAGGTTCCAATACAATAGTATGTCCACTGAGGAAGTTCATTAGTGTGAATTTTGTAACTAAGGTAATTATGTCACAATCATGCCAGTTCCTGTCTGTCCTGATCTTTCAATTGCAAGTTAAATTGATACAATCACCTTTTGTTTCAAATGGTTCTTTCAGTTCCTGTCTCAGCGTTTGGAGACTATCACATTTTGTCATTGAAGAGTCTGACTGATTAGATTAGTTTCTAATCACCTTTTAAATGGTTCTGGGAGCACCTGGCTCAGTTTGAATAGTTATGCTGATTGGATTGGTATCACTCTCACAGCATACGTAATTTACATGCTTTGTTTCAGAGTGTCTCCACCTCTATGTAACCACTCCCCCTTATTTTGGCTGAGGTCAGACTTTGGACAAAGCAGACTACAGCAATGCAAAAGCAATAAAGAACTCTGCTTAAAAAGATACACCTGAGTCTCCTGGTCTTCGTTTCTGAGTTTCCAACACTTTAGAAAATAAGTTCACAGCACTACAATAGAGATTTTTCGCTAGAAATTACATCATAAGTGGCGAATATTGATTGAAAATGTTCATTTACATACAAACTGATGACCAGCAACAACTTTCAGATGCTATCTAGCTCAACTGTCACAGAATGGAAAGCACAGGATTGTGGAATATCAAAGGCAGCAAATGATTCATCTATGCTGCCTTCAAAAATAGATCAGATGAAGGTATCTCAGGAGACAGGAAGTGAAACTAACATTGCATTCGGACATGTCTTGATACAGTACCTTCCTACCTTGGACTGCATCCTCCAAAGGCAGTATCAGTTTTCACAGACAAAAGACTGAACCCAAAACAGTGATATATACATACACTGTGACTAAACTAGATAATTAACAAGACAGAGATGGGGAAATCAAAAACCATGGCTACAAAATAGCATGAACAAAGGTAACTTAACCGAGAAACGAAAGCCAACTGAAATCGGAAAACTTTGTTTGGCCATTTATGTACATTTCAATGGTGTTTTAAGGGCCTGAAAAAGCAAGCTTTTGAAAATGGGTTTCAAAGTTCAGGGTTTTGAAAACGATGCCCTTACCGTCTCCACCCACGTAAACAACAAAAACGCATTAAATTTTCACACATGCATTATGTGCTCAAAAATTGACAAAGTGACATAGCCAATTAAATGTCCTGGTATTCATAATACAGCCCTTTTTTTGTCATTTTCGCAGATCCGTGTGAACGGGGATCGCTTTGACAACGTTGGCTTTTGATTTTATTACTTTGTTGTCGTGCATAGTCTTAAACTCAAAGTCCAACTCAAGCAAAACACAAAACACAGATCAGATGTGGCAGCTAATTAATGTTTTAATTTTTGCTTTCAGTGGTGAGCAATGTCCCTGATGTGTCCATAGGAATGTACAGCATGAGTGGTAAGCAAGTGTTTGTCTTGTGATTGCTTGGCAAATATGTTTTTTTTTTTTAAATTTGTATAAATAAACCATGGCAGTACCATGGTTAGAGGAATGGTATCAGTGGTATTTGAAATATACTATGATATTCATAATAACATTTACATGCTCCTCTTAAGAATACCATGATATTACCATTGGCATAAGCCAAATTAATATAGGGTAATACCATAGTAAACAAAGTAGGCCAATGCATACTTCATAGAGCTTCGCTATTGAAAAGCTATTCATAAAATAGAAGCAATCAAACCAACAACAGGGCGAAAATGTGCAAGTGCCGTGACCAGTCCGTTAGTCCAGCGGTACACGCAGCAAGGTTGTTGTTTTATATATATATACTGTATATATATATATATATATATAATTTATAAGCTACTTGTTTAGTTATTAAAGGTTGATGTATTTCTGTTTCTCTCATACAGACGATGATGTATTTTTAGAGATCTCTTCAACTGAAAACAGAACAGAAGGTAAACAAACATCCTGTTCCATCATACTGCACACTTTTTACCCAGAAGAGATTTGTGCTTTATCAAAATGCTGTTAAGTAACCTTGTATGTTTTTACCAGCACTGATTAGCTCCAAACCAACCTAACTCTCAATCTATACTTTCACAGAAAACCTGCTCAGGTTAGCTGACCTTATGTACAAGAAAAGTAAGTGTTTGTTTAGATATTTCTTTTTACAGAGAGAGGCATAAGTTTTGTCCCAAATGACGCACTATATGCACCTCCATGTAGAGTATGAATGTTATACAGTTATGTCACTCAACATCTGTATCTGATAGTCCCTCCCCCTCAGGAGGACATTGAGTGCATGAAGTGTCCAGGATTCCACACTTTGTTTTTCGGTTAATAAAGGGCATAATCTGGGAATTTAAAGTGCACTTGTTCAGTCTGAATACACTTACACTGTTTAAACTACAAAATGGCCCAGAATAGTGGACAAGCAATTTAAGGGACACTAATAAGGAAAATTCTGTCATCATTTACTCCCCTCGAGTTGTTTAAAACCTGTATGACTAAGATAACATATTTGTCTATGGAACATTTTGAGAATGTTCACGTTGCTCATTACTATATAGTGGATGGGGAGCAGAAAACGCCAAGTTCCAAAAAGGAGATAAAAGCACCATATGTGACTCTTCCAAATCTTCTGAAGCCATATGATAGCTTTTATTATTTTGTGAGCCGTGGTCACCATCTACTTTTATTGCATTCTTCTATATGTACAATTTTGGATGGGTTATTCCTTAAAACCTACTGTAAGGCCCACATCAATCAGTGTGTGTGGATGGCAACCACATCCTATATATATATATATATATATATATATATATATATGAGGAGGTTGTATACTGTATTGAGGAACTGGTCTCCTGTGTATTCCTTTAATGGTAGGCTATGGCTATGTCTGTTTAATTATTTACAATGGTCTCTCATGTTCTAGGATTGTCACCAATCTTTGAGATTACAGGTATGAATGAGACATTTAACACATTTACATATTCTTTCAAGAAACACAGTAGCACTGAATAGCATTAAATAGACCTATAGACCATTTTAAGATGTAAACAACACTGGTCCAGAAACACTTCCTGTTTCAGTTTGTAACTGTTTTCTTTATTTCACATGTAAAGAAAACATCTTAAAGATGTTTGTTTAACTTTCTGATTCAGTTTTATATGTTCTGTTGGTTGTATTTTATCCCAGCTTTTATGTAGTGTTAAAAAACTGAAACAGGAAGTGCTTCTGGACCAGTGTTGTTTACATCTTGCAAAATGGTCTATAGAATACGCACATGACATAAATAACATACCTGAAACAACAGCTTGATTCTTCATATTGTTACAAACTTATCACTCAGCAATATATTTACAATTGTGTACATCCAAACTTATCCACATACATATAGTCACACAAAGTCATATGTACTGTATAGAAAATCTCAATGCTTCATTGTTTGCAAAATATAAAACATACTGTATTACTGCCCAGCTCAGCTAAATGCAACTAAGTCATGAAAACAATAAAGGGGTCGTATTATGCTTTCTTACATTTTGTTGACGTTTGAGCATGATAGAGATCTGCAAACTTAAAATGCACAAAATTCCACTCTAAAGGGAGTTATTCCCGATATCAGTTAGCAAGCACTGTTTCTGAACTCCCTGAAACGCCTCGACTCGTTTTCTTCTGGGAACATACACATCACTATATCCCTTTAAATAATTAATGTGCAAAAAAGGGACAAGGCCTGGATGAGTTACATCGAAAGCTTAAAAATGCTGCCTTTGGGGGATGCATTTCAAGGTGGGAAGGCATCGGGCCATGTCCGAATCCAATGTTAGCCTCACTTCCTGTCTCTTGAGATACATTCATGTGATACATTTTTGAAGGCAGCATAGATGCATCCTTCGCTGCCTTTGATATACCACACCCCTGTACCCGTCAGTTTGTGTGTAAATGTCTGTTTTTGACCAATGCTTTCCACTTTTGATGTCATAGTACTAAATATTTGCTTAGTTATCACCAAAGCTTGCTCTACAGTGTTGTAGATCATTAAAGCCTTACGCTGCCTCAGAAGCCTGTCCGAAACTGTTTTGTGAGGTTCCTTAGTGCACAAATAATGCCTGCAGTCATTGCCTGATAGGGCAGCAAGGTAACAAGTCAGCTGCCTAAAGCTTCAATACAGTGTGTTTTGTGGTTATGACAAGGGTTGACATTTCCGAAACACGCCCGTATCAAAGCACGCTGCGTTTTTCGAAAAGGAGGGGCTTCATATAGACCAGAACTAAACAAGCATGTTATAGACAGACAAGGAAGAAAGGGGCTGCAATCATGTAAAATATATGAAAAATAATGAGTTTTGAAAAATCAAGCATGAAAACCGAAAGACTTTTAAAAAAGCATAAAAGGACCCCTTTAAGATATTATTAACATTAACATGATTTTCAGTAAAGCTACTTTGATTGAAACAATGTATATTGTGAAAGACCTTTTTATTTTATTGTTTAAATAAAACTGACTTCAAAATTGACTTGATTCCAGATGAAAATGAGGACGAGGAGCAATGTAATGCCCCAGAAACAAAGGAAGGTAAATATAAATGGATGAGGAAGAGTCTAGCTTGTCTCTGTATAATAGTGATCATTTATAGTTGAGATAAAAAATGGCTCAAAAGTCCAAACCCTCAAGCATTTCGTGTGTTTGGAATATTAAACAGCATTTGTATGCTTTAAATCCAGTCTAAGTGGAGACTTTACAAAGCAGATTAATACTTCAAAAAGATGTCCACATTAATTTACTCATCCATCAGCTGATGTAAAACAGTCTGATGTCTGATGATGATATACTCTCTTGTCACTACTAGTTCCAGTAAAGCCTGAAACAGTGTTTGAATCTTTTTTTTTACACTCTTTGAATCTTGCATAATGTCTCATCCGGTCACAGTGATGATGACACAAGCTAATGATCGGTAGATCTTTGATGCCAGTATGTTGCTTGGGGCAAAATAAATTGCACTACAGATGGACTCCTGGCAAGACTAATGTTGTCATGCATACAATTCTACAAGACACATTTTTAATAAATATTGTTACTCTTACAGAGTTTAAAAAATCAGATCAGCTTCAACATCTAGCAGCACAAGGCAACTGTGAACCATCAAGTAAGTGATGTTTCCAGCCTCTCATTCTTCATTAACCATCAAAAAACAGAATTATTAATTTGATATATCTCTCATTTTACACCTTATCCATTCTCTTTTTCCATCTCCAGCTTACCTGCATCATCGAAATAACTTTACTTGTTCCGGTCAGTAAGAAAACGGGGATTCTTTAAACCTTTAAATCAACGAGAAACAGCAGAGGCACTTTTTAAAATTGAAAGTTTATTTAAACTAATGAACAACATGTGACGTATTGAGAACTGGACTTTTTCACATGCTAACAATGCAAAACATTACTGTACTGATAATTTCAGTCTTTAGTTTCATATTACAGATTATGTTCTTGGAAATTTTATTCAAAATAAAAACTGGTAATTGTGTAACTGTTCATTATTTTAAGCGAGTCGGTTGGACCTCCAAATCTTCTCAGACAATGCAACACATGATTAATAATCTTCATTTTTAGTAAAGTAACTTAAAAAAGAACAAACACATATATAAAGTGGACCAGCAGCTTGCTAAATAAGTTAGGAGTTTCAATCTTATTTTATTAATTATGTCTTTGTAAGAGTCTATATATAGACTATAATTGCACTTTTTTTGGTTTAAGCTCTCAAATTGAAGCAACATACCTAAACAATACACACGCACAGAATGAGGGCACTATTCTTTGGATGCTGGTTCAGGGACTGGCTTGATTGTGGTTCTGCTGGTCTGAATGTGTGAGACCTGAAGAACAGGCAACAGCAGCTGGAATGCATTATGGATGTAAGTAGTGCTATTACAACCCTGGGGAAACAAGACACAGTGCAGTGATGAAGGGTCGTCATTATCATAACTATAGTCATTCTAATCATCATCATCAAAACCCCTATAGCCGTCTCCTCGTTTGTTAGCTGTGCATTATGAAAATGATCATATTCAGTTTTACCTCCAGCATCACACTGTCCACTAGAGGATTTAGCTCTTCTGCCTTTCTCTGATTCTATAGGGACAAAAATAAAGATACAAAAACAGGATGTTCATTTTAAACTTCAGGAGAAATAAATAGTTGTATTTAACAATAACACTGACATGCACAACATATGCAACCTGTTTTACTTCCATAATGTGACACATTTCAAAGTGATATAGTGGCCCACAGTGCAACACCACAAAATCACTGGGAAATGAAGACTATTCTTACTAGCATTAAATAACAAAAGATTCTCAAAATGAGTAAAACAAACGTGTTAAAATGTAAGTTTATGTGCTGGAAACACATGCAGATACTACAGTCTAATTTTGAGGAGCAACTGCTTCTACTGTGTTGTGACAATTCAGTTGCTTTGCTACAAAATGTAGTTTGCTCTGTAAATTTAGCTGTGCTGTGCCACAGTAGAAACAGCTTTTTCAGTAAGAAAAAAAGCTGGGACATTACTTAATCTGAAAGGAACTGATTGGATCATGAAATATCTGTATGACAAGTGATTGGAAAGGAGGGGCTGAAAAATAAGAGGGAATCAACTTGAAGCAAACCGAACCGAAGTCAAACTAAAAAGGGAATAATTTTAGAGATGGAGGTATTAGTTGTATTTGAACGTTTTTAGCAATATCATCCACTGATAAATAGTTCAAAATAAGACCAGGAACATGCGTTAGGGTCGGTCAGACTCACCCCTACAGCCAGTAATGTGTCCGAGAACTTTCGAGCCAGGCACCCGACCTCCTTACACATGGCACTGGTTAACCTGGGCATACACAACAGTCACTATACAACTAATAAAAGGACTTGTCCAATACTGTCTGTTGGAAACGGCTGAGGAACTCACCTGACCAGTATACTGGCCTGTTGGCAGGCTGGCTTCTCCAGCTCTTGTCCGTGTAAAATCAGCTCAGCCACTTTATGTAGCTGTTCTATACTACGAGCGGTCACCTCAGCAAGACTGCCCACTGATGACAGATACACCTTCTACATTCACAAACATACACATACAATAAAGGTTTATATATATATATTTTTTTAAGAAAGCAATACTTTTATTCGGCAAGGAAGCAATAATTTGATCAAAAGTGACAGTAAAGAAACCTACTGTTATAATTAATATTGATATTTTAATTAAATACTATTAAAAATTATATTCATCAAGAAATCCTGACAAGAAAAAAATAAATAAATAAATAACAAAAAAACAACAAGGTCTAGAGACTAGAAGTTAAACCTCTTTAAACTTGAGTCGTGAGAAAGTGGACATTGAGTTGGCAACACCGCTTATTCTAATATCACATATTTAATATGGATAGTATGCACATTGTGATGCAGTATAGGTCTTAAATCTCATTCTCTCCATGTAATCGAATGGGATGTAAGTCCAACTAAAACATATAATTACACTTCAAACATTTCTTTTCCAAAGATGGTTTCTGTCATTTAAGGTAGTCACACAGACATATGTTCAAGTGTTTGTTTCTCTAATAAGTCTGGTTTTAGTTATTTATTTGATGCTATAAAATGTGGTGTAACATTATGATTGACAGCTGTGCTTGTGATCAAGTCTGTGGGAGTGGGAGTTTGGAAGGGAAATTGATGGATCAGGATCACTTCTGGAATATTTTGGCTTAATTTTTCTGTAGTGCAAGGAAGTGGAAAAATGTCGTCCATCTTTTTTTACAGTCTATAAGTAAAACTATGGAAAAATAGAGCAGAACACATTCTGTGTGTACAGAGAATAAGAAACTTGTATATATATGCAATACTCAACGACACACTCAAAACATTTCTCACCTCAACATCATCCGAGTTTCCATCTTTTGTATTATTTTTATCGTTTTTTCCCTCTTCTCCCTTTTCTTTCTTTTCTTCTTCTTTTTGTTCCCCCTTTTGTTCGGGGCAAGGGGTGGAGCACTCTTCCTTTAATTCCTCTGTTACATTCTTGACAACTTTCTGGGATTGCTCCACTTCTCGCACCCAATCATGAGCTTTTATTCGGGCCTGCAGGGCACACGGTTAGATTAGTGTTTATGAATAACGTGTGTATGTGTGTGTGTGTGTGTGCGTGTATCTGTACTTTGCTCAGCTTGTCTGGAGTTGCAGCAACATGGAGCTCAAAGAGTAGCTCAGTAAGAACACTGACAAACTCCTCTCCATCAGCAGCTGAAACACACAGATCACACATATATATATATAATACCCATGGGCAAAAATGAGGAGGACTGAAATATTTATAGTGCTCTGACTGAGTCACCTGTCATATCAAATCAATGTCTGTTGAGATTGAGATTTGCAAATACTGGGTTTTCCAATACTTGTGGTTTGGTGATTTAAACCAGAATTATACATTATAACAATTTCACAGCCTTAAAGGAGTAGTTCACTTTAAAAAAAACAACTTTTGGTGATAATTTACTCACCCCCATGTGATCCAAGATATCCATGTCATTCTTTCTTCAGTCGAAAAGAAATTAAGGTTTTTGATGAAAACATTCCAGGATTTTTCTGACCTTAGAGAACCTAATTCATCGTCTGGTGTCGTTTAAAGCCCTTTGAAGCTGCACTGAAACTCTCATTTGGACCTTGAACCATTTGGTTCCCAATGAAGTCCATTATATGGAGAAAAATCCTGGAATGTTTTCATCAAAAACCTTCATTTCTTTTCGAATGAAGAAAGAATGACATAGATATCTTGGATGACATGGGGAAAGGTTTTTTTAAAGTGAACTACTCCTTTAATAATTATGCAGATTATATTCTAATCATTTTAACTCTAAATCTGTGATTGGATTTAAAATTTAAAAGTGTGAACTTGACCATTTAACCTTAATATCCATTCATGCAGAAATTGTAATAAAGATTTATCCCTCACAGGATCTTGATTTTGGTCTTGGATTTGCTCACATCAGATTGTGATCTGGATTTGTCTAATTATGTTTTGGCAATTTAAGACTCACAGAGAGGAGTGGAACACTGAATTTGGGAATTAAGATCACCGTTTTCCCCAGAGGCGGCATCAGCTTCCTCCTCCTCACGAGTGATGAAGATCTCTTTAATCGCAATCAGCTCCTTCTTCAGAACTTCCAAATCTTCCTCTTCCAAAGAGGACAAGAACTCCTGTACCTAAAATGGAGAGAAACAAAAAGGACCTTTTTTGAGTAATTTCAGCTTGTATTTTGTTAGCAACAGGTACTATGGGTGAATGTACAGTGTGTAGTGAGTGTTACTAACCCTTCCTTCACTCTCATTGGAAAGAATCTCCAGTGCCTCGAGATGAGACAAGCCTTGATAATCATCAAACAAGATCCCATAGTGGGCGGTTGGTTCTGAAACCATCTGACTGCTCAGTCTCTCTCTCTCCTTTTCCTTTGCTTCTTTTAGCATCTGCAGAAAAACACAACATAAGCACATACATCAGGCAAGTATCAGACAAACATACTGAAAATATGGCAGGATTTTCCCACAAAAAGTCAATAATGCAAGAATCTTCTAAGGTACAACGGTTGTAGGTCTTCATTCACAATTTATCATAACCTCTGTACTGTACCTTATTGTAAAGTAACATTGGGCTAGGGTTTTACATCATGTAAGAAAGATTTGAGCTTTTGTTGACCAACTTACCTGAGACAGAGAGACAGTTCTCTGCATCAGTATTTTAGTCTTTTTAAAGCCTGGATCACTCTCTGCCAAGACAATCATGGTCTTCTTTCCAATGAACTCCAAAGCATCAAGACCTCCTGTTATTACTGACTTTCCCTGCGAGAGGGAGAAAAAAATGGTGCAGGGGGACAAGAAAGATTAATTCATCTTGGGTGATTCAATTACAAGTCGTCTTAAATCTTAAATGCACCATCAAGTGTAGGATCTGTGATCATGGTAAGTCATGTTAAAACTAATGAAGTGTGTTATATCCTTGTGCTGACTCACAGTGTTCTGAACAGCGCTGCTGATGGTTGACAGTACTCCTCTGTGCACCTCCTCTGAATGAACGTGTTCTGCCTTATCTGTCCCAGAATGCTCATGGGCCTCTTCTGCCTCCTCACATGATGAGCTCTGACGCATTCGGAACGCCCCACCTGCTTTCCCTTTTACAGTGCTTAACCCTTGACCTAACGAATATTAAAACATTGAAGGCTATTATTAAACTTTAGGGCTGAATTAACTCTGCAAGGCTTGATGCACAGAACATATATTAACAAATAATCGGATTTATTGTCCTAAAGTTTACATTCACACTGTGTTTACTATAATACCTACTAAGACGCTTTAGGCTAAGATATATATATTTTTATAGTATTTTCTCTCACATTCGCATATAGCAGAAAATAACAGGGCACAGGACTCTTCCTTACATATGATTGGTTGATGTTAAAAAACACAACGGTCAAATACACACAGTTATGTCAAAATGCCTGTCGAAAAGTTTATTGAATATGCGAATATTCACATAAATACAGTCAGTTATGTCTTAGGTGAAAGTAAACAGTTGGGAAATGGATGCGTGTCAATAGGATCAGTGCTTTAGGTCTTAAAGCAATAGCAGCCTAAAAAAAGACTAAAAAACTTTTGTAGCTTTAAAATGAATTAATGTGTATTTAATTAATGTGAAAGCTATGCAGTGTTTTATTTTTACATTTGATTATTCAGGTCTAATGTATTGCATCTGTACTATTGTTTGCAATTTCCTTCTTTCCCAGATAGCAAACTGACATTGAATCAACGTGGAAACATGACATCGAAATAACGTTGATCTGACATTGTTTTGCTCATCGAATTAACGTTGAACCAACGTCAGACGCGTCATTCTTTCAAAACTAACGGAAAATCAACTTGAAATCAATGTTGTTTCAACGTTATGAAAGCAAACCAATTTTCGATTTTCATTTAGCTTGTCTGACGTTGGTTCAACGTTAATTCGATGAGCAAAACAATGCCAGATCAACGTTGTTTCGATGTCATGAGAGATGTCGTTTCCACATTGATTCAATGTCAGTTTGCTGTCTGGGTTTTACTTTTAATAACAGAGATAAAATAAAATAACAATAGAATAACTAATCGTCCACCCCTAGTGTCAGGTATTTTTGTTTACCTGGATGCTCTTGATGTGAGGTTTTCATGTTTATATAACTATATATTACCAAGCTGAGTTGTTGGTATTTAAATAGTTTTTGTTTGTTTGATTGATGATCAAATTTTAGGGAAAATAATAGATTGTGAAACATATATTGGTTATATCATTTTAGGTTTTTAAATATAACTTCAATTATATTTTACACAATTAAAGCATTATCGTATCGTGCAGCCCTTCTCATATGTATAATCTGCTATTGTGACTGTGTTATCTACCATTTAACTGTGGAAGGATCAACTGTAAGGTTAACTATGGCAATCTCACTGCAGTGACAGGTTGCTATGGTGACTTACCCACAGTGGATGTTGCAGTGGTCAGAAGTGACTTCCCCCAGGAGCCCCAACTACTCCAGCCTTTAGATTTAGACTCATCCAGGGGCTGATAATGCATCCACAACAGCCGAAGTCACAAAATACACACAAAAAAAATGTGTTATGGATTTGGTATCATATGGCACAAAATATTACTTAGACCAAACACAGCTCAACACTATTGAATGTACCTCTGCTTCTTCCTGTTTATTATCTGGGTCCAAGCTCACTGACTCCACACATTCAGTCACCTGACCCTCAGGGTTTTCATTTGATGGGTGTACCTGCTTCTCTTCAGTAGCTGTGGGTGTGCCAAGCACATCCGCTGCCACGTTAGTTGCATCAGGGATCGATATTCCTAATGAAAGTTGTGATAAAGATGGGACCTCATCTGTGTTGACTGCAGCTATGGGGCCAGTTTCATCAGAGGCAGTCGGGTGGAGGGAAGGGGGAGAATTTGCAGTGAGGTCTTCCATGGTCTCATCTTGCGACATGGTGCTCTGATTAAAACAGATCAACAAACAAAGTGTAATGAGAGGCCATGTAAGCAGCTAGCCATGATTACACAAACTAACTTTCGGCTCGATGCTGAGACAGCTCTGACTAAGGTTTGCACACACAAAAAAAAACTACTCTTAATAAGCAGTAGGATCTTTATTGAAGCAAAAGTCATAGTTAATAGTTAGTTAAAAATGAGATTTAGACCCTAGTCTAAAGTGTGACTATACTTTTTCTTTTTTATCTAATTAGTTTTGCGTCATGGTTAGGTCCTGAATTTGGATTTGGGTTTGGCAACTATTTTCATTTCTGAGTAAAAAGCAGTATACTATTGATGATATTATTATTACTATTATCATTATTATTGTGAAACCAATATGAATGTGTAGGTGTGTATGAAAAGAAAAGCATTCACACAAAACAGCATTCACACACAGTACTGTCCCTGAATGGTGCCGCACTGTCAAGCGCCTTTGTTTGATGATGTGGATTGCGGCGCCATCTAGCGGTTGTTTTTTACACGTACAAGCAACATTCAAACATTAGTTTGTAAATATACGTTCAGTAAATGAATAAGGAGCATTCAAACATTAGTTTGTACACGTTCATAAAACGAATGAGACTGTATATAAGGCAGATTATAAACTAGGGTTACAAGTTACAGTTTCTATACAAAAATATGCATGCAGTTTTATGATAACAGTTACCCCCAAGGCTCAATTTCTACTAGCTTAAATGAAACGTCTATGTTTGACCATAAATAATTTATTCGTTTCCCTATTATTTGCATTTTTATTGTCTCTTCTTTATGTATTGACAAAAATATTTTGAAATACTCTGCGAGCACTTCAAACTCGAACGCAGACGCCAATTTAACTTAAATATCATCCAAAAGAATAACAACAAACGCGACATATGGAAGTAGTCTATGGAGAAGACCATAACGCTAAAACGTAAGCTACAAAGATGCAAAATTAACATTTGTAGTACTATTTCTTCTGCATTAAAGTTAAATCATGGAGTCATCCCTTCTTACCAGTTCTGCTGACAGTCGCGCTCGCGCAACCCTTCCGCTCGAGCTCGCGCCACGTCGGCAGCGGGGTCGCGTGCAGCTGTGGCCGGTGACGTCACCTGAACTTTTGGCACTCTTGATAGGGAAATTGATAAGAGACAAACTATTAAATATTGCATAAACATTGTAGTAAAATGTTGTGTGGTAGGCTACTAACTCCTGTTTGGGACTGACAGTGAGGTATTCATCATCAGTTTGATCTCGGCTTTTAAGATGGCGATGCGTTTCAGCGTTGGTCTGGTGAATGGGAAAACTGGGAATATGAAGTAACGTTAATGAGATAACTGAATCATTCCAAAATTTGAAAAACACATTGTCCTATAACTAAGAAAATACACGAGTCACTGTAAATCTGTTTATAAATATAAAAAGCAATGAGTAAATTCCGTAAATTCGCTCTACCTTAAACTTTTGTGACCTCTCATATGACACATATTTTTCCGTCTGGCTCGTTGGTCTAGGGGTATGATTCTCGCTTAGGGTGCGAGAGGTCCCGGGTTCAAATCCCGGACGAGCCCTATCTTTTGACTTGCAACAGGTAAGGAAATTATAAACTACATATCACACGTTATAGTCTCTATACAAAAACATGTAGGCATGGAGTTTAATGATTCCTCCTAGGATGCATTTCTTCTGAAATCATGTTCAAAACATCAATAATTGATTTTAAATAGATTATTTCCAGCATGTTTTTGCGTATTACATTATTTATTACATTTATTCAATAATTTATGACTGTAAATATAAATATTTTGTAACAAAATATCTTCACTGTCACTTTTGATCAATTTAATGCAAGGTAGATGAATAAAAGTGTTAATTTCTCTCTTTTTTAATTGTACCACATGTTTGAATGGTATCATGGTTTCCACAAAAATATGAAGCAGCAACTGTTTTCGAGATAGATAATAATAATAAATGTTTCTTAAACAGCAAATCAGCATATTAGAATGATTTCTGAAGTATCATGTGACACTTAAGACTGGAGTGCTATAAATATAAACAGGAGAAAATGAATTAAATTTGACAATAGTCACACAGAAAATGGCTATTATAAATTGTAATGATTAAACAATATTACTGTTTTTGCTGCATTTTTTTGTTGAATAGACCTAAAAGCAGCCTTGGTGAGCAGAAGAGACTTCTTTCAAAAACATTAAATAATTGTAATCTTTCACCAAATATTGTCTGCCTTATTATTATTATTTATTTATTTTATTTTTATTTTTTGCATTGAATAAAATACATGAGAACTTAATGCACAAGTGTTTGTAGTTCACAAGCCAATCATAAAATCATAAAATATAGGGAAAAAATATTATAGATATTAGTGGTTATTGTTTAGTAGTATTGATATCTTACTAAATCAAAATCAAGAGTTGGCATAAAAAAATAAATAAAAAAAAACATCAATTAGACAAAGTTCAGATCAACGCTGCTATTAAACCTGACATTTCTGTCCCCCTCACTTCTGAAATGATGTCTACGCCCCTGAAATCAAACACAATGACAACACATTTATACAAAATATTCACCATAAAAAGTTTATTGAATGATACATATTTAAATCTACATAATAGAAAAAATGTGTCTGAACAATTTGTATTTAAATTCACAGTTTGATATAATGACACAGCATATTCCCCTAGAACTGTGAAAAAATAGAAGTAAATTAAAAAAGACAGAAGATTCACATCTTTATAAAAATGTATAATATTTGTTTTGGATTAAAAATATATCATAATCATGCTTTCTATAAATTGCCCATTCAGTCATATTATTGCTTTAAAAATATAGACTATATATATATATTAATATTTCCATTATCCTATCTGATTAGTTCATTTCAGTGAAGTGTATAATAAGGTTTATATTATATTAGAGAAACCGCTTTGCTTTTTCTCTGCAATTCTTTCTTTTGTCTCATTAAGGACTTTTTCATTTCTTATGTAAGTGCACCCTTGTTCTTTTCCTCCTTCGAAATGTCAAAAATGTCCTTCAGTTGATAAAAGAAATCCGAAAACTGGTCTATTACAAACTGTTTAACTACTATAAGAAAAGGAAACAAGAAGATGTAGCCCAAAGCTTCAAGCTATTCATAACCACCCATTTATTGAAATTTGCCATTTCAAATATGTTTATATAAAGTGCACTGTTTCTGCTTACACATTGCCCTTTAAACGTTTGTTCACGTAAAAATGATTCGCAAAACCTACAAACACTGCTCATCCCTGCATGTATCGATGACTGTCTCACGCGTCAAACATCTCTCACAAACAAAGTTTTAGCAGTAAGACAATGTCACCCATAACCTAGATGAACTCACTCTAATAAAAATAATGCCCTTTATTATTGAATGGTTCACATTTATCAAACTTCTCCACCTAAACACCCCTCAGTGAAATAAAGATTTTACCCTTTAGAGCCTCAGACACTGGATTTGATAAAACACAAGACGCAACAAAATATTTAGGATTATGTGAATATTCATGATTACAGAAATTATTCAAATATGAATAACGGTAAGATTAAGCAAACTGAAGCATTCTATAAGTCCTTGCAACTAATATGTACGTGTTGGAGGGTCAAGCGAGCCTATTCGCGTTTAAGTCACTATTTCGAACTCTCAAACATAATTACCTGTATTTTTAGAATCTATGTGGGATAAAATCATTACTATAATTTCATTACTAAATCGTAAATTGTGCGTGTTGCAAGAACTTACACAGTACATGGTACTTACGGTAATAAACTACAGTATTAATACATGATTACAATTAATAAAACATGTAACTGTTTTACTAGGTTAGTATAGGTCAGTTGCTTTAAGCTACTTTTGGGACCAAAAACTATTTCTTTGTCAAAACTTAATTCTTAAGAGTCAATGCATAATGACTGACAGACCCAATCAAATGGTCAATCGGCTTTGGTCCTTACACTAAAACATAAAAAAACACGTTGAATACATATACAGGATCTGCATATACACAATTATTTACCAAGTAATATTTAAAACAAAACAAAAAAAGAGAGAAAAATTCACATTGTGCAGGTTTGACCCGAGTTGCAACCTAAAACAACATTAAGTGTGACGGTGTGAAACTATCTGAGTTGTGTGTGTGTGACTGGCTACTGACATACAGCATGTGCATTTGCTTGTTTGTGCTGTAACTGGCACAATGGGCCCTCTGACCTGCAGAGGGCAAAACAAAACGAGAAAGAGATGTGTATAGAGAGATAAGGAAGAGAGAGAGTGCTTGGTATCAAGAAAAAGACATAAAGGTGCCTACTGCCTTGCATTTAAAAGCCATTTGATTTTGTATAGATAAGGGTCATATCCACAGCACTATCAGCATTTCTTCATATCCATAGTAATGCTGACAAAATCCACTTTGACAATAATAATGTAGTAAGAGCTAGCATGGTGAAATCCATCAGTTCCACTCTTTCCACCCATACGCATCGTTTCCTGGACAGGGAGTAGCCGGGATACACAAAACGTCCCTTAACATCACTGGAGTGTTGCAGTACTGAGGTTACACCAGCAGATGACGCTTCTTGTGCAGAGCGAGGTGATCGGAGCGAGAGAAGGTGCGATCACAGTCAGGGCACTGGAAAGGCTTTACTCCCGTGTGCTTCCGAAAGTGACGGGTCAGCTCATCAGAGCGAGCGAACTTCCACGTACAGCCTTCCCACATACACTTATAGGGCTTCTCTCCTAAACGGTCACACAAACAGATGGGAAAGAGCATTTATTATTATATAGCCTAGCATAATATTATTATTATTATTATTATCAAACAAACCAAATGTGGGACAATTATAAGTTTGTGTGGGACAATGCGGGACATGTTACCAACACTAAAACATACCCTGAAACTGTTATATAATTTCTATCTAACTTGATAAAAACATTTATATTCTGCTTTTCAGCTGATAAAAAATGATTTGTTCTTTAGTCCCCTCCAGAAAAAAAATCTTTATTTTACATGTCATTTAAATTCAACATCACTGAGCCCAAAGGCAGCAGTAATCATGTATATAAATATTTTCGAAACAGTTCTGACCAAGTCCAACAAAAATCCAACAAAATAAACAATGAACAAATAACGCTTCCTTTTACAGTCCAGTTACCCATGTAAATACTATGTACTTATTTTAGTAACTACAATTACTGGGTAATAACTAGTACTAACCCTGAACCTACCCCTGTTCTATGTACTTATATTAGCCAGTACTTTCTAGGTAAGTACACTGTAAGTACTGTACTGTAAAAGGAAGTGTTACCTAAATAAAATATAAAACATGAAATTAGGTAGACAGTCTTATATAGCTATTAAGAATATATTAAAAACCAAAACCAAAAACTTTCTTATTTTTATAAAGGATGTGAATTAAAACAACCACAGTAGGTTAAACGACAACAGATAAATTCCGTTAAATTAAAATTTTAATTTACCGAATTATCCATTTGGTTGCCGACAGGGAACGTATGAAACGAATCACCGGTCCACATTTTGATTGACAGCCGTCACAACCTACGAGTGACCGTCTTTACCCCTTTCTTTTCAACCATTGGATAGTAGGCCTATAAAACGCAGCTGTTGTATTTGTACGTTACTTAAGACGAAGCGCTGAAAACTCAACTACGCAGCAAAAGTAATGAGTAAAATGCTTTCTTAAAAAGGCAAAAGAACGCATTCACGTTTTCTTAATATGATAATTAAAAACTAGACTGATGAAAATGCGGGACTTTTCCTCAATTATGCGACGTGCGGGAAGGGGTGAAAATGCTGTGCAGTACAACGCAAAGCGTGACGGGTGGTCACAAAAAGGGAAACATTTTCCACAAAAAGATTCTAAAAATGTGAAGTTTTAACCATTAAGTCTAAATAAGTATTTTTGCACCTTGAATAGATGAGTGTAATACATAATAATAAAAAATGTTTCATTCAAGCATTGGATGGATGTTCATATATATTTACCTGTATGTGTGCGTCTATGAGCTTTCAGGTGGGAGCTTTTGGTATAAACTTTATTGCAGCCGTTGAAGTCACAGCGATGAATGCGACGCTTCTTCGATGGATCTGGAGATTCTACCTTTCGACGTACAATCACGGAGTGTGTGTTTCCCCTGTAAAAAAGACAAAAATATATATATATTAATGGTCTTTGTTTGGAGTGCAGCTCTTTCTTTAACCACCAGGGGTCCGAGCCATAACATTCAGTCGACCTCAAAGCATTGAGTATTGTATGTATTGATGACCTTAGCTCTACATTAGATTTAGTTTAATTACAGTATATGATTTTTGGTGTTGTTATGTGCTTCCTTTGTGAATTGTATTAGTAGCGGATTGCTTGCTGAAGCAAGACTCATTGCAACTGCTCACAATTTGTCCTTATCCACAAGGCACTTAAGCACGTAACTCGTTCTGCACCGTTTGTGCTATAGACATGTTGTGCAACTTGTTAAGGAAAGGCTGTGACTGGACTTACAATTTCCGACTGGAAGACAATAAACCAGTTGAAAACATTTCCATGCATTTACTGAACAGAAATACCTCTACTGTAGGTTCTGCCTAAATACGCCCTGTAATTAAATACATCCTGCTTCTCTCTCGTCTCTCCATACACCTTACCCTCCCTGTCGGGTTGAGCTACATCGTCTACAGCATGCCATTTAATCTCCCACGTACTGACATTTGTTTCTAAAATTAGTTGTTTTTTGGCTCTGTACTCAATATAAAATCAAATGATCACTCCACCTTACTCCTCCCTTCCTCTCTCCATCAAGTGCTCTCTCCACCCTTCCCTGTAAACATTGCTCCATTTTCTTTATTTCACCACTTATTTTTCTTTCAGTCACACAGTATGTGTCCATAACTGATGATAACACCACACCCATTAGAAGACATCCCACATACACATACACCGTAAAAGTGCACTAATACACACAAAATAATAATGAAAAAAACAACTCTAAAGCATGCAGTTGTACACGTTCGCGTACAGATACGTTCCCACCCCATGAGGGTTTGGAGAACACTTGGAGACACACTGTCTGAAGTACATGCTGGGGATTTTTTTTCAGACCCAAGGAATATGAGATATAGAAACGCACATACTTTCAGGATTGAAAGAGAATTGTAGGCCACGCCCACTATAAATGAGATCTTTTTAAAGGTCATGCAGTTTTTTCCTTTAAATTCAGAGAAGAAATGTTTATACTTCTATTGTAAAGATAGATGGATAGTCAGTACTCACTCATTATAACTTGATGAGACAGAAATGACTGATGAGGTTATTTCCTGGCTGCGGGTTTCCTGATCGGGATCAGAATGAGGCTCAGATTTGATTGGCTTGAGCTCATGTTTGTTTGGGGGATTCTCTGACTTCATCATATGGACTGAGGACAAGACACAAGAGATAAATCAATCAAACACACACAAAAATATGTAAGGCTATATTAATACAACTGTCACTAGAGCCCGACCGATAAAGGATTTTGAAGGCAGATACCGATACAAATATTTGTTGGTTTTAAAATCCGATATATCGGCCGATATTATTATTATTTTTTTTATTTCAGAAACGAGCAACAAAATATTATCAGATTTCCCTAACATTAGTTATTTGTAGTTAATTATGAGTTTTAACTAAAATAATATGATAATGCATAAATGGTTCTCTCTGCCTGACTCTGGCTGGATCAGCAGGTTGCAGGATGTGTGGCGCGTTATACACGAGTGTTGCCAACAGGAACGGTGTAGAGTGCCCTCTGGTGGACAAACTATACAACTCCAACACTCATGACATGGTTGAAGCGTGATTCGCCCGTTTTTATTTTATTTTTGAAATATTCATTTATCGGCCATTATAACTGCCGATACCGATATTTTAGAAAATGCCTAATATCGGCCGATAATATCGGCCTGCCGATATATCGGTCTGGCTCTAACTGTCACCCATTAAAACTCATGTATGTTTGCTTAAGAATCAAATGTGATTATGCCTGTGTGTGATACTGTGATCATCCCCTTACACTGTTTGTGGTGAGCAGGATCATCAGGTGGGATGGGTGACATCATGGGGGGAGGCATGTGTAGGGAGGGGTAGAGCACAGATAATGACTGCAGCATTGGAATTACCGATACTGGAATTAAGCCTGGACTCGAAACAATTGGTGTCAAGACCTGCGTCACATGTAAACCAGAAAAAACAAATGGATAAATATATGACATAAGAATTGTCTGTTAACCTCTAAGTTTTAGACAAGAAGCATCAAAGACTATTTCATAGTTGATGATATGCCTTCGTTAATTGTTAATACATGGGTCAGTGCATTAAAGGGGTGCTCTTATGCATTAAACTGTTGAAAATGATCGGTTTTGACAAAAATAGTAAGCAGCACAACTGTTTTCAACATTAAAATTAATAAGAAATATTTCTTAAGCACCAAATCACTTATTATAATGATTTCTGAAGGAACATGTGACACTGATGATGCTGAAAATTCAGCTTTGCCATCAGGAATGAATTACATTTTAAAATATATAAAATAAATATATATTTTTTTATAAAAAGCTATTTTTATCTTTGTTTTTTATAAAATATATATAAAAAAACATTATTAATTAATTGTTCAGCCTCGGTGAGAATAAGAGACAAAACATTAAAAAAAATCATAGGACCCCAATTTTTTTATTTTTAAATCACAAATTAAGAACATGCTTAGATGTATTTTCAAGTAAATGTATTCATGAATTGTATTTTTTTAGGGCTGTCAAATGATTAATCGCGATTAATCGTATCCAAAATAAAAGTTTGTGTTTACATAATATAGTATGTGGGCACACTGTGTATAATTATTTTATATATATAAATACACACTCATGCTTGTATATATTTAAGAAATATTTTCATGTATATACATATACACATTTTATATATAAATAATATTTTTTTTCTTAAATATACATGCATGTGTGTGTATTTATATATATATACAAAATAATTATACACAGTACGCCCACATATATTATGTAAACACAAACTTTTATTTTGGATGCGATTAATCGCGGTTAATCTTTTGACAGCCCTAATTTTTTTATGTTTTTTCTTAAACGAACGTCATATCATGTGAACTAGCTAATAAAATTAGACATTTATAGATTATTTTCATGTATGGTAATATGTTTTTTTACACATGTTGTATTATCATGTAAATACCATGGTATGTGAATACGGTTTTCATTCAGCACCATGGCACCAATGGTAAAGCATCACCCTTATTCTTACCGCAGGTATGGAAATGGCCAGTGGTGGGGACAGCTGCCTTGTTTGAGATGACCCGCAAGTGCTTCCTGTTACAGAGCCGGAGCTGAGGAGAGGATGTGAGACTGGACTGGCGCGCTCATAATGGGATGGAGGAGTGGCTCTAGGTGATGACGATGCCAGAGATGAGGAAGGCGACGAAACGGAGGATGCTTTGCTGACGGTTAAGTCGACAGGTTCATTCTGGGAGTGATGGACATCGTGGGACTGAGAGTGTGTGTGAGGGGGGCTCCCGTAGGTGTAGTGCTGATAGCTGGGGTAATGGAAGTGATGATGGTACATCTGGGCTGGTGGTGATGATATAACTCCAAATGCCTCAGATGGTGGTTTTATCTGGTATAATGACTGCTAGAGAAAGAGAAAGAAGGACACGCTGTAAACTTGCGAGCATATTTACACATTCACATGTACATAATTACACAAGCATTCATAAAAAGCAGCTGTGCTGAGTAGCAGTTGAGTCTGGGGACTATAAACTGACCAAAAAGACTAACTTTGAATGACTGAGTTTGAGCCAAATTCAACATCCCACCCCATATAAACTCCTAACCTAATAAGAAAGGAATGCATATCCAACTGCAGTTAGAGAAAAAGAGAGAAAATGAGAAAGCAAGCAAGTACGAGATGAGTTTTAGAGATACATTTTGAAAAATATACTCATGCAATTCAACAATATCCTTATTAGTCTCTATAAATGAGTCTCGTGCTATTAGATTGCATGGGGATTCTGCACAAACACTCCAATGTCCCAAGACCAGGGTGTTCAGATGGCCATGTGCCAGGGAGCCCATTGTACGTTAGTTGGTAAGGCAGGTTTGTTATTGGAAACGGAAAGTGAAGCATTGTTTTCTTTAAGATAAAGTAAACCGGACGCAAAGAACTAGACAAGCATCAGGAAGTGAAGAAATGTTTTAGATCAGTAAAAAAAAAAACTTCTTTTGGCTAATACACTAAAAAAAATTTTTTTTTTTGTCATTCAGAAATAAGTACGGTAACACTTTACAAAACGGTTGCACTAATGTGCATTAATTCATGCTTAACTAATGCACAGATAGTCATGAGTTAATGTATAACTCATGAAGAACTAAACCATTAATTCATAATTACTGCATCAGCAACTAATAAAGAGTCTATATGATTAATAGATTAAGTAATACATGAATTGCTATTAATTCAATGTGTCATTGTGTATTAATTCCTTAATAACATATTTTATTAACTAATAGTGTAAATTAACGTGTTAACCACAATTAGTCAAAGCTATGCACTTCAACTTCCAGTTGTCTGCTTTAATTAATCATTAGCTAATGATTTGCAAAGGTATTGCTATGTTATGACTTTACTTGTTGGGGCACATCATTATTAACTAGTAATTTAGTAATTGTAGTAATTTGCACATGAATTTGCACTAACAATGAAGTAATTAATCATGTATTAATGCATATTAGTCTACCTGTCATATTATCTGGAAGTTGAAATACAAGGCTTTGGCTCATTCTGGTAATTAACATATTAATTAACACTATTAGTTAAAAAAATGAGTTATTATGGAATTAATCCACAATTACATATTTAATTAATAACAATTCATGTATGAACTAATACATTAAACTTGTAGACTATTAATTAGTTCCTAATGTGGTAATCATTAATGAATAGCTTAGATAATCATTAGTTACGCATTAATTCAGTATTATCTGTGCATTAGTTAAGCATGAATTAATGCTTATTAGTGCATACATTTTCAAGTAGTTTTATAGTCAAACACACTCCAGTATGGTCCTTTTTAACACTGTAGAAGAGACCTCTACAAAACCTTTGAGAAATTATTTGATATTTTTTCTTTTCAACTAATTTATTTATGGATATTTACCCCAACAACTGTACTCACCATGTCTGTATTTATTGAGTCACACATGAGCATGGCTGCTGCCACTGGAATTCTGGGAAATACAGAAAACAAAAAGTAGTATATCAGTTAGTAGCAAAAAATAAATAAATAAATAAATAAATAAAAAACCCTTGATCAGTGACGTGTCGTAAGCCATCAGAAAGTCATTCTTCAACCCAAGCACACAGAAGCAGAGAAGCATGATAGAAGCGCTGAAACACGAATCACTTAAAGTACAGAGGAAGTTAAAATGCCCAGGGCAATGAACACTGTTTGTGTGTGGATTGCAACACTATAAGAAAGCTTTTTCCACCTGACCCACTTAACCAGTATGGTGTTGGGGAACAGAGAGGCCACGTCATAGAATTGCTACTAAATGCTACTATTTCATCCTTAGATAATGATTCATTCCCTTATCTTACCACATCTTAGGTGGTTTCTTCAACTTCTTTATTTTGAATGAACTAATTAATAACTTTTATTCCCCTGTGTTACATAAGGTTTGCATTAAAACTGTCTTGGAAGCTTTGTTTTTTATTATGTCTTTAGTATTTTATTGAGATATTAAATGTATCAGACCCAGATTTTTTAGTCTTGAAATATGATCATTCGTCATAAAGATATTCATAATAAACTGTCAAATATAGACTACTGTTCAGAACGTTTGGGGTCAGTGAGATATTGTTTTTGGAAGAAATCTCTTATGCTCAACAAAGCTGCTTTTATATGATCAAAAATACAGTAAAAACAGTCAAATGTGGAAATATTATTACAATTTAAAACCTTTAGTTTTTATTTGAATATATTTTAAAATGTAATTTATGCCTGTGAAGGCAGAGCTAAATTTTCAGCAAACATTACATAGTGTCACATCATGACTGATCTTTCTTCAGACATTTATTTGCTTTTTTTATACATATAAAACTTTTAGGACATTATAAACTGTCACTTTTAATACACCCTTTCACTCTCTCTCTCTCAAAAAAGGAAAAATCGTACTGACCCCAAACATTTGAACGATATAGTGTATATAAATAAATAAATAAATCACATACATAAAATATAAATCAATTAATTGTAAACTACAATGTTTAATATTAATATTACTTGAATTTGTGAAAATATATCAATTTTACAAATGAATCAGATAAAATAAACAATTTTACACAATATTTTACTGTCTCTCAGTTCATCTTTCCACAACAATCTGCAGTTGGTGTATCAAAGCATGGATGAAACGAAATGCGAGGCATGAAAAAAGATAAAGCAACCTCTTAAATGAATTAAGACAAGAAAAAATAGTCAATTTTTATTATTTTATACATGTGAGATGTGATGGAAAAAATGTGTTGCCTGATTTGATGTTGTGAGCAGAAATTAAATGAACTAGTAAGAGTGTGAAAAGAAAGCTTATATTGTAAAAGTCCACAGGCTCAAAAGAGCCCATAGAAGAGAAATATACCTAACAAGTCTACAATGCACAAAGGAAAGAGATGAAAGGTCTACAGCAGCACCAGCACATCAGACATCTTGAGCATGTATTCATGTGAACACAAAAGAGACAAATAAATTTAGCTGAACTTTCTGTGCGTTTTGTCTGAGCGCACAAAGCACACCACAAAAATACAGGTACTAAAGTCTGCAGATGTTATAGCCAAGGTACTGGCAACCATTTCTATTTCCAAAAGTTAAAGTAAGATGACCCGGCCACGGGACTTGAGTGCGTGGACACAGAGAGGTGAATGTAAAGTCTCTTTTTGCAATCATTAACCCAGGGTGGTGCTGGTAAAACACATGCAGATGCACGCACACACGCAGAACACTTCGTACAAGGTCTACTGGGTTTCCAGCAAATTCAGTCTTTCTGAGATTTCAGAAACACATATACCATGTAAACAGGACTAATATTGCAAGAGACAGTAGCGCTCACACACACACACACAGGCTTTGGAAGCACTCCCATTGGCCCCAGGGTCAGGTGTGGGTTACGAAAACAACATGCTATAGAAATACATACACACAAATACAGACACATCCAAACCTCAAATCAACAGTATATAGCTAAAAAGATACCAAAACAAAAGACAAGACACAACAGATTAATTCAACTTAAACGCTATTCAAGACATCAGTTTACATATTTACTAAGAGGATGATTTTGTAACTAGACACAGTAGTGTTTTAACTGAATAGATCATCCAATAATGAAAGTTTTGCCATAATTTATTCTCTCTCATGTTAAGCCTGTATGGCTTTCTTTCTTCCATTATACACACAGTAGAACAATGTACAGACTGTTCTTTTCCATACAATGAACGTGAATGGGGACAAATGCTACCAAGCTGCAAAAACGTCAAAAAAGCATTACAGTCCTCTCATATTTCAATTGTAATTCCACATACTGTATGTGACCCTATAGGACGTCATATATACCCGCAACCCAACACGGGACAAAACTATTTGAAAAATTAAAGTTACATAAGTTTAGCCAAAATAATTGAGGCCTTTTTTTTGCATTATTTGATGAAAAGAACATTAAAAAGAACAGTGTTTATTTTTTGTAATAATGCTGTATAAGTCTTTACTGTCACTTTTGATCGACTTTGATGCATTTCATTCAGTGCAATGACTTTTTTATTTCCTTTTTAAAAAAAAAGGTGTCTTATTGAACCCAAACTTTTTTAGTTTACACCAAAAAATAAAATAAAAAATATCTCGCTAACAGACAGACGTCAAAGATTAATTAACATCTCTTTATTTTATATTGCCAACATTGAAGACACCTGATGTTAACAAACAGAATCACTGAAGGAGAAAACCGTAATTTTAAAACAAACCTAAAACTTAAATTTATGTTGTTGTTTTTTTGGTTGCTGTTGTAAGTTTTACTCATTTTAAATGGTTAACTTTTAAGGAATTACTTTGATTATTACTCAATTCTAATTTGTTCAATTTAATTAATAATATTGCTTGTAATCTGTTGCCACAATTTTTTTGATTAGATAACGCATATTCATTTTACAGTGTACGCTTCTCAAAGCACTGCTTTTCTTTTCAACTTGTCGGCAGAAGCATCAAAGCCTGATAAGCTCTTTTTCTTAGGAAATCTTAGTCAAACAAACTTTTTCCAAATAAAAGAGACTGTTTTTATAATGCCATCATAGTTAAACAGTGACAGTGAGTTTTTCTATATTGATTTTGTTGTGTTTATCTCAAAGGGGTGAAGAAGTTCTTTATAAGACAATGATAAAGTGAGGTAGAGAGAGAGCTGTTCACAACCACAACTGTCCTCCAGGCTTGGCAGAGTTAAAGTGAACCTGTTAAACTGCTAACAACAACAAAACACCACATACACACACACACACCTGCAATTAAACTTAACAGTCTCATAAAATGCAGTGGTTGATACACACTCCAATAGTTATTACGGTGTGCCAACTTGCGTAAGACTTCATAATACATCAAATACCGATAATTATCCTTCTCTACAACCTATTAAAATAAGTTGTTTAAATACTTAACTTTACTATAATTATAGGTTTTGTTAATAACTCGTAAATAAATCTGTTTCTACCCTCTCTCTTAATGCCTCTGCTTTGTCCATATCACATTATCACTTTAACTTCACATTTACAGTCTCTTTAGAGTTTAGTGTGACTAATTCTTTTTCTTGACCTCAGGCGGAGTGAATTAGTAGTTCAGACTGTTCGACTCTCTCTGTCAAATCTACCATGTGTGATACTTTATAAATCACACACGCTCTTCACTCAACATTACAGACCAGTGAAATCCATTAAGGCACACACACACACACACACTCAAAAACCACAAAACGGCAGTGTTACGCTCTAATGCAGTTTCCTAGTGGTGAGGAATGGTCCAGCTTGCTGACATGGAGAAAATGCAAAAACCAAAATTACAAAGTGCAGAATCTAATAGCAAGCCCACGTAAAACCCAAAACCAAACTAAACAGCACTGGTTCAATGCACACACAACCCGTCAATAACCACCGCTCTCAGATAACAGATAGCTTTTTCTGCCAGGTGTCTGAGAAATGCTTGCAGCTAACAGGGAATGTTCTCAGAACTGTTGGACGTTCTGGCAAAGTTATGAATGTTAACAGAACGCTCTTTCAAAGTTGGCAACTAACGCTTGTAAGCTTTACCGCGTAACTGGACTGCTTTTAAATTGTTGCTGAAGGTTGTTTTTTTTCCCCCTGCGGGTTAAAGGTTGCCGCTTCAGTCCCTTGTAAATTGCATAAGGAGTCTCATTAATAAGGAGGGTTTCTGAAAAACTGGAATTTAAAGAACATTCAAAAATGATGTTTAACTTAATGGAAACGTGAGCAAACATTCTTAGAACATTTTTTGTAAGATGAGATCTGAGATTGAAAGAGATCCCAATGTGGAAAAGTTTATAGGGCAGGTTTCTATCTGACTTAAAAATCAAATTAGATTAGAATGAAATTTAGATCGAGGACCAAATTTAGCAAGAAGGCCACAATGTGTCTGTTATTGTTTCCATAGTGAGATTAACACATAGAGGAGCTCTGCTACATGGGGGCCATATTTGGGCCATATTTTCCTTTCTTGCCTTTTCTCAAACTAAAGAGGGAGAGAGAGCATTTTAACAATGGAATGCGGCTCTGAAAATGATCCTCTTTTGTAGTGGATTGTTTGTGTGTCTATCGCGATAACATCAGAGTATTGATCTAAGGAAAGAGTCATGTAAGTGGGTGGAGGGTCCAGTAGTGTGTGTGTGTGTGTGTGTGTGTGTTCACTCCCCCTAGGCAGCCTCCCCTCAAATGGTGAAAACAGGAAAAGAGGCTCCATATGCCAGATGGAATGTCTGACGCAAACCTCAGCCTTGAAACAAAGCTCAGAATACAGCTGACCATGGGACTTGGAGTTTTATTGTATTTGATTTTTACTCCTAAAATGCTATGTGTTAACCATACAGTGCATCTAGTCCAAACTGTGGATGCAGGCTGGCCTATTATGAATAGCTGGACACACACACACACACACAAACTCTAAATATAGCCCAAGCTGATCAAAACCCAAATAAATTACTGCATGGGGCTTGAAGCCATGTTAAATAATATTTTTGACTTGAATGAAAAGTTGGATGGTCCCACATTGGTGAATGTAAATTCAACTAAAATCTTGCCAAATCAATTGAATGCATATTCAAAAATGTATAGGTCCAATAAAACATCTGAATCAAGGTGTCATGACATTTTTAACTGTTTGAATGAACATAAACTGAAGATCTGACAAGCAGGCTATTAATGCAATAAAACAATAAGTGCCAAAAGAGCAATATAACTCACAATAATCAAAACAAACGCATGAGATGCCTACAGTACATGTCAATGAAATGGCCCTTATTACTTCGAAGTTGTTCAAAAAAGCAATTTATAGCCTACAATAAAAAATTGTAAATGTATTGTATTCTTCTTTGCCGGGCAAATTTTCAATTCAATTAATTTTGATTGTGATATTGCTAAAGTAAAACTGTTTAGGTGGTTTAACTGTCCGAGGATTGTAAAAAGAAATGTAGCCTGCTGTAAAATAGAAAGGACCCACTTTCTTGATTGAGTGTCAAAGTCATTAAATGTTTAAAAAATATCACATGTTTTAACGTTTTACGAATATGTTGTCGGGTCAAATGGAGTAGCGCCAGACGTTCTTACTATTAAAGACTTAATGTCAGAATGTTTATAAAACGTTTATTGAATAATAAGCTATAAAGTTGTGAACACACGTATTTTCAAGGGAAACAAATTGTTTGAATAATTTTTTTTACACATTTTAAAGTAGTAATTTAGCCCTAATTATTATTATATTATTATTATTTTGACAAAACATGAAAACAAAGATGACATTTCTGAGAGATTGGCACGAGAAAAAGATTTCTCGTTGCCATCATCTCCTACCTTGATATTGACCCATTTTTCAGATTATTGTAGAAAAGTCCACTTTCTAAAAAAAAAAAAAAAGGACAAAAAGACATGTAGGTCTATTTTACTTAGCCTATACCCTACACACGTGTGTTAACTAGATGCTATTGTATTTTAATTTATTAAATATTAATTTATTGAAAAAATAAGATGGACTGAAATGTTAATTTACAACAGCAGGACCAGCATAAAGATTTGTTTTTACTTATTTGAGGACAGTCGATGCTCGATGGAATTGAATAAAGATAGTAAATAGCCTATACTTACATGTTAGTAAATATTCCTCAAGTTAAAAGTGCGCCGTTATGAAAGACCACAGACGACAGACGACCCGAATCACAATAGCATGAAACACCATCCAAATGACACACTCGCATTAAGGCAGAGGACGAAAACTTTCCCGAGTTTTACGAAACAACTTGTCAAAGCGTATAAAGTGTCCTGAGTGAATTTAGCGTCTATCACATGATTAAGGCCGGGTGGGAGGGCGCTCGCGGGAGGTGAGGGTGGGGCGCGCTCACGGGCGCGCTCTTGGCAGATACGCTTAGCTGGAGACAGGAGGGGCAGAAGAGAAGAGAAGGGTTGGGTGTGTGTGTGCCTGCCTGCCTCTCCCTCTCCGCCCTTTCCTTCCTTCTCTGTTTGTCTCTCTCTATCTCTCTTCTTTCCCTTCCTGACAAGACACGCCTCACAGAGTTTCAAAGATCTAAGAGCATGGATAAAGGTCGCATGGTTCTGGAACAATGAAAAAAAGACAAATGACTTAAATAATTTACTAATTATACACTCTTTATTATTAAATGTTTGATCATGTTAATAAAAGGTGCATAAATGCGGGGGTCATGTTTGAGTTCATTGCTCTCTCTCTCTCTCTCTCTCTCTCTCACACACACACACACACACACACACATTCTGTGTATGTATACTGTAAAATACAAATATGGTGAAATATATTTACACTCATTAAGATTATTGAACCTGTCAGTCAAAGTTATTAAAGTTAATAATATTGGACTGGAGTTATGCCTATTCATTAGCAACAATAGCATACTGCATACCTGATGACGCCAATGCATAAACCCAACCTGTGTCTATTTACCCGTAATAATAAAGCAAACATTTCAGATTACCAGACCTTTGCAAGAATTACTCTCGCCCCAACACTTTCACCTTCTCACCCACCCACATCTCTCTATCTCTTTTTCGCAAACACCTGCAATACCAATACTGCACAACTGTGAATTTATTTTCTTTTGACAGTTAGGGGTGTGGAAGTGGAACTGGCAAAACTCCAAGCACACAAGTTTGTTTGTACGCATAGCAATTTATTGTTGTATAGAGGGTGTGAAATGTGTGTGTGTGTGTGTGTGTGTGTGTGTGCGCGGCCTGGTAGACGTTATGGGGACAAAATGTTCCCATACCATAATATCCAAGTAGTGGTTCTTGTGAGATAATTCTTTGGTCCCAAATGAGGAAAACAGCTTATAAATCATACATGATGTTTTTTGAAAAATTTAAAAATGCAGAAAGTTTTCTGTGATGGGTTATACTGTATTATAAGTTATACTGTAAAGTTTGTACAGTATAAATATCATTTTGTCTACGGAAAGTCCCCATAAAACATGAAAACGCAATAGCAATAGAAACAATGGCAGATGACGTCATTTTACTTTGTAAACACCTTGCCCAAAAGATTTACAGGTCTGACAAGTTGGGCAAAAATCTGTAATAGAAAAGATGCTCTGGAAACTCTGTGCTTTCATCTGGTTTACACTATCAAAAAAAATGTTATAAAGTAAAAGTTAAACAATCTTGAAATAAGTTAGCTGACACTTTACAACTTCTGTGAGCCCAAAATAGAATGCTATTTTTCGACTGTTATTTTAAGCATGATCTCATGAAGAATATGATGTCATCATAGACTCATTTCTTCCAGCCAATGATAATTTATCTCATGATGTCATGGAGGATGGAACATTTGCACTTATCTTATCTCATTCAGGGCCTATAAAACTGTCTTTCTCAATAGCCAATGACAATACAATAAAATGCCTTCAACAAGAAAGATTCCAATGATTTTCAATAATCAGTATTTTTTACGTACTTTTTCTGTAGTGTCAATTTACAGAGCTGTTTTTCTGAGGAATCGGAGGAAGCTCAGATTGTAAATGAAATCCATTAATAAATAAGTGAATATTTTGTTGAAAATTTAAAGGGATAGTTCACCCCAAAATGAAAATTCTGTCAGTAATTACTGCCCCTCATGTTGTTCCAACCCCGTAAGACGTCCGTTCATCTTCGGAACACAAATTAAGATATTTTGATGAAATCTGAGAGCTGGATCACTCCTGCACGCGTGGGCCAGTAAAGCGTTGACCAATAATGAGCCTATGTGGTGACGTACAACACAGAACTGTTGTGCCGTTACACTTCGTGAACTCACTCAGGCCCGCACGGAAGAAAATAAATAGTTGAATAAAGTCGTAATTTTTTTGCCCACAAAAAGTATTCTCGTCGCTTGATAGACTTGTGGTTGAGCCATGTAGTCACTTCACTTGGACTATTTTAAGGCAAGGCAAGGCAAGTTTATTTATATAGCACATTTCATACACAATGGCAATTCAAAGTGCTTTACATAGAAGAAATTAAAATAATCAAAAGAAATCAGAATAATTAAGACAGTTTAGAATAAAAAATAAGAAATAATGAAAAATAAAAATTATGATAAAAATAAAATACAGTAAATTAAAACCATTTTAACAATGTCTTTAATAACTTTTCTGGGGAGGCAAGTTTCAATCCCTTAGAAGCCTATAGAGGAGTGAGCCAGCTTTCAGATTTAATCAAAAATATCTTAATTCCGAAGATGAACGAAAGTCTTGAGGGGTTGGAACAACATGAGGGTGAGTAATTATACAGACAGAATTTGCATTTTTGGGTGAACTTTAACCGATTATTTTGAAACTATTTGAACATATAGACATATCTCAACACACAAGCATCCACATGTACATACATGTTTTGCATTTACAGTATGAAAGCAACCCCCCACATTATTTTCTCTGTAAAACATGCACACAGTGGAATGTTCTGTTGAAACTTACAAAACCCCCAAGGCTGAGATGATGTTGTAAAAAAAAGAAAAGAAAATGAGATGATGATAAAAAATAAAAAGCAAATATTTGAAACGTAACTAAGAAAGTAAACAGTGCAGTTTTTACTTGTATTATTATTATTATTGCTGTACTTTGTTTGATTTTTAACAGTCAGGTCAAATGTATTACAATACATGCACATTGTTTCAAAGAGCTTTATAGAAAGTCCTTGACTGGATTTGTTTAAACATTATAGATTTTTAATTAAAAAGGGAAAAATTAGAAATTGATGAATTGTTGACAATAAAATGAATAGATTCGAAACAACACACTAACAATCAATGGAAAGTTCCACAATGTATATACAGCCAATGAATGTTTACATGGATTCTTATGTAATTTACGAAGACCACAAGTGATTGGAGAAAATACGGATATCAGTTGAATAAACAATTGTCTCACAGAACAATGGGCAAAGATTATTTGGCAGTGATGCTTGGTTAAGGGAAATGTTTTTCTTCTTTTGGTTCTCCGCTGTAAGCAATGCAAGATTCACTTTATGCTTAACAAGTTGCTGTATTCTTCTGCACATTCTTAGTGCTGGCAAAAACTATCACTTACTTTCACAGAGCAAGAAAGTTTGAAGAATAATATCTGAATGCATCATTTTAAATATCATATGACTCAAATAGATGTCAAAAAGTGTTTCCCATGAGGAAAACAGCGTATAAATAATACTAAGTGATGTTTTTTTTTTTGAAAATGCAGAAAGTTTTCTGAGATGGTTATAATACAGTATACAAATCATCATGTCAATAGAAAGTCCCCATAAAACATGAAACTCAAAATGTGTGTGTGGTAAGTCTGCACCTCTAGAATCAACCCCTTTACAGTGACTTGATAGTCACATGGTAACATGGTTTATTAAAATGATGAATTGCAAACATGGTGGCAAAGTGATGCCCCCATGAGAGAAAGCCATTGTTTAGAGTTTGTTTATAAACCCTGGCATGAAAATTAATCTTGCCTCTACAATTTAATTTGCCAGCAGTGAGAATTTATGAGAATCATTAACAAAATGCTTTCAGTTGTCCTCATTTAATTCAGAGATTCAGATCAGTGTGTGAGAATTATATATATATATATATACATTATATTTTCTGACAGTTTCTGTGTTTCAGCAAACACAAGTGCTTTACACTGTCATCCTGGATTAACATGTTATGCAAGTATTCGATAAATTCTGCTGAACTTCTTAACTTTCGATTCACTGGTTCTTCTTGGAATAAAGGGGGTCAGAGGGTCGCTCTTGGCAAAATGCAGGTGAAAAGGTTATGTCTGTCACATGCAAGTACATACGCAAAAGGTTAAACATGCCGTTATTGACAAAGTGAGCATTGGGAATGACAGCTGAAATGTATTATGTTGAGATATTTCACAAAGACAGCTCTAATTTCATGTATATTGCTACACATGGCCAAGACCTGACTAAAACCCATCCCTTAAGCAATACTTACCCTTTAAAAGGTTATTGAAGACAGCTATGATAAAGCCTGGACCACACCCAAAACCGTTTCTGGAGAATAAGAACCTCCTGGGAAGAGAAGTGGAGGACTCAGTCAATCTCATGTCAATTGCCTCTGTAAACATGAGCTCCTGCTTAACATATTTGAGGATTGCCAGACAAAACACATTGAAATTGATTTGTCACTCAACGTACAGAGATGAAAAGGCATGAGTCATTCCATGAAACCAAATCAACCATCAACAGCAAAATATGCTTCGATGGAATTGTTTAGATTAATCACATTTATATAAAAAAAAGATTCATTTTAATTAGAACAGGATGATTTATCTCTCTAACCGACTCCTTATTCATCTCAAAATAATAGTGAACTTTCACTTTAAATTCTATAATCAATAAGTGACATCAATTGCAACGCATTCTCACCCCAAGGCGTCACCTTTGACCATGCTTCCATATTTGACGTTTTAGGCGCCCTTTAGCGTCACTTACATGACGCGATCCTACGGCGTCATCTAACTGACGCTAAAGGAAAGCGTCAGTTAGAGGACGCGGTTAGGTTTAGGTGTGGGGTGGGGGTAGGGTACACGCGATCCTAGGGCGTCATCTAACTGACGCTAAAGGGCGCCTAAAGCGTCAGATATTGAAGCATGTCCAAATGTTAGGTGTTAGGTGTTAGGTGACGCCTTGGGAGTGAGAATGGGCTGACATCAAGTTCTACCACCATTTATCACCTTTTTTATTGCAAATTTTAACAACATAAGATAAAAAGAAAGACAAACTTTCAAACAATAAACGCGTTATAGTTCAATTGTCAACTAGAAAAAAAAATATATGAAGAAGCCTAATTTATCGATTGAAAATTATTTACCAGTAGATGTAAAGGATAAAAAATACAAGGGCACAAAATTGAATAAAAGCATATTAAACAATATTAAACAATTTCTCCCTTAGTATTTGTTTTTTTCCCCGTGTTTATGTAATTTTATTTATTATTTTTCATATGATTGACTGCTCAGTAGGTTTGACTTAGTAGAGACACATTTTTTTTTTCATCACTACATCAAAAACTAGACGTTGAAACTAAGTTATTTTTCACATATTTCCTTTGTGTACTTAAAGGGGTGATGAACTGAGAAATCAAATTTTCCTTGAGCTTTTGACATCATACTATAAGAATATTCTGTAAGTTTCAGAACTGAAAACGTCCTTGTTAGTCCAATAGAAGCTTTTATTGACACCAGGCTCAGCAAACGACTCGTTTTTCAAAGTGGGGAACTATGATGTCAAAGAGGATAAAACACCACCCCTGCAGAAGAAGATCAACGCCTACTTCAACACGGCAGGTTTAGCCCCGCCCACCGATTCGCGCATTACACGCATAGCTAAATAACATAGGCCTACCTCGTGATGATAAACTGGATGAGAGTGAAACTCATTATAATATGCAAAACTGTTATCCACTCACAGCAGTGGGCGTTTACTCCCAAGTCTTCAATGTGAGACGCCCATAAAAACCGAGCGTTAAACGGTAGAAAATAGCCTATTACTTATTCATTTTGATGTTTTTTAATGTAAAAACCAAACGAACGTCATAAGTTGACCTCAGACAACAATTAAAAAAAAATAAAATAAAAATCCAGTTCATGACCCCTTTAAATATCAAAAATCAATAATATCCATAAGTAGTTTATAATTTCTACAATTAGCTCATAAACATAGGGTGCATTTTTGTACCCATATACTGTACCCATATAGTGCACAGTTAGGCTACTTGAAACTGTATCATTGTACAGTTGTCATACCTTGCTCTAAAGCTGGCAAACCATTTATTGCAAATGTAATTAACTTTTAAAAATGGCAATTGTGCAAAATGTTTTAATTCAAATTCATCCATTCCCGTTGTTTCAGTCAGATACAAAATACAACAAAAACAGAATAAAAAAAGACTACCGTTCTGTGGTCACTCACAGTCGTGGCATATGTGGCCACCAGGAGTGGGCCCACATTCTATTGTGTCTCAACCTTCCCACACTGATGACCTATTCGCACATTATGTAATGTCCATCCATGAAACAATGTCATAAAATATGTCCGTTTTTAGAGAATACTTCTGAAATGTCATAAAATTGATAATAAGATATTTATTGTGGAAGGGACATGAAGTGAACAGGTACAAAAAAAAAAAAAACGTTTGCCGATATCTTTGGAGTGGAGACTGAGAGACGCACATCTTTCAAATTTCCCACTATCAATGGGGCTGTTTGCACTTGGCCACTACACGTGCATTCTCTCAGATCGGATAGCTATCTGATTTATCAAAAAGATTCCATTAACACCTGGTCACATAAATGTATGTTTTCGCAAAATGGATATAAATCCGATCTTCAATTCCAGCGCTATATTTAATGGAGGTCATGTCACCGAAAGCAACAGATATGAGCTGCATTTTATTGATCATCAGCTAATTTCAGAATCAAAGACCACAATAAGACAGAGTGGCAATTGCTAGCCCTGGTAAGATCATTTTGTTTCTTTATTGTGTTAAAAGGCACAATATGGGTTGTTTTTTTTGCCACAAGAGGGCCCAGTTTCCAACAATAACAAAGGCGTAGGTTGATGACACAGTGATTGAGCTG
The DNA here is from genome assembly GCF_016745375.1 of Pimephales promelas. The sequence goes on from NW_024121100.1 coordinate 14,261,607, forward strand.
AATAATGGGACTTGCTGTCAAGCTGATGGATCTAATAATGTTTGTGGATGAGTGCAAACTATGACGGCAAATCAATGCCTAAAACAACCGAGCGCACATCTGATGCTGGCACGCGTGGTAAATGACATCTGCGAGAAGACAACAGGTCTACACATGACGAAACGGGAACTCGCAAGCTCATTCAAACCCTGCGGGCGCATGACATCTCCTCTGCAAGTCCTCGCGCATGCATGATTATTCCCCACGCTTTTGCGCTTATCACTTTTATTTTTGGCAGTCGAGGGGCAGGACTTACTGTTTTAATAATAACCTCAAATGTCATTGGTTATTCCCCCTTTTCCTGAAGTCAGTTGTGATTGGACGCCTGTCCAATTAGGCTATATGCATGCATAAGTTACACATTTGACGCAGGGCTGCTCTTCAGTTTCCGGTTAGGGAGATTTAAAGCAGAGGAAACCCGAGGAAAACGGGATTATGGCTTCAAAATTCACTGTCGTGTTTATATACATATATATATATATATATATATATATATATATATATATATATGCATGCTAGATATGTTGAAGTGTTGCATGCCAGTCAAGGCACCTAGATGACACTTTAGGACTCTGTTTAAAGGGTAATTCCACTGGCACTGGTGGAGACATGAATATGTATTGCAAGTGGGTCATATATGTAGTAGAATAGTATCGTAAACTTATATTTGGGTACTTCTAGGCTGATAAAAGGCAGAAAATGACTTTTTAGTGCTTGTCTATTGAAGACAACAATCCCCATAGTGCATTATGCTCAGCTCCGCCGGCCACTCCCACTACTCTGCTCATCAATGTAGACTAGAGTTGAGCTCCAACAAAGTCCTTTTAGGACCTCCTTATATAAATTGTCGCTGGCTCCACTCTACACCACCACCTGCAAATCATTTCACACAATGAAATCAGGTAAAGGACAACAATATAGCAAATATGAGGACGTATATGTGGTAAGTGTAATGGGTCCGGTAGATAGATAGGGAGCGCACAAGATGTGACAATCCGCGCCGAAGAGAGGGCCTCTACACAAGGCGCAGGTGTCTTGAGGCATTTGAAACAAAAAAATGGGGTCTTATATAGAAACCACACCCATACTGGGAGGCTTTGACTCAATCTGGCGAGAAGTGACCTGATTGGTTTGTGCATCTTAGGCGTTCGTGCAGTTGCCGTTTTAAAAAATGTGGCTTCAATATTCTCGAGAAAATGAGTTTTCCCATAGCGTAAGCTGACTTACGCAATACTAGAGACCTCGGCTTTGGAAGGTCTGAAAGGCCACATGAAGTGACCAGGTGTGAACAGGCCCGATGAGAATTGCTAATATGCATGTGCGGAGCAAAAATCACGGCTCAGTCTTCCTGTGCATGTCAGTTGTTTAATGTGTTTCAACTGTACACGTGTACTCATTCACATTTATTTAGGTTGGGTGTGTCTTTCAAAGAGGATGATCAAGTAAATTCCAAACCTGGGTTTAGCATAATGTTTAAGGTATTACATTGTTGTCCATAGACATAATGATATTTATAGAAACAGTATGTTCTATCCCCAACCCTAAGCATCCCATCATGGAAGATTTTCAGAATTTTTAAATTTAATATGATTTATAAGCTGTTTTTCTCATGGGGATCAAAAAATGTCCCAATAATTTCAAGAAGTTAAGATATTGCCATCTTGTGGGGACATGTTTTCCCCCTATTAATGTTCACCAGGACCACACACACACATACTTGCTTGACTTTCCATAGATTATTTTTTTTATACAGAACTAAGCAATTTTTCTAAGCAATCTCCTAAACATAAACTCACAGAAATCTTTTGCCATTTTGAATAAAAAAAAACTAAAAAAACACACTATTTGGCATATTTTAAGCCATTTACGAGAACACAAGTTCCATAATCAGTTGTGTGTCAGCTTAACTGATAGCTTGAAGGACCTGTCATAACATTTAGTGTGTCGTTATCATGCGTGTACATTGTAATATTTGACTTCATCTTCTCCAAAATATTTTCCCTCCAAACTATTTTGCAGTGAATTTAGTTTTATATTTACAATTTCTATGACTAATCTTGTTTTATATTTAGAATTTCTATGTCTATTCTTTGAAAAACATACTTTGGTGATATAGAGACATGCAAAAACAAAGAAAAAAAAATGAATTAATTAGACCAGCGAGGAAGATGGATGTCAAGTTTTGACAAGAGAATGTCTTGACAGGAATGGGCTAATCACCATGGTGATTGATGTGATATAAACAGACACTAAAAAAGGTGTGACTTCCAGAGAAAGTTATAGGCTGTTTATGTGTGTGTGTGTGTGTTTTAGGGAGTGACATAATCAAAGATTTTTTAAATGTATGGTTAAAACATTGTCTTTATGTCATAGTTGCATTGAAAAGTTGTTGCATCAAACATGTTTTGAAAGAGATATGTATTATTAAGCTTTTATCCATTCTAACATGCTTTAAATCAAGGCATGTTACTGCAACTGAATGTTACCAGAAACAATCTGCTACCTCATTGAATTTATTTAAAGCTATACTTTGGAACTCAAAATTGTAATTACTATTATAGGGTCACAATAGCAAATTGTGATTAGTCGAGAGATTTTTAGGTTCTGACTGAATAATTGAATTTCACAAAAAAATTTTTAACCAAAAATCATCTAGTGGAGGTGTAATTATCAATTTCTGAGATTCTATAAGTACTAATCATTTGATACAATGCACTTATTGTGCACATACATGTTTTTATATTCTCTTATATATTTATTTTAATTTCAATACTTGCGTGTAATTACATCTTTAATTCATTTCTGCAAATACATATATAAATACCCTTCCCTTACAACTTAAATCTATACCCACCTACCTTTAACCCTGTTTGAACATGCTCCCGTCCCTGATGGGCAAAGAAAGTAGGCTATCTTCTGGGAAAGCAATCATTCCTGAGCAATGATTGGAAACCAATTAACGTTATTGGGAACTGTATATCTTCATTGTATGAACGGTATTCATTCCACTTAAATTAACTCATCAGTCTGCGTCTAATGAAGCTATACATGCCGTACACACTTTGGCAAAACAGACGAGAAAGATCATCATCTGGTTGCCATTGCCAATCACAAAAACAGAGCAAAAACAATAGGAAAGGAAAATAGACAGGAATGGTGACTTGTTGGCAGTTACCCAAAGATTTAAAATGTGATTCCTGTGGTAAAAATGTGGTCACCTTGGATTAGTCATAATATGCAAATTAAGTTACAGATTCCAATAACAAGCATGCTGATTTCCAAAAGCAGATTATGCCAGTTTTACTATAAATACGGGCACATGCCTGCATTCTTTAGAATTTTGAATAGTATAAGCACCTCGTTTGGAATATCCACTACTGATGGTTTTATTATTCAACTCATTTCTGGTTGAGTGAATCCTTCAGTTGACTCAAGGCATGAAGGTTACTATGGGCACAAATGTGTTCACTAAACATAGTGAATCAGTTGATTCAGGGAGGTCTCAGATTGATTGCTAATGGGAAAAAGTGATCTTTCTTTCACTTCAACTTTCTTTTTATTCAAATAATAAAAAGCCAGCAATAATAGAATTTCCTAATTGCGTGTGTGCGTACATCTACTTAATAAAGGTACAATGGTGGCTCATCCAGAATTAAATAACATACAATTAATTTAATTCAATTCAATTTCACATTAATTTATGTAGGACTTTTCACAATATTGTTTCAAAGCAGCTTTAGAGAAAACTTTTAAATGTAAAATTTAAATTGCATTACTATTTAAAGTAATCTGTTATCAAAGGTGACTTTAATGTCATAAATGTACATTATATAATACAAATCATGCAGTTAGCTAACATCATTTATTCATTAAGACAGAAACATCATGATCTCATTAAAGGAGTAGTTCACTTTTGAAAAAAAATTTTCTGATAATTTACTCACCCCCATGTCATCCAATATGTCCATGTCTTTCTTTCTTCAGTCGAAAAGAAATTAAGGTTAAAATTCCAGCGTTTTCTCCCTATAATGGACTTCGGTGGGAACCAAACAGTTCAAGGTCCAAAAAAGACCGTTTCAGTGAAAACTGCAAAATGTTCAAAAAGCTTTAAACGATTCCAGACAATGAATAAGGGTCTTATCAAGCGAAACGATCGCTCTTTTAATAAATTATTATCAAAGTTTAAGTTTTATAAGCTCAAATGTTGGCCTTGCTCTGTACTGCGATGCACGTTCGTGACTCTCCTATTCGAACTCGTTCATCAAAATGAACGAATCATTTTCCAAGTGAATTCGTTCGTTGAATGACTCGGAAAAAGATTGTTTTTGAACCAAATGACTCGTTGCAGTTTGTACTGAAAGTGTAGCCCAGAAATCTAGACGCACCCTAGCGGCAGCAAAAATTATTTTGCAGCAAAGTGTGGTCTAGCAACTCTCCATAGACGTTTGAGCTGGAAAACCCCAACTCTGGTAGGGCCAATCACATCGTGTATAGAGTCGGAGGGCGTGCTTAACATAATGATGACAGAGTTGCGACGGTCAGAGCAAGCTCGGACATATTCGGTTTGAAGTCGTTCATCCTGGGATGCGGTCGGCGCCGTGCGCGCTGTTACAAAAAAGCTGTGGCGAAATGATCAACTTGTCATATTTGCCGCGCTTGTGCTGTCAAGTCGAGTATAAAGGCTTTACTCCGTGTCAGAGCGTGCTCTGATCGGTAGAGGTGCACCCCGAAGCACCACTACTCCGCCTCCGTTTCCCTCGTAAGCTGATATTAGTATTTAAACATTCTCTATGATATTATTTTTTTAATGACACACTGCCTCTTTCTCTCTCATACATATATTGGCTAGTTATAAACTCTTAGACTTTTAATGATTAGTGTTTTATTTTTAAAGTTTGTGGGTCGTGTAAAAAAAAAAAATCCCTTATTTTGGGGATGGATTCTGGGAAATCTCCCTTATTTTTAATGTTCAATGTTGACAGCTGGACTGGATACGGTAAAAGTTTATCAATTTGCTCCGCTGAGTACGTCACTGTCTTTTTTGCTCTGATTGGCTTTAGCGCTATCCAATTGCGTGCAGAGAGAATTTGAAAGACAACCATTTATCCCGCCCCTCGGATTGAGCCCTGTCAATGAAGAGTTTCCAGACCTAACATCTTGATGTAGGTCTGGCATGCCAGGCTACTGAAAGTGTCTTTTGGACCTTGAACCGTTTGGTTCCCACTGAAGTGCATTATATGGAGAAAAATCCTGGAATGTTTACATCAAAAACCTTAATTTCTTTTCGACTGAAGAACATGACATGGGGGTGAGTAAATTATCAGCAAAAGTTTTTTTAAAAGTGAACTCCTCCTTTAAATCAACTGTGATCTTAATGATTGGAATGTAAAATTTGGCAGTTGTGTTTGTTGATTCAGAGTTGGCGTCATCTCTTCACAGGTCTTGGGTCATCTAATGTCTTTCTAAGAGGCTGGATCCAAACTGGAGC